>CM024550.2:5605510-6228601 GCA_014182405.2 Eucalyptus sideroxylon | reverse complement strand
TTTCCATATGTAAAGCAATTGAACATAGGATGGCAACATTTTAGTGGAAAAGCAGAGAATCTCACTCTGGTATTTATTGGAAGAGTTGGGATTTCTTGAAGCAAAGGAAAGACAATGGAGGCATGAGATTCGAAGATTTACTCTCTCTTAACAAAGCTTTTTTAGGAAAGTGAGCCTAGAGATTAATGCAACAGTCTCGCTCTTTATGGGGCCAAATTTTTGAAGGGATTTACTTCCCAAAAAGGAGTTTCTGGCATGCTGGGAAAGGGCAGACCCTCTTGGGGTTGGCAAAGCGTACTAGAGTCTAGAGGGAAGACTCAATCTTAGAATCTTCAATGTGGACAGTAGCAACAGGAGAAGCAATCGGTATCATAGAGGCCATATGGTTGAAAAGAGGAAAAGAGGTGTAATTGGAGGCCCAGCGAATGAAAATGACCCACAATAGGCAGTACAGCTTATAAACCACAAAGAAAATTTTTAGAATGAACCCTTTCTTCAAAATATTTTCAAAGAGGACATCGTAAAGGAAATTCTGGCTATTCCTCCAACAACCCACTCTATTCAAGACAAACTGGTGTGGACATATCCATTAACAGGAAATTACTCAATAAAGAGTGGCTACAACTACATAAGACTTACCGAGAATATCCGAAAAGCTCCAATGGCCTCCTCATCTTTCTCGGCTCCTCGGGCTTTATGGAATAGGACCTGGAAAATGCAAATAAACCCTAATATTAAGCTCTTCCAATGGAATGCATGTCAAAATAATCCCTAAAATGGAGAACTTACGCAAGCAAAAAATAGAACCGAATCCTTACCGCCCACTGTGCAAAGACCGGGCGAAATCCACAGAGCATCTCCTTCTCTCTTGTCCTTGGACGCGAGACATATGGGCTTAACCATCCCTAAACATTCAGGTTTCTTCCCAGGGGTTAAGCAGAATAGAGATATAGCTAACGCAATTCCTCAAAAGCACAGAAAACCCACCTTCTCTGGCGCTTGTAGTAGCCATCTCTTGGCTCATTGTAACAGCTTCGTCTTTCGAAAGAAACCCCCCGACCCAGCTCAAGCACTACAAGGAGCTCTAACTTCTCTCGGCAATTGCAGGAGATGGAATTCAAAGCAAAATATTGGACCTTGACGCTTCCACCTCTTTCTGAGAACTAGAAACCCCACAAAGGTCGGATCTTTAGAGGTCAACATTGATGAATCCCTTTGTCGAAAGCCCCGTGAAAGGAGCAATCGCCTGCGTCATTCGAAACTCAGAGGGGACGCTTGTGGACGGCTTTGCAAGAGGAGGAAATGCTGATGAAATAGGCGATACATCTTGACAATGAATAGCGTGACCTGCTTTTATTCACCTTCGAAAGGACATGCAAATCGTTCCGACATCGTGGCCAGAGCGCTCGATAGGTGGGAGCGTTATTTTCATGAACCGATTGTTTCCCTGCTGCAGTAGCGCAATGAATGATATTCCAACAAAGTGGCATCGCTGAACGTCTACTAGAATTCAGACGCCTTGATTTCTGGAGCTCTATGATTTCCAAAAGTCCATCCGAAATTGACCCCTCCATCATATTCCGTAGAACCTCAGAAATTCGACAGGTGCGGACAATTTGTTGAGGCCTTGCAGTTGATCCCTCATTTTAGATTCTAAACACATCTCTGACTTTCTCCGGGCCCTGAACGTCATGAAGCTTCCAACACCATCCAATGCCTAAAGTTTGGAGGTTATCGAAGAGCGAGAGGTGCGGTAATATTTCAATGGACTCGCACCCCTGGATGCTCAAAATTCTCAATTTTTTCAACCTCTCAAGGCATTTAATTTTGACTATATTTTTGCATTTAGTGACTAGTAATTCCACCATGAGTGTTAATTGCAAAATGTCGAGTCTTATGAGGGACTGGCAGGAATCAATACATAGCATATCCAAAATTTTCAATCTGCCAAGGCATTGAATTTGAAAATAGATCATCATTCATGAATGAAGCATCTCTCCCTTTAAGCTGGGTGTCTACCCCACAATCTCTTTTGGCTGTTTTTTGCTTTGATGCTTGTTCTTCTATTTTATGTACATGAAATGAAATGACATTTTTGAGTGACCCAAAAAAAAAAAAAAAAATAGGGGCATTGGAAAGGCCCGAAATAGAAGTTGAGAATGCTTCGCAAATAAAGAGAAAAAGCGGCGAGGCAGCTTGTCTGTTGAGTGCGTGATTGTATGAGCTTGTTTGCTCTATACTTGTTTTTATGTGTCATGCGAGAAAAGAAATTGAAATAGTAAGTGAGAGATTTTACTATTCATAAAGAATGTGTGTAATAATCGTGTGACAATTATTTTGTTTGTGTGTTATATTTGTACCTCATTTTCATACATGTATGTCTCGAATTGTCTATTATAATTTTTTCGCATCACCACCACCATACGTCCATGCCCAACAACATTGTATGAAAAATGATATCTACTTTTAGAAAGAATTTCACTCCAAGTTCACCTCAAGACGATTTTCCAATGAAAATGGTATCTACTTTTGTTCTAAACCTGATTCACCATTAGTACCGACAAATATAATTGGAGAAGTTTATCGTTGTTAAGAAATTAACTTTCTTTTTCTATTGACTACTTTTGATATATCCTAGGTTAAACATCTTGACTTCCAACTTTTTGATAATATGTTATGATCTTTTTGAGGCATATTTGTGCCAAAAATAAAGAACTAAGATGACTGGACATTCAAGATCCAACTATGTGATCCTTTGATGACACCAATCATTCTCAATAATCTTGGCTTTCTCGCATCTTTAATCAGCCTAATACTTTTTTTTTTGGTCGAAAAGGAAGTACTTCATTCATTCATTAGAGAAAATGAGTCTTACACGACATCGATGGATAGAATTCTGAACAGAGAATTTCCGAGAGAGGAAGAGGAGGATAGCTCACCCAATTTACAGGAAGTTTCCTAGCGTGGTGTGATCTGGCCACCCAATCAGCCGCCCTATTTGCTTCGCGTGAACAGTAGAAGACCTGGACGGGATTGCAAAAATTCATCATTTCTCGGCATTTTGCGGTAATGTCCTTTAAATTCCATGGGGGGTCGGCTCGGCCCAGAACCATCTCCACGAAACTAAAGCTATCACTTTCAATCACCCATCTAACCGGTTGACTGGAGGAGTTCTGCACGTGCGAGACTTCTTTTTCCTTCAAGTACATGAACCCGTGCAAGAGAGATAGGGCTTCGGCTTGTTGAGAGGAGGAAGCCCTAGCTTCGCAAGCGAATCCCGCAACCACCATCCCCTTCGAATCGCAAATGATTCCGGCAATTGAGCAGAGAAACTCGCTTGGGAGCCACGAAGCATCGACGTTGAGTTTCAATTCATCCCCTTTCGACAGCTTCCACCATCCAGGTTCGGCACGGGATTTTGGGTTTTCCTTTCTTCTAGTTTGCCATCGACTGAAACTCCTTTGTTGTTCTTGAGCAAGATCCACGAGATCTGCTGTTTGCAGGGGTTTGGCTCTGAAGATGAAGTGATTCCGGGACTTCTAGATGTTCCAGAGTACGGTCGCGATGAGTTCTTGCTCCGGTAAGCCTTTCTTTTCGTTAAAAACCTCCATAAGCCACATATCAAACCGCTTGATGTTGTTGGGATGGCTGATAATGTTAATGCAAGGGTCGGCCCATATAGATGTTGTCCATTTGCACAGCGGAAATAAGTGTTCTATAGTTTCCATGTGGTTAGAACAGAAAGGACATAACGGATCAAGAATTAGTCGCCTTCTGTACAAGTTCTCCCGTGTACGTATAGCATTTTGACACAAGCTCCATAAAAAGATTCTCAGTTTTGGGGGTATAGAAATAGTCCAGATTCTAGTCCACGGGGATCTTGGGGGGGGTGAAAGAACAAGATGCTCTGTTTAGATCAGTTCTGGTATAGAGGGGTGTGGCTCGGTTATAGCCACTCTTCATCGTATAGTGGCCTGTTTTATTTCCTGTCCACACAAGACTATCATTCTCTGGGTATGTGCTGAGGTCCATCGCCAAAATTTCATTCGCCTAAGTTCTTCAAAAGTGTTAAGTATTAGAGGTTCATTCCAGGTTCTCAAATCTTCATTGATCAGGTCTGATACCATAATAGGGTCATGCTGATTTGCTGGGCCACCTAACACACCCGACTGGAGCCATCGATCTTCTCTGATTTTTATAGATTTTCCATCCCCCACTTTCCACTTGACTTATGCTTCTATTATATCTCTGCCCGTTAGGATACTTTGCCATCCCCAAGACGGCCATGGACCCTTGTTTGCCTTCCATAGATCCCCATTTGGATAGTAAATACCTTTCAAAATTTTGCTCCACAGGTCTGAAGGGGAGTTAGCTAGTCGCCATGCTTGCTTTCCGAGCATTACCCTGTTAAAATTAATCAAGTCTTTAAATCCCAAACCACCCTCATCTTTCCTGGTTTTTAAAACTTCCCATTTTTTCCAATGCAAGCCTCTGTGTGCATCACCTTTCTACCACCAAAAAGCTACAATCCTTCGTTCTATAGCTCGACAGATTGAGATAGGGAGTTTAAAAACTGACAATAGGGACTTTAAAAACTGACATAGCATAAGTGGGGATTGCTTGTACAACCCTTTTAATCAAAACTTATTTGCCCGCTTTTATTAATAATTGTTCTTTCCAGCCTGCTAACTTCGAGTTAACTCTTGCCAATACCCAAGCAAACATCTCTTTTTTAGTATGCCCCCATTCTGTTGGAATACCAAGGTTTTTACCTGTTTTTTCTATAATGGGAACTCTAAGTTCGTTTGCTAAGTTTCTTTTCAAGGGTGGAGGATAGTTTCTGCTAAAGAAAACCCCTGATTTGTTTAAATTAATGACTTGCCCTATTGCATAACAGTATTAATGAAGGATATTGGCTAGATTTTGGCATTCAATAAGAGTTCCGTCAAGAAAAAATATTGCATCATCAGCAAAAAGTAGATGTGTTAAACTAGGGCAGAACTTGTTGAGTGTTATCCCCTTAATATTGCCTTCAGTTGTGGCTTTCTTCATCATCCATGTCAGAACATTTGCTGCTAGGATAAATAGATATGGCGAGAGGGGATCTCCTTGTCTAAGGCCTCGTAAGGAAGTGAAAAACCGAGATGGTTCCCCATTGATGATAACACTCAGGGACACCGTGGTAACACATTGCATAATTAGGGTTACCCATCTCTCACAAAATCCCATTTTTAGCATGCAATCTCTAAGAAAATCCCATTCAATTCTGTCATAAGCCTTTTGCATATCCAGTTTTAAGACAGCCTAAGATTTCTTCTTCCTTTTGGTGGTTCGCAGGTGGTGTAAAACTTCCTGGACAATGAGGATATTATCTTGGATTTGACGTCCTTGACAAAGGCACCCTGTTCAGGCTCAATGATTTCCGGAAGGTAATTCTTCAATCTGTTGGCTAGAACTTTTGAGATGATTTTATAGCTGAAATTACACAAACTGATTGGTCTGAGCTGGCTTATATTTTCAGGGTTTTTTATCTTCGGTATCAGGGTAATGTGTGTTTTGTTAATATGGGGATCAAGAGTACCCGTATTAAAAAAATTCTGCACCAACTGAAAATCATCGAATTTGATGTCCTCCCAGGATTGATGGTAGAACAAACCGTTAAAACCATCGGGACTAGGGGCTTTGAAGGACCCCAACTGAAACACCGCTGCCTTAACTTCTTCCATGGTAAGAGTAGCCATTAGATGTGCATTAATGTTCGCGTTGACAGGGCAGTGGCATTGAGCCAGAATTGGCTGATAATTTCTGGGGCCTACTGATGTGAACAGGTGCCTAAAAAAGGTCCCTATATGAGTTTTAATAGCTGAAATATCTCTACACCAGCTAAGATCTTCCAGTTGCAGCATAGTGATCTTATTTCTTTGCCTTCTTTGCACAGTAGTTGCTTGGAAAAATTTGCTATTTCGATCACCCCATTGTAGCCAGTTAATACGAGAGCGTATGCCCCAAAATTTCTCTTCTTGGTGCCATAATTGTTGAATCTGCTGTACTATTTGGTGGATTGCCTATTTACTAGAAGGATGAGGAGGTTTATTGTTAAGTTCAATAAGTTTCTGGTTGAGTGCCCTGAGTCGAGTTGGAGAATGTGCAAACGTAGCTTTACTCCACTTAGTGAGAGCTTTCGATATTTCTTCTAGCTTTGCTGAGAATCTAGTCTAGCTCAAAGATGTATTGTTCCATGTTTGTCTTATAATCTCTCCATACTCTGCATGGTCTGTCCAGTAGGCTTCCATTCTGAAAACTCTGTTTCTTTTCTGACTTTCAGGGTGTAACACAAGGAGAAGAGGACTATGATCTGAGCCGATTGCTGGGAGGGCTTGTACTTCAGCATCATGGAAAGTAAGTCTCCAGTCCATATTAGAAAGGACTCGATCTAGGCATTTTTTGACAAGATCCTCCCCTTCCCTGTTATTTGTCCACGTGTAAGCGCATCCTTTACTTTCAATATCCATTAGAGAGCATGCATTTAGGAAATCTTTGAATGCTATGATTCGATAGTTGTCTGCTTCTCTTTTCCCCACTTTTTCCCTTACATATAATATTTCGTTGAAATCACCCATACAAATCCAAGGAAGAGAGTTGATAAGCTGAAAATCCATCAATTGCTGCCATAGATGTAACCTTTGTCCAAAATTTGTTGAGGCGTGAACAAAGGTAATTCTCATGGAATAGCCACTTACTGAGTCAATACACTGTAGGTCAATGAATTCTTGAGAACTTTCATTGAGTTTAAGCCCCACTTCTTCTTGCCACAGAACAGCTAAGCCTCCCGCAATTCCTTATGGATTAATTGTAAATAGGTTTGAAAATTTGAGTTTCCTTTTGATGCCTTCCACCATCGATGCTTTATTTTTCGTTTCCATTAAAAAGATAAGGTTGGGCCTTTCAAGAGTAACTAGTGCTCTCAATGCATAGAATGTCAGGGGGTTGCCCAGCCCCTAACAATTCCAACTGATGATTTTCATTTCGTCAGTGGTGGCTTATTAGGGCCAGCCACCAAGGCTCACTCATTGCCATCCTTAACGATCTAAATTGGGGTCTCCAAGAGGTCCGTATCATCAATCAGTAGAGGAACTGATTCTGCAATGCATTTTTGTTTCTTTGCCCTCTGCACTTTCATACTCTTCTTGCTGCATATGCCTATCTTCAAAAGAATTGGTTTAGTAGCCTCATAGCAAATTAACTGTTTACCATGTTCTGGGTTTTTCAGGGAGCAATTAGCTAGTTCTATTGTCATCTCCTGTTCATGTAAGCTCTATGTTCTTTTCTTACTGCATGTAGGAGCTTTGCTGGAGCCACCCTCATCTCTGGCTACTATTTCCATGGTCTGTGCTGGAGGAAGATTTTCTGGTATTGTTTCCTCCACTATATACTCCTCTAATTTTCCATAAAACGCTTCCCAATGTGGACTATGGTCACAAGCTTCCGCCTTCAACCAGGGGCCAAATTTGCCAATCTTGTTCACTGACTTTGGAGATTGATTGTATGGGATGATTTCACAGTTGGCGGCGTAATGGCCAATCCTGCCGCACAAATAACAATAATGTGGCAAACGTTCGTATTTGAATTCCTCCCAGAGCCATTTGGTGCCAATATCCAGTATGTCCCCTGATTTTAGTGGACTTGTTAAGTCCATATCCACTTTGACCCGACCTCCTTTGTATTGTCCATTACCCTGGGGGTCCACCTGAACTTCTAACACTTGCCCTATTTTCTTTGCCAGGTCATGGAATACTTCTTATGTTCGCCATCCAGGAGGAATTCCTCCAAACCATACCCAGAAAGCATTGCTGGAAAAGTCATAGCAGTGTTCCGGAATGTCAGGTACACATTGTTTTAGAACAAGCAGATTGCTGGAATAAGACTAGGGACCAGCTTGTAGAACTCTCTCCTTTTCCTCTTTTGATTGAAACACAAAGGTAAAAAAGCCTGGTTCTTTCTGGAAACAAACCACAGAGTCTGATCGCCAAGCTTTCTTCATGGTAGTAAGAAAAGCAGGAAAGTTGACGTTTGGTTTTGAAAAAAGTTTCCCGAATAAAGTACGATTACATTCTGCCTTCTTTTGTGGTGAGATAGCTGTGGAAGCTTCGACTATATCATCCTCAGACCACAAATCACCCAAGCTTTTACATAGTGCAGCTATTTGCGACTCATTTTCTTCTTTCCCTTCCATCGTAACTTGTCAACAGGGGTAGCTACCTACAAGCTTACGGAGAAAGGCTTGAGAACAATGTGGAGCAAGAAGAGTATGGGTGAGAGATTGAAGGGAGCTCGTGAAGAGATAACCTAGAAGCCGCAGGTATGGGGATACTGAAGAGAGTAAGGGTTAGCACCATAAGAAGTCCCCTACAGCCAGACGAAGTTCATCCGCCCAAACGAGTGAGAAAAAAGGTAAAGATCCATATGAAGAGACATTTGAGCCGATTGTTTATGGATAGAACCAAGATCTCACGACACCTCCGCAGCAACACAGCGCCAGAGAACCAGTGAAGGAGCAACGGTTGCGACAAAAAATTCACCAACAGCATAAAATTAGATAACCATCCGAGCATCGAGTGCAAAGCAGCGGAAAGCACACCTTGTCAAAGCCCCCAAACAGCGAGATCGCCAGACCAAATTGATTACAAAGAAAAGGCACTGAAAACCTTGAGAGGCCCCCAATAGCAAGATCACCAGATGAAGTTGATATTGAAGAAAAAGGCACTGAAGACTGATCTATGGGACAAAAACAGCACAAATCGGCACCGGATCGAGGCAGGATGGTAGATTAATGTTTTTTTTTTTTTTTTGGGGGGGGGGATTTTGCAAAATTGGGAAGCGTAATGTAAAGAAACAGCGAAGAAGGAGCAAGGGTGGCAAGAAAGGGATTAGAGTTGCAGACAGCAACTTAGGCAATTAGGGTTTGTGGAAAAGGAAAGCTACCATAATGGTAGAGAAGAGCTCGTAGAGGCGAGAGAGAAATCGGCTGTGCCTAATTCAGCCTAATACTTGACTTGGAGGAATCATCACTTTCTCTTGGACTCTTTTTCTTCAAATCAATTTTGATGTCCTAGGCATAATTTTTATGATTGGTAGTGAGTATTTTTTAAGCTGATTCCAAAAGTTAAAATACTCCGATTCCATGCTATGTTAGGAATTTCGTATATTGTACTGTGTGACTATGTTAACGATAGAAATGATAGAATGTCTTCCTTAGAATTGTACGCAATCATTTGGATGGGCAGTTAAGCTGTTTCTTTTTCACCGATTTTGAGAAAGGACGCGTTCATTGTTGCAGTTACAAAGCTTCATTGTCCATGTTTTTAAGCCATTTCTAGAAATTCTCAATTCCACCACCAACAGCGTTCATATTCTAAAGCGTAATTCTTGATGTGGCGTGCTTTGCTAATCTTTGCCTCCCCTGCATTTCTCAATAGAAATACAACTCTGTGTATTTGTTCCTTTATGTAACCTAAGAAAATCTCTTTTTGTTTCATTAAAAAAAAAATAGCCACTCAAATTAAAACGAAAACTAACAAATAAAAGGATAACTAACAAAAACTCTCTTTCGTAAAGAACATGGTTAACTCACAGTTGTGGAAGTATACAACTGAAACTATCCAATTCACCCAAAACATGATTATTAGTCACAACAATTATAATAATTACCAGGTGCAACATTTTTTCTTACTCGAATGAATAATTTTGCAGAGCAAAGACTGTAGCAGAAAATGTGAATCCGAGTTATGCTCAAATATCTAGTGATGCTTGCTCTTCTCTAGAAAAAAGGAAAATCAATTTTTTTGGGGTATGATGCGAAGAAGGATTTGTCAATTAAATTGGAGCTTCTTCTTTTTTTGTGGTTGATTAATTAGTATTGAACATAAAAAGAATTATCATTGAAAATGACACAGTGCCTCCATTTCTCTGAGATATGGCAAGTATTGTGGGCTCCTATACAGCGGATGTCCGGAGGAGAGGCCCTACGATGGCCCTGACGCTTGGTGCATGTAGCACGACGCCTGCATTCAAGCCAAAAACAGTGAGTCGGCATCGATTCCTTTAACTTTTCTTCATTGAATTGATTGATATGACTAGTCAGTGGCCCGCGTGTTTGCATGGATGTATTTTATGAGGACGATTGTGGAAGCCATTTTCGTTGGTGAACAATAGCTTTACTCATCTATATATGCATGGATTCACATTCCTGAAAAAGCATATTACAGAGTGGAGATAGAGAAAATGGCATAAGGGACTAATGGGTCAAAAGAAAGAACAGACATGAGTAAGATTAATGTGTCTACAAGGGCTCTGCTCTTCCACAATGTCATTAAACTATCTCTTCATTCATGAGCCAACTTTAATCACTATTTTGAGGTCTGGGGGAGGAGATTGTGAGGGAGTAAATGCTCTTGTGAGGGCAATGACATCAACATTTGCTTTTTGTTATTACAAAAAGCGCATGTCTAGATTTTCTCTTTCTCATGGACTGGTCGGGGACAATAACTTCAACTAATACTCTGGCTCATCAAATGTGCTAAGTGATGGCGATGAAATCATATCACATGACTGTTCAATTTGATCTTTTATTCATAGAGCAGGTCATGTCATCCTCATAGAAATATTGGAATTGTGATGCTCAGACCTTGGGGCGGGGGGGTGTTGTGCGGATGACTATTTGAGCCAGAAGTGCAGCCAAAACTTACTGAACTGCATGACCAACTTCAAGAACTCCAGAGGGAGAACCTTTAAAGGAAGCAAATGCGAAGTCGAGGATGTCAACGTCCTCTCCATTGTCATGGAAGCTGCGTTGCTTGCCGGGAGATACCTCCACAAGCCCTGAATCTCTCTGTCCACGTTCCACGGATATATCAACTCTGATCCCTTCACTCACTTCGTGATCATCCCTTTCTTCTTTGATTTTTTTTTCCCTTCTGGCGGTTTGTCTTTGTTCTGTTGCAACAAATGGGAAAAAGGAAAATGAAAATGAAAGGTGCCTCTGTTTTCCTTTCCTGTAGAAATGGAAGAGTTATGAAAGCTGATTATGGGGTCAATTTTAATTGCAGAAACCAGAAGCATGGAGTTCAAAACCCAATATCCGCCTAGCTAATTTAGAATGCCATATAATGCGGATCAAACGTGGTACTCTGTACTTGGGTACTTAATTAGCTAATGCGAACAGTCTCATGATCGGGGTGAAAGAATTTGATTTTACCGTAAGGGCAACCAAAAATGACATCGTTGACAAATAGCTTTCTAACCTCAAGTCAGCAACTGTCCCAGTTATCAAAATATGTTCTCTCTAAAACAAAAGAATTTCGAATGGAAATTGTTAAATTTTCACTAACTTGGATTATGCCAAATCATGAAACTCCGCGTCTGCACCCCTCTGTTTCGGATGGGTGTTAGGAATCACATAATCATTATTGATATTTTTCTCAAGTTCATAAGGACATGGCTGTCAAGTGTCATTCCTTCAACAAATCAGGCGTTGGATGGATAAGGTTCCAGAGTCTCAAGCTGCCTGAACTGTCAAGAACAATAATTACAAATTGCAACCTTCATGAACTGCATCAATTCAAATAGCCACTCAAAAACTGAAAAACTATCACCAAGAAAGTCATTAACAGCTCCTGCAGATAGGGCTACATCGTGAGATCAACTTGTTATCCCCTAAATTTATTAGCACCGAATCATGCCACGAGGTGCCAGCGAGGAGTCTTCATCTTTTACAGCGGTCTTGACACCACAACTCTCACAAAGCAAGAACAGCGTCCAGCTCTGCCTTCATTCCGGTGACAAAACAAATGGTCCGCTATACACGGTCACTTCATTCATAATCTCACGATAGAACCACCTGCACATGTGGTTCTGTTTTAGTTTATATATCCCAGATCAAAGTGCCATCCCTTCTTTTATCCTAGTTAGCATGATATAGTATATCTTGCTATTTTGAAGTTCCAGAATGAGCATCAACACCTTGCTTGGCATAAAAAATCTAATGCCTGAATGAACATAACATCAAATCAGAAGATAATTTTCCAGAAAGGATGAACTTGATCGATTTTCAGCCCTTGGTCAAATTTGACACGTTAATCTGATCAAGGAATCCAAAATGGCTAATGAATCTTGTGAAGAAATATAGCAGTGTATCAAAAACATGCTGATGATTTAACACGAAAGGAATTGTTAAGGGACAGAAATAACTATTCAAGCTGAGCATATGGCTTATTTGAAGCAATTAACTATTCAAGCTGAGCATGCTCATGGATAATATGAAATGGAAAACATTTGCATAAGGGAGTAAACATAACCAAATTGATTTCAAGGAAGGAAGCAAATCATTCTTCAATAGTATTACTTCGAGACAATTATAACTCAGATTTGCTTGTGATAGTCATTGATAGCTTATCCAAGATGAACAATCTTACATGATGGCTCGTGAGATTTGATGTATTTAGAAGGCATTCTGATCACTTTTGGTATTATCAATAGAATGATTTCTCTGAAGCGTCATGTCAAAATCCTTGATCAGCTTCCCTATTCCTCGAATCACATAAGAGAAGAAAAATAATACCTTTTTTTCATAGAATATGATAAAAGTTGACCTAATTATTTTATGTAAAAGGAAAAGGAGGCAAAAAAAAAAAAATTATCGACCTTTTCCTCTCCTCTTTCATCCTAAAATTAGAAAATTTGGATATTAAGTATTACATATCCAAAATAAAATATATAAATTAAAGAAAGAAACTACCAAATCCGGTTCATTAAAAAGTTTCAATGTAAAGGAAAATATTTCTCTTTTATTTTATTGAAATATGTTTGCTTCGTAAAACTAAAGTTTTCAATCCATCATTTTGAACCTCTTTTAACTAATAATCCATCTTTTTATTCTGTGATTAAATATTAAATCTCCTCCAGCTATGTTGCTATTTTCAAATTGTCAATACATTAACAATAGAAAATTTTCAGTTGACGACTGAAAATAAATCTCATAACGAAAGAAGTTCGTAACTTACTAGTTTCATTAACATTTCTGTAAATATATTATAGTGCCACATCGGTAAATATGAGAAAAATTGGTCATTAACTAATTTATTGGGACTTCGGTAAAAATCGCTTCAAGGTTTGTATTTTACTAACCAAGCTTATAAAAGTTGAAAAAATCGGTGATTTACCGATTTATTAAAACGTTGCTAAATTCTTCTACTTTTTTTTGTATGATGATCCAAAGCTCATACCCCCCGAAAGCATCTGGTCAACTTTCGCGACCAGCGTCTCCATTCCTTGGAACTACTCAAAGACAAAAGTACAATAATGTGTGCAATAGTTTGTGTGACAGACATTTCATTAATATGTTAAAATTGTATCTCATTTTTCATATATGAATGTCCCAAATCACCTACTATAATTTTCTCAAGTCCCCACCACCATGCTTCTGTACCTAGCAACGATGAATTATAAATGATGTATACTTTTTGAATGAATTTAACTTTAACGGAACCATTAATGACCTAATTTTACAATGTGCAATGCTCATTGCTCAATCACAACGCTTCATTGACTATAAGTGAAGCCATTTCCAAAACCTTTTCGGCCCATAGGCGAGAGCATTGCCCAACTCACCCTCTGCTTTCTATCCAATTTAACTATTTTTCTAGGAAAATGCCTTTGTGTTGTGCCCGAGAGTATTTTCTTGTATTGGTAACATCACGCATTTTATTGATGATGTAGGATTCATCATGAGGTTTTGGCATTGAGTGAGGTTATTCATTTTGAGCTCCGCCGCACGATCTATTTGAGGAAAGCCCTATGTGAGATTTTTACAGGAGCTAACTCTATAGTATTGACATTCATCTCCTTAACAAAGTCGAGTACCTAAAATGTATATATTGTTAAGATGGGATGTTCGAAACTCTTCAAGCACTTGATATGTTGTCATTCAGATAGCAATGTCCATGTCCCGCAAGTTCTGGTCAATTTCTGAGCAAACGAATCCATTGCGAGAATTTCAAAGCTTCATTCTAGATGAGTTAAAGCCATTTTCTAGAATGTCTCAGCTACTCCAACCAGCTACTGTGCAAGTGATAATAAAAGAAAATGACAACTATCTTCCAAGTCAATTTGCCCTCCTCATATTGCCAGTGAGCTATTCCTATGTCAAGATTACAGTTTCAGTAGGAAGTCCTCGCTCCTGATGCAGTACCAATTAAACACTCCACAGAATTAAAAATCATATGCGCAGCTCCTCCCACTTCATTTCAGAGCCATAAACAGCTGGGTAGTACCCGAGCTCTGAAGATTTTTTGTCCCAAAAATGGTGCACATTTCTGGCTGAAACCAATTCCATACAGTGGCAGCTGTAACAAAACATTCTGATTTGAGCTGTAATTCAAGAAAAGATGGCATTTAGAGATCTAGATCAGCTCTCAAACATTAAAAGACTAAAGCAAATCACCTTTCTAGCCACCCACTGATTACTAGTCATGTTCATCCCAAAAACATGAAAGCAATATAGTTGATTTCTGCACCTAATAGGAAAATTCACCACCATTGACACGAAACCTAATCAAAAGCTGCTATAGTTATCTCATTACACCATAGCAAACTGGTAGAAGAGAATAACCGAGCAGATTTCTGCACCTAAGAGGAATCACTGGGTGAAAAATATAACATGACAACTAAACATGCTTCGCTGAACATGCAGAAAAGCTCTAATTAGTCTTATTTCATTTCCTCCATGTGCAGACATCAAGCATCCAAAATCAGACCAATAATAGCGACTCAATACCTCAAATCACCAGAACGCACATGCACCAATCACACCAAGAATCAACCAATCAATCGGTGACAAGAATGGATTAATGTTAAAAGGGGTCCAATCACCTGGACTCTGAAGATATGGCAACCAGAAGCAATGAAGACCCAACATGAAGATCCTTCCATCCAAGCTGGAGCACAAGGGTCAAAGCAATCAGTGAGCATGAATCTCACTTTCAAATTAGTCATCCCATCGTCGTCCACCAGAAGGAAGATAGAAACAGACCGTCAGATGGTGCTGGACCCCTCAATCTCTTCTCGTTCTCTTTGTGCTCGATTTCCACCCTCCTCTTCTTACACCCATCCCTAGAATCACAAGACGCAATGCAATTGGCTTAAAGAGCGTCCCCCTTGCATCCATATCCCAGATATTTGGTTTGGATCTCACACCATTGCTGAAATTACAGCGAAGCTCGTGGTCATTTAAAGAAATCAGGAGCATGAGAAATTGTCATCACCAAATGAAGAACGAATAGAAGGATGCAAATTCAATATGTAAAGATATTGATGGTATGAACAAAGGATATGGATATAGGCACGATGAAGAAAAGAAAGAGCACAAAATGATTTTCGCAAAATGATTCCTACCAGATTTCCACCGGACAGGATGTTACTTTTGACAGAATCAAGGCCATAACTCCACCATCAGATTGAACAATCTAAGTATTAGCACTTCAATTGACAAACAAAGTGGAATATAGATCCTTGGATATTCATCATCTCAACATCGGTGTCCAAAAAGTAATAATCTTATGATGATGCCTCTAGTGGCTTATTAATCCATGACAGAAAAAGTGGACATAAGCTACTAAAAATGCAATTGAAACCACATAAACATGAGTAGTTGCTATGATCAAGCAATCCTTAGAAGTGTTATTCCACATTGGTTGAGTAAAGGGCATTGATAGGAGTTATATACATGTAGTCTACCTCTAACTAATACTTTAAGCTTTTCAGTTGAACTTTTGCTAACAATGAATGAAGCTCCATTTTATTATGCATGAGCGAATGAAAAAATCACATAATAAACATCCTATGCTCTAGGAAACCAACTTTAATAGAACTTTGAAAAACGTAATACTCTGTTTGCATAAGAACAGATTCTTGTCATGTCAAGGATGAAGAGTCTTACTCCGTGATTGATGACGTATAATGACATGCAATGTCATGTACTCCAAAGGCATTCTTATCTATTTTCTTTCCCACCAGGATCACAAGCCAGATGATGCTGAAGCATCACATTCACGTGGTCGACCAGTTTCCCAATAGTCCTTGAAATAAGAGGAAAACAATAAGACATCGACATGAAAGGCCCCATGCCAAACTGAAAATGCTAATGTAAAGTAGGTACTCTCAACTGCTATATTTACATTTACCAGAAAACGCGGATGCTCTCCAGAATCAGATCTCTGTCATGCTGTTGTCATGCAAATATTTTTCATAATTCTACCTGGGGTATATGTGTTCATCATCATTCTGGTATTCTCTGTGTAGGTGAAAATAAACGAACATGATTTCTCTCATCAGGATTCAGAGACACATTAACTATTGTGCAAATGATGATAAAAGAACATGACTAGTATCTTCCAAGTCAATTTGCACTCCTAATATTGCCAATGAGTTATTCTTATTGTCAAGATTACAGTTGTAGTTGGAAATGCTTGCTTCTGATGCAGTACCATTTAAGCTCTCCGCAGAATTGAAACGCACATGCACAGCTCCTCCTACTTCTTTTCAGAGCCATAAACAGCAGGGTGGTACTCAAGCTCCGCAGATTTTTTGTCCCCACCATCAGCCAAGCTAAAAATAGTGCACATTTCTGGCTGAAACCTCAATTATTGCAGGAGCGACTTTCCAATTCTGTTCAATGGCAGCTGTAGCAAAAAATTCGGATTTGAGCTGTAGATCAAGAAAAGATGGCAATTAGAGATCTAGATCAGCTCTCAAACATTAAAGGACTTAAGCAAATCACCTTTCTAGCCACCCATTGATTACTTGTCATGTTTATCCCAAAAACATGAAAGCAATAAGGTTGATTTAAGGGCTTCCTCCATACTTCTGCTTTGGATCTCACACGCTATCCACAATACAGTGGAAATCCTCTGTTCTTTTAAAGCCTCTGGGGTGGAGACATTGTCATCACCAAACAATGACCAAACTGAAGTAATAAATTGCAAATGATGTTAAGGTACGAAATCGCAAGATGATAATTGAAGGCATGAAGAAAAACAAGGAAAGAGTGGCTTCATGATTTGTACTGGTTTTGACCGTTGATGATAATACTTTCAGCCTGATCAAGGCCATGTATCTGCCTTCAGAAAGAGCAATCTTCACATTGGCATGTTAAGCGACAAGCAAAGTTCGATACAGATCCATGGAGATTAATCATCTTGACATTAGTGCCCTAGCTTTCAGAAAATGCAGAACATGTTTATGGCACCTTCACTGCCTACATCCATGACCAAATAACGAATTAATAAAATGCAATCAAGATCACATATGCATGAGCAGTTTCCAGAATCCATCTGGTAGTGAATTTCTCTACTTCATAGAAGTTGGAGAAAAGTATTACTTTATTTAAACAAACACAGATTGATACCATGTCAAGAATGAAGAATCTCATGTTATTTGACTGAAGACAACAAATATCCTTTTGGAGGCATTCTGACCTTTTGTATTCATATCATGATCACGAGCCAGATAACACTGAAGCATTACAATTACTTTGCTCAAACAACTTCTTCCAGTTGCTGGAATTAAGACAAGAAAATTATAATGTGTCAAAGAAAACCCCCGTCCAAACTGAAAATACTAATGGAAGTAGGTTATCTCCACAGAAAAACGAGACTATACCTGCTATATTTTTTGTTTAGTAAATGACTTCAGCGATCTCCAGAAACATATCTTAGTCATCCTCCATAGAATCTGAATATTCTTCATAACCCTCCTCCATAGAATCTGAATATTCTTCAGAATCCTGTAAAGCAGAGCAGGGTTACCAAGCCAATCTTTTCGGTGTTGCTCACATCAAATTGTATCCAGTACTATCAAACGTTAGATCTGACGATAGCCAGCAAACCTCAGTCAGCTTCTTGCTGTTGCTTACCTCAATAATAAAGTCTGGTAATTTCTCGAGGGACTTGCACCCATACCTACCAAAGTACTTCAGGAATTTACTAGGGCAGAGAATTTCAACTAAGCTTTCGCAATAATCAACTCTCAACAGCTCCAGATGCTCCGACTTTGAAAGGTCCAGTACTTGAATGTGCTTGCGCTGACGGATATCCACCAATTCCAGGGATCCCAATTTTTCAAGGCCTTCTATCGCACGGAGATGATCCACCTTTTTATAACACAATAGCCTTAGGTGCAACTCTCTTAGGGATTTTAAAGCTCCCAGTCCATCCAATTTCTTCAGCCTTTCGCATTCCACAAGACTTAATTTCAACAAAAATTCCAAATCAGAAAAATTTGGCAACCTTTCCAATTTGGGACAATGCCCAACGTTAATCGTCCGTATGCAGGAGGGAAGCTCTGGGATGCTTTGAAGAGACGTGCAAAACCAAATGATGAGCTCCCTTAGATGCTTCAGGTGAGAGAGCAATGGGATGCTTTGAAGAGAGTTGCAATCCGTAAGGTAGAGCTGTTGTAGATGCTTCAGGTGAGAGAGCGATGGGATGCTTTGAAGAGAGTTGCAATCAACAAGGATGAGCTCCTGTAGATGCTTCAGGTGAGAGAGCCATGGTAGCTCATTGCTCCGACCGGTGAGCCGCAGGTATGATAAGCTCAGAGAAGGTTTTGGGAGTGACTCTAGCTCATCACACATATATAAATCGAGGCGTTTAAGAGAAGAAAGCTGATCTAAGTTTTCCGGCAAGCCTGAAATTTTTGTACCCCATAAAGTAAGGGTCTTTAGAGAAGACAATCCGCCTTTATCAATGAGAATTTGTCCTTTTAGTTTACTGCATGAGGAGGCATCGAGCTCTTGCAAGCTCTGCAATTTTCCAATAGAGCTCGGTATCCTTTCTATCTTGCAATGATCAATTTTCAGAATTTTCAATTTGTTCAATTCCCCAATTGATTCGGGTAATTCTTTTATCCTTGTATATGATAAGTTCAGCTCAATCAACTCTCCCAACTTCCCAATTGAAGAAGGGATCTTTTTTAATGACGAATCTTTTGGCCACCAACGACCCTTGGCACTAAGCCTCTTCAGCTTCTTCAGAGATCCTATACATGGAGGGATTTCTTTAATCCCAATCTCATCTACGACAAGTTCCTCCAAATTTTCTAGTTCATCAAGTTGTTTAGGTAACATCTTGAGACTTCTACAACGGCTCAAGTTCAAGAAAAGGAGGCGCTTGGCATGTTGAATGGAAGGGTCAATTTCCTTCAAATTCGCACAACCTTCTAGGATTAGCAACTCTAAATTTTCAAAGGCGGAGAGATTAGGGTTGCTCTTCAATTTCGAGAACCACGAAAGACTGAGAACTTTCAACCTCTCCATCTACAAGAAAGAAACATGTTTCAAGATTAGCAGTTAGAAATAGAATGATTTAACATAAAATGTAACAAAAGAGAAAAACCTTTTTCATATTTACCTTAATTGAACTCCATACTCTCCTCTTCAAAAAAAAACTCCATCCTCTCCAATTTTCACTAATACGATTTCGAATATCTTCATGACCTGATAACTCAAGCACCACTAAATTCTCCAAATGAACACTAGTCGCCTCGAAAGAGTCGCAACATCTCTCCCACTTCAACCATCTTAATTCAGAAAGTGATCCTTCAAAATCTCTAGCAAAATCCATAGCTTTCAAATGAAGGAACTTCAAGTTAGGCATTTTTTTGAAGCTCTTTCGCATCATGAACTCATTGGAGCCACTTTCGTCCAGACGTAGTGCCTCAATATTTTCATATTCTTCATTTTCCTTCTAAAAAAAATAAAAAATAAAATGAGGATTATAAATACCATCCAACCTCCTCCTGTTAGTATACTAGTGCATGTTATTGTGGTCGATGCATTTTTTCTACACTAATAGGGCAAAAAGAAATATATCTAATCTTCTACAATTATGTGATCATGTCGTATGTCGATTTCAACTTTTATGCCCCAAGTTTTGATGTTTTATGTGAAATTCCTATATAAAATTATTCTAGGTTTCTAAAAAATTTTAAAATTAAAATTTTCTGACATACGCAATATTGACGACTGACTAAATATGGTGTACCCTTCGACATATGTGAGAACTATTACACATTTTTAATACAAAAGGTACCTAATTAGACTTATGCACTCATAAAGCATCACAACTCATTCCCTCCCCGTTCATAAAATAGTTTTGGTTTTCGCATATGGCTAGATGGAAACAAGAATTTGGTCTATGGAACTTGAGTTTTCATTTTTGGGTATTCAAGCTCAAAGCTCAACAACTAATCCTTAGACTAGGAAGAAATTGCCTAATCAATCATAAACTTACCAATTTTACTGATTTAGTCTTAACCCTTTTCGTGAAATTCCAATTTAGTTTTTTCGGCCAATTTTTATAGGAAATCACTAAGGTGACGATGTGCCATATAGAACGGCCAAAAATAATTGGACCACCATGACGACGATTTTTGGCGAAAGTTGATCTAGGAGACTACATTGAAATTTTGCGCAGAGGTTTAATACTAAATTGACAAAATTAGTAAATTTATGACTAAATCGATATCTATACAACAATTTTAAAATTGACTGGATCATTTTCCTTTGAGATGAGCAGACCATTCAATTAGTCATCATTGAATTTGCCCCAATCAATCATAAAATTCAACTTGGATCTTAAATTTGGTTAGTGCATTTTTTGCCATTCATCCAATTATATAAATATATATGAATTAGTAAATAAAGAATAGCAATTATTATCGTTTTCCTTTTTGTGCATTCTAACATTTCTTTTCTGCTCCTCCAGTTATCTTATTCCATAAGTTAATTATCTGTTTTTTCTCCACTAATATCTAACTTTTGTCTCCTCTGTCTGTGCATGTGAATAAAGGCTCAATTAATCGTAACAGGAAAAGTTCGCTCATTACATAATAGAGGTGGATATTGTATTGCACAAAAGGCAAATAAAAGGAGGGGAACACAATTTCTTTCTCCTTTCACTTATTCGTCACTCAATCATTTAATTTCTTAATGTCGATATTTGCTTTTCAGTTTTTTTATCGAAAATTACTTGGTATGAATATGTACAAAATTATATGACAGTTGTTATTTAGTTTCTTATATCGTAATTTACTGTTGTTTGATTTTGCACAACATTCGTTGATGTTGAATTATGTGCTCAAAATACCTATAACTAGATCTGTGCATAGCACCGGTATGAACACAGAGTATATATTATGAAAGCTGGGTAGACATGAAATAGCCTTATGATGTTGCATCACATAGCAAAATCCTGTGAGTTCTCATCTTTCATGTGAATGAATATGATTGATCCATCGCACATATGCAGTGCTCATAATAAAAAATAAATATTGTTAATTATGCCAATTCCTTTATAGTTAATGTATCTTGAACAATCTTCCAATTTTTTTTATGTGATTTGTTAATTTGACTGTAAGTTGGTATAGGTGACAATGAAAGAAAAGCCAAAGTCGCAATAGAGAATTTGAATTTAATCATTTTTCAAATGTGCCAGTCCTTTAAGTGAAAAGAAAAGAAAAATAGTCTTCTATTTATCATTGACTAAGAGGCATCCAAGTTTTGTAGTGCTGTTTCAAGTTATCAACTAACCCACCACATTATTAACATAATTATGCATTTCTAAATTGCTCAAAAACATGATATATTTAAAGGAACTTCTTCAATTATGTTATTAACATTCACCGAGTAATACATTTTAAACTAAATCTTCAATTTTCTTTGTATTAAGTACATGTACTTCTACATTTACATTATCATATTGGATTTACATTGTGAAATGCATAATAAATCCTAGAAAACAAATTGTCAAAATTCTTCATACATATAAAACCACTGCATAACATCTTATTACTTGGAATTGAACAAAATCTTAAGTCGATAGCTAATAGTTAAGGTGCAAAGGATTTAATTGAAATCTTTCTTTTTGTTGCAAAAAAGTAGAACCAGCACCCGAGGAAATAGCACGTATTTATGGTTGGAAATTGAAGACAGAATAATGTATTCGAATCTTGGAGAAGGAAAAAAGTAAAAATTCAAAACCGAAAAAGGTGCCGAATATGTGATCCATGTATTTATCTTCCCATCAACATACTTCAAAAACTATGTTGCCGATATATTTTGGGAGATAGAATGAAAGACAACAAAGTAATGATCAACAGTAAAGTTTTTGGCATTTGGTTGAATAAAATAAGTCAACTGGCAAAAATTTATAAAGACCTGTGCGGTTTGAAGTGTGACAAACTAGAATTATATGTGGCATGAAGTAAATCATCAAACCAGTGTGATGCTCGGTCTGCAACAAGTACTACATAGTAAGAAGCAGTATCAAATCTGCTAGAAAACGATGTTAAACCCACAAAAGAGCAATATAGACAGAGTCAATACTAAACAATTTTACTATCATATGCATCAAGAGATGACCTTTTGAATGGTGACGAGTGCAAACTTTTCATGAACTAAAGGCCAAATTCGATGTAGCTTTTACCAAGAAAATGCTAACCACATGTTGAGAATGGTCAATGGTCTAGAGCAAAAGAACGATAACGATAATAATTTAAGGGACTACCATTAGAGAAAATGGGAGAGGCCAAAAGTAGACATTATCGTTACCTTACGTCGTAGAACTTTCATGACTTCCTCCTTGTCCCATAGTCTGCTACAATCCCAAGGCTTCTTATCTGCTGGACAGGCGATAGCTCTACCTAGATCTCTTAATTGATCATGCATTCTAAATCGATTCTTGTCATCAATTTTTATTAACGAACGGTTAATCAATATTCGCAATCCGATTATTGGGAAGAATTTGAGATCCGCCCAAAAGTAGGTGGCAATTGTTTTGTCAGTCCCAATGAAAAAACATGCAATGTCTAGAAACATCTGCTGCTCCTTATATGCTAATGTATCATAACTTATCCTCAACTTTTCTTGTACAGTCTCATTAGGTGCATTCCTCAATTTCTCCAAAGTCTCTTTCCACTCTATTGAATCTTTTTCTTTGAGAAGTGAACCTATAACGATGAGAGCCAAGGGAAGACCTCCTGTGGTGGCAACAATATTACTAGAAAGAGCCGCGAGATCAGTGGGAGGTTGTTCCCCTTCAAATGCATATCTACTAAACAGAAGCATAGATTCTTCGCAATTCATTTCTTTGAGTTCATACATTTTATATTTAGACTTCAAGACGGCCTTATCTCGACATGTGATAATGATCCTGCTTCCTAACCTGAAATTACAACGTCCAATCAACTTATCGAGGTGGTCTCGATGATCCACATCGTCAAGAAGAATAAGTACCTTCTTCTTTTCACAACTTGATCGGATCATATCAATTCCCATCTCGGGATCACGCACTGTACTTTCAGCAACTTTCCTTATATCTGAGATCAGTAGAGATTGGACATGCTCCATACCCTTGCTTTTAGCTGTTTCTCTAATATCCTTGAGAGAGCTGCGGTAGTGAAAATTGTCAAAAAGCTTATTATAGATCATCGTAGCCAGAGTTGTCTTACCGATGCCGCCCATCCCCCAAATCCCAATAATTCGAGTGTCCGGGCAATCAAGATCCACCAATTTCATGACCTCAACGACACGATCCTCGATTGCAACCAATTTTTCGGGCAGATGTGGTTGAAAATCATGTCGCTGCTCAAGCAATATTGTTTCTACGAGTTCATTTACCAATTCCCCTTCATGCCTGTCAAACAACACAACACATGAGAACTTATTAACGGCTCCACAAAACATGGATTACGGATGATAACTAGAAAAGTTCTTCCAACAAGAATCTGTTAAAAGAAGATAAACAAAGTACCCATCAGCAAATTTCTCTGATTCGAATACTCTAAGATCAACTGCTTCTCTAAGAGCTAGCGGCCCCTGTTGCTTGACCTCCTCATCAAAACGACCCATACTGGATTCGAAGGCCTCTCCAAATTTCCCCTGCATATGTTTCACATCTTCAGTTTTCACCTTGTAAAGCACGGGCAAGACTATTTGTCCTCTGCTTTCCTTGCACTTCATTATATGGATGAGCTCGTGGAGACACCATTTGCTAGCAGCATAATTTTTCGAGATGACTGGGATTGAAACCTTAGAGCACTTGATTGCACTAATGAGATTTTCGCCAATTTTCTCACCGAAGGTGAGGTCCTCATTATCTCTAAACACGAAGTTTGGACGGAACGGCAGGCCCACAGCTTTGAGTCTTTGACAGAGGTGATCGACGAAGCCTTTGCGAGTATCGGGCCCTCGAAAGCTCAAGAATACATAGTAATTTTTTTTGTTTCCATCCTCGGAGGTGGATGAAATAGGTGGGTCAGAATTCGCTCCGGACGCCGATGGCACATCGATCTTCTCGGACGAGTCCGAAGAGAGAAGAAGAAGAGGCGTTTCTTCAAGGACGTCAGGTCTTGGTCGCTTCGACGTGGTCGGACTCGAAGCATCGGTGTCTCTAACACGCTTGCGTTGTTGCTTTGAGTAATAATTTCCCATCGCAGCTCTCTCTCTCTCTCTCTCTCTCTCTCTCTCTCTGTAAGATGCGACTGTTGTGGTTTTTGAGGTGATGGAAGAAGGGGGTGAGTACAGTGGTTTGCTTGTCAACCAGGAAGATGCCTCCGTTCGGTTGCCAGGGTTTCAGCTGGGGAGCGTACTCGAGCTGGTAAAAGAGTTAAAAGGGAAAGCAGGAGGCGAGGCAGGAAGTCGAAGCAGGTTTGTCGTTTCATATATTTCATGTGTTTATATTTGGATCCAGAGACGCGTCCGAATTTGACTAAATAATTTAATTGTTAATTGAATAGAAGCAATTCTTGAGGTCCTCACTCCTCGCCCTCGACGTCTGCTCCCAGCTGGCCTTAACAACCACCCCCATTATATAAAATAAAATAAAAAAATGAAAGAAATGAACATATTAGCTATATTGCCACTTTAATTATATTACCGTGATAACAATAATTAATTATTCAAGAAATATACTTTATCTTCATTAGAATAAGAGATTTCTGCAATATTGAAAGTAATTATATGCCCCTTGAATTAAAGCCGAAAGATATTTAGTTCAATTAAAGTCGAAAAGTAAAAGGAAAATTGTTCCAAAACAAGTTAAGATAGACATCTCTCATGGAGAGTGTCGCCTGTCAATTACCCATTAAAAGTATTTTGGTGAACCACTTTTATATTTATCTAATAAGATAGATCCATCATATATATTTTAGATCTATATATGAAACATATTTCATTTTATAAGCTTAATTCATATCTCAAAGAAATTATGCTCTTTTTTTTTTTTTTTTTTTGGCAAGCACATCAACAAATTTGCTTTTAATTAACTTGTGGACTTCAGCAAATGACAAAAATAATAAACATAACTATCAGACACTCATGTTCTTACTTTTCTTTGATTTTTGGCCCAAATGACATCAACACTATTTGCTTTGAGATGACAGCCACCCTCACATTACTATAAAGCATTCACCAATTATTTTTCTCAACCAGCCCCACCACTTCTCTTTCTGAGTCTCAAAGGCCATCATGACCCTCTTCCTTATTACTGTCCATGTGAAACGCATTGGTTGCTAGTCTAAAAGAAAAAGGAAAGAACTTTAAAGCACCGACGCAATCGGAATGTTACCAATAATGTTCGCGCGAAGTTTTCGATTGAACTTCCTTGCAGTGGGGGCATTATCGGATTGACAAATCAACATCTATTGCAAGTCTAATGGTAGGGAACTACTTGGGAGAATAGAGCTCTTGAAGTCACATGCAAAGGTAAAGCTAAGGTTTCTAAAGTCAAGGATTTGTCTTTCAATATTGTGGGCTTCAATGAATTTTTTGTTCAGGAAATTTTGGCTACACATTTCGCTTATGGAGCTGTAAATGGAGCAGTGATAGTCTTCGAGCAATAGATTAACTACCACTGAACATGAGAAAATTATTATTATCGAAAATGATATGGTGCCTGGATTGCTGAGATACGGCAAGTAGTGCAGGCTTCTGTTCAGGACCGAGACACTACAAAAGCCTCGACGATTGTCACATGAAGCGCAACACCCCCTTTCTCCTTCCTTTTCCTTTAATTTATTTTCATTAAATATCATTTTCTTTCCTACCAAAGGAACCTCCTATTCCTTTCGATCTCAAGATTGGGTGAGTAATTGTATATTTTCTTGAAGAAATTAAAAGGTTGTGTTTGGGTTTGAAAGAACTATGGCAAGAAGAAAGTTGAAGAGAGAAAGAGAGAGAGAGAGAGAAAGAGGAAAATAAGAAATAAATGAAGGATATAGAGATGAGGTGTAAATGGAAAGGACACGTTTAACTTTACGTAGAGAAGGGGACGTGTGATGGGGACGATCATATGTTACGACTTACAAGTCAAAAGTGGTATCTTATCTCAATTAGATTTGGACAAAGAACGGCCGGCACCCCTTCATTCGTGGTTACTAAGCATTGCATTGTGACATGTGATTACACCTTACGCTACATTGGTTGGGTGGCCTTTTTGATCATAGTATTTCGCAAATGGAAAAATCGGTCTTTCTATCTCATGAATCAGGGACCTTTGTGACTTTCCCATCCGTCGGTACGGCTCGACTTTCCAAGTCTTCGAAGCCATGAACCTCTTCTTTTTGGCGTGTCAATGTGAAACAAACTGGCTGCCTCCAGCTGTTCAAAAGAAAAAACAAGAAAAAGACTTAAAGCCCCCACATCAATCATCACATTCCCGAATCAACCTCCTGAAGTTTTCGTCCGAGTAGCCTTTATTCACTCTTATTCAAGTTCTGCGCAGCACGCGCATAAATTGACAAGAGATACCGTAATTTTTATCTTCGACGAAAATAATTATGAGAAATTAATGTCTACTTATTGCGGCTATTGTGTAGAAAACAGTTCACTCCGACGAGACGACAGAGTTTCTTTCCTAAAGCGGTTAGCTC
The DNA here is from genome assembly GCA_014182405.2 of Eucalyptus sideroxylon. NCBI lineage: Eukaryota > Viridiplantae > Streptophyta > Magnoliopsida > Myrtales > Myrtaceae > Eucalyptus > Eucalyptus sideroxylon. The sequence continues at coordinate 6,201,622 of CM024550.2, read as the reverse complement.
TTCGTGGTGTGCTCCATGTATGCACCAAGGGACATATGGGGATCCAATTTCGTAGAATTTCGAAAATAGTTGGGCATCACAAACAAGCAGTATTTGAGATCAAAGTTGGATACTCGCATTGGGATCAGCTGACTTGTAATAGTACTGAACCGGCTTGGTGGGAGGCACGAAATGAAGCTTTCTTCGGCCAAAATAGTAAGCAGAAAAAGCATGGTATCAAATAATATAAGCAACTTTTCATAGATTTTGAAATAGGACCCGTTTATAGTTACAGTTTCAAAACTTCCTTCGCCATGACTTAAGTCAATTTTGGAATGTCTCAGTTACTCGAACGGGAGTGTCTGGACCCTGAAGCAGTTTGCTCATAGTGGTGTGTTATGCCAATCTTTGCCTTCCTCTGCTACTAACCGCTACCCGCAAAAGGGGTCCTTCCAAGGTCCCTAGGCGACGAAAATGGAACGGGATTAGGCGAGCAGGTTAGTCGTTTGATTGAGAGAGGAAGCTGTGCACTTTCATATGCCTTCTATAAGCTACTTGCTCAGGTGGTCCAGTTAGGAACATTCTAGGAAAACTACAATTCTTCATTAAGAATAAGTTCCTTCAAAATCTCGGGCACTAAAGAAAAATTATCATTCATAAAAAGTTATTAATAATGGGAGCCTCGACGTCACTGGCACTCGTAGAGAAAGTACGATCTCATTCTTATATACAAATGTTATTTACTAGCTAGAGATAGATCCATCATTAATATGAGCACACTGAGAAAAACTATGCTTTGATTACTTTCATTGATGAAATTACTGACCATAAGTATACCCAAGGGTACGAGTATTTGAGGAAAATCACCATTTGACACGTGGTTTATTTAAATGATAATCATCCAAAGTTATGTTTTTCAAGGGATAAAATTCAAATGATTGTTTTATGGCTATCTTCCAATCTTTTGAGTAAAAGAACAAGCTTGATAACGTCCAAAATTTATATTCCCGAGATAGAAATGCATTTGATAGGATTCTTAAATTCTTTTGTTTCTTTTAATTTTTTAATACTTTATTAAAAAATTTCTTATTTTTATATTTTATATTTTTCTTTTTCTCTTCTTCCTCATTCTTCTTTAATCGGTCACCGACCCACGGTGGTAGCCGGTGATCGGCAATCAGCTAGGTGAGGTCCGGTGAGCTTGCGTGGAGCCTCACTAGGCTAGGGCGAGGTCCGGTGAGCTCGCCGAAAGCTCACCTAGGCAGCGCGAGGTTGGCCTCGTCGTGGCTATGCGAGGCTCGGCCTCACCTTGACTAGGTGAGCTCGACGACACCGGCAACCGGCGACGCTCCAACGAGGTCGTTGACCATAGCCGAGGCCGACGATCGGCCAAAAGGAAGGCAAAAAAAAAAAAAAAAAAAGAGAAAGAGAAGAAAAGAAAAGAAAAAAAGTAGAAACTAATTGTGGGAATTGTTTTCGAGAATAAAAATTACTTTTTTTTCTACTTCTTAATTTTATTTCAAATCTATTTCCGAAAATAAAAAAATAAATTTTTGTTTCTGAAAACAAAAAAAAAATTGTTCATTTTTTTATTTTAGAGGATAAAAGAATATAAATAATTATTTTTCAAAATATTATCGAACATGGCCTAAAAGTTACGTGGTATCGATTGAAGTCTTTGTTTAATGTTTTCCTTGGAGCTAACTTCCAAGCTGTCATTCGGGCCCATTAAATACTTACCAAAAGAAAGAATTGTATCTTCCTTGGGATTTCAAATTTTCAGCATTTGTCTTTTTGTTCACTCATTGATCAGTCACATTTGTACCCTTGAAATCCATGTAAGCCCTCGGCACTAGCAGTTGCAGGATCATTTCCCTTTTGACATATGTCCTCTTGCGAACCTCGCCTAATATTCTTCAATTTAATATCTCTTTTATTTTGTGAAATATTGCTTTGATTGATTGATGAAGTGACTATTATGTCTATAACTTAGTAATTATGTTTGGGAGTAAGTTGAGTTAGGTGAACACTGCATTTAGACAAAACAATAGTAGAATATAAGGGTTGAAAGACTTTCTTGAAAATAATGAATGCATATGGAGTACAAAAAAGGGGCAATTTCAAAATTGGTCCCCAATATTCTTAATGAAAGTTCAATTTGATAGGTGAACTTTAATTTTGTTTAATTTGGCTATTTATTCTTTGAATTGTATCAATTTAATCCATCTAATCAACTTGGTCATGGTGGCACTTGATGTGATAATTCATCTCCATCATCAGACCTGCGATCGCTAGCTTGATTGGGCTATCTAGAGCCACATCAACCCAATTAGCGAAATCTAGAAACCGAATGGGGAGAGAATTGGGGAAGGGAGAGAGAAGTCAGCGATGGGAGATGGACGATGGTGCTTACTTCCTAATTTTATAGCAATATAGATATTGGAGTAAGTTGATCTCAAATTTTTCGTAGTTAAAGAAGAAAATAAAATCTTAATGGATTTGCTTATCCATTAGTTTATGGCATGTAATATAGTATGAGAACATGAAAATCTTCCAAGTCACTTGATGTCTCGGGCATATGCTCATGTTGATGTTCATAGGATGGTGGGGATGGACGGTAGATAGAGATTTCAAAGTTCGATCTTGACAAGAAAGGAAGAAAAGGGTGATTTTCAGTTTTCAATTTTTGCGCTTCTCCTAATTTTATGATGATCATATTTTGATTTTTAAAAAAACTAGAAATATTATTAAAATTTCGGAGAAAAATTCACATAACAAATGAAACAGGCTTGAGCGATATATAGTGAGATATCTACAATTTACCCACTTGGAAACTTCTCCGTTTTCTCCAGGACCGAACGCCGGACATTAAACCCACTCGGTTTGAATGCTGAATTGTTTAGTTAATCTGACTTCAGTTGGCTCTTGAGATTCGTTTGGTTGCTTGGAGGAAATCCTTTGGATGATAAAACAATCTCCTCTTCGCATGGGTGCCAAGCTAGTGATATTTGGCCAAGTGCGAGGAATGTCCACAATGACAATCTCTGCAAATCGTCAAGGAAGAGTTTGCAAAAGTTCCGTTAAAAATACGTCTCCAATTTTGGCACGTAAAAGGAGTCCAATTCAAGTAGGTTTTATTATCCATATTATGTCTAGACTCACCAGGTGATAGTGCCTTTTTTACGGGCTAGTAATGAAATTTCAGCATCTTCCGTCAAAAAAAAAAAAAAAAAAAAAGTAGGTTTTATAGTTCAATTAAACTTCTTCATTTGAGTGGTCCCTTAATTTGAGTAAGTTTCCTAAAAGGGATTTCATATTTTGGATTCAAATATTTTCTATATAATTAGTTGGTCTTTTTCGTGAATTACATCTAAGATGAGCTTCACATGTTCAAACCTACTTAAGATACATTCGATAATCATTATGTTCCCGTGAATAATTTCCGCTGACAAATAGTTTTTTCTAATTCTATTCTTTGAACGAGTTTCTAAGTATTCGAAGATGTTTAGTAATTGTACGAAGTTTCAATTCTTAAAATAAAAAATAATAAAAATGCACTTGATACAACTCTTGAATTTTCTTTTGACGTAGCATTTCTTTTACTTAATGAAAATTTTCCTATTTTCTTTTCTTTCTCTTCTTCTTCTTCCTCTAGCGAGTCACTAGCCACAATAATGGCTGATGACCTTGCCAGCCTCGAGGGAGCCTTAAATAAAAAATAAAAAAAATAAAGAAAAGAACATAATAGCGATATTGCCACTATAATTATGTTACCGTGATCACAAGAAATAATTATTCAAGGAGTATACTTAATCTTCATGACAATAAGAGAATTTGGAATATCAAAAGTAATTATACGCACCTTGAACTAAAGTTGAAATATTTTTAGTTTGATTACAGTGGAAAGGTATATGGAAAAATTTTCTAAAAAAAAAAAAAAGTTAAGATAGACATCACTCACGAAAATGTCAAGTGTACCCATTACCCATTGAAATTTTTTGGCAAGTCACTATTACTTTTATTTAATAAGTTGATTCATTGTATCCATTTTAGATATATATATGAAACGTATTTTATTTTATAGGCTTAACTCATAGCTCTAAGAAATTATGCTCTCTTTTTTATGTGCAAGCACATCAACAATATTGCTCTTAATTTTTACCAAAACAAAAAAAAACAATATTGCTCAATGAACTTTGACAATGACAATGATTTAAGATAATAAACTTAACTATCGGGCACTCATGTTTTCACTTACTTCTCTTTGATTTTTGGCCCAAATGACATTAGCAATATTGTTTTTAAGACGACAACCACCATCACATTACTAAAAAGCATTCGCCGATTATTTTTCTCGTCCATCCTACCACCTATCTTTCCAAGTCGCCAAGGCCATCATGAACTTTTCCTTTTAGGGTCAATGTGAAACGCGCTGGTTGAAGGTCCAAAAGAAAATGGGAAAAGCTTAAAGCACCGACACGATGGATCGGTACGTTCCCAGAAAATCCGTGTGAATTATCTGTCCTCTAATTGAACCGTGTAGTGGGGACATCATTGGATCTGGAAATCAACGTCCATAGGCTACCATGTAGCAAATAAAAAGTCTACCAGTAGAAAACTATTTGGGGGACACACAATAAATGCTTTCACAGGAAAATGAAGGATGAGGAGCTCTTGACGTGTACGTGAAGCCAAGGTTCATAAAGTTTAGAATTTTGCCCATCGAAATTTGTGGGCTGAAACCTTTGTGGGTTAACGTGTGAATCGGCCACCCGTGCACGGTTTGATTTATTACTACCATTTGGTCATCCTAAAAACTTAATAAGAACCGTTCTTTATCTAAATTCTTGAGCTTCGTTGACTACTCCGAATTGAGTCGTTGTGGGATCCTAATATAATTTCAATTTATATAAATATTTTAAAATCGCTATTTTATTATTTGATGCATAATTCAATTCATTTTTACTTTATTTGTCATCTTAAAAGTTCGTAAAGAATTACTTTTTATCTAAACTCTCTAACTCTAACAATCACTCTATTCTCGTTGAATCAGGTTATTATATTATTAAAAGATAAATTCTTAATAAGGCGAGCATCAATTGTTTAATTGGTGATGAATTACTCAAAATGATGAGATGTTATTTTATTGCATTTGTGTTATCTCTCGCATCACATCTCTAGTGAATTATAAATTTATCTTCGTGCTCAGTTAAAGGATTACCTTGTCGGCTTCTTTAGCATTGTAGAAATCATATTTACAAAACGAATAGTACCTGTCCTTTCGGATGCCCTCTTTTCCATTTCCCACACTTTTCTCATTCCTTTTTCTTTAATTTATTTTCGTTAAATATCCTTTTCTTTCCTACGGAAAGAAACTCCTACTCCTTTCGTGCGTGGCCAGAGAGAGAGAGAGAGAGAGAGAGGGGGGCGGCTAATCGTGGATTTTCTTGAAGAAATAAAGGTTGTGTCTGGGTGTGAAAAAACAACGACAAGAAAGAAAATTGAAAAGAGAAGAAAAGGAAAATAACCTCATGTTACACCTTACAAGTCACCAGTGGGATTGTATCTCAATTAGATCTGAATGAAAAATGACCAAAACCACTTCACTCACAATTAATTTGATGAAGGATGATGAATGGTAATTTCATGATTTGAGTCACAAGCAATGCATTGCGACATGCAATTACACCTCCACTACATCAGTCGGCGGCTTTTTCAATCATTGCGTTTCGCAAATGGAAAAATCAGTCTTTCTACCTCATGTGGACTGTGCACGCACATCTATCTCCCTCTTCCTTTCCTCCTTTTCTTTTCTGCTTATTATTCCATGGACGAACAGATGCAGAGAAACACAGAGACCTCTCTACTTCACTCAACGAACACGCAATCCCCGTCTCATTGGGAATTCACAGTGCTTGAGCGATCTATGAAGAATCACACATAATAATTGATCGACTGCTTCCGGGGGGACCTTTGTCGCTTTCCTCATCCGTCCCTACCGCTCTTCTTTTCCGAGTCTGCAAAGTCACGAGCCTCTTCCTTTAGGCGTCAATGTGAAACACGCTGGTTGCTCTAGCTTTTCAAAAGCAAAAGGAAAAGAGGGTTAAAGCACCCACATCAATCAATACGTTCTCCGAATCGTCTGCCTGACGTTTTGTCCGAGTAGCCTTTATTCACACTCTTATTCAAGTTTTGTGTAGCACGCACATCATCGGATCGACAAATTGACGAGATTCTGTAATTATTCTCTTCGACGCAAACAATTATCAGAAATCAACGTCTACTTGTCAAGGTTACTGCGTAGGAAATAGTAAGGGTAATAGTAGGGTAGCTATTTGGGAGACGTACGATAGATGCATTCACAAGAAAATGAAGAGGAGGAGCTATTGAAGCCATCCGTGAAAGCTCAGGTTCTTTCAAAGTTTTTGGGCTCCAAACTAAGGAGAAAAAGAAAGAGTTGCCTCGTCCGTGCGGGAAAGAAACAAAAAAAAAAAGGTTCTCTTTGCTTCAAGTGTTTTTGCGGGTCATGTGAGAAAAACAATCTTAATAGTAAGTGTAAGCTTTCACTAATCATAAATTATGTGCATGATAATTGTGCGACAATTCTTGTTTTGTGTATGTTATATTCATACTATATTTTCAGTTAAGTATGTCCCGACTTGAGTTGCTCATTACAATTTTCTTGTGTTGCTACTATCGTGCTTCCGTACACGACAACAATGAGTGATAAATAATGTCTAGTTTCAAAATGAATTTTGCTCCAAGGTTACCTCAAGATGATTTTTCAACCAAACCATCAACGGCCTTAAATTGAAGACATGGCATAATTTTTGCAATGCTCATTCATCAAAGATAGGCAAGTGGGAACAAGATCTGAATGGGTAGGCGAGATCACATGCATTGTACCACATGCCATGTATGTCATACTTGTGAATGTTTTTCATATTTTAAACCGGTTATCATGTCAAGAAAATTGTCCACTTAGTTCTGAACTTATTATATGGACGTCAATTTAGTCTTTAATTTTGTAATTTCTTTAATTTAATTCTAAACCTTTATGCGATATTTCAATATAGCTCTTGTGACCAATTTTTGATGGAAATCCCTTGACGATCCAAGATAACTAAATCACCACATCAATGATTTTCAATTGAAATAGGCCACAAAAGGTTACATCAATATCTCGCACAAAAGTTTATATGATTAAGTTGATAAATTGTTATATTCTACTGAGATTGTTTTCGGAAGTGACGGGTGATGCAATAGTTACGATATAGCACTACTGCTAAAATTATTGGAAGCCTTCGTGAGACTTGCTTTTTGGAGTCATTGTGAAAATGTGGAATGCACTCGTACGAATGGGCCGACATGCACTATCCCTGAAAGCTCGGTCTGTGGCTGGCATGGACAGAGTACAGACACGAGTTGGAAAAGCAATGTAAGTGGAAAATTATGGGGGGAGTGACAAGGGGGGATCCTTCATGGCTTGACCATCATACGCATTTTGTGGACCATCCCTCGAGATCTTTACCTCAATTGGGGTTAGGGAATGTGAACCTTCAAGAAACCTATCTACACAATGACTGTTTGGGGGGCTTGTATGCATTGCCTTGATCCAGTGCCTCGACTTGAACTTCACATCCATTTTGAGCTTGGACTGCTATATTCTGATGCTTGAATGAACATAACATAAAATAAGAACATGATTTTTCCATATAGAATGAATTTGATCGGTATTCCGCACTTGGTCAAGTTTGACATATAAATCTAATAAAGGAATCTAAGATGACTGGGGAATCTTGTGAAAAAATATAGCATATGATCAAAACATACTAATAATTTACCATGAAAAGAATTGTTAAAGGACTGAGATGGCTGAACTTAAGGAATTTATTGAAGAGAACATATGGGTTAGTTGAAGCAATTGTTCTTCCAATTGAGCATCCTCATGGATAATATGAAATGAAAAGAATTTGCATAAGGGAATAAACATAACCAAATATATTTTAAACAGAGGAAGCGAATCATTCTTCGAAAGAAGTGCTTCGAGAAAATTATAAGTTAGATTTGTAGTGATAGTGCTTATCTATGACTCAACCAACACTTTGCTCGGGTCATCAAAATCCCAAATTTCATCAATCAAGTACTAATATCTAAGCCATATGCAATTTAGAATAACAAAAGAAAGAAACCACTCACCCACACACATTTTCGAGTAGTAAAATTTTTCTTTGAGAAATACATAAAATTTACTCAATTTCTCTCCTTTAGTAATACCTAAAATTTTCCTATATTTCAAATCTTCCCGTGTTTCCTAAATGCTTGTGTATAACAGGGATAAGATAGAGACAATGCATTCGTCAATTATTTTTCTCATCTGTCCAAATCGCTCTTCCTTTCCGTGTCTCCCAGTCATCATGACCTCTACTTGTTAGAGTCAATGTGAAAAAGCACTGATTGCCAGTCCAAAAGAAAAAGGGAAAGCAATCAGCATGTTCTTAGAAACGTCCGCGTGAAGTTTTGTTCTCTAATAATTGAACGCACCATGGGATCTAGAAATCAACGTCCATAGGCTACCGTGTCGTGAATATTAAGCCTAATAGTAGGGAACTATTCGGGAGATATACGCTTTCACAAGAAAATAAAAGATGAGGAGCTCTTGATGTCGTACGTGAAGCTAAGGTTCCTAAAAGTTTAGGAATTTGTCTTTTAAAATTTGTGGGCTTCAATCTTCATGGCTAAACGTGTGAATCTTTTGTTCAGGAATTTTGGTTACACATTTCAAAAATTTCGTTGCAAAAGCTAAGGTTCCTAAAGCAGTAGATTGGTGCCTATAAATAGGACATTAGAAAGCTTCAGCATGTAAAGCTTCGCTAATAGAAATAAAAAGAGAGTTGGCTCGTCCATCCGTAAGGGAAAGAAATGTTCTTGCCTCTTTGCTTTAACTTTTGGGCCGACTGTTCTAAGTAATATTGATTTTTGTGATTTTTTTTTTATCATAAATAGTTTAATAATTATGGAATCTCATATTCCGCTCATTTATAATTTTTCTTGTGCCAATTTGCAATTTTTGAAAGGAGGCAAGCAACACAAAAGAGATACTGTAATTTCGATGAAAATAATTATTAGAAATCAACATCTACTTATCGAGGCTACCACGTAGGAAATGGCAAGGATAATAATAATGGGAGAGCTACTTGGGAGGTGTACAGTAGAAAGATGCTTTCCCTGCAAACGCATAGTAATAATGGAAGTGAGCTATTTAAGAAGTGTACAATAGATAGACACTTTCCCAATAGCATGAGGATGAGGAGCTATTGAAGTCATGCGTGACAGTTCAGAGGCTCTTTCGAAGTTTGTGGGCTCCAGCGGCAGCATTGTTTCTTACACGAAAGAATAGTTTCAAAGAGCAAAGGACGTAGCAGAAAATGCGAATCCCAATTCTGCTCGTGCATGCAATGGGGCTTGCTCTTCTCTAGAAAGAACTCAACTTTTTTCTTCATTTTGTGCATAATGTGACGAAGAATTTTCCATTAATGTCGGGCTTTTTTTGTTGTTGATCAACTACTACTAAGCACGAGAACAGTTATTATCCAAAATGACATGGTGCCTGCATCGCTGAAATATGGCAAGCAGTGTGGGCTTCTGTACAACAGATAGATGTTCAGGATCGAGACCTTGCAGTGGCCTTGACAATTGCTACATAAAGCGTGACGCCTGCGTTCCAATTTTCAGCCCAAAATAGCCCAAAATGAAAACTACAAATTAAAGAAAAGAACTAGAAAACCCACATTTAAGTTCTAAGGAGCCTTATGGTCAATGACAAAGTCAGCACTTATTATTTTCAAAGGAAAGGAAAATTTTTAATTCCCAATTTCTTGTTCCCTTGTACATGTGTTTGGCTTGTAGAAATAAGAACTTCAAATAGGAATGTAAATTTAAACCCGTTTGCTGTGTCTTTGGAATCTATAATTTTGCACCTTTTCCACCAACATTTTACCTAATTGAGTTGGAATTCATGGATATCCTCTCTCGATGGGAATCCTACCCCAACAGTGGCAGTTTCCACCCAAAAAAACCCTAATGTTCTTCGCTCACTACAGCAGTCTATTCATCTAGTCTTTACCAAGATGAAAATCTCCCATTTCCTTTTCAACTTTGACCCTTTCCCCAAAATCCCCAACCTCCCCGTGAACCATATTCACTGTTCCATAAGCTAACCCAAACCCAACTTCTAATACAACCCAATCTCCCTTTGCATCACGCCCTACAAGGCATGGAATCAATGACCATCGTGTTAGCTGAAAGGAACAATTATGGTTAATCCTCGCCCAAATATCAAACCCATTACAAAAGCCCCAACCCAAAAGCCCCCCTACCCCCATCAACCTCCTAGAGCACTGCATTGTCTTTAGATAGCATTTTACCATTACGCTCCATTGGGATACAACCCCGAGAATGAATTTATTGGAATAGCTGCTTCTGCTATACTTTTTTCATATGGAGTAAGCTGTCTGCCTCTCGTGCCTCTTGGATGGAAGAATTAGATAACTCAGATTCTCGAGTTACTATACAAAAAATTGTGCAATTTGTGGTCAGAAAAAGACCTGGCTGAGATAGATGGTATGGTCCCAACTGGTAGAATATAATAATGTCATCTAACTATGTTTAGGCAATTGCAACCCCAATATCAATCTCTAAGCCTTCCAAAGCACTATGAAGCGGCATGGAGAGTGGATTCAGTTACCTTTAATCGGGTAGACTTGAGAACTTTAGCAGTCTGAAAATGGAATGAACAGAATTCGTGAGAACTTTAGCCTTTACCTTTAAGTCTGAAAATGAAATGAACAGAATTCGTGAGATGAGGCCTTGGTCTTTCTCCAGCAATCGTTTGGTGCTTAAACCATGGATGCCAACTACTTCACAGAACAGTTACAATTACACACATTATGAGTTTTGGGTTCAAGTGCCCAGATTACCTATGGATCAGTTCTCGGAGGAAACCATAAGGCGAATAGCAGCAGCAACAGGCTTTGGAAGAAGAATATGATGAGAACCGGTTAGAAACTGATGATCATAGTTGCTTTGGAAGAAGATCCTCTTTGGAAGCTGTTCTATGCAATGCTAGAGGATACAACCATAGATAATGAGATTATTCCAGAAACTCCAGCCCCCCCAGCAAACGGTGTCCTCTGAGCCCAGGGGAAAGAATTCGTTGGTTCCTAGTAGTGGGAACAATCTGGAAAAGTCAGCATAGATTTTTGCTGAGGAGATGGAAGCAATTGGAAAAGGTGACACGGATCCATTAAAAAGAACTAAGAAAAGAGCTTGATGCTGATAACAGCTCCAAACGACTCTACAATGCTAGAAGGCATCTCAAAAGGGCCCCAAAAGAAATGTAGCAAGATGAAGAAAACAGGCGGAGACAAAACACAGTGAAGGTATAGTCCTTATGCTTCTCAAAAGGTGAACTCTCTTGCCTTAGATGAGACCAAACTTTTGGAAACTTCAATTCAGGTTTGGGAGGATCCTCAGATACGGGCTTTGGTGGCGGCTAGCATTAATAAGCCTTTTGAGGTTCCCATGAAAATTTTATGCTGGAATTATCAGTGGTTGGGCACACCCTAGACAATCTTGGCATTGAGGCTCTGGAAAGGCCTGGCATTATTTTTCTGATGGGAACAGAGAGTCAAGAACCTGTGGTATGAGCTTGAAACGAATCAAATTCCAGAACTATGCAGGGGTGAATTCAAATGGAATAGCAGGGGGATCAGCAATTTTACCAATTGACAGGGTGGTGCCAACAATGGACTCAGTCACAATGAAATGTTTGACCTAATTTGTATACACTCCAATAATCAACCTCCAAAACCAGCTTCCTTCAATTTGGTTGGGGGTGGGGGAGACTCAGCTTCAATGAAAATTTTGTACACTGGGAAAAAGTAGGCAAGCATATGGCGGAGCACCATAGGTCAGTGGCTTTTCGAGATATAAGACATTACAAATGCATGCTCTCTAATGGATCTTGATGTAAAGATGTGCATTTACATGGGCAAATAATAGGAATGGGGATGCCTATGTGAAAGATAGACTAGATAGAGCTCCATGCAATGTAGAATGAAGAGTGACATCCCAGAAGTGGAAGCATATGCATTACCTGCTATAGGCTCCAACCATAGTCCTATCTTGCTAACTCTCTCAGCAGAACCTGCAAAAAGAAAGAGAAATTAAGTTTGAAGCATACTAGCTTGAAGATAATGAATGTGGTCAGCTAGTAAGTTCAGCATGGAATACTCTAGGCATAAAAAATGAACACTTTCTAAAGAACTACATAAAGTAATAGAGGCCCTATAGAAGTGGAGCAAGCAGAAGTTCTCTAATGCTAATAGTCAAGTCAACTGCTTGAATAGGGAACTTTAGGAGTCAACAAATGAGCAGAGCTTGCATCATGACAGGGACAAAATGCAGCAACTGAAAATGCAAATTAAATATCTGTGGAAACAGGAAGAAATTTACTGGGGTATGCGCTCAAGAATATACTGGCTGAATAGGGTGATAGAAATGCTGAGGAAGGTCAATGGAATGAGCACATGCTGATCTCTCTTTGTGATGAGCATATAGTAAATGATATTCTAGCTATCCCTCTCTTAACAACACCGACAGAAGACAATATAGTCTGGACACGCAACCAAGAGGGAGGCTATGCTGTAAAAAGTGGCTACACCAACTCCAAGACATTGAGACTAAGCATGAAGTAAATCAAGCCTCATCGTCCTACCAAACTCCAAAAGCCCTTTGGACTAAGGCGTGGAATCTAAAGACTCAACCCAAAGTAAGAGTGTTTACGTGAAGTGTTTGCTGAAATGCCCTGCTCACAAGAGAAAACCTATTCAGAAGGAAGATTGTACCTGAGTCGAGATGCCCTCTTTGCGAAAAGGAACTTGAAACTGTCAAACATCTGTTCCTTCTTTGTCAAAGGACGAAACAGATAAGGTTGGCCTCTGAGATAGGCATTGGGATTTCAAATCAGGAAGTTATTTGAATTGAAGGATGGCCATTGGAGATTGGTAATCACCTCAAAGCCCCCCATCTTTTGAACTGATCACGGTCACTTTTTGGCATATTTGGACATAAAGATATTCCTTTATTTTCAAGCATCACTTACCAGATCCTGCAACAACAATGGTGTCTATCATGGCTATGCATATGAATCTCTCAAAATGGAATGGCCGAGCATCAGAGAATAGAAACAGCCCAAGACACTTACCCACAAGATGGAAACTACCAAGTTCTCAAGCCAAACATTGACATAACTTTCCATGAAGGATCTTCCAAAGGTTCCATGGCATGCATCTGCCTTGATTTTGAGGGGAAACTAATTGATGGGTCTGCCGTAAACCAATTGATGCCCCTTTTTCATGTAATTGGGCCTGTACTCAGCGAATGAAGAGCTTGCTTATGACCAAAAAAAATTTGTTAACACTAACTATAGAAAATTTTTAGTTGATAAAAATCAATTTCATAATGAAAGAAGTTACAAACTTACTAATCTATTGACATATTTGTAAATTTATTAGAGTGCTACACTTGTAAAACTTGAGAAAAAGTTGGTTGCTAACTTATTCATTGGAACATTTGTAAGATCATTTTAAGGTTTGTAAAATTTGATGAGGCACCGTGATCCATTTTAATGCCTCCAATGATCCAGAACATGACTACCCCTGAAGCATTGTGTCAACTTACTTTGCTGGCTGGTGCTAATGACTTTTGAGCCTGTGCCATAGGCAAAACTTTGATTGCACTGCTTACAGCATGCCCTTATACGTCCAAGACTCATAATTTCTATTGAAGTGTTCCCAGATGATGGACTTCTTGTTTCTCCGCTTATCGGGCTGTGTTTCCAGAGTTTTCACATCATTGTTTTCTTCTGGGCTTGCCAGCTTCTATGTAAAAGCGAATTCCTGCCGAATAAAGTCAGAGATAAAACATCAAAAGAAAAAAGACAGGCATGAAAGAGAAGGAGATTTAGAATATTTTGACAACATCAGGCAAGATACATTAGAAAAATCACTGATGAATGGACATGAACCAAATATTAGAGTAAGATGTACAGAAGATCAGTACAAGGATCAAAAAATCTTTTAAAAAAATGAGCAATGGTGACTGAGCATAGGGAATTGATAAATTAGATTTCAATATGATAACGAGAGTTTAGAGATGTTTAGCTAACAACAAAAAATCATTTCCCCCCTTGTATTGCATTATGTAGGTCAGGGATCCAAACCATGGTGAATGTTCCTGAATAAAGTCCACACCAAAAGCACTCCAAAAACAAGAAGGCAGACTACACAGGCACCTGCATTTTATACTCAGAAAACACAATCCAGTAGTAGCTTTAACATTCAATACATCATCTCACAGTACCAACACGAGTTATCTTGTTGGTGGTTGGTGATCTATGTGTCAAGAAAGAACCAAGTTTTGTTGGCCTGTCATAGTTATAGATTTCGAATTCTAGATCTAGCTGAAAGGTGCAAACAACAGAAGGCTAATGATTTTCACAAACTAATTCAACTTCTCATAGTCAACTCACACACAGTCATCAACTTACATCTGAAAGAAAAGGATGGGAACTACACAAATCACCTTAGTCTCCTCGATAAATCAAACACGAAAAAGCATCCAAGCAGAAAGAAAAGTATTGAACAAAGGGAAAGCTCGAAGTATATCCCAATTACAGAGAACTAACGGAGGCAAAAGTGAAAATACCGTGATTGCTAGTGCCTTTTTCTCAGTCGTTGAAAATGAAGTAAAAGCCTTAAGGCATCCACTGGTATCAGACTTGCACATACCACTTTTCGTTTTTCAGTCAATCAAAAAAATTTCAAAACGTACCACACAAAATCCATTAAAAAGTCCGCCAGCATGCACTACAAAATGAGCAAGAGGTGGTTGTTCTTTAGAAATCCTCCATAACTCATGGAAAAGGCAGACACACATGTCTTTTGTAAGAATAGGGTCCTAAGCTATCATCCTCCATCGAGCAAGTCACACAGCGTCTCCACCCTCGAATTGGCCACGGTTGGGTTGGTGGTCGGAGCTTTCTTCCTGGTCGCAGAGCCGCCGTCCAGTCGCACAATGCTGGTGCCACCAGACCTTGGCCCAATCACGGAGGTCAAACGAAAGACACAATTGAAACAAATTTTGAATCGGGTAACGAGGCTTTGCGTGAGCCGGAGTTTTTTGCTTTTAGTTTCTTTCAAAATCCTTCGCCTTTCAACCCTCATCGCTGCCACCGCTCCTCTTGTTGGATGAGTGTTGCTGCTGCTGTTGAAGATCGAGCAAATTGGAGCTCCTTCTGGCGGATGAGAAGCACCATTCTCTCGTTCTCGAGCTTGGCTCTCTCCATCTGGGCTCCATCAACGAATCTTCAATGCCCAAATGCCTCCAAAGATCATGCCACCAACATAATATAGAACAAAAGACATTTTTATCTTCAGTTCACTGCTACGAATCTTCCTTCCCTCTCAGAAATGAATCTCCTATTCTCAAATTTTCCAACAAAGACACTTTCTTTGACCTGGTCAAATGCCCAGAACCAGACTTTTTTTCCCGTGCAATGAAAAAACAGAGGTATTCCCACACAGCCCAACAGATAAAAAGAACATACCAAGTCAGCGAAACCTCAAGAAATCCCGAAATGCACCACCAAGAGCCAGGAAAGCCTCATCCATGGGGTGCAAGATTCCATTTTGAAAAAAAAAAAAATCATTTCAGGATGCATAGCGAGCATGGCAACTGGTTTTGAGGAGGGATGTTTTCTTGTGGAAGCTGACAAAACAAAAAAAACTGCCCGTGGTTTTGAGGAGAAGTCACACCCATCTTTGGAAGCCAAAACACACGAGACAAAAAGGAAGAGTGTCTTCACACGCAGGAGAGAGAGGGAGAAAGGGAGTGAAATTTTGAAATGAAGGAAGAGAGAGAGGAAGGACACAGATGTCATTGATGAAGAGAGAGGACTCAAGATGGAGAGAGAAAATGGGACCATGATTGGACGACACATGACGCCACGTGGATGAGCCGGCCCATGATTACGTGGAGAGGCCGGGCCTGCACAATATTTTTCTCGCAAGGCGCCTGCCTATTTTTGTGGGCATGCATGCGCGTGGAGAGAAAAATGGGCGCGGGAGACATGCACACACCCATGGGCCCTTCAAATTTCCACTTTCTTCGTCTTAAATAACAGTAACTATGCGCTAAGTATTTGTTGCCCTCCATATAATAGGAAAAAGAATCTCGGTCGTCTTGTACCGCGTATTTAATCCTGCGATAGATATCTTAAGACCAACTATGGATGACGGCATAGGAAGGCCCCCATAGGGGACCAAATCTCCCTTGAGGCCCCTAATTTCGACTAGATTGTGACATTTTTCAACTCTTAAAAATTTCAGATATGTTAATTGCAAAAGGTCCAGCCTCATAAGGGGCTAGCACCTTTAGAAAAGCAGCTCATCGAAGTTTTTCAATTTGTCAATGCCTTAAACTTGAAATAGATCATTAATCACTAGTAAAGCATCTGACTCGAAATCAGACAATTCCAAATGTCTCAAAGACTTTAGGGGTTCAAGGCCGTTGATGTCGAACAACTTCTCACATGCAGATACTTTTAGTTTTGCTAAGGATTTTAGCCTTTTCAAATCCTTGATTTCTGTAAGCTCATCGCAACTTTTGATATGTAATTTTGACAAGAATTCCAAACTCGACAAAGTGCTGGGTGGTGCCTTCTTGGCATTGTCTAATGAATGGAGTAAACCGATATAATTATACTCAATCATCACGAGAATAAGGGACTTTCGTGATATCAAAAGCAATTGTATACCTCTTGAATTAAGACTGAAAATTTTTAGTTCAAGTAAAATAAAAAAATAAAAGGAAATTTTTTCTAAAGAAAGTAAAGAAAGATGTCACTCATGAAGAACACCAAATGTCAACCACACATCGAAAGAGCTCAGGAGCACCACTATGCGTTTATCTAATAAGATGGATTCATTGTATGAATTTTAGATTTGCACATGAGATGTATTTGATTTTATAAGCTTATTTCTAAGCTCTAAGAAATTTTGCTTTCTTTTTTTTCGCAAGCACATCAACAATTTGATTTTTATTAACTTATGAACTAAAGAAAAAAACTAAACAATTTAACTGGAGGGTACTCATTTTCTTGCTTCTGAAGGGTACTCATTTTCTTGCTTCTCTCTTTAACTTTCGGCCCACATGTTCTTAATGGCTCTCTACCCATTTTTTGTTTCTTTTTTATCTTTATTTTTACGATATCAATAAATTTTTTTTCTTGGGGCTTACGCTGGCCCAAGTTAGACACTATGGGGGTGCATGATAAAAATTATTTCTGTTGCACCAATTTCGGAACAGAAATTTGTTTGATAATGCTTATCAAATTTTCTATTTCGGAATAGATTTCTATTTCAGAAATAGAAATGGAGGAGAAATCGAAGTAGAAATTTTCTACTTGATTTCTTCCGTAAATCAATTTCGATTTCTCCCAACCCTAATTTCACTCTTCTCTCCCTTGTACGCCTCTTCTTTGCCTCCTCCTCCACCTCTTCTCTCGCCTCCTCCTCCTCCTCCTCCACCTCCGCCTCTCCTCCGCCTCGCTCCGCCTCCGCCTCCGCCTCCGCCTCTCCTCCGCCCTCGCTTCGCCTCCGCTCCGCCTCGCTTCACCTCCGCCTCCGCCTCCGCCTCGCTCTCGCCTTCACCTCCGCCTCCGCCTTCGCCTTTGCTCCGCCTCCGCCTCTCCTCCGCCTCCGCTCCGCCTCCGCCTCCGCCTCCGCCTCCGCCTCTCCTCCGCCTCTCGCTCCGCTTCTTCTCCGCCTTTGTTCCGCCTTTGCTCTGCCTCTCCTCCGCCTCTTCTCTTACTCATCCACATCTGCTCGCGAATCCACCCCCTCGCCGTGACCCATTGTCCCCGCTTGTTGTCCGAGCACCCCTCGGCAACAGATCTCCTCTGCCTCTGCTCCGCCTCCGCCTCCGCCTCTCCTCTTGCTCATCAAACGAATTTCTATTTCTGAAATATAAATTTTATTAAGTTATCAAACAGATTTTTTTCCTCAGAAATTCGTCCAGAAATAGAAATAGAAAGATTCATTTCTGTTCCAGAAACTATTTCTAGAACAGAAATGTTGTCATGCACCCCCTACGTCGGCAGCTGAAATTTGAGCGCGTTCGATGATTAAAATCCAAAGTTCACCGACCGGATTACGCATACCCTCTTACCGACCACAAAATGATGACAAATAATTATAACATCCAATGCAAGCTCATGACTCTTGGGGATGCCATAGACAACAATTACGGAAGATCCAATTTAGGATGTTTCACTCTTGATAGAGTCAACCACCATATCACATATGACATCCTGAAACCAATAAGAAAAAGGATGACACAGCATCCTCTCGTATGAAGGACATTGTGTCAAACATAACCAATAACCTATTAACAACAACATATATCTCCATCCATATATATTGAATAAAGTAACAGGTTGGTTACAATATAAGAATTTCTATCATTATCATAAACAATATGTTCAATTTAGAATTTAGCCAACCCAACAACTATCTACAAATATATATATATATATATATATATAAACTAGCTAAGCTCATACCCAAATCATACTCCTAAAAATCCCGTCGATAGCATTCTTGTACTATTGGCCGCTAGTCAAGGAGCTTGAAAAACATGAAAAATGAGTGAAATAAGCAACCACAGTTCAGTGAGTAGTAGTATATTTCTTCTAAGCAAATTGAACAATCACTATGTATGTATACACAATAATACCAAAACTCCATAACCCAAACTCAAGGTAAAAATTACATATCGAATGACATATGAGTAATTTCATTTCAACAAAGTTATAAACAAGTCAAAAATACTCAATTAATCACCATCACAATTAAAATGTCAATGGTCAAGTCTATTGATCAATCTCTATAAAAAAAAACCAGTGAACGCGAACCTATGATTTTTTTCCGTAAGTTTTCATCATATCCACATCTCACTCATACCGGCTGGGTGATTTGGAAGATCTATTAAGCAAGCTGGCACATTTTTTGTTTCTCGAATCAGGTTAAAAATGGAGGCACGATGTTAAATAGCTGTGTCTGCGCAGATCCAACGAAGCTCTGAAGATGGACCGAGATATAGATTCTCTGTGCATAAAGAAATTTTCTTTCCTTTGTATTTTATTTCTGATACAAAAATTTTGGTTCGGCAATCGGTGGAGAGAATGCATTTTGCATCGACTTTGCGATAATCCACGTTCTTGACGAGTAGTATGTTGTTTTCTTGATCTTGATTCAGCGATGGACTATATTTGGCAAACTTGGCTGTGTCATCAAATCTTCTTCGGGATTCATGGACTGCCATATCGAACTTGAGTGGCGAATCAACCAACACTTCCTCTTGCGTTGTGTAAAGAGGGTGTTTCCATGACTTAAATCCGCGATTTTCCGGTCAGATGGGGATAACCCTGTAATAATCAATGAATTTCACTGCCTGAACTACAATATCATTGCCTGTAGTAACCCCTTTGTCACCTCACCGGTTACTACAGGCAATCTTGAAGAGGAAAGAGATTTGGTTCCTTCATTGGAGATCCCCAACTTTCAGTTCCTATGCTCCAAAACAATCCAACTTTTCATATAAACAAAGCTGCAATTTGTCTGTTTAACTCTTTTCGAAACGAGCTCTCTCGACTCAAAGAAAAGGTAGCAATTCTATATATTCTCTCAAGTTATCCATTCTAGTTATTACTATTATCGGCTGTGAGATCATAAGTACGCATGTATCTAGGAATTGCCTTACGTAAATCGTTGCTGATGTAGACATGCTAATAATTGCTACAATTGAGGAGTTTTGAGTTGTTCACCATCTATCATTAAGCCTATTAGATGAGAAGTGAAGCACTGTTCTGCTATGGAAATGATTTTTATCATTGTTTTGAGCATAGTTGCAAAAATCCCTATAAATTGAATCTTTCATTGAACTGAATCATATGATTGCGCAGATTTTCATTTCATTTATTAACTGTGCATATTTATCTCGTTTGAAAGACTGTATTTGGCACCTATAAGTTGAGAATATGAATTGATGTTTATTTTGCTTCAACGCAGGTGGTAGCTTCAGCCAAGTCCAAGGACTCAGTTCCCTATATTATTATAGGACACTGACCGGGTGGATTCATCGCCTCCCTTTTCATGTTATGGCTTTAAACACACTCGACACAACAAAGGGAACACTCCCCCTCTGTATGAATTGCAATTCGCCACTCCTCATGGACAATGCCTTCCGACAAGCTGTATCGTAATATTTAACATGGAATTCGTGCTTCTTGTGTGTAGCTCATATGGATGATTGTTTTCCTAGACCATTCCTTCACTCTTCCACCACTAACTCAAGTCAATACAAACCTTTTGGCACCTTCCTTTTGTGTTCTGAATTAGGTGGTACCTATTTTGAAGCCCGAGTCCATCATGGAGCTGCTTATGTCGGAAATTGCTGTTGGAAACAGAGAGTCCCGAAGTGTTGATTATAAGACTGTCATTGGATGGCTAGAGCAAAGATTAATTCACAATGATTGTTCATGGTTGAATGAGCAAGAAGCAGATTCGTATAAGGCTAGGGTTACTACTCAAGTCACAGTGGTTGGCCTCAAGCCAATACAGGTATCCGAACTTGACCTTCTTCTCATGGTTACATTCCATCAAGGGGAAGTTTGCTTTTTAGCAGATAGTTGTGCTGCTTGGAACCACACATATATCTCACTTTTGCCATTGACCATGTTTTAACCTAATTAAAATGTGGATAGACTAATTCAGAATTTTAACAGGATAAAAGGAAAACTTGCTGAAGTTGGAAGCTTCTAAATGTTATGAATGTTTATAAATTTTGATCGAGTGGACTCTCATTGCAATGACAGCAGCTGAATGAGGGCAGTGATGCTCTGATAGATGAAATACTAAAGCGTGAAAGAGACGTCTTAGGACAATAAAGAGAGGCATTTGATCCTGCCAAGCAATTGGACCAAATGAAAGTGTACCTTTCTTGGAGTGGTACATGAAGGTATGCAAAGCCAACGGCAGGGGTCCTGGTTTCTGTGACAGCTTCAAAAATGCACGAGAAAGGCACGACAATGGAGTTGATAAGTACAAGACAATCCTCTCGGATTACTGGGAGGGTGTGGTCAAAGAAGCGGAGAAAAGCCTCAAATATGGGGCACGCCACTGCGGTACCGTTGGCTCTTTGGAGGGACAAATTACGGCAGGATAGTGGAACCACTGGACATAGCGGAATATTACAGAAGGGGCCGAAGGGATTACATAAATCGAGGAAAATCCAAACACTACAGGCTGGTAGAAGAATGGCTGGACGATCATCTGAACAAGAAAAATACCAGGAGAAGGCTGGCCTTTCGAATTTGAAATTGAACAATGTCAAGTCGAGCGTGACGGAGGATTTGTGCTTTTGGGCACACGTGGAGGAGGCCATCCGGTCGTGCAGATTGCTGGAAAGCGGAGGATCATCAAACGGTTCCAAAATAGTGAAACTGGTGGAGTTTGAGAAATGTGTTCTGGGTCTGATCGAGAAGTACAAGGTTTCCCCTGACATATTTTTGGAGAAAAGCAGCTATATGCAATGGTGGAGGGAGTGTGTGGAGATCCTGGAGAGGCATATGATGGGCGATTCTCACAATTCACAGCTTGTTGCTTTCATGAGGGAGGAGCGTTACAAGAATTATGCTGAAGGTTCCCCAAGGATGTTTCAAGAGGGTCATTCAAATGTGAATCCACCCGATTCCTCAAATGCGGGTCTTAGGTCGACAGAAGGACCCAAAATCTCTCCCTCACCCTCTTCTCGGCAATCTTCCCCTCGTTGTCTTACCCTTTCCCTCCTCCTTTTCCTTTTCCCTCTGCCTTTGCCTTTGCCTTTTGCCTTTTCCATTTTCTCTTGGTAACTTCCCAAAAAGACATCTGTACTGATGTCCTCGACAAGGCACCCAGACTTCGATCTCCACATTGAATTTTTGGATGTGATATATATGCCTACTGTGTCCTTATCAGTAAACTTGTGAGGAAACGTCGTTTTGTAGCTTTGTAGTGCCGTCTAAAGATGACAATTTTCAACGTTATGAGGAATAAAATAAAGTGAAGCTAAAATTGTCAGGTCAAAGTAAATTGCTAGCTGAAAAAGGGGTCCTTCTCATGTTATTCGGGCAAATAATAGATGACTGCATTTTCTTTCTATAACAATAAATATAAATCGTACTTTCATGATTTTATGCATCCAACATACGAAATAATATTGGCCCCAGAGGTAATCTGATGCATAAGATTGTCTTAATATTGGCCGAAAATGAAGTTAATTTTTTTTTTTTGGAGTGAAAATGAAGTTAATTAGAGCATAAAAAGCAAGGAAAAGGAAGGCCGTTTGTAGTGTTTTACTAAGATTTAATTTGATCATATAAGCAAAAGGAATTTAACTATAAAGTACCACTAGTTCAATTAACTTTTTTGTTGTATCGTGAAATTCATTGAGATACAGAAAGAAAAAAAAAAGATATGCTTTTTTTTTTGAAACCTTGTTTTATTTAATGAATTATGTGTTGTGATACTTCCACAATAGTTAATTTGGGTTAATTTTCTTTTAATAGTTAAGATACATGAAAGGGGGCGATGCAGTTTATTTTAATAAGATTTAAATTAGTTCTGTTGAGGGCAACATTTTAAATTAGATGTGTCAACGATTTTTTTGCGACAATTTACGAGTTCAATTAGAATAGATGCCTTTTTAGCTTAAAATTGAAAATTATATTGGCCGGTGTCTAGCCGTGCCAATCGCTTATGCTCTTTAACATCACTATAGAATGTTCGGATTATGCTGTCTAATTGACCATCTTCCTGAGGTCTAAACGCAGTGCTAAAGTGCAACGTAGTTTCCCGAAGCTTTTTGTGTGTAACCCTTCTGAAATGTAAAATCTCAATTACAAATTTCATGAATTTTTTTATCATCTGATCTATATAATTTTGGCCTATTGGCCTGAAATGAGCAGATTTCGTTAAGTTTATATCATCTATAGCCCAAATTGATAAATTATTGCTACTGTAAGAGGAAGTGTTCTTGAAGACTCGCCGCGGATCCAATGGACAATGTGCTCCTTATTCCATACGTGGATCGATGAGGCTGTAGCAAGAGGTCTTTGTTGCTCCATTTTATTAATTTTCAAAAATATATATATTTTTGTGCAACTAGAACCCTCGAATAAATTCAGCAGGAACAAAATAGTAAACAGCTCGAAACTAAACAATAAAATACGGGCTAGACCCGGCAACGCACATTCGCCGTGTCAGTATTTGGATCAAGAATTGGCTAGTTTCCAATCAAAGTGCATGGATTGCAAAAGAAAAGGACTTAAAGTTCAGTGCATGCGACGATCGAAATCAAAGTTGGCCAATCAAATTGTGCGTATCTTCTCAATTTAGTGACCATGAATTGATGAAATCTATCCCAAAATATGGCGAGCTACCTATCTCCACCACACCGGTAATCATAGCATTGCACGGTTTTGGGACTCTTGTGGATGGCCAAAGGAAACAATTACGAAAAATCCAACTCGCGACGTAACGCTCTTGAGGGAGCCAAGTGCATTCCTTCCTTATTTCCTAAGTTGGTCATTGCTTTCCTATTCATTCCGTGTGGGCCCCATTTAGCTTAAGGAAGTATATCTTTGGTAACGAATTCATGTTGGGTACTTACAATCTTTTCATAGACTCCTCAATTCAGCAATGAGATGATTTGATGTCTTGCCCAGCGTTTTCCTTTTCAATGCTGTCGCGTATGCAAAGCTGACCGCAAAAACGAGAAATATAATCACAGAGAAATCACACACACTTTCCTATGGTGAAAATATGGACGAAGGATGAATACAGCGAATTCTTGTACATAGGTTGTCCTGGTTCTGCGGGCAAGAGTTCAGGATGATTATGGTAACGAAATAATGTCCTTTTACCCCCAGTAAGATCTTGTTGAAAGAAAGTAAGCAAGGTTCAACGGAAACGAAGGTACCCATTAGCGATTTTTTCTTATTCCCATCTGTATAAGAAACTCACTGCCCGGAGAGCTCGCTGCCCTGGCTTGACAGCCTTCGCATCAAAATGCTTTTTGGGTGAGCGGAAGGCCTTGCGAAAACTCCCTTTCCAGTATCGCACATGTGAGGGATCGACTTTGTAAAACATCGGCAAGACTTTCCTCTCTTTCTCTACTCCATCAATTAAATGAGCTTGCAAAGACACCATTTATTGGAAGTATAATTGGGAGAGATAATTGGTACCGTGATCTTAGACTGCATGATTGCGCTGAGAAGCTCTGACCCAGACTCCTCGCCGACTTGGAGGTCTTTATCATCTCTGAACATGAGCTGGCACAGTGCCTACATCGACAAGTTTGCGAATGGTAGAGGTGATTTGTGAATCCTGTGTGAGCATCTGTGCCTCTAAAGCTCAAGAACAGTTTGTTGCAGTCATTTCCCACACCACTTGGAGAGATGAATGGAGAAGTGGATGCTCCCATGGCGCCTGAATTGTTGGCATCAGCACCATCACTTACACTCTCTCTTCTTGTTGGGAAAATTATAAGCCAGAACAGATAGAAGATCTCTAATAAATGAACTAAAAGTGGAGCATATGCTTTACAGGGTAAAGTGCACATCTTTCTGAACAAGTTTGGACACATGGGAACGTGAGATCTTTAATAAACCGGTCTTCTTATGCAGGTGGCAATTAGAGTTAATAGTAATTTATAGCCTCAGAAGCAGTTTATAACATCCCTGAGTTGTTTGTCTTCCCCTCGCATCAATACAAGATTTGGAATGGTCCATTTAGACAGAAATGATCATCTCTCAAAAATTTCTGAAGATGTGTAGTGAACTTCTCACGCTTCTTCGCATATCAGAGGATGCAAAATATTCAGTTCCACTCTAATTGCTTCTTTCTCAATCCAGAATGGTTGGAGCCACTTTTGCCAATTGCAAGTCAGCAATTCAAGAATTGCGAGTTGATAGCATCTAGTGTCTTAGAAAGATATTTTCTTGCCATATATGGTTTCCAGTAGCTGGTACACAATACCAGTGGCTATGTTGGAAAATGTCCTTCGACAAGGCAGCTAGCTTTCCATATGTTCTTGGAGTCTCCTGGTTCCTTGAACTAAAAAGAAAGAGAGAAAAGGCAAATCAGTGCATAGTTTCGCCGCTTGGTGTCTTCCTGGTCAATTCATGGCGACTGTGATACACGAGTAGGTAAATAAATCTCGTTCTCTTACATCGTGAACTTACACAGGCTAACTACCAAAGACTGCATTGTTTGACAAGCGAATACACGGACTAGATACAATGCAGTTTTCACTCTCTGGGTTGATACAATCACGATTCATTTCCTTCTTCCCACGACCACAGATCCTACAATTCTCAGCTTACAAACGGAGAGGCTGGCCAACACACATTTTGGAAAAGCATCACTCCCATGAAAGAAGCCCCAAAGGAAGCAAACTAAAACCACGAGCATAAGTAGTGATCAAGCAGCTGCTCTAGTTATTAACTCAATTTAGAATAGTCATTAACCCTTGCTCATTTACGTGGAATATGCAGGAAGTATCGAGATAAAATGAAGAATAGGTTCACCAGGCGTGGGTGTTCCTGCAAGTATTGTCACTGTTACTGCATAATGAAAAAGAACTCTAGTTCTTCATTCAAAACTGATTGCATAATGGTCCAATAATGAAATTGAGGAACGTTCTCAGGCATAATATTATCATGGAAGGAAAAGGAGGAAAGCTCCTCAATCATATTTAGGAGAAAACGTTGGTTCCTCAATGAAAATCAAATGAAGCTTTGCTTGTTGCACTCCAACATAGCCAGGAATATTAATTCTTTGAGATTCATCTCTCCTAAAAACTCGGAGGAATTTCCAAGGTCCAAGCTGGAAAAGCGTTCCAAAATTTAATAATGTCTAAGTCCTTCCACAGAAAGCTGCAATATGTAGTCAATCCCAAACAAATTATAGGTAGAGCCTCTATAAACTGCATGAATCCTGCTAACAATTCAAGAAATGGAATGTCGCGATAAGGTAATTTTCATAACGATAAGGCAAGTAATAGTAAATATAGGGAGAAGTGCAGCCCAAGTGTTAAAACTTGGCACGAAGGGATACTTAAGTGCCAAAAGTTAGGAAAGCAATACTTAAGTGTCACTTTTTAAAAAAAGTGGGACATTTAAGTGCCATCTCCAGCGAACTCCACTGGAAATTCTACGTGGCAATTTTTTATTATTTTTTTTGTCTACATGGCTCACCGAAATGCTGATCAACGAACAAAGCCAAAAACGACGTTGTTTTTAAGCGAATTGAAATATTAATATAAAATTAATTTAATTAAATTATAAAAATAATTTATTATTATTATAATATATATTTTTAAAAGTGGGGAGAGGAGGCAGCGGCCGAGGGCGAGCCCTCGCCGCTGCCGCCCCCCCGCCGTCGCCGGGAAGGGCCGGCGACGGTGGGGGGAGGTCGGTCGGGGTTGCTAGCCCCCAACCGACGGGCGGTGAGGGCCGCGAGCCCTCGCCAAGATTTGGGGCGAGGGTCGTAGCCCCGGCCCGGATCCGGCACGACCCTCGCCCCAAATCTCGGTGAGGCCCCGTGGCCCTCACCGCCTCCCCGCCACCGCCGGGAAGGGCCGGCGATGAAGGGGGTCGGTTGGGGTTGCCGGCCCTTGCAGACCAACGATGAAGGGGGTCGGCCGGGGTTGCCGGCCCCCGGCGACCGACGATGAAGGGGGTCGGCTGGGGTTGCCGGCCTGGCGGACCGACGATGAAGGGGGTCAGCTGGGGTTGCCGGCCCCGGCAGATCCGACGATGAGGGCCCGCGAGCCCTCGTCGGATGGGTGAGGGCCGCGACCCTCGCCCCCAGATCCGGGCGAGGGTCGCGGCCCTTGCCTGCATCCGGCAAGGGCTTACGGGCCCTTGATGCCGATCGGCCGGGGTTCGGCGACCTTGGCCGACCCTCCCCCTCCGTCGCCGGCTCTTCCGGGGTGGCGGGGAGGCGGTGAGGGCCCGCGAGCCCTCGGCGAGATTTGGGGCAAGGGTCGTGGCCCCGGCCGACCCTCCCCCTTTTGTCGTCGGCCCTTCTCGGCGGCGGCGAGCAGCCGTCTCCGTCCCCTCCATTTTTTTAAAAAAATTAAAAATAAAAATAAAAATAAAAATAAAATAAAAATAATTTATTTATTTATTTATTTTTGGTCTTTGGAGAAATCGCCTCGCCGGGTAGCCGAAGCATAAACCCCTAGGTGCTACGGAAGCGGGAGGACTCACCACTCCCGGCAACACACTTAAGACACCAAGTAACTCCGCCAAAGCCTTTGTTTCGCAAAGGTTTCGAACTCCTCACCTCTCGCAAAGATTCACTGAAGCCTACCCCCGTGGAACCACCATGGCCAGCGGTTTAAAATTATTATTATTATTATTATTTATTAAATATTTGAATATATATATTTTTTAATGTTTAAATAAATTTAGTTTTAAATTAAATTTAATTAATTTTTATATTAAATTTTTACCACCTCGAGGCAAAACGACGTCGTTTTGCCATTTTTTAGTCACATCGGCATGCAAAACGATGTCGTTTTGCACTTATCTCGCCGGAAAATCGTCACATTAGCATTTTGGCCGGATTTTACCCAGATTGGCACTTAAGTGATCTATTTTGCTTCGATTTTGGCACTTAAGTATCACTTTCCAAACTTTTGGCACTTAAGTGTTCATTCGTGCCAAGTTTTGGCACTCCAGGTTTCCGTAACTCGCAAATATACATCAACAAATCTAACATAAAAATTCATCATAAGATGTTCTACTTTAGTCACCTGTTCCTGTGTTAGTGAAACAAACAGGACATATCAGGTATCCAAGCAAAATAACCTCCGAAGTCTGTACATGCACATCACTAATCAATCTTGTGTTGAAGATTAAGAACTCGAGTTGTCAACCCACGATGATCTCAAACGTACTTAGAGAAGGTTTCCAACTGGGCGAAAAAGTTCCACTCTAGAAATAAACAATTGCTAGAGCATCAACTTCTTTCCATTGCTTGAACTATATAGTGAAAAGAAATGATAATAGAAAAGGCCATGAAGGAAAATTTACTTCTTGATACAGATAACACTAACAGAACACAGGAAATAGGTGTGAACAGGGCATGGGTGATCACCTTCTTTTTACTCTCTCAACTTTGACATGGCAGTAGAACTATGTGCAGCATATTAGCTGAAAGTGATAGTCCCATACAAGGGATGAAGCATAGGTTCTCCGTAATTCTGCATGATGTGTGCTCCAGGTAATTCCGGTATTTTTTTTTTTCAGTGACTTGCATCCAGAAATATCCACTTGCCACAGTGAGTGCAAGTCTCCAAGCCCCGTAAGCTCCATAAGTTTCTCGCAGTCTCTTACAACCCAACATTTCAAGTTCTTGCACATTGACAAATCGGGTAGATGCTCAATGGACTTGCATCTTGACATATCTATAAATTCTAATGATCTCAACTCACTGAGCTCTGAAATATCCAGAAGTTCATGACAATCCTACACTATCAACTCTATCAAACCTTCAAATTTTGATAGGTTTGGCAGTTTCTCTAGGGACTTGCATCCATCAATATAGAACCATTGGTAGGATGAGAATTTCTCTAGGGTCTGAATATCACATAGTTTTTTGCAGTGGTTGATGTTGAGAAATGATGCAGCCCACATTGAAGACCGGCTCTCTCGACCAAGAAGATTGGCCCGCATTAAAGCTCGACGAAACTGAGAAGCCATAACGTCATCTTGAGTTCATCCCGAAAGCTTGAAAGACACCTTGGAAGCTCGCGTGGCGCTTTTACTAGTTTATAGTTTCCATGCCCTTTATTATATCTCCTATTTTCAATGCTATGTTTTTATTTCTCCTAGTTTTCAACGCTTTGTCTTTATTTCTCCTAGTTTCAATGTTCTGTTTTTATTTCTTTGATGATATAAGTCAATCCCTTGTAGAAGACAGACAGCTTTTGATGAATGAAAAACTTTGCTTTGAAGCAAGTATCGTGAACCTTGTAGAGTTCATCCCCTTGAAAACCTAGAAGAGTTTTCACTCCGTCCTTGAAGAGTCGGAGCTTTCGAAATCTGCATCCTTGAAGAGTTGCAGTCATCGATCTAGAAGAATTGGTGCCCCCCTCAACTTCCTTGGAGGCTTAGAAGAGCAACCAACGAAGTTCCTATCTTTTCCTGTTCTGTTCGTTACTTCCAACCCAATTTCGATTATCCTACAGTGCTTATTTCAGAAAACCCAAAACATAGAAATTGTAGATCCAGAAGTCTTTGTTCATTTGGCTTTGGAATCAGGTCAATCCGATCTGTATCGACAAAGATACAACTGTTCTCCCGAGCTCGCGCAGTGCTGAAATTTCTGCTTGTCCTGTTTCCATGTGCGAGTCACTCTCCCGATCCTACTATTTGAGAAAGCCTACCCTAGGCTTGCATCATTTGGTATCAGAGCTTTGGAGGAGAGGACAATGCCTCCAAGACAAGCTAGGCGTCGTGGCGGCAGAACCCTTCCCCTCAATGAATTGCACACACTCGCTGAGAATATGCAACAACAAATTGACGAACTGACGCAAGAAGTTCAGCGATTGAGGGCTGAAGCAAATAATTCTCCACCCCGTTCCAGGACTGAAAATTCCCGTGGTGACTCTTCCTCTTCGGAGAGTGTTCAATCTATTCACGGTCGGAGGCATGTTCGACATCGTTTACAACATATTCATGAGCCAGATTGGGAAAAGAAAATCAAGAAAGATGTTCCAGAATTTACAGGTACTGAGTCTCCTGATGAAATTGTTGATTGGCTAACACTTGTGAATGAGGTGTTTGAGCATCGGAATGTTCCGGAGAATCGTCGTGTTGGGATCATTGCTATGCGATTCCGAGGCAAGGCGATTGCTTGGTGGAGACGTGAAAAACAAACTCGCCAAGCTGTTGGCAAAGCACCAGTCACTTCATGGAGAAAGATGGAGGGCAAGATTCAAAAATATTTTCTTCCCAAAGGATATAAGAGAGAGCTCTACCAACGGTACCAAAATCTAACACAAGGTACACGAACGGTGGACCAATACACCAATGAATTCAATGAGTTGGTGATTCGTAACAATATCCAGGACCCAGAGGATGTGCTTGTAAACAAATACTTGAACGGTCTTCAATTTTACATTCAAGACGCCTTGGAAGTCCTCAACATTTGGGACTTAGGAGATGCACACCAACGGGCACTCAAAATGGAACGCTCTCATTCTCGGAGACAACAATCTGCTAGTAAGCCTTCTACTCCGCCCCATGTTTCAAAGCAACCTGCTACATCCGAAATATGTTGCTATTCTTGTGGAGAGTTGGGTCATCATGCTAGCAATTGTCGAATCAATAAAAATCGACCAGCCGGTAAAGCCTTCTTGGTGGATAATGATTCTGACGAGAATGCTGAGGATCCACTTGAAGAGGAGTTGAAAAATGATGAAGAAGTTGCGGATGATGAACAAATAGTGCATGTTGACACTGGCGAACTTCTTATGGTGAGGAAAATTTTTCTTACTCCTCGAAATGACACTTTGGAGAGAGGTGGCTGCGTACCAATATTTTTCATTCTGCTTGCACAATCATGGGAAAGGTGTGTCAATTAATTATTGACTCTGGTTGTTGTGAGAATATAATTTTTGAAGTATCGGCAAACAAGCTGAAGTTGGAATTAAAAACGCACCCTATGCCTTATAAAATATCGTGGTTGAAGAAAGACGTTGAGGTAACTATTTCAAAACGATGCCTTGTTAATTTGTCCATTGGTTCTGTTTATAGTGACAAGATATGGTGTGATGTTCTACCGATGGATGCTAGTCACATTATTCTTGGTTGACCATGGCAATTTGATAGAAGGACTATTCATGATGGTTATCGAAATACATATTCTTTTGAATTTGGAGGCAAGAAGATTACATTGGCACCTAGTAGGGTGGGAGATTCTTTGATGATGATGGCAAGAATTCGAGGACGAATTCTTTTAAAGATGGGGAGGATGATGCAGCCCACATTGAAGACCGGCTCTCTCAACCAAGAAGATTGGCCCGCATTAAAGCTCGATGAAACCGAGAAGCCATAACGTCATCTTGAGTTCATCCCGAAAGCTTGAAAGACACCTTGGAAGCTCGCGTGGCGCTTTTACTAGTTTATAGTTTCCATGCCCTTTATTATATCTCCTATTTTCAATGCTATGTTTTTATTTCTCCTAGTTTTCAACGCTTTGTCTTTATTTCTCCTAGTTTCAATGTTCTGTTTTTATTTCTTTGATGATATAAGTCAATCCCTTGTAGAAGACAGATAGCTTTTGATGAATGAAAAACTTTGCTTTGAAGCAAGTATCGTGAACCTGGTAGAGTTCATCCCCTTGAAAACCTAGAAGAGTTTTCACGCTTTCGAAATCTGCATCCTTGAAGAGTTGCAGTCATCGATCTAGAAGAATCGGTGCCCCCTCAACTTCCTTGGAGGCCTAGAAGAGCAACCAATGAAGTTCCTATCTTTTCCTGTTCTGTTCGTTATTTCCAACCCAATTTCGACTATCCTACAGTGCTTATTTCAGAAAACCCAAAACAGAGAAATTGTAGATCCAGAAGTCTTTGTTCATTTGGATTTGGAATCAGGTCAATCCGATCTGTATCGACAAAGATACAACTGTTCTCCCAAGCTCGCGCAGTGCTGAAATTTCTGCTCGTCCTGTTTCCGTGTGCGAGTCACTCTCCCGATCCTACTGTTTGAGAAAGCCTACCCTAGGCTTGCATCAAGAAACCTCAGTGTCTTGAAGCAAGAAAGGTCTGGTAATGTTTCAATCGATGTGCACCCAGAGATGTCCAACCATTCCAAGCACTCCAAGACATCAATGCCTTGGACGTCACATAAATTCTTACATTTGGAAGCCCATAAATATCTCAGATACTTCAATTTTGCAATATCTAGTCTCTTAATGGATGTGCACTCAGAGATATCCAACCTTTCCAAGTATTCCAAGCTGTCAAGGCCTCTAATTTTGACTATATTCTTGCATTTCCTAACACTTGCTTTCCTTAAAAGCTTCAAAGTCAAAAGGTGTTGGAGAAAACTTACTTATTTGTTTTGAAGTTGACAAACCGTTTCCATCAGTCTAGTCTGAAGACTTGCAAACTCTATCATCAAAATCTGATGACCTCTAGACTCAAGATTTAAAGTCTACTCTCATTGATAGTTTCCAGACCGATGAAGAAAACATTTATCTGTTGAAGAAGACTTATCCATATGGAAGTATATATTTTAGGATTTGATTCGTACGGTTGAAGAAGATCTCACGACTGGAGATAGCATCTCGTGATCAGTTATTCGTATTGAAATCAATTTGGATAATTAGATCTTTTGATCGGCGAAGTATACTTGAAAGGTTTTACTTATGGAAACCTAGATCATGATTGTATGGGCGAGCATGATTGGTGGGCTATCATCACATTCCTTAAATAACTCGAGATCTCCCTAATTGATTCTGTCCAACGGGTAGATTGGAAGAACTCCTTTGGAAGGTGCCAACGGTTATGAAGGCATGGAGGAGTATATAAGGAAGACGCTCAATTTATTTGAGAGTGTGCGTGAAAGAAAAATTCCAAAGTCTGAAGCTCACAGTTCTTTGCTGTTTCATTTATCGAGCTTAAATTGTATTCAAAAGAGAGATTAAATACTTGTGAGACCTTGAGAAAGTGTAGCAGAGTTTCTACATCGTGGAATCAAGGCGTGAGACTGTAAAATCTCTTTTGGTTCTTAGTGAAATCCAACCAGTGAGCTGTTAGTGTGGGAGAGTGGACGTAGGCTTGGTGTAAGCCGAACCACTATAAACCTTGTGTTTTGATTCTCTTTCCCTAATCTCCTTACTTTCATTTATTGCTATACATAACTGTTTATAATCTTTTACATCTTCAGTCTATTATTCTTAGAAGATGATTTATTCTATTATGTTTTGCAAAAACTTCTTTGATCACCTATTCACCCCCTCTAGGTGCTTTTACTAGCCTTATCAATCGGTATCAGAGCTCGTGTGGTCAGTTTATTGAAGTGTTTTTACTTCTGAGCTAAAGATCTCTAGCTAGTATTTTGGCTCCAGATTTGGTTGAAGGCCAGAGCAACACCAGACCACTTTACTTTGATAGAAATGAATACAGCATATGGAAAAACAAGATGAAGGCATTCCTAATATCAAAATATCCTATAGAATGGGATGTGGTAGAAAAATAAATCATTCCTAAAGCTGCATCAGTTTCAGAAAGAGGAAAAAAAGTTGCAGACGCTAGTGAGATGACACAAGAATAAATAACCAAGAGACAAGCTCTTGATGTTAAAGCAATCAACTCTTTATATTGTGCTTTATCACCTACTGAATATAATAGAATTTCATCTTGTGAAACAACAAAAGAAGTTTAGGATAGGTTGCACATTACCTATGAATGAACTAATCGAGTAAAAGAAACAAGGATCAATACTCGGACAGTAAGAAGCTTTCAAAATGAAGCCAGAAGAATCTATCACTGACATGTTTAGTCATTTACAGAAATTGTAAAAGGTCTAGAGTATCGGGGATAGCCAATCTCAGGACCTATGAATGTTAACAAATTGCTATGTGGACTCTCCAAAAACTGGAATCACGTAAAGAATTCAATAAGGGAAACACAAAGGATCATGCCGCTCTCCATAGACGAACTGGTTGGCACATTTCAGTCTTATGAAGTGGAGCAAATCAACGAGGAAGAAGATCCCAAAGTAAGAATTCAATTGCCTTAAAATCTAATGATGATTCTGATATTACAGACTCTGAAGAGGATATGAACGATGAAGAGCTAGCACTCATGATAAGAAGGCTCAGGAAATTGAACAAAAAGGGAAGAAGATTCAATTGGAAGAAATAAAAGACTCAAAAGTTTAAAAAAAAATCAACTGAGGATGATGAACCCAATAAAGATGTGATTTGCTTTGAATGCAAGAAAAATGGACATATCAGACGCAATTGTCCTCTATTGAAGAAAAAGAAAGGAAAAGCTGAGAAATACAAAAAGGCTCTCAAAGTAGAAACATGGAGTGATACTGAATGCGAAGAAAGTGATGAC
Organism: Eucalyptus sideroxylon; assembly: GCA_014182405.2. Taxonomy (NCBI): domain Eukaryota; kingdom Viridiplantae; phylum Streptophyta; class Magnoliopsida; order Myrtales; family Myrtaceae; genus Eucalyptus; species Eucalyptus sideroxylon. The sequence goes on along the minus strand of CM024550.2, from coordinate 6,167,338 downwards.
GATTATGCTAATATTTGTTTAATGGCAAAATCAGAATCAGACTCAGACTCTGAGATAGATACAGACTCAGACTCAGACAATGAAATCGGGGTAAGAAATTTAAAAATTCCTACAAAAGTTTCGAAATATATAGATGAACTCTGTCTTAGTCTCAAGACCTCTCTTAAAGGATCTCCGAGCTAAAAAGGGAGAATTCAACACTTGAGCAACAATAAAATTCTTGGAAAGGAAAATTTGAAAATTTAGACAAAAGTTTTGGCTGCGCATGACAAAATTTCTGAAACAGAAATTGATTTCTGGCCAGAAATCAATTTCTTAATTTCTATTCCCCGGATAAGTTTCTAAGCAAAGAAATCCGTTTGATAACGATTCAAAATTTCTATTTCTGAAATAGAAATCCGTTTGATAACAGAACAAAATTTCTATTTCTAGGAATCGAAATTGATTAGATAACAACATAGGAAATCCTCAAATACAAAATAATAATCGAAATAATACTAAAACAATATAGAAAATCATCAAATACAAAATAATAGTCGAAATAATACTAATACATTACAAAAGTTGAAAATACAATTTCATGGAATTTCCGGCATATTATTTTCCCTTGCCATTTTATTAGCAATTATTTTCCTAAGCATATTTATTTGGTTTCCCTCGTTAGTTAATTTATCGTGAGCAAGCTCATCTTGCGTAGGTTCAGATAAGTACTGCGGAAGCATGAATATGGGTGCCATCAATGATGTCTATACAACCTTGTCATTTTATCAAAAACTAGTATTATACAAGATTATCAACAAAATAAAATTAATGGTGTAAATGAATATATGAGAATTCTACCTTAAAGTAACGTTTATGGTTAGGAACCAATCGAGGGAAAGTCGGTTTATTTTGATTCTTGAATTGAATCAATCTAGTTGCTCATCCCTAATTTCTTTATTGGTTCTCAATGAACCTTTAATGGCCCTTGCATAGCAAAGAGAAAGATTCTCTTGAATCTCTTGCCTTCGAATTAAAATTCAAGATTGTGTAACAATCTAATTATTTTGATTTTGCAAGAATTTTGAATTCGTAAAAAAATAAGGTTAAATTTCTAGGCATGTTTTTTATTCATCTATTACGTAAGAACTTTTTTTTTCAATTGGTCATGCGTGTGCCTATTTTAGGAGGAAAGCGTCCCATTGTTTTTAAGTAAGCATTTAAGAACTTTGGTCGTTTTTGAAAATTGGGGACCCATTCGATTGTCTTTCATCCTAAAGAGGAAATTATAAAAAAATGCAAAAAAAAAAAAAACACGAGCAAAATAAGAAAAAGAAAATTAGCAATAATTTGTGAAGTTGTGATTATGAGTATATTAAGTTAGCAAGAAAGTGCAATATTCTTTTATATGGTTTGACTTCGAGTCTCGATTTCTATTTCAGAAACTAAGAAGTTAAAAATTTCAGTTTCTGATTTCTTCAATTTCTCTATTTCTAAAATAGAAATCTGTTTCAGAAATAGAGAAATCAAATTGTGTTACCAAACGGATCTATGTTTCAAATCTGTTCCGGGGAACAGAGAAATCGAGAAATCGAGAAACAAAAAATGCAAACTCTCTTTCAAAAGAAAATACACTTCTGAAAAATGATATTTCAAATATCTCAAAAAGATTTTCAATAGGATATTAGAAGTTGGAAAAGATTCTTTCAAGTACAAAGACCTTATTTCAACAAATCAAGATTGAGAATGACTTTAGAAACCATTCCTCTAATTGATTTTCCAAAAGTAAATGAGAGAATCAAACAAAGACTTACAAAAACTTACATAAATCATTTTCAAAGAGTTTTTATAAAATCTGTTGGCCGAAGTGTTTTCAAATGTTCTAAGTGTAACAGTTCAGAACGCTTTGATAAAGAATATCCTATGGTTTGGAGACCTATTACGAAGGATTGGACAAAGATTGTATATTGCACTAACTCCACTAGACCCAAGAAAATGTGGGTACCAAAGAAAGCTTGAGTTTCTTTTTTAATTATAGGCCACTATCAAGAGAAATGTTAAATAATATTTGGATAATGGCTGTTCTAGACATATGACTGGAGATTTAAGTTGTTTTATAAAACTTGTTCAAACAAATGGTGGAAAAGTCTCTTTTGGTGGGAATAACAAAGGAAGAATTGTTGGGTGTAGAACCGTGAAGATTGGTAGTCTCACAATCAATAATGTTTTCTTGGTGGAATGACTAAAATACAATTTACTCAGCATTAGTCAACTGTATGACATTGGATTCGAAATCAATTTCCAAGAAAGAATATGTTTGGGAACTAGTAGAGATCTTTCTTAATCTTTTACTGGACGAAGACATGGGAATATCTATCTTTTGGATATCAAATCAGAAAGGTCTCAATGTCTAATATCAATTCAAGACGAAGTGAACCTTTGGCATCGAAAGCTTGGCTATGTTAACGTGAAGCAAATTGCCAGATCTCTTCTAAGAAACTTGTTCGTGGACTACCCAACCTGAGATATAAAAAATCTGACTTATGCACACCATGTGTGTTGGGAAAACATGTTAGAAGTTCTTTCAAATCAATAAATCAAGTTTCCATTAATCGTGTTTTGTAGCTTCTGCATATGGATATCTTTGGACCAACTAGAACTCAAAGCATTGATGGAAAGAGATACTGCCTAGTAATCGTGGATAATTATTCTCGATTTACTTGGGTTTATTTTTTGGCAAGTAAGTTTGAAACCTTTTCTCATTTTTCAAAGTTTGCTAAGAAAGTACATAATGAGAAAAGATATGCTATCTTGAGTATACGGACAAACCATGGAGGTGAGTTTGAAAATCAAGACTTTGCAAAATTTTGTGATGAATCGGGTTTTCAACATGTTTTCTTTTCTTCATACATTCAATAATAAAATGGAGTTGTGGAAAGAAAGAATAGATCATTGCAAGAAATGGCAAGAACGCTTTTAAATAAAAGTAATATTTCTTTTCGTTTTTGGGTTGAAGCAGTTTCTACAACTTGTTATGTTATTAACAGAGTATTTTCAAGGCCTATTCTGGAGAAAATTCCTTATGAGTTATTCAAAGGAAAGAAGCCATTTGTCTCTTATTTTCATGTGTTTGGTTGCAAATGTTTTGTCTTGAAAAATGCAAATGATCGAACTAGTAAGTTTGAAGAAAAATCAGATGAAGGGATTTTCCTTGGCTACTCAACTTCAAGCAAAGCCTACAAAATATTCAACAAGAAGACTCAGTTTGTGGAATGATCTATAAATGTCAAATTTCAATACTTTTTGCAAAATTAATTAATTCAGACTCAATTTGAAGAATCTGAACCTGCTCTAAACTCTACAAAGTCTACCTCCCCTGAAGCAGCTCAGACTTCAGAAGAACAACAACGAATGGATATTAAAGAATCAACTGAAGTAGAAGATCAGCAACGAATGGATATTAAAGAATCAACTGAAGTAGAAGATCAGCAATCTGTCAAACCAACCAACAATTGGAAGCACAAGTCTAGTCATCCCAAAGAACTCATCATTAGTGACATTAATGAAGGGATTTGTACTAGATTCAAAAAGTAAGAAGAGTCTAGCACCGTGGCACTTATTTATGAAATAGAACCCAAAAGCATAGAAGAAACTTTAACTGATGAAAGCTGGATTAAAGCTATGCAAGAAGAGCTCAGATAGTTGATCATTAATGATGTTTGGGAATTAACTCCTAAACCAAAAGGTAAATATATTATTAGAGGTAAATGGGTTTTTAGGAACAAGATGGACGAAAAAGGAAAAGTGGTTAGGAACAAAGCAAGACTCGTGGCCAAATGATATACGCAAAAAGAAGGGATAAACTATGATGAGACCTATGCACCAGTAGTAAGGTTAGAAACAATTAGATTATTACTTACTTTTGCCTGTTATAAAAATTTCAGGTTATTCCAAATGGACGTCAAAAGTGCATTCCTAAATAGATTTATCCAAGAAGAAGTCTATGTGGAACAATCTCTCGGATTTGAAGACCTAAGGAAACTAGACTCAGTATTCAGACTAAAAAAGGCTATATATGGGTTAAAGCAAGCACCTCGAGCATGGTACGATAGGTTAAGTAAATTTTTAATTCAAAATGGTTTTGTCAAAAGGAAAAGTGGACACTACTTTGTTCATTAAAAGATAAGGTAAAAACTTTTTACTTGTTCAAATTTATATTAATGATATTATATTTGGATCACCTAACGATAACCTATGCAAGAAGTTTTCTAAGTCTATGTAGGATGAATTTGAGATGAGCATGATGGGTGAACTATCATTATTTCTTGGATTATAAGTGAAGCAATTGAAGGAAGGAATTTTCATTCACCAAGAAAAATATGCAAAAGAACTCGTTAAAAAGTTTGGATTGGAGAATTGCAAAAAGACTGACATACCAATGTCAAGTTTTTCGAAGCTAGATAAAGATGAATGAGGAAAGAAAGTTGACTAGAAGCTATACAGGAGGATGATTGGTTCACTTCTTTATCTTACTGCTTCTAGACCTGACATTTTGTTTAGTGTTTGCATTTGTGCTATATTTGAATCTGATCCCAAAAAGAACATCATCTAAGTGCTGCAAAATGCATCATCAAATACGTTGCAACTACCTCAAAGTTAGGTTCGTGATATTCTAAAGAAGGAGACTTTACTCTCCTTGAATGTTCAGACGCAAATCTAGCAAGTTGTAGAGTTGATAGAAAGAGTATTTTTGGTACTTGTCAATTGCTGGGTAACAGGACAGTATCATGGTTCTCAAGGAAGCAAAGTACTGTAGCCCTTTCAATAACAGAAGTAGAGTATGTAGCCCTTGGAAGTTGCTGTTCTCAAATCTTATGGATAAACAACAGCCGAGAGATTTTGGAATTGAAGACTCATGCACTGATATCAAATGTGACAACACCATCACAATTAATTTCACAAATAATCTAATTCTTCATTCAAGAGCAAAGCATATAAAGATTCGACATTACTTTATTAGAGATCATGTTCAAAATGGAGAAGTTATGATTCAATTCATCGACTCAAAGAATCAACTAGCGGACATATTTACAAAGCCTTTGGAGAAAAGCTTATTTGAATCTATTTAGACTAGACTGAACATCATATCTTTTATCCAGTAAAGTCTGAAGAAGCTCAGATTCAGAGATAAAAGTCTGAAGGCGTTCAGACTCAGAAGACCAAGAGTTACGACTATAAGTAATTTTAGTTTTAGTAATTTATCTTTTGGGTAAAGACTTGAAAAGGTACGATTATTTATTAATCGCTAATTGATTAAAATTATCTTTCCAAGTTTTGAATTTATAGTAGTTATTCATTTTCAAAAAGGCAGTTATTTTTTTTTTCGAAAAGGCCTTTTTATTTTTCATTTTATGAAGATTTGTATACCTTGTTACGATTGCTTTATATACTGTTTTTCTTCTTCCTTTTCACTCACAAACCCTAGAGTGCAAAACTTCACTTTTTACTCTCTAGTTTAATCCATAAAGTTTTCATCTTTCTCGCAAATCGAGCTCGAGAAATCACTCAAAGACTGTGAAAATTTCTTCCCAAAGAAAGTATTCTAGGATTGCAAGGGGACCACATCATATGCGTGAGGGTCCTATGCACTTTGATCTTACTGAAGAAGAAGACTCTAAGACAGCAGCGAAGTCAACCAGAACATTCTCAACTGCGCCATTCTTCTCATGCTAGAACACAAGTTCCTCCGCAACAACAAGCAGAGGAAGAAATTATTGAAGAAGTAGAGCATGTAAGAATTCTTAAGTCCACATTTACTTTCAAACTCTACACCGCTTTGAAGGAAGGAGGTTTTGCAATGACTTTTATTGATGAATTTTTGAGAGAAAAGGGGTATCGAAATGAAACTTACTTTTTAAGAACAATGGAGAGTTTGGGTATTGCTCCTGTTGGTTCAGCAGAAAGGGCTTTTGCAAATTTCCTAAGTAATCCGCGCTTTGGAGGATTTAATCAACATGAGGGAAAATATGACGATAAGAAGATGTTTACTGATTTTAAGTCTAAGATGGGTGTTGCTGCGCACATTCGAGGAGGAAAAGCAGATCTGTTTCGCTCTAAGGAGCACAAGTGAGTTTATTCAAATTTGCTGAAGCTAGGGGTGATGAACCCTAGGAGTGTGGATTTTGATTTTCTCGATTTATTGAACATAAAGTTGTGGGAAAAGTATACGTTGCTTCAACTCGAACGCTTTTGTTTTGAAATAGCTCTTGCTCATCCACAACTTACAGCTTATTTCTATTCCAATCTATCCTTTTTAGATGCGAATAGATTTTCCTTCAGTGTTAGAGACTAGGATTATATGGTGGATATGGACACTTTGGCTGATGTGATTGGAGTGGAGAGAGGGCATTTTCAATCAATCAGTGTGTCTATTGCTCATGCTACTATGGAGCTAGTTTGAGATAAGATTGGAGAAGGCCGGATTTCGTACTCAAGGATGAGTGTCTCTAATATCTTGCTCCACAAGATTGTCATTAATTGTCTCAAACCCAAATCTACATCAAAGACTGATGTCTCAAATTCTGAAGCAAAGCTGATGCACGCCATCAACATTGATTACAAGTTTTCTCTACCTTACACTATCATTTTCACATGTATAGGACAATGGTAAATGACAAGAGACAACTCCCTTATTCTGCTCTTATTACTCGCCTGTTCAGACATCTTAACATTCAGCCTCCCAAGATTCCGTGTGTTCAAACCATTGATCCAATGGTGGTAGGACTAAAGATGGTCTCAAAGATGCATCTGAAGGAGCTAAGCAAGGCTTTAGAGTGATTTAAGGTGAAGACCCCTGTTAAGGCTCAATCAAACTCTACGGTTGCAAAAAGGAAAGGCAAAGCTCCCATAACAGCACCATCTAAAAGGAGAAGAGCACTCATCTTGGAGGAAAAAAAAGATGAAGATGACATTAAAATCTCCGCTCTTGCCCTGAAAAATTTATAGAGTTTTGTTCTAGAGACAGAGGATAGAGAGAACAGAGACAGAGAAGAGATAGGATAGAGAGATGAAGAGAGAGAAGCAATGAGGACAGAAGAAGAAGAAGAAGGAAGATCAAAAGAAGAAGAGGGTAGAAGAGAACAAGCAGGAAAAGAGGGCCATGATGATTCTCATGAAGAGGAAGAAAGACAAGATCATCGTGCTATTACTGAGGAAGAGCAAGAGGAGTATTTTTCTCCACCTGAAGGCGTTGAAACAAGGGGGAGCTGCTGATAAAAGAGGTACTCCTTCACTTGCTTTTACTAGTGATGTTGTTAGTCGTTCTCCTACCGATCCAGAATATGTGTATGCCTCTCAATTTCCTGAAGATGGTAATGAGGCTTCATCTAAAGGTTTGGATGTTCATGCTGAAATTCCATTATCCGTCAACACTCCACAAACTGATTATGTTGAAGCAAGCACTCAAATTGACAACTCAGCAGACTTTAAAAGACTGCTCGAGATTCTTCTGGAGATCAAAGGTCAGGTTTATGGGTTGGGATGTGAAATTCAGACCATGCAAAATGCTCATCAAGCCACTTCAGTTTCTTTGCACGACCAAGTTCAAGGCTTTAGTCTTCAAGTTCAAGCAAATGCAAAAGGGTGAGGATATAGCGCAATTGAAGGAGGATCTAAGGAAGCTGGAGGAGACAATCAAGTCTATGGAGGATTTCCAGCTCATTCGGATTCCCAAGCATTCTTAATCCATTTCTCTTTATGTTCTCCACTTTTTGCTGTTGACAAAAAGGGGGAGAATACATATTTGACCTAATTTGACTTTGGTTTTGATTTTTTTTTTTTTTGACTTTCGGACTTATCTTTTGTTTGGACTGGTTTGGACTAATTTGATTTGATCTTTTGATGCTTACAGTACCTTAAGCTATGTCTATGATTATGGAAAGGGTAGTTGTTTTTACAGGACTAACGTGTTTTTTGTGGTTACAGAAACACTACTATCCTTATCCTAATCTTCTTATGTTTTATAAGATATATTGTAATGCTTAAGTGTTGTTTTATAGGACAAAAGTGTTTAAATCTAAGGGAAAGTTTTGTCACCATAAAAAAGGGGGAGATTGTTGGAAAAAGCTTCATTATTTGTTTTGAAGTTGACAAAACGTTTCCATCAGTCTAGTTTGAAGACTTACAAACTCTATCATCAAAATCTGAAGACCTCCAGACTTAAGATTTAAAGTCTACTCTCATTGATAGTTTCCAGACTGACGAAGAAAACATTTAGGATTTGGTTTGTACGGTTGAAGCAGATCTCACAGTTGGAGATAGCATCTCGTGATCAGTTATTCGTGTTGAAATCAATTTGGATAATTAGATCTTTTGATCGGCGAAGTATACTTGTAAGGTTCTACTTATGGAAACCTAGATCATGATTGTATGGGCGACCATGATTGGTGGGCTATCATCACATTCCTTAAATAACTCGAGATCTCCCTAATTGATTCTGTCCAACGGGTAGATTGGAAGAACTCCTTTGGAAGGTGCCAACGGTTATGAAGGCATGGAGGAGTATATAAGGAAGACGCTCAAGTTATTTGAGAGTGTGCGTGAAAGAAAAATTCCAAAGTCTGAAGCTCCTAGTTCTTTGCTGTTTCATTTATTGAGCTTAAATTGTATTCAAAAGAGAGATTAAATACTTGTGAGACCTTGAGGAAGTGTAGCAGAGTTTCGTGACATCCAGATTTTCGGGTTTTAATTTGACTGGATAAATAATATCCTGTCTCATCGCTCGTCAATTTATTGACGGATCCGAAATTTCAATAAAGAAATTCTCGAAAGAAAATTTGAAGACCAAAAAAAAAGAAAATTGAAAGGAAAAGGAAAAGAGAAAAGGAAAATTGAAATAAAGAATTATGCATTTCTTTTTTCTTTTTCTCTCTCTCCCTCTCTTTTCTTTTCTTTCTTTTCTCTCTTTTCTTTCTCTCTCCTCTCTCCTCTCCCCTCCGCCTCGTGCGATTCCCCACCGCCCATTCTCTTTCTCTCTTTCTTTTCTACTCTTTGACCAGTCAATGTTTATCTCCCCTCCTCTCTCTCATCTCTTTCCCTTGACATTTCCCTTCCCCTTCCGTTTGAGCGAACCGAAGCGGAGGAAGACCGAAAGCCGCAGCGCATCGCCGCCCGCCGCCGCTCGTCTCGCTGCCGCACAGCCGCCCGCCCGTGCGCCCGCTGTCCCGCCGTCTGTCGCTCGCTGCAGCGCTTCCCCCGAGCGGACCCAGCTCTGTTCGCCTCTGTTCAGCTCCGTCTTGGCCAGCACCGGCCACGATCCGGCTACCTCCAGCCACCGTGGGCCACCGCTCGGCCTCGCCAAGCCACCACCCGCTCTCCCGACCTCTTGCCGCCCCCAACCCTCTCTCTTTCTTGCTGTTTTGCGGCCGAACCAGCAAACCAACGGAGTAGGTATCCAGCTGTTCGTGGGCCGTTTTGGGCCGTTTCCCGACCTCGAAACCGAGCCGTGCTTTGGGGACAATCGTTCCTCGCGTCGCCGCCGTCGGATTGATCCGATTTGCAGGCGATTTGGTGAGTAATCTCACTAATCCCGAATTAGTTGGCTAATTATGCTTTAGGTTGGTTTAGTTTTAATTAATTATGTTTAGGTTGTTAGATTAGAAGTAATTAGCAATTATTAGTTAATTGTGATGCGATTTAGATAAATTGATTGTGCAATTAACAAGTAGACGTGGTCTACTATTTATTGGGAGTGTCTCGGGAATTTTTCCGACCCTAATTGAGTTTCAATTTGATGATTCGGGCCTAAGTGAGACTTTTAGTATTTAAATATTAATTTTCGGAATTAAATTAAATAATTATTTATTTTCCGAAAATTCAAGGGAGATGGCCCGGAACCGGAATATTATGCTGATGATCGTGGCGAAGTTCGTTTATTTAATCGGACTTTATTTTAAGCTAAATTGAATTTTTAATATTAATTAATTTTCGAAATTAATTAAATAATTATTTATTTCCTGAAAATTCAACTGGGATGGCCTGTGACCGGAAAATTATGCTGATGACCATGGTGAAGTCCGTTTATTTAATTGGACCTTATTTTGAGCTAAACATAATTTTTAATATTAAATAATTAATTTTCGAAATTAATTAATTATTTATTTATTTTTCGGAAATTAAGTTTGAGATGGCCGACGACCGAAATCTCGTGCTGATTGTCGTGCCGCAGTCCGTTTATTCATTTGAGCTTTGAATTGTGCCAAATTGATTTAATTGTGGATATTTAGGATGTGTTCCTAAATTGATTATTTGGGTGAATTGAGTACGAATTAAGGTTGTGGATAATTACTTTTGAAACGGGATGAATCATCATGAAAGGCACGGGGCTTGATGATTAGATATATCACCTCGGAGAATGCACATGGCTCGGTGACGAAGTATGTCGCCTTGGAGAATGCATGTGGCTCGGTGATTAAGTGTGGCATCTAAAAGGACACGTGGGCTCGGTAATTTGATGCATTACCTCGGAGAATGCACGTGGTCCCAATGAGTACATTTGGCATCTAAAAGGACACGTGGGCTCGGTAATTTGATGCTTTACCTCGGAGAATGCACGTGATCCCAATGAGTACATTTGGCATCTTGAAGAGACACGTGGGTTCGGTGACTTGATGCATCGCCTCGGAGAATGCACGTGGGCTCGCTGATTCAAAATGGCATTTTAAAGGGCACGTGGGCTCGGTAAATTAATGCATTACCTCGGAGAATGCACGTGGCTCGGTGATTGGTTTTATCAGTTGAGACTGAATAGCAATAGCTAGAATGACCGGGAAATGGTCAGGCTGTCATGAAATCGACGAGGTCGATTGATCATTGTTTTGATTTGATATTGTGAATTGATTGACTGATGGGAATGACCGTGAGTGGTCTTGTTGGCTTGTAATCGACTAGGTCGATTTGATCGATGCTTTGATCGGTGATATGATTACTTGAGTGCCTATTGTATTGACTTGCAGGTGGGATATGATGCTAAGGTACGTCTTCTGACCTATGCGTGTTTAGGCAGCCTTTAGTATAATGGTTTACTAATCGGGCTTAGTGGGGGTAGAACTCACTGAGACGTAGTCTCATCCTAGTTTGGGGAAAAACATTTCAGGACCCCGCTAAGGAGCTGAGGAGGAAGAGTCGGAGAAGGATTTTTGGGAAAAGAAGATAATCCTGAGAGGGCCTTGAGTACGGCCCAGATGGACTGAGATTGTATCTTCTTTGATATCTCCATTTTGATGTGAATAGAGTTTAGAATAAAAAGTTGTGAAGTGTTCTGGTTTGTGGTTTGTATAAAAGTTTGGTTATAAATTTCAATATGAAAAATATGGCCCTGCTTTTCTATCCCATCGTTTTATTGTTTGGGGATTTTAACTGCTTTGGCATGTTGTTAAAAAATGAAAGGGTCGGCGAGACATTGTCCTGAGATATCGCATTATATAATCGACCAAGTGAGACGGATGTGTGCGTGCCTGAGGATCAGGGCGTGACAGTTTCTACACTATGGAATCAATGACGTGAGACTGTAAAATTTCTTTTGGTTCTTAGTGAAATCTAGCCAGTGGGCTGTCAGTGCGGGAAAGTGGACGTAGGCTTGGTCTAAGCCGAACCACCATAAATCTTGTGTCTTGATTCTCTTTCCCTATTCTCTTTACTTTAATTCATTGCTATACATAACTATTTATAGTCTTTTACATCTTCAGTCTATTATTATCAGAAGACGATTTATTCTATTATGTTTTGCAAAAACTTCTTTGATCACCTATTCACCCCCCTCTAGGTGCTCTTACTAGCCCTATCAAAAGGTCCAGTCTTTCCAAAGACATGCAATTAGTGAGATCTAAAACTTCCAAGCAAATGAAGCTATTAAGAACTTGAAATCTAGCTTGATTCTTGCAACTTGGAAGCACCTTTAAATTACTCAGTTCCGAACGATCCATCAACCTCTCTAACGCTTCTGACGGTCCTATGCTTAGGTACCTCAGACACATCAAACATTCTACCCTATCAAGCCTAGATAACTTTGGGCACTTCAACACATCCAACATTGTTAGCGTCTAGACCTTTAACTTCTCTCAATTCAGAGCAAACCTTCAAACTCAATTCTGAAAGACGCTTCAAGTTTGACAAATCTGGCAACTTTCTCAACATTTTGCATCCTCCTAAGGAAAGCTTTGACAGTTTAGAGGGAAGCTTTGGGAGGCATTCGAGTGTAGTGCATTCTAGGACAGAGAGTTCCTTTAGATTTGTCAGGTTGGAAAGGATTGGCAATGTAAGACTCTGACAAGTGAGACCTAGAGTTCTCAAGCCAGAGGGTAGGTTTGGCAGCAATTGGAGCTTCTTGCACCCTTGTAAGTTGAGGTCTTGGAGACAAGAAAGCTTACAGATGCTTTCTAGCAAGCCACAATGCCTGTCCACAACAATCGGAGGGCCTTCAATGAAGACAATTCACCAATATTACTACAAACTTCTGCCAGGATGTTGCAATTTGTGGCATCTAATGCGGTGAGTTTCCCTAACATCCCAATAACACTAGGTGACCTCGTTACATGTGACTGCGCCATTTGCAGAACTTCTAAATTACTCAACTCTCCAAAGGATTCAGGTAACTCTATAAATCCCTGTGTATGATATGTCCAGCTCAGTTAAACATTCCAACTTGCCAATTGAGTTGGGGATCCCTATCAATGAGCTACATTCTTTTAATGATAAGCGCTGCAATTTCTGAAGGCACCCTAGGGCATCTGGAAGTTCAGCAAGCTTTTTGCATCCCGTAAAATCAAGGGTTGACAGAGACGCTAGATGGCTTTAACGTGCTGCGTATTCAAGCCAATGATTCACAATACTGGGCACTAAGAGTCCTGAGCTTCTTCATTGAACCTTTAGATATGGGAATTTCTTCCATCAGAGTTCTATCCATAAAAAGCTCCTCTAATTCTTGTAGCTGACCCACTTCTATTGGAAGTTCCTTTAGTCTGAAACAATCTCTCACATCCAAGGAAATCAGAATGCTGATGCTTCCAATAGAAGGGTGCAATTTTGTTAGATTTTCACATTTTCCAAGCATTAAAATCTCCAGATTTTGAAAAGCTGTGAGATCAGGAGATGTTTTCAAGTCATGGCAATTAGCAATGTTGAGAACTTTCAGATTACTTGCCACCTGTAAGAAAGAAAGCAGCGAAACATGAGCCACTAAGAATTATTGATCATATTTTGAAAGGAAAATCTATTATTTTCATCTTACATCCATAAGTTTCCATCCTTCCCAATGCTCTGTGACTTTGCTCCTTGATAAGTCAAGTATGACTAATTTCTTCACGTGAAAATTGGTTGCTACCAAATTTGATGGACAATTTTTCCAATAAAGCCATCGTAGTTCAGAAAGAACATACTTAAAATCTCCAGAGAGGATGAAATTATTCATCTCAAGTAACCTTAAGTTCGGTAGCTTTTCAAACAGTACATTGCTGTACACCCTGCCTAAGCCACTTTTATTAAGGCGGAGGGCTTTTATCTTTTTTTTTTCCCCTAAAAGTAAGAATTCCATGGATCAGAAATAAAGCATCATGAAAACAAAACTATGATATGTTGTTTCATAATAATTCCTATGCTCACATGGTTGCAGCTAAACTCATTGGATAGTATCTTTCAACAAATTTATCTTACGCAATCCACCAGAAGCTAATATATAAAATGTTCAACACTGCTACAATTAAGTTTGCTAACATGTCCTTTAAAATGAGTCAAACTCCATAAGTTGGCTGAGAACCTTTGATTATCACAGAAGAGCACCCTCTAAGGATATTACTCCCATGAATTACAAACTTGCATTATGCAATGAGTAACACAATGCTGAAAAAATTACGAACATGCCTTCTTTTAGCTAGGGCTGGACTAATTCAATTTACTAACTTCTTTTTCCTCTTTATGGTAGATAATAAATATTGACTAAGTGCACAAAAGTAAATCAAAGAAAACTCTCACCTTGTTTTTCTCTAGAACATGTAAGGCTTCCTTGTGAATCCATATGCGACTATGTTTCCAGGGCTCCTCGTAGTTTTCCTGCCGGATGATTTCCCTACCTAGATTTCTCAATTGGTCATGCATTAACAGCCTATGGTCATTTCCCACTTTTATCAAGGACATCATGCTCAATGCTTCAATACCCATCCCTAGGAAAAATTCACAGTCATCCCACATATAGGATGCAATTCTTCCATCAGTTCCACCGAAAAAATAGGCAATATCCAAAAATATATGTTTTTGCTCATAATCTAATGCTTCTTAACTTACCCTTAACTTCTCTTGTACTTCCTTATTTGGTATTTGCCGTAACTTCTTTAATGTATCTTTCCATACTACTAGGCGTTTTCTGCACAAGAACGATCCTATAACCTCGAGTGCTAAAGGAAGCCCTCCTGTAGTGGACACAATTTCACCCAAGAGATCCCCAAATTCAGGCAAAGGGAAGTCCCTTCTGAATGCATGTCTACTAAAAAGAGACAAAGAGTTGTCAGGATCCAATCCATTGAGTGCATACGAGTTATCCACCCAAGCCTCATCAAGAAAACTCACTTTTCTTGCCGTAATAATGATCTTACTTTCGGAACCAAACCAGTCACGTTTTCCAGCCAAACAGTTCAACTGAGAAATATCATCCACATCATCGACAAGGATGAGGACTTTCTTATGCCTAAATCTAGTTTTGATGATTATAAGTCCTTCATTGACATTGGAGATGTCATTGTGTTTTCCTTTTAGAATATTGGAGATTAGTTGGTTCTGCAAATGGTGGGCACCCCTGTCTTTTGCTGTTTCTCGCACATCTGCCAAGAAGCTACAGTGATCAAACTGACTGGAGAGTTTATTGTAGATGAACTTGGCCAGAGTCGTCTTACCAACACCGCCCATTCCGTGGATTCCAACAAATCGAGTATCAGTGTCATCAGCTTTTAACATTCTCATAATCTCCTCTACATGATTACTAATCCCGACCAAGTTCTCTGTGACGTCTAACTGAAAAGCTTCCTTTAGCTCGCCCAAAACCTTCCTGACAATTATCTTTACCAACTCAGCTTCATGTCCGTGAAATAACAGCAAAGTCCAATACAAGAAACCGATCAGCAATAACTCCGCGGAAGCAAATCCACATATAAACAGGAAGCAAAAAGCAGCCAATTGATAAAAACCCATCATTTTTTTTTTCCACTGCAAAAGTGATCGCGGCATAAAATATTCGGACTTTTGATCTAGCTAAGCAGGAGCACGAGTGAAAGAAGAAGTACCCGTTAGCAATTCTCGCTCTCTGATTCCCATCCCTTTAAGCTTCCTACTTCTTGGAGTGCTCGCTCCCATCGTTGGACCACATCTGCCTCATTATGCTTCTTAATTTTATGAAAGGCCTTCTTGAAACTCCCCGTTTGGTGTCGCACATGCCCGGGCTCGACTTTGTAGAAGATGGGCAAGACGATGTGCCCTTTACTTCTCTTGCACTCGATCATCCAGGCGAGCTTGCGAAGACACCATTTGTTGGATGCGTAATCTGGAGAGAGAATCGGGATGGAAATCTTACTGCTCCTAATGGCTCGGAGAAGATCTAGGCCGATCTTCTCTCCAACGCAGAGCTCGTCGTTGTCCCTGAATACGGTGTTAAATTAATGTCTCGAGTTTGAATTTAGATGACGATTTATTTTACCGAATTTTATCGATAAAGATTTCCCAAGCCAAGAAGAAATTTCATCGGTCTCCGAAGGATTACAAAATAAAAGGAAGATACAAAAGTTTCTTTACCTGCGGAAGTTGGCCGAAATTTGTTACGCAGGTGGGGCCTCTGCAGCACCATTCTGCCGCGTGAAGACAAAAGTGTTGGTGGGCCCAAGTCAAGAATTTGACTTTTGGGGCACACGTATAAAAGGAGCTACCGAAGCCCTTTACGAGAAGACAAGTCGCAGAAGGGAGCCACGGAAGAGAGAAGAAAAAGCCTACGAAGCCGCGGACGTTCACTATCCTTGAAGCCACGCGAATCTTGAACACGTGATAATTTTGTGCCGTGAGTTTATACTCTTGGAGTTGTTTCTTTATAAACACTTTAGGTTTGGGGTTAAATCTAGGTGTGGGAAACACTTGAGCGATTGAGCGATTGTAAACTCTGATTCTCCGATTTTAGTGGATTATTTGCTGCTGGCTCTCCCTGTGGACGTAGGTACTGATACTCGGACCGAACCACGTAAATTTCTAGTGTCCTTATTTTTCTCGTTTAATTCTTTGGTGATTTTCGCGTTGACGTAAATTGTAAGATCCTGCCGTTTCCGCGTATTATATCCCAACAATTGGTATTGGAGCTGGGGTTGGATTTCTCGATTGTGATTTTGGGCTTTTGCTTGTCTGATTATTATCTGTAAATTTTGTTATTGCGATTATGTCTGAGAGGAAATCTGAGATTGAGAAGTTTGATGTAAGCAACAATTTTGTGTTATGGAACATCAAGATGCGGGCATTATTGACAACACAAGGTTTGGTTAAGGCATTGGATGGTGAAGATGAGTTGCCGATTATAATGAAAGCCTCTGAGAGGGTAGAGCTGATTGAAAAAGCAAAGAGTATAATCCTATTAAATTTGATGGATGAGGTCTTAATAGAGGTCGTTGAGGAAAAAGATGTCGTAGTGTTACGGGCAAAATTTCAAGCACTTTATGTGAAGAAATGTTTGAACAATCGCTTGTATATGCTGAAAAAGATGTTTCAGTTTAGATACACTAAAGGTACGTCTATCAGAACCCACCTAGATGAATTTAATAAACTCATGTTGGATTTGAAGAACGTCGGTAAGATACTTGATGATGAAGAGCGGGGCATGATGTTGTTAGCCTATTTACCAGAGTCATGGGAGCACTTTACTGATTCACTGTTGCAGGGGCGTACTATTATTACCTCAGAGGAGGTAAAGTCCGCCTTATTTTCTAATGAGTGGTAGAGAAAGTTGCGAGATGACGGTCTGGCGAAAGGAGTAGCGAAGCACTGACGATTCGGGGTAGAGAACAACATTGAGAGCCTAGCAGCAGTAGAGGTAAAAGCATATCAAAATTACGCTATCATAAAGTCCAAAGGACGCATGAAGTGCTTTGAGTGTCACGAGGAGGGGCACATTAGGAGATATTGTCCAAAGCAGAGGAATAAGGTTGATAAGCAAATGCCACAAGCAGTGTGGCAAACGTTGTTGAGGGAAGCACTAGTGATGCAGAAGCTGTTTTATGTGTGACTGTTACTTCGTCAGGAGACGAATGGGTGTTAGATTTGGGGTGTTCTTATCACATGATGCCTCATAAGAACTAATTTACTACTTACCAAGCTGCAGATAGTGGTAGGGTTCTTTTGGGGAATAATGCAGTCTGTAAGGTTGTGGGGATAGGGACAATTCGAATCCGGATGCACGATGGGGTGGTGTGCACATTGACAGATGTGAGGCATGTACCGGAGCTCAAGAAGAACCTTATTTCTCTGGGGACATCGGGTGTAGGTACACTACTGAAGGTGGAGTACTAAAAATCTCTCGAGGTGCCATGACAGTGATGAAATGGAAGAAAGTGAATACTCTTTATCATCTACTGGGAGAGACCATGACTGGAAGTGCTGTTGTTTCATGAGGTGAGTCAGACTCTAACTTGACTCAGTTATGGCATATGCGTTTAGGGCACATGAGTGAGGCAGGTATGACGATGCTGAGTGAAGGGGGGTTGTTGAAGGGTCAAAAAATAGGAAAGCTGGACTTATATGAGCACTGCATCTATAGAAAGCAGCACTGAGTTAAGTTTACTACAGCTATTCATTCGACCAAATAACCGTTTGAATATATTCATTCAGACGTTTGGGGCCCATTTTAGGTTCCTTCGAAAGGAGGTGCCCAATATATACTGATATTTATCGACGATTATTCGAGAAAGGTATGGGTTTACTTTCTGAAGCACAAATATGATGTGTTTGATCGGTTCAAGAAATTTAATGCATTGATTGAGAAGCAGTTAGATAAACAAATCAAGTGCTTGAGAACCGATAATGGCATAGAGTTCTGTGGTAAAGATTTTACCGAGTTTTGCGAGAAAGAATATATTGTAAGACACTGCACAGTACCTGGATACCACAGCAAAATGGCATGGCAGAACGGAAAAAACATAATTTTGCTTGAGCGAACTTGATGCTTGCTTTCGCATGTAGGACTTGGTAAGGAATTTCAGGTCGAAGCAGTCAACATGTCATGTTACCTGGTTAATCGATCTCCATCATCTGTTATCAAGTGGAAGACTCCTGAGGAAGTATGGTCGGGGAAACCTGTTGATTATTCCGAATTACAAATATTCGGATGTCTTGCGTATGCTCATGCGAGTGATGGTAAGCTTGAGCCGAGGGTGAAGAAGTGCATATTTCTAGGTTATGCACATGGGGTGAAAAGCTATCGGCTGTGGTGCATCGATCCCAGATCACTCGGTTTTCTAATCAGCAGAGATGTGATCTTCAACGAGACTGCAATGCTTCAACAGAGGAATTCTGAGACACAACCAGCAGAGAAGACAGATCATGGTGTTATAAGTGAGGTGGAGCCTCAGGTGGAGACTTCGGAGACCTCGAAGGTAATAGAGGTTGAGACTGTAAATGAAGCCGCAGTTCCTGAAGTTAGTGATAGTGAACAACCAGCAAAGCCACATCAGACTATAGCCGTAGATAGACAGAGAAGGCAAATTAAACCACTGGTACGTTATGGTTATACATATATTGCTTATGCATTGAATATAGGTGATGAGGTGGAGACAAATGAGCCTTCATCATACTCTGAGGTGATGGCTAGTTCAGAGTCGTCGCAGTGGCTAGGGTCTATGAGTAAAGAGATGGAATCACTCCATCGAAATCAAACATGGGAGCTGGTCAAAGTACTAAAGAGCCAAAAGATTGTCGGAAGTAAATGGGTCTTCAAACGGAAAAAGGGTATTCCCGGTGTCGAGGTAGTGAGGTATAAGGCGAGGCTTGTGGCGAAGGGGTATACACAACATGAGGGCATTGACATACTTCCAAGAAATTGACTCCATCCTCACTGGTTCTAAGTCTAGGTCCATTCATGGTATCAGAGCCATGGTTTCATTTGTAATATTATCAGTTCCATGCGAGAATCCAGTGCTGAGAAGATCTTTTTACATCATGTCCATGGAACCAGAAATCCTCGAAGCACCTGTTTCTCTTGCTCCTTCTCCTTCATCTTGAACCTCTTCAGATTTCCGTGTTTCCAATGCTTCTAAGATAGATTATCTTTATGAAGTCTCTCTTAGTGACGAAACTAAGATCTCTAAAACCCAACTTCCTCTTATGAACCCTTATTCCTCTTTTGCTAAACTCACCTCATCCTTTTCACCCATCCGCTCCATTCGCCAACTTATTCACCAAACTCCAAAGCAAGTAAAATAGTACGTCCAGTTCTCCAAATTCGACCAGCACCCCATTCCTGCTACTGAAAATGAGTATTTTGTTACTCTTCAGATCCCTCAAGAATTTCCCAGACAATAGGCTCAACAGGGATATACTCATGTTCATTATGGCGCTGTTTGTCTTGCTCTCACCTTTCATGATTGCAAGGATTTACTAGTTGTTGCCAGAATAGCGTTATTGGATACCCGATTCCTAATACTAGCATGCCTATATTGGCACTATCCAAACTACTCTGAATGCTGGCACAGTTTTTGTAACTCTGTATCCTAACTTCAACATCGCTATTTTAGATTCGCAGTTACTTTCTTTTATGAAGGTACAGGTTTAGCTCACTGGAGCTCCTCAAACTGCTGATTCCATTGTTGCAACACTTCATTACCAAATGGTGTACCGAGTGCAGAACCATGCTCTTGATCTAAATTTCAACAATGGAAATGAAGATGTTTTGTTTATCTCCATGCAAAATGATCAAGCTTCCTGCATCCATGTTCCCAGACAAATTCCAAAGGAGAAGTTAGCCACTCTCCTCCTAGAGACTTGGATCACTAACTATGAAAAGCTGCACCAAAATAACAAGCCCTTCCAGTTTTCGGATTCGAATTCATCCGAAAGAAAGATGGAACTGTTTCCATCAAATTTGGCAAGGAAAAGGAAGAAAGTCCATCCATCTTCCAAACCCTCTTCATGATTGAACCATGTGTTCTTGAATCAATTTCCTAGCTAGATCCAAAAAAGCTTGTTAGACACTTTAATGGTGATGGACATCCGGTCCATTACTACAAAGACCAGTATGGTCATTATTTTTGGGATCCTTTTTGCCAGTGCTCTTATTGCATAAAATCCCCTGACAAGGTAAATCCATATGACAAACCTCCACCTCAAAGGAAAAAATGAAAAGATCCCATTTTCCAAAGGTACTTAAACGGAGACCCATCTGTTGATACTCTTGGTGAGTGTGATAAATACCAGTTTGTATTTTCCTACGCACCACCTCCACCACCAGAGTTTATTGTTCCACCTTCAGTCTCACCAACTCCACCATCGTCACCTCCACCATCTCCTCCTTAGAAAAAACCAGCTCTGTCCCCATTTTATAAGCCAATCTTAAAATGGGCTAAGAAACATTCTTACCCATTTGAGGCTCCAGCAGAAACACCACCTACTTCCTCTATAGCCATGTTCCATGAAACAGATTTTCCGCCCCTTGTTTGAGAAAGTTCTAAACTTTCGTTCCCCGCTCTAGAAGAATTCCTTGATCCACAGGGCATGTACCGCCATACTCCTAAAATACCCACCCCCACTGATGTGGATGAACATGGGAGACAGAGAAAGACTCTTGCTGCTGAAGTTGTTCTAAATTAGCAATCGGAGACTCTGTTAGCACAAAACAATGCTTTCAAAGTAATTGATTCCAATATTGGGATTGTGCAACAAGATCTTCGAAAGTATGATGAGACTACTAAGAAAATGGTTTCTGAATTCCAAAAAGGCTTAGGGCGCGTTTGGTAACGATTCTGTTCCTGGGAACAGATTTTGACAAGAAATGATTATTTTTGATTCTATTCCTGGGAACTGATTATGAGTAAAAGAATGCGTTTGGTAACGAATAAAATTTCTGATTCTGGAATAGAAAAAGAACAGAAACACGTTTGATAACTGTATAAAATTTATATTCCAATTCTTTTTTAATTACCTTTTTATATGAATATAAATTTGATATTGAATTTTCATAAACCATTCACTGATTAATTATATTTTTATACTAAGTAATAAAAATATTAACTAATCAATTTTTATTAAATAGTAAATAATAAACCATAGTATAAACTATACTAATATCCCCAAAATATGTAATACATATAAATACTAAATTATAATATAAAATTAAATATGTATTATGTATACAATAAATATATATTTCAAAATAGGAAGAAATTAAAATAAAATATAGAAATAAAAAATAGATAAAAATAAGAACAAAAATTGTTGTTATTTTAAATTTGGTTTTCTTATTAGAATTTCAATATTATTTATATTTAAATAACAGTTTTTTTTTTAATCATGGTGATTCTCATTTTCAATTAATATTTACTTTTATATGATTAAATATCTAATCCATTTTGAATTTAATATGGATGAATATTAATTTTAATTTAGCCAATATACTCTCTCTCTCTCTCTCTCTCTCTCTCTCTCTCTCTCTCTCTCTCTCTCTCTCTATATATATATATATATATATATATATATATATATATTCCCTTCCCCAAAACCGAACACCCAACGTTTAAGAAAATGAAAGTCTTCAAACCAACATGACTCTTTGAAACAAAGAAAAGGCTTTAATGAGAAACTCATCACTACAACTTATCCATAAATAAATAATGAAGTAACGTAGTCCATTGTTCAACTTTCAATATTGGCTTTGATAAGTCAATAATTAAAAACAATATTACAAAGGTCGTAAACATAAAGTTATCGAATCTCTGGCATATTGTAATCCCTTGCCATTTGATTTGCAATACTTCTCCGAAGCATGTTTATCTCCATTGCTTCCTCATTTGATGTATCATCTACTACATCCATGTTTGACTTGTATGACTTTTCATTTACTCCAACCACAAACATAGGTGCATCGGCTGAAGGAGCTGATATGACCACTTTCTTGGCGCCAGCCTGCAGTAATAATCAGCGGGCATGCGTGCACAGAACAAATTAAATTATTATAGTGACCTTCAGGTGTGCGGAAGCCTTGTCCTATGTCGTGAAAACTCCAGAGGATTCAACAACATACTCAGCCCCATGATAATCCCAAGGAATCTCTTCTGGATTTCTGAGAAGAAAGAAATATCAAACTTTACCCCTTCCTGCTGTAAGTTTAGAGGTTGATATTTGCAAAAGAGAACTTTCTACAAGCATAGTCTTTTGGATGAGTAAGAAAAAACCTTTTGCTTTCAACTTTAATTTGCTTTCCATTAATCTCCAAGGTGGAATCGTCTATAACATTGATCGTTCTAGTGAAAACTCCATGAGTAGAGTCATATTTTAACATATAAGCCTGGACAGATCGATAAAAGAAATGTCAGTATCTCCTGTACCTCTTCAAGGAGCAGACCTGCTATAAAGTATTGCGATATCCCTCCAATGATCAAAAATTCCAAAGCTGTCACATCTTATAAATTCTCTCGGCTTGCTAATTATACACAAATACCACAAGAGTCAGCTATAAGTTTTATCTTAGGGTGATTTTTCAAAAGGCAAAGCAAAATGAGGTAACCCTGAGCAGTAGACATTAATATGGTAGCAAAGCTAACATGGGAAAAGATAAATCTCATGCGTCTTAAGTTGAAGGCTGATTTAAACATTCACCAAAGCGTGGTGGATGAGTCAGCAGTAGCTTAATTTAAGTTATGAAACATTTATTGAAGAAAAACAATAATCTGGCTTGCTTAAATACATGGTCAAGTCAATCATTTTCCAATTCTAAACTAAAGCAGAAACAAGACTAGCGGCAAATCAGAAATTTTTAGAATACTGCAATGGATATTCCAAGTCCACTACCAAATAAAATACATAAAAGAGATTAAAACATCCATATACCACATAAGTGACACAACATTAATGCTATAACCAACAGAACCACTCAATCACGTAAAGGAGGGAAGCCACGTGACATTTCCTTGAAGGACTAAGTAATTTGCACTAAAAAAAAAAAGCTAATTGCACATACCATGTATTTAGCATCAATAAAAGGATCATTGACAGCTAATACATCGATATCATCCCTAGCGGTTGCTATCCGAAGCACCAATCTTCCGATTCGACCAAATCCTGCATGAATGTAATGCCACCACACTCAAAAAACACTTCCACCAGACCCATTTCATTTAAACTGTACACCTCGTGCAACAGCTACATATTCTTCTAGACATTCTTCTATTTGAGCTGATATATGCAGAACAGCTGCAAACAGCCCCTATCTTGCAATCCCTATGGTATCTATTAAAACACAATTCCAGAATGCCCTTTAAATATACCAGCACACAACTTCGCATGGAATGAGATTACAGGCAAAGCACAGTAACCACTCAGCATAACTCCTATCAGCCCCGGAACATACCATTAATTCCAATCTTTGTCTTGTTGCTGCCATCTGATCGTGCACAACAACATCACCCCTCAGACTCCGGTCCAATCAAACCATTTTTAAAAACCAATTGAGATATGCTACAAGGATTCTTACTTAGAACAATAGGCCGCACATCAACAGCGGTAGCTCTAACGGGCTGAATGCTCCTGACAGAGGATTTCCTATCAATTTTTTGTTTTTTCGAGACAAAAGATGGTGTCAACGACAGTTACTAGAGGCCACAAAAACCGGGTGCAGCAAATTTAAATGGAGCAAGGGAAAGATTAGACTCAACTGGAAGGAAATATATCCGGTGGGGACAGGAGTGCCGTTGAAGCCTGGAGGGAAGGCGTGAAAGGTTGACGTTGCTGGACGAGACCTGCAAGAAACCGAAAAAAAAAAAAAAGGTTGAAGTTGTTGAGCCGAATGGGACGAGCCACCTCCCAAGATTTAGGAAAAGAAGAAGAGGAAGCCAGGAGTAGGTCGTGAAGACGGTGTCCGCCATAAATCCAATAGCAAATGCAGAGGAAAAGACAGGATCATCAAAAAGTGAGAGAAAGAAAATTAAAAATAAAGGAAACAAAAAGAAGAAGAAGCGAAAACGAGGGAACATGAATCACAAAATTCACAATTCGGCATCGCTCGGCCTCAGCCAGCTCGGTGTCGCTCGCCCTCGGCCAGCTCGGCGAGGGTGCCCGCCGAGTTGGGCCCCTCGATTAGATCGGCGAGGGCGCCCGTCGATTCGGGCCTAGGGGTAGCTCGCCGAGCGAGCGCCACCCGTCGCAGACGCCTAACCACCCATAGAAGGGAACTCACCTTGAACGACAACCTTCAACGATGAAGAAGCAGCAGTCGCCGTCGCCGTTCTTGCGGAGGGAGGAGCAGCCGTCGCCGTCGCCGTCACCGTTCTTGAGGAGGGAGGAGCAGCAGTCGCCGTTCTTGAGGAGGGAGAGAATGAGACTAATGAGCAGAGGAGACGAGAGGATGAGAGAGAGAGAGAGAGAGAGAGAGAGAGAGAGAGAGAGAGAGAGAGAGAGAGAGAGTAGAGAGGAGATAAGGCTCCGCACTTTTGATTCTGGTTTTGATTCTCGGATGAAGAATCATAATTTTTTTGATTCTCAATTCTTGTCCAAAACTGATTCTGGGAACAAATTTGTTCCCGGGAACAAAAATTTTGCCAAACGCGATTCTTGGCCCAAACTGATTCTGGGAACAAAAAATCAGAATTTGGCCCTGTTTGGATGGTTATCAAACAGGGCCTTAATGCCTTGGAATTAGGACAACATCTAGGGTATCATCAACTAGAGAGCCCAAAGCCGGAGATAGAAAAGCTCAAGAGACAAATTCAGCTCCTTGAAGAAGGAAGGTTTAGACCTTTTGATCCATTTGCAACTACTGTAAGAACAGGGTATTTACCTCCACCGCCCCAAACGTCTATCTTTGCTGCCATCCCAGAAGATTCTTTCAGAAAAGAACCAGATATGGCAGAAATGAGAAATCGCTTGAATTGATTACGAAAGGACAAAGGAAAAGAAAAAATGCCTACAGAATCAAGTTCGATTGTTATAAAAGAAAGGCCAGATCAAATGATGCTGTCCAATCCATTAGAATCTTTTCTAAAGGATTTGGGTACTCAGGAACAACCCGATCCTATTATCCAACAGCCTAATCCTGCCATTCCGAATGATCAGATTCTATTTCCAGCTGAACAAGCTTTTCCAAACATCTTTGATACTGAATCAGATTCAGTATCCTTTTCGTCTTCTTCATCTTTCTCAATTCCTGCTGTTGATTCCCTCCCTATCGCACCGGTAACTTCATCAATATTCATGGCTGATCCTCCAGATCATGATATGGAATCAAACTTTTCTGAGCCAAAAATTGTTCAGACAAACAATCCTAGACAGAATGTGTCCATGACATCAAAACAGTTCTTCACCATCGATGATATTCCTTATCACAAATGGCTAGAAATATTTGAAGAATTTCATACTTGGTTGAATACTCAGTCCATCACTAACCATGGTACAAATGATGTTCTTTACAACTTTGTCATGAGGTTCACAGGGAGCCTCAAACTTTAGTGGAAATCAATGTCAAAACAAGACCAGATTCATTTTCTAATGTCACCTGATTTAAGCCATGCCATCACTCTCTTATATAATTTCTTTGTGGAAAAGCCCACTGACCTCATAGAAATGAAAAGAAAAGATTTTTTCGAAAGAAAATGTTACTCTCTCCGGAAGAAATATCTTGATAAGCATTATCGAGAAATGCTTAAACTTTTTTATCAGATTGGAGCTGATCCAAATCTAAAGCATGTTTTCTTGACTTCCATTCCCAAAGAACTTTCCCAAATGGTTGAAAGATCTTTTTTTGGAAGATAGAGAAGAATACAAGATATTCCCCTAGGAGAAATATAACAAGAAATCCATCTATGCCTTGAAGAATTGTGCCTAAAGCGCCAGATGGTCTGCACCTACATCACAGATGGCAAAGCTCTCGAAACAGCCTGCTTTCACCAGAAGTTAAAGATCAAATGTTCCAAACAAGACTGTGATGGTACTTGTGGAAAGTTTTCTCGAAAGAAGAAACACTTTAAGAAGTTTTGGATGAAGAAATCCAAACATGGTCCCAAGAACTTCAGAAGAAAGAAGAAATGGCGATACCTATGTAAAAGGAAAGATCGCACAAGCCACAAGAAATCAAATTGTTGCTTCACCTTCAATCAGAAAAAACACTTTGCCAAAAATTATCCTCAAGCGAGAAAAGGTTAGAATCGCTTGACTCATCACATTGAAAATGAAACTGGAATTTCTCTTGAAAATGATGATATTGAGTCCTTATTCTCTGGTTATGAAGAATCATTAGAACAAACTCTTTGTGTCGTTCCTTCTTACCAAACTCCTAGTGAAACTGAAACCGATTCAGATTCTGAAGATATTTTCCATATATCCCTCACATCTTCAGAACAAACTCTTGACATATTTTCAAGCCAAACTCACTGTCCCCATTTCCTTGTAAAAATCCTTACCTCAAAGTTTGCCAAACCAATCACTGTGATTGCTCTCATTGATATTGGAGCAAGTTGTTCCATTCTAGACACTAAAGTTCTACCTGAAGAATATTGGACTTCTTATGTCTGGTATTTCAACTCTGCCTCTGGAGATACTTTCTCCACAAATGTTAGAACTACTCCCGTAACTATTCAGTTTTTCCTTAGTGTTCCATAACTACAAAAATCTTTGGATCCAGTCTCCCCAACAAAGATTTGATAATTGGGTGGGATATCATGACTTAGATTTCTCAACTTCGTATCATTCCTGGAAAATGTCTTAGGTATAAAGACCAATTTTTTGAGTTCGTCAATATTTAGAGACTCTTTTCCATTCAGATGAGTCTATTAGATCCAATCATGCAAAAATGGTTAGAATCCTGTTCGGAATCCTATTCTGAATTCGCTAAAAAATGTTCCCATCCTTTATGGGAAAATCCAGAATTCTTTGTTCGCCTTCCTTTTAAAAAGAATGAAGACATCAATCCAACTAAGGCGAGTCACATGGGAATGAAGCCATAACATTTGGCTTTGGCCCAAAGGGAATGCTCAGAGCTACTGCAACAAGGTCTTATTGAAATCTCCAACTCTCAATAGGCTTGTGAAGCCTTTTATGTCAATAAGCGTGTCAAGCAAAACGGGGAAAAATGAGACTGGTAATCAACTATCAGCCTCTCAACCTTTTTTCTCCAAGATGATAAATTCCCTCTACCCTCCAGAGATTTGCTCTTTGCTGGATTAACCAAGGCCCACATCTATTCCAAATTCGATCTTAAAGTTGGATTTTGGCAATTGGGTATCCATCTTGAAGACATATCCAAAACAGGATTCTGTATTCCAAATTAGCACTTCCAGTCTTCCTTTTGGCCTAAAAGTAGTACCATCCCTTCTCCGAAAGGCCATGTATCGAATTTTCCAACTAGTTCTGTCAAGTGCAGCAATTTACATCGACGACATCCTGCTCTACAGTTCTGATGAGTAGTCGCACTGTCAACTTCTTGAGCAATTTGTAGAAATCGTGAGGAAGCATGGTTTTATGCTTTCTCAAAGGAAAATGAATATTGCCCAGATAGAAATTGAATTTCTTGGTATGCATCTTAACAAAGGTACATACTATCCAGGGTCACATATTGCTCAGGAATTGTTAAAGTTTCCTGAAGAAAATTTTACCACAAAACAAGTTCAGTAATTTCTTGGGATAATTAATTATCTCAGAGATTTTGTTCTCAATATTGCAAAGCTGCTGATTCCACTTCAGTCAATGCTGAAAAAGCATCCCCTACCTTGGGGAAAAGCTCAGACTAAGGTAGTTGCTGAGCTTAAGGAGATTATGCAAAATCTCCCACCATTGCAAATACCATCAATAGGAAAAAAAAATCCTCCAAACTAACACCAGTGATGAATACTAGGCAGCAATCCTGCTTGAAGAAATTGATGGTAAGAGATACTTTTGTGCTCGCAAAAATGGAAAGTTTTCCCAGGCTGAATTGCATTACCATTCCACTTTCAAAGAAATCCTAGCAGTAAAAAATGGAATCAAGAAATTTGAATTTCATCTCGACGGCCATCATTTTTTGGTAGAATTAGACATGGCATCTTTCCCACAGATGACCAAGTTTAAACAAAAGCAAATCCCAAATTCTCAACTGCTTCGATGGGCTAAATGGTTTTCAAAATATTCTTTTGAAACCAAGTATATTCTTGGAAAGAAGAATGTGCTTGCTGACTTCTTGTCAAGACCAAATGCACCAGCAAAAATCAACATGTACATCAAAAGACCTGCTTTCCATATACTCAATCATGGCGTAAAATACAAGATTGAGAAGATCAAAGATTTGCCAAGCTGTAAATATCCCCAGGAGATTATTCAATAAATCCAGAATAACAGTCTCACTGAGAACCTTGGAAATCTCATTTGGCAATGCCACAAAGACCTGCTTAGACTCAATGGAAGTTCGATTATATCCTTTTGGGTTAAACTCAGACTATCCATTTATACATCCTCTTACTTGGAAGGAAGATGATTTCCCCGATCAACTCAAGACGTTATTATGGTACTTAACTAATAAGTACTTAATAGCCATTGAAATTCCAACAAGAAGATTCATTGCCAACCTCACAAGGATATTCTTACTTGGCAAAGGTAATGTTGAAAGAAAATGTGATAAAAATCTCTTAGACTTTCTCAATTGGTTCTATCCTCCTACTCACTGGAAACACCTCTTGGAAAAGGAACTAAGAACCATGACACCAAATCCTGAAGTTCATACCATCTTGTTTTTCCGACGTCCATGACATTTTTTCAGAAACAATGGCAACATTATTAATGCCCCATAGGATATAGGAACCACATCTTATAAACCTCACTTGGACATCAGAGAAACTCAAATTCACAAATCCTATCCAGGACATGTTAGATTTTATGGACACCAGTATCGAGAACTCCAAAGAATTCTATGCTAAGAAAACAAAACCATCATTGAAGATGTCTGGAACTATAATGTACCTACTGCATGGGATCATTATGGCCTAGCACCAGAGGCTAAGGAAGCACTTGAAGAGTTCAGACAAGCTGTGTCATCCCAGGAGCATGAAATGATAGATGTAGATAACATTGTCTAATTTACTCATGATCCCTATGCACGTTGGGGAGGTCCTCTTTCCCAAGATCCCTATGATCAAGGACCTTTGTCCTTATCCCAAAGCATGGACATGTCCTTCTATGCACAACCATCTAATTGGCCCCAGCCAAGCATTCCTACCGACACTACATGAGATGGCAACACAAATAGGGCCCAAGATCACACTGGGCACATGAAGAAGTATCCTTATCATACCAGCCAAACCAGATTCTCTCACCAGATGATTTTGAAGCTCTTGAACAGAAATATGAAGAACATCTTTTTGCAACAGTGCACAGCTTAGATGATTCGAACTATGACTACAATGCTCGTGATGGATGAGATCGCTGAAAAACCGATGTCCGTACAATTTCACTGTAGAAAACTAATGTTCACTTTTACTGTAGCACTAGGCTAGGGAAGGTACTGTTCACAATACAGTTATTGTTCATAGTGTGCGAATAATTCCCTCTCGGAATGGACTTAGACTTAGAACCAATGAGGACGGAGTCAATTTCCTGCAAGTATGCCTTCCCACAGTGGGCGAACAACCCGTTCAAGCCCT
This sequence comes from Eucalyptus sideroxylon, assembly GCA_014182405.2. NCBI lineage: Eukaryota > Viridiplantae > Streptophyta > Magnoliopsida > Myrtales > Myrtaceae > Eucalyptus > Eucalyptus sideroxylon. Next base: position 6,137,480 of record CM024550.2, on the reverse strand, counting down.
TCAGGGATAGCCTTTTAGTAGAAAACCACTCAGCCCTTTAGTTTAGAGCCTAGAGACACTCAGAGATGCCAATATGATAATGTTTCTAATCTACCAGAGCTGCATTTCTCAGAGGATCCTACCTTCCTTCTTCAAGGCATAGATGGATTTCTTGCTGTATTTCTCCCAAGGGAATATCCTGTATTCTAGTGTTCTCTCCTGTGGTAAGACATACTTCTATTCGTGTTTTACTTGCCTTAGTTGCTTCGCAGGATCTCGAGTTAGAGCAGTTAGATGTAAAAACTGCGTTTCTTCATGGTGAGTTGGAGGAGCAGATTTACATGATGCAACCAGAGGGATTTGCTATTCCGGGTAATGAAGATCATGTTTGCTTGTTAAAGAAATCTTTGTATGGGCTAAAACAATCTCCTAGACAGTAGTATAACATTTGATGCTTTCATGGCTAGTCAAGACTATTCAAAAAGTTAGGTGGATAGCTACGTTTACTATAGGAGATTGGAGAATGGTTATTTGATTTATCTACTTTTATATGTTGATGATATGATATGCTTATAGCAGCTAAGAATATGTCTGATATTGATGTGCTGAAGAGACAGTTAAATGCTGAATTTGAGACGAAAGATTTAGGTGTTGCAAAGAGAATTTTGGGTATGGAGATTTTGCGTGACAGGGCTATAGGAGTTTTACGTCTATCTCAAAAGAAATATATTGAGAAGATAGTGGCACGTTTTAACATGCAGTTGGCAAAATCTGTAAGTACACCTTTAGCGAAGCACTTTAAACTTTCAAAAAAATTATCACCGTAGACTGCGAAGGAGGAGGAACATATGTCCCGTGTTCCTTATTCTAGTGCCGTGGGTAGTATTATATATGCTATGGTGTGCATTAGGCCTGATATTTCACAAGCTATGAGCGTGGTTAGTCGCTATATGAAACGTCTTGGTAAAGCTCATTGGGAAGCTGTGAAGAGGATCCTCATATATCTGAAGGGGACAATAGACGTGGGTATAGTATATTGGAGGGAAAGCAATGGTAGTGAGACCATTGGTTTTGTGAATTTGGATCATGCCAGTGACTTGGATGATTGCAGGTCTTTAGCAAGGTACGCATTTACGTTGGCGGGTGGTGTAGTTAGTTGGAAAGCATCCTTACATGATCACATTGCCTTGTCTTCGACTGAGGTAGAGTACATGGCACTGACCTTTGTAGCAAAGGAGGCGATATGGTTACAAAGTTTGCTCTTGGACTTTGGGTTAGAACAGAAAAGTGTGGATATACACTGTGATAACCGAGGTGCGATATATTTGGCATATAATTCAGTTTATCACGAGCGAATGAAGCATATCAACATTAGGTATCACTTCATCCGAGATGTTTTAGCTAAGGGTATTGTTACTATTAAAAAAAATTGCTATAGCAGATAACCCGGTAGACATGATGACTAAGTCTGTTCCTGTGGCGAAGCTCAGCTCTGCTTGAGCTCTATTGGCATCTATGGAGAGTGAGCGCTCGTCAGGGCGTTGGGAGAGTAGCATGGGTGATGAGCACTATAACTTGGTTTCAAACATCGAGCCAAGGTGGAGAATTGTTAAATTAATATCTCAAGTTTGAATTCGAATGATGATTTATTATACCGAATTTTATCGATAAAGATTTTCCAAGCCAAGAAGAAATTTCGTCGGTCTTTACCTACGGAAGTTGGCCGAAATTTGTTATGCAGGTGGGGCCCAAAAGTCAACGTACGCACACACACATTTGAAGAAAGAAGCCTTTGCAGCACCATTCTACCACGTGAAGACAAAAGTGTTGGTGAGCCCAAGTCAAGAATTTGACTGTGGCATCCCAAAATTCAAAGTCAAGCCATAAGGTGTGTTAAAGTCTCTAATTAGGTAATAAAATTTCCTATGATTTAATGCTCTAGCCATTAGTCTTTTAAGATTAGATGATTTGTGCATGTGTTTTTGAGAATTTAAATTTGATAGATTAATGATAATAATCTATGCTTGGCCATGTACCTTATAAATTAAATTTCAATAAACAGAATGTCACAAGACTTTGGCCATGTTGAAAATTAAAATTTAAAAATATTTATAGAAGAAATTCAAAAAAAAAAGGGGAAAAGTCAATTTTTAGGTTGGGCCTTAGGCCCATTGGCCGAAGCCTTGATGGGCCAAGCTAGTCGGCCCAATTAGGCCCACTAAAGGGGGCTGTCGACCAGCCCAAGGGGAGGCCCAAGAGTGGCCGGATGGCCCAAGCCCAAGCCCAAAAGCCCAAGCCCATTATGCATGCAATGAGACAAGTGGCAAGAAGAAAGGCATGCATTGGCTAATTAGGAGGCAGCCTAATGATTACTAATGATGAGCTTTAAGGGGGGATAAAAGGGAAGAGAGAGAGAAGGGTGGCCGGTTCATTCGGCCGAGAAAGAGAGTGAGAGAGAGAGAGAGAGATCATGCGAGAGAGAGGGAGAGTGGCCGAGAGAGAGGAGAAGCCGAGGAGGGAGTCGCCGTCGCTCGCCGTCCGTCCGCCGTGCTCGCCGCCGTGTGCCGTCGTCCGTCCGGTCTAGAGGCAAGTGGGAGTCCTCTAGCTGCTCTTGCATGTGTGTTTGTTACATGTATGGTTGATATAGTGTCGAGTTTGGGTGTTTAGGTAAGAAAAACCGAAGTATGGTTGGTTTATTCTTGAATGGCATGGCTGTTCTTGCTCGAACAGTGTGAGTCAGAATGTTGTGTGAGCTTGTATGCATGTTTAGAGTCCGATTTTGGCTTCGATTTCTGCATGATAGTTGTAGCTAACATCTTGAGCTACAACATACTGAAATTTCGTGGAAAATGACGGAGATTTGAGGGGTTAAAACTCTTATCCTACGGAGACCTCAGATCTGGAAAGACTTTACTGACCTCTTGTTGGATTTGTGATTGCATGTTGGTTTTTGTTGAGAATCTCTCTTCTATTTCTTCATTAAAGTTGTAGGGGACATCTTAAACTACAATATACTCAAATTTTAAGTGAAATGAACAAGTATAGCCTAGTAAATGGACTAGATCTTGAAGACGGTAATTCTGGAGATGTATTTTGGGACACCCGAGACTTCATGGACTTAAATGACGACTATAATATGGTTATTTGACTTGGATCTCTTCACAAAACTTGTAGAGGACATCTTGATGTATAACATATCCAAATTTCAGAGTAAAAGAAAGAGAATAGGTAGGTGAAATCTCAGTATTTCGGAGAAGCATGCACTGGACGATGCGGTAATGGATCCAGAAGCTTCGTGAGATTGTATAAAATAATCTAAAAATAATTTGGCTTAGAAGTATTCATGAAAGTTGTACGAAAATGTCTTGGATATAAGTCGGTAAAATTTCGTAATTTTTGGAGGCCGTATGGATATTTTAATTGAATTTCTTCGGAAACCGTGCGTTCTGGTTTCATCCGAAAACCATATGATGTTTTGTGAAAATTGTGAGATTGTGTAAAATTCTATTTGGCCATGAAGTTTGCATGTAATTGTCATCCTATTGGCTTGTTTAATAATTGCTTGAATTTTTATAATTTTGGGAATTTATAGATATTAAATTTAATATTAAAAAAATTACTAATAACAAAATAATAAAATAAAATAAAATAAATTATTTTATTGGCCATAAATGCCATTAAATTTATTAATAAATAATTATATCATAAGGTCTTGATGTATGCATGACATTGAATTAAGATGTATGTGTGAATTCCATGCCAAGTTTGACTTGTTTGATGTCACGTCATATGCCATGCTAAAATTAAGACCGAAATGGGTAAATGTGGATAATGATAAGTGAGGAGGTGGTTGTGGTGGAGGATTGATGCCCGGAATGTATAGAGATGCATTGTCAGATGACCCTGGGAGATTCAGGATGCCCGGAACGTGGGGATGCCGGAAGCCTTGTCGGAGGTTTCTGCCCAAAGGGAATACCTCGCGATGCCAGGATTTGGGGTGCGGGATGCTCGGCCAGGGAGTGTAAATGCCGAAAGCCCTGTCGGAGGTTTCTGCCCGAAGGAAATGCCTCGTGATGCCAGTTGGGATGCGAGATGCCCGGAATGTGGGGGGCCGGATGCCCGGTGGCCTAGGATGGCTGAATGCCGGAAGCCTCGGAGGTCTTTGCCCGAGGGGATGATGAAATTGATGATTTGAGGAATGGGTGATGTGGTGATCAAATTGAAAGCTAAAAGTGGAAATTAAACCATGGCATGATATGCATGATGATATGCATGATGATGATGGTGATGATGATGATGATGATGATGTGTGACGTGATATAATGATGATCACCCATGGCATGACATGCATGATATGCATGATGATGATAATGATGATGATATATGATATGCATGATGATATGCATGATGCTATGCATGATGATGATGATGATGATGATGATGATGATGATATGTGATGTGAAATAATGATGATCACCTATTGCATGACATGCATGATGATATGCATGATGCTGATATATGATGATGATGATGATGATGATATGTGATGTGAAATAATGATGATCACCCATGGCATGACATGCATGATGATATACATGATGATGATATGTGATATGGCATGATGACATGTGTAATGTGATGATGTCATGATGATGATGACATGTATGATATAATGATGCCATGATGATGATGACATGTGTGATGTGATGATGTCATGATGATGATGACATGTATGATATAATGATGCCATGATGATGATGACATGTATGATATGATGATGCATGATAGTATGCGCATGGCTTCAATGTAAGTAACGTCTGCAATGCATGTATGATTTGCATGATGCATTGAGTTGTTATTGGATTTTTTTACCTGCTGAGTGGTTGTACTCACCCCTTTTGGGGACCAACATTTCAGATTAGCAGCATGCCGCTTCCTGCCGTTACGCGGGGCGTATTTTACGGCATACCTTTGGACGTAGAGGTCGATTGCGAGGAGTTTGACTGTCCTTCTGTTCCTGGTCTTGTGTATATTCGAGTGCGCTGTCTAGTTATGTATGACGTGGGTCTGGTTGGGGGCCCTGTTGTCCAAGAGTTTATATCTATCCATGTTTAACGCGACGAGGTGATGCGTGGGATGCTGCCGCCGCCGCCACCGCTTGATGCACCGGGATGGGTGTGAGGGCCGTGCGTGACGAGGAGGAGCTGGATTTTTTGGGGATCGTTAGCCGACACTGATGATGGGGATTGTGCACGCGAGTTGTAGAGGGTCGAGGGTTCTTTTTGGGGTTTTAGGCCGAACGTAGCTGAGTCCTGGCTTTTCCTTTTGATGTACCGACCCAAAAGAAGTCCAATCTTGAAAATATATGTAAATAAGTGTCGTGGCTTGTCTTTTAATCATGATGATTAGTGGTGTATATTTGTATCATGATTAGTAAGGGGAGAGATGGTGATGTTTTATTTTGCTTCTGCTAATGAGTTGCGCTAGGACTGTTTTATAAAAAAAAAAAATGTGTCGACTAATTACGACGCTTCTTTTAAGATGAAAGGTAATAAGGTGTAACATTGGCGCTTATGGCGACCTTCGAAGGGTTTGGGGTGTCACATTGACTTTTGGGGCACACGTATAAAAGGAGCTGCCGAAGCCCTTTACGAGAAGACAAGTTGCAAAAGGGAGCCGCAAAAGAGAGAATAAAAACCCTACGAAGCCGCAGACGTTCATGATCCTTGAAGCCGTGCGAATTTTGAACGCGTGATAATTTTGTGCCGTGAGTTTATACCCTTGGAGTTATTTATTTATAAACACTTTGGGTTTGGAGTTAAATCTAGGTGTGGGAAACACTTGAGGGATTAAGCGATTATAAACTCTAATTATTTGATTTTAGTGGATTATTTGCTGCCGGCTCTCTCCGTGGACGTAGGTATCGATACTCGGACCGAACCACGTAAATTTCTAGTGTCCTTATTTTTTTTGTTTAATTCTCTGGTGATTTTTGCGTTGACGTAAATTGTAAGATCCTGCCGTTTCTACGTATTATATCCCAACACACGGAGACCCCGGCGTTGACGAGGCTGCTGTAGAGGTGGTCGGTGAAGCCGGTGTGGGTATCCCTACCCCGGAAGCTCAAGAACACCTCGTAGTCGTTCCCGGAGGTAGACGGAGCGTATTCCACCGAAGTGGGTTCGTCGGGTTTGGTGCTCCCGATCGTTTCCTTCTCCTTCTTCATGAAACGGGGTGTGAGCACGGCGACCAAGATGGATGCGATGGCGATGGCCAAAGGATTATGCATTGCCATATCGATTCCTATTCTGGTTTGGCTTCCTTCGAAGCAGGGAAGAAGAAACATGAAATTCAGCTCGGACTTCTCACGGCGAGCGACCTCGGGTGTGCTGAATTTCTACGGCTGTTCTTCCGTCCTAGTGACGTGGAGGGATCTTTTAATATACTAGACTGCACTGAACTGAACTTGAAACTCCCAAAGGTATGAGGACCAAAAGTGTAATTCACTTTTGAAAGTTGTACACATACGTGCGCCAAAGTGTCGATTTGTCCGTGCTAACTTATCATAATCTTTCCATACCATAATTAAAGATTTGAATCTTATCCTGCAAATTGCAGCTAGAGATAATTTAGGGAAGTTAATGCAACAAGCCAGCATTGAATTCAAGCGACACTGCTAATGACGGTTTCATAAGATGAAAAATGTGAAATTTATTGAATATCAGAGTCGCGCAACTCTGATAACACTCTCACAAGAGAAGCTCTTTAAGGGAGGAGATGAATGTACTACTTGCTGATTTTTTTTTTCACTCTCTATTATTTGAAACAATTACAAGACTCGTTTATATGTAGGCTTAAAACAAGACTCTTGACATACCTTAGATATATGAAAAGACATGTCTAAATAAATAGTAATAAAGATACTTTAATATGTGTGCCGAAAAGACTTCTGTCGGAAACTGAATATCCTTTCAACCAAAACACGAAGAGTCACGAGAGATAGGCGGTGATATCTTCAATACTCCCCCTCACCGACTACTCTCTCTAAGGATAGTCCTCGTGATCATACCAAGTTGAGCTAAAAACTCTTCAAACTTTGCAGCTCCAAGACCTTTGGTGAAGATATTAGCAACTTGACCTGTCTTGATGTACTTCATCTTGATCTCGCCCTCCAACACTTTCTCTCGCAGAAAGTGATAGTGTACTTCCACATGCTTAGTCCTAGCATGGAAAACTGGGTTTTCTGCCAAGCTTATAGTGGATAGATTATCACAATACGATAATGTCGAATAATCTATTGACTGATGAAGATCATCCAATAACTGCACTAGCCATGTGCTCTCCTGAGTTGCCATTGCTGCTGCTCTGTATTCAGCTTCTGTTGTAGATAAAGGCACAGTTAGCTGTCTTTTACTGCACCAGGATACTACTACTGATCAAAGATTAAATGAGTATCCAGTAGTTGATTGTTGTGTGTGTTGATCTCTAGTGTAGTCAGCATCACAATGACTAACCAACTCACTCGATGATCCCTTTTTATACAAAAGCCTAAGATCAAAAGTCTTCTTTACATACCTTAAGATACGCTTAGCTGCATCCAAGTGAGGCTTCCTTGGCTTCTCCATGAATCGACTCTCTACTCCCACTGCAAAAGAGATGTCAGGCTGAGTTATGGTAAGGTAAATTAGACTACCTACCAGTTGCCTATACATAGTCGAATCTTCTAGCTCTCAACCTTCTTCAGCACATAGCTTTGCGTTCCCATCCAACGGAGTAGATATAGGTTTGCAATCAAGCATTTCGAATTTTTTCAAGAGATCTCGTGCATACTTTTGTTGACATAGGAATAATCCTTCCTTTGTCCTATCAATCTCGAGCCCTAAAAAGTGTTTCAGTTCTCCAAGCTCTTTCATCTGGAACTACATAGAGAGGTTGGCTTTAATTCGACATATCTCATCTTCATCGTCTCCAGTAATGATGAGATCATCCACATAAACTAGCACAACTGCAACCTTTCCATCTTCTGCCTTCATGAACAGGCTCGAGTCTACTGGAGCTACATTATAATCGTTCTTCAACAAGAATTCTGCAATTTTTCCATACCACGCTCTCGAGGCTTGCTTCAAGCCATACAATGCTTCCTTTAGCTTGTAGACATATTCTGGATGAATTTTGCTCTTGAAGCCATCCTGTTGCTCCACGTATGTCTCTCGCTTGAGTTCTCCATGCAGGAAAGCATTATTCACATCCATCTGCCACACATTCCACGACTTGCTTGCTGCAAGTGCTAATAGAACTCGAACAGTGGTAACCTTTGCCACCGGGCTAAAGGTCTTTTCATAATCAACCCCATATTTTTGCAAAATTCCTCGAGCCACTAGACGTGCTTTATACCTCTCAATTGACCCGTTTGGTCGAGTTTTAAGTTTATAAACCCATTTGCAGGAAATAGGACGTACCTCTTCAGGTTTTGGTACCAAGTCCCATGGCTCATTCTTCTTTAGTGAGAGGATTTCTTCTTCCATGGCCTTCCTCCATTCTAAACTCTTCGAGGCTTCTTCATATGTTGAAGGCTCAACCATGCCAACATCTTCAGTCAATGCTACATTGGCATACTTGGGGTTCGGCTTCCTTTGCCTCGTTGATCTCCGAAGTTGAGGCTCCTCCTCTTCAAGTTCTTCGACTTGACTTGGTCGAAGTTCTTCTGTCGACCTTGGATGCTCACTAGATGAACTTGTCGATCCTGGTGATTGTGCTTCGACATCCTTTTCAACATTTTTTTCAACAGGCTGATTCTCATCAAATTCTTTCAGCCTTTCTTTGACCTCTTCGTTGAAATGTTGTGAATTTGGCAATTCGACTACTTGAGGTGACCACCAAGATGACATTTCGTCGAACGCCACATTCCTTGAAGTATAGCACCTCCCTATTATAGGGTCGCATCACTTCCACCCCTTTCGTTGATTATCATATCCCATGAATATGCAACGGACCGCCTTCTTGTCGAATTTGCTACGAAGATGATCAGGCACAAATGCATAACATACACATCCGAAAACTCTAAAGTGACTTTACCATAGGCTTGTGATTCCATAGCTTCTCGTATGGTGACATAAAACCAAGCCTTGCTCGTGGCAGCTTGTTAGTCACGTGAGCCGCTGTCTTCATACATTCAGCCCAAAACCTCGATGGAACATTCTTCGCGTGCAACATGCTCCTACATGTCTCAGCTAGATGCCAATTCTTTCTTTCGGCAACACCGTTCTACTGCGGCATATACAGATAAGTATATTGTCGACGTATCTTGTACTCTTGCAAATACTTTGTAAACTCATAGGAAGTGTACTCTCCCCCATTATCGGTGCGTAAGCAACAAATTTTTCTACCTACTTCACTTTTAACCTTCTCCTTAAACACCTTAAATTTAATAAATGCCTCGGATTTTTCCTTCATGAAATCAACCCAGACGAACCTGGAGAAGTTGTCGATGAAAGTGATCATATACTTGAATCCCCTAACAGATTGTTGCTTCACTGGAACAAACACATCCAAGTGAATGAGCTCGAGAAGCATCCGAGCTTTGAATGACGATTCCCCATAAAAAAAGTTGATGTACCTTCCCGTACTGGCACCCGGCACAAACTACATTTTCCTGCACTTCCAACTGGGGAAGACCCCTCAGCATGTTCCTTTGCATCATCACCTTCAACTTGTGATAACTTACATGCCCAAGCCGTGCATGCCATAAATCAGGTGTATCATTCCTTCGGGTTTTGTTTACGTATGCCGTTTGAGTAGACATCACGTAAACAGACTCTAGCCGACGTCCTTCCATGATTGGTCGACTAGTGGGCTTCAAACTTCAGTACACCTTAACATCTTGTGGACCAAACACCACATAATTACCTGAGTCTGTGAGCTGGGACATAGACAATAAATTCTTCTTCATTCCTGGCATGTGGTACACACTTTTCAATTCAACTTGTTGTGAATTGAACCAAGGAGTTATCATCGTCTCACCGATATGAGTAATTGGCAACCTTGAGCCATATGTAGTAATAACAACATGTCCTCCGGTATAATTATGTATGTTCGACAATTTGCCTTGATCTCCAGTCATATGACTCGAACACCCTGAATCAACAATCCAGTCGTAATCATAATTAATTGACTGCGGAAGAGGCAGTGAACTCGTTTGACACCACTATTGCAATAGACGTTTGGAAATCCCATTCCTTATCTTCATCGAAATCATTCCTCTTCGATGATGCTGCAACATTTCCTTCAACTTTCTTCGTTCAACAATCTCTGGCAAAGTGGCCCTCTTTGCCGTAGACGTAACATCATCCACTATGTCTTTTGTCATCGGTCGCCTAGCTCCCCCTGGTTGAAAGCTCGACTCTCATGGATGCTTTTGCCATCCTTTACAAGCTAGTTGCTTTTGCCATTTGACGTGGCTTTTCTTGGACTTGCCATCTTTAATGTCAACAGCGGTTCTCCTCTGGCCCTTGAACCCTCTTTTACCACTGAAGAGGGCACTTTCTTATTCCTTAATCGAAACCTTAGAGATTTGACTATCTAAAGTCTCTTGGCTAGCTAGAATATTCTCCAGATCAGTCAATGTCGGTTGAGTTGCCCATCCATGAGTAGCCGTAATAGTACCATTATATTTAGGCTTTAACCCGTGAATAATAATTCTTCTCATTCTTGTTTCTGAGATGGCATTAGTGGGATCCAACTTTGAAATTTCGTCACAAATAGATTTAACTTTGGAGAAATACTGACTCACCGTCATATTTTGTTGTGACATCCACAATAGCTCGTTCTCCAGCTTTTATAGCTTGGCATCATTTGACCTTGCGAATAACGCTGCCAAGTTATCCCACGCCTCCCTGGGAGTCTGCACGCTCCTAATGTGCGGCAATAAATCATCTTCAATAGTTAAAGCAAGAGTGTAAAGAGCCTTACCCGCTTTGATCTTCCATCTCCTCTGTTCATCGTCTCTGGGTGCCGTGGTGTTGTTGCCACCAACAGTATCCCACAAATCCTGACCCAGCAAATAAAACTACATTCGGACACTCCAATTATCGTAATTGGAGTTGTTGAGCTTCTCAATGCCATTCGTTGAATTTGAAATATCCGCCATCTGACTTGAAATAATGCCCAGCACTACTCCAAGAAACCTTGATCCTCGACCAATCGATCACAGTCCCTGACTATACATCGGTAGAACTTCAATGTATTCTGGTCCTCGATCGCATGCGTGCGATCAATGGTCCTTGACCACCGTCTTCACGAACTACGCTCCAGAAGACTCGACTCACGGTCCCTGACAACCGTGCTTTCAATCCTAGATAACCTTGCTCTGATACCAATTATTGAATATCAGAGTCACACAGCTCTGATAACACTCTCACAAGAGAAGCTCTTTAAGGAAGGAGATGAATATACTACTTGCTGAAAAATCTTTTCACTCTCCATTATTTGAAACGATTACAAGACTCATTTATATGTAGGCTTAAAACAAGACTCTTGACATACCTTAGATATATGAAAAGGCAGGTCTAAATAAATAGTAATAAAGACACTTTAATATGTGTGCCAAAAAGACTTCTGTTGGAAACTGAACAGCCTTTCGACCAAAACACGAAGAGTCACGAGAGATAGGCGGTGATATCTTCAATAAAATTTACAAAAAAAATAAAATTTAATGAGTTACTAAAATGTATCCTTAATTCATATTTTCCTTTATCGTGACAAAATAACATCTTTTATAAATGGAAATACTTGAAAATATGAGAAGTTTCTATTAATGATGAGCATTACATAACGATTACATAAATTGGATTTCATTGTACAATTGTTCATTACACCTTGTATCTCGACTTGGGATAATTTTGACATCAACACTACAATCCTAACGCTTAGTTGGAAGAACAGTGAAGAGAATCAAATGAATACACGATTGTGGCATGAGAAAAAAAGACTATGACACATTATCCAATTTAGGATATGAACCGAAGTCTCTATACGGTAAAAAGGATAATTTACAGGCTAAGCAGTTGAATCAACCCATCATTGCCTGATTGAAATTCTTGTTCACATTTCTATTGTCAGCATGACCCTTTCATCTGCTTCAATCCATCTTCATATGTTCTTTGATTAATTTGGCGAGAGCTGCTAAGCTGACAGCATAGTTATTCGGAAGGAATAATGGTGCCTTTTTGATGACAAAGTACTATTGATATACAATTGGCAGCCGGGACCACAAAAATTCTTCCTCTATTTTTCTCTCTGCATATGTTGGTGTGAGTGCCTTGCGGATTACAAAGAATGAACAATTAAAGAAAACCTGGTAAAGCAAGTTGATCGGTTTCTCTTGCAATATGTGCAGTGATGAATGTACTGTCACTTTCCTCGTGAATAGCAGCATTGTTAGCTTATCATTTTCCTAACTTTGATTCCTTTCTCTCATCATTCTAGCATATCTGTGATACGCACTTCTTTCATCACAATGCTCATAATGGTGCCATCTCAATACTTGCATGACGATGTTATTAGAAGCATCTGTCCTGTGGACCACCTTTGTCTAACATATATCATCTTAATAAGCAGACATAACACAACACTAAACTTCAAGGTAGTCTTCAAAAGCTTTAACTGGGACTCAAGCGAATTGAAGATCCAAAAACTAAATGAGATCTTCACTGAAAGAGTTGTAAAAGAAATCCTTAAAAACTCTTGTAATCCGTCCTAAGTCGCCAAGGCCCATGGAATTGAAAACCTTCCACCCACTTGACTTCTCCCCATTTCCTATGGCGGATTTTATGTCTTGATCTTGGAAACTCTTGTAATCTGTCCTTTGGATAGTAATGAAAGTTGTTTCTTTTTGACAAAAAAAAAAAGAAATCAAACAAAAACTATCTCCATTCCAATGACAAATTTTCGATCTCTATATGAGCATAGCTAACGCAAATTCCATGTTGTCAATATAGAGGTTGGCCTTCCTATACCATAAGTAACAAAATAAGATCGTCAACAAATTGAGCATGATTTTTGGTAAGTTTATCAACTATCTCCTGACTAGAATTCTTGCAGCTAAAGTGTTCTCAAGGACTTGACATGGAGCCAGTGATAATGTGCTCCAATTTATATTCATGACCCGAAAGAGGTTGTAGCTTACCCACACGTTCTAATTGATCAATTCACAACAAATATACACAATGAATTCACATGCTTGTGCAACTACAACACTCAAATAAATTCAGCAGGAACAAAATAGTAAGTTACTCTAAATTTGAACAACAAACTGCAAACTCGACCCAACCAAAACATAGAAGAAACTGGTCCAGAAAAAAAGCATGGTAAAGCAACTAAATTTGAGGTCACGAGAGTTTGAACTGAAGTAACCTTGAAGGAAATAATACATTACGAACTTAATCACTCCATCCTGTCGTGAATCATGGAATATCAATTCTGAGACTGCGGGTACTCATGCGACGTTATTTATATCTTCTTCCTGGCTATTTTCCCATCGCTCCGCATGGTCCTTAGCACCGGCGTCCTCTCTTGACTATCCTGAAAATCACAATGTAACTTTTCCCTCTCCTCCGCACCACGACTTTCTTCCGCGACGCGTGTTGACTCGCGGTGATAATCCTCTTTCAGTCTTGCTATCACCTTCACTTTCGTGGAATAGGTGAGATGATGGGCTTCCTCTAACTCGCGAACAAACTTGCTTGACTACCATCTCGATCATCTCTGTTTCCTGCTTGCCAAAGAACAATAAAGTCGAGTCCAGAAACTAGAGCCTTGTTGCATTATGAATTAATATCACGAAAAAACCCTAAAATTAGTATATATGTAAAAAGTTTACCTCAAACTAGTTTTTTGACCACAAAAATCTCAAACTAGTACATTTACGATAAATTTACCTACGTTTAGTCACAAAATAGGATTAATTCATCAAAAAGTTAGTTTGAGATAAATTTGTTATAAGCGTACCAGTCTGGGATTTTTTGTGATAAAGTTTAGGGGGATTTTCGTGGTACTAACCCTTTCCGTGGCTGAAAAAAAAATTGTGTTGCTCATGGCATAAGTATTGATTAATCAACAATATCCTCATTACTTAAGTAACTTGTTACTCATTCAAACTTAAAAAAGAAATCATTTTGCACATCTTTCATGAATCTCGATGTTTCAAGAAATCTAGGAATATGAAACTGGACTATATATGGGGTTGCGTTCATGTGATCATTCTTCCTTGTGTGATAAAAAGGGTTAAAAAAAACAAGTAAAAAACACATGTGAGGCTCGTTCGGTGATGAGGCAGAGAGAAGCATGAAAAAGACGCAAAGAGATGATCTTTCATTTCTGTCAACGAATATGATAATGATAATGTCACGTCCCGATCCTCGAGTATGTGCCCATCCCTTAACGGTCGATTAAATAGTGACGTCCCAGGACGCGTCGCCAATCCTTTCTTTTTAATGCGTATGCGGAAGCAAATAATTAATCCCCAGACAACAATAAGATGAGATAGAAAAGTAGGGCCATAAAATTTTCAAACCATAACACACTTATATACATATCAACCCAAGTTATTTACAACATTAGTTGATGTACACAAGGTTTGCAAAAGGGGGAGGGCTACAGGTTCTCTAATCATTCGAGTCCTCGACTAAATACTCCGGGGTCCCTAGATAAAAAAGATCCGGGTCTTCCACTGAACTGTGACACCCCGAACCCTTCGCAGGTCGTCACCAGCGCCGGTGTTACACTTTATTCTCCTATTTCCCTATCTTGTACTTAATACAAGTGTCATTAAACACAGGCATTTTTATTTTTATAAAAAAAAACGAATCGGTCCTAGCGCGACTCATAACGGAAGCAAATTAAACATCTCCATCTCTCCCCTTACTAACCATGATACCAATACACACCAGCTACACATCAGGATTTTATATACGAACATCGACACTTTATTTACATATTCTTTTAAGATGGGACTCCTCCTTTCTCGGGTCGATACAAAACAAGAAAAGCAAGGACTCTGTCATGTCCTGCCTAAAATCTCAAAAAGAAACTATCAACCCTCTACATCAAGTGCACAACCCCCATCAAAAGTGTCGATTATCTACATCAAAAAGCTCGGCTCCTACTCATCGCGCGTGAGTCTCACACCCAACCCGGTGCATCAGGCGGTGGCGGCGGCAACATCCTCGCATAGCACCATCTCGACGAACGTGCCCGTAAATGAACTCCTGAATGATAGGGCCCCTAGCCAGGCCTATATCGTACATCACTAGACATCGCACTCGGATGAAAGTCAGTTCGGGAACAGAGGGACAATCTATCTCCGCACACTCGACCTCTACATCAGACGGTAGACCATAAAACGTACCACGCGTGACGGCAGGTATCGGCATACTTGCTAATCTGAAATGTTATCTCCAAAAGGGGTGAGTACAACTACTCAGCAGATAGGGAAATCCAATAACATTCCAATGCATCATGCATATCATCACACGTTGCAAGCATCACTTACCTTGTAATCATGCGTATCATGCATCATCACATCATATATATCATCATCATCATGGCATATCATATATCATTATCATCATCATGCATTTCATCATGCATATCATACCATGGATGATCATCATGTCACATCACACATCACCCTCATGCATCATCATGCATATACTATCATAGGTGATCATCATATCACATCACATCATCATCATCATGCATCATCATGCATATATTATCATAGGTGATCATCATATCACATCACATGCCATCATCATCATGCATCATCATGCATATATTATCATAGGTGATCATTATATCACATCACATGCCATCATCATCATGCATCATCATGCATATATTATCATAGGTGATCATCATATCACATCACATGCCATCATCATCATGCATCATCATGCATATATTATCATAGGTGATCATCATCATGCATCATCATGTCATTAGTTAATTATCATCTTTATCTTTCAATTTTGATCACCACATCACCCATTTCTCAAATCATCAATCTCATCATCAACCCTTCGGGCGAGAAACCTCCCCAGGTACCATTATCAACCCTTCGGGCAAAAAAGGGGTACCATTATCAATCTCATCATCAACCCTTCGGGCAGAAACCTCCGACAGGGTTCCCAGCCAACTCAGCCATCCCATGGCCATCGGGCTTCCGGCCCCCCACATTTCGGGCATCTCGCATCTCAACTAGCATCACGAGGCATTCCCTTCGGGCAGAAACCTCCGACAGGGCTTCCGGCCTTTACCCTTCCGGCCAGGCATCCCGCACCCAAATCCTGGTGTCGCGAGGCATTCCCTTTCGGGCAGAAACCTCCGACTGGGCTTCCGGCCCCCACATTCCGGGCATCCTGAAACTCCCAGGGAATCTCTGGAATTACGCCACCAGGCCACCAGACAACATCCTCCACCACAACCTCATTCTCATCCACATTTATCCTTTTATCTCAATTTAACATGGCAATTGGCATGGCATCGAACAAATCACACTTGTATTTCAATTCACATGTCATACACATGCCAAAGCTTAACCAATATGCATTTCAACTTAATGCATGTATAAAGACCTCATCACACAAGTGCCACACAAATGGAAATGAATCCATGGCCAAATAAAAATCCATTTTATTATTTTATTATTTTATTATATTCATTTATTTTCATAAATATTAAATTTAATATCTATGATTTTCCCAAAATCATGATACTCAAAAATCATTAATAAAAACAAATAGAATCACAATTTCATACAAAATTCGTGGCCAATTTAATTTCTCATAATTTCACAATTTTCACAAAATAACACCTTATATTCGGACAATGGCCAGACTTGCACAGTTTCCAAATAAATTTGATTAAAATACTCATATGGCCTTCAAAAATTACGAAATTTTACAGGGTGATAGCCAACACATTTTCGTACCTTTTTCATTAATAACTCTAAGCCAAATTATTTCTTGATTTATTTCTACAACCCTACGAAGCTTCTGGAACCACGACCGCGACGTCCAGAACACTCATCTCCGAATTTCTTAGTTTTCACCCATCAATTCTCTTTCGTTTCTTCTGAAATTTGAGTATGTTATGTAAAAAGGTGTTATTTACAAGTTTCATGAAGGGATCTAGGTCAAATAACCAGATTATGGTCACCATTTTAGTCCATGAAGTTTCGGGTGTCTCGGTACACCTCACCAGAATCAACCATCTCCAAGATCTAGCCGATTTACTAGGCTACACTCATTCATTCCTCTTCAAATTTGAGTATGTTGTAGCTTAATGTGTTTCCTACAACTTTCAAGAAGACAACAAAGTGAGATCTCCAACAGAAATCAACATGCGACCAAGAAATCAACAAGAGGTCAGTGAAAATTTCGCAGATCTAAGTCTCCGTATAATAGAACTTTTGACCCCTCAAATCTCCATCGTTTTCTACGAATGTTTAGTATGTCATAGTAAAAGACGTTAGCTTCAACTTTCATAAAGACACCGAAGCCAAAATCGAACTCCAAACCCACATGCAAACTCGAACAAGCCACTGACTCCAACAAACCGAACAAGAACAGTCACACGGTTTGCAAATATACAACTCCTACATCGGTTTTTCGCACAAATCACACCTAAAATCTAACATGCAAACACCACAACAAACATGCAAGGGAAGTTATGGACTCCACTTGCCTTAAAGGTGAACAAACGGCAATGAACGACGGCGTACGGTGGTCGGACAGGACGGTCGAACGGCGAGCACACGGCGGCACCTCCCTCTCGGCTCCGCCTTCTCTCTCTCCCTCTCGGTCCCTCTCTTCCGCTCAAGCTCTCTCTCTCGCACACCTCTCTCTTGGACGAAAATGAAGCAAGAAGAACCGGCCACTCCTCTTCTCTCTCTCTTTTTATATCCCCTTAATCCCATCATTTGTAATCATTGCTTTGCCTATAATCCCACCAATGCATGCTTTTGTCCCTTGCCACTTGGCATTTTTATTTTTGAATTTGAATGGGCTTGGGCTTAGGCCCATCCGGCCACTCCCCCTTGGGCTGGTCGAGCTCCCTTCTTGGGCCCTAATGGGCCGACTAGCTTGGCCCACCAAGCTTTAGGCTAATGGGTCCAAGGCCCATTTCGAAAATAACCCTCTTTTCTCTTTTTTTTTTGAATTCCTTTTTATAAATATTTCTAAATTCAAATTTCATCTTGGCCAAAGTCTTGGGATATTTTTAATTATTGAAATTTAAATCATATGGCCAAGCATTAATCTATTAAATTTGAATTTCCACAATCACAAGCATAATTCATTTAAATTAAAGACTAATTGGCTAAGGCATAAGCCAAAAGAAATTCTATCACCTAATCAAAGATTTTTAACACACCTTAAGGCTCGGCCTTGAATTTCTGGGATGCCACATGAACCCTCAGGAGGATCAGCCGTGCCGTTGCCAAAAGCAACCTCCAGCATCATCCTAGGAATCTCAGACTCTGGAAGGGGGCTTTCTCTGGGTCTTATTGGCCCGTGACGATACCACGATTTATATCGATGAGGTACCTTGTGAGGTAGACCCTCATTGACCTAGATAACAGATCGTACGAGTTCGGAGACCCAGGCTCCTTGGCTCTTAGGGAGGGGAATCTGAGAATGTTGTTCGGTGACCTTCTTCGATTGACCAAATTGTTCAGGTGGTGCGGCCATCTACGGACCTATAAATGTTATCCCACAACAGGGTGAGACGACGTCTCAGCAAGTTCACCCCCTAAACTCCGACTATGAAGGAAATACACCCAAAGGGCTGCCTAAGCACAAGCACAAGTCAGAGGACTTACCTTTGCCTCTGTTCCTTCCTGCAAGTCAGTACACTTTATGAAATCAACCAATCATTTCATTTCAAGTCATATCAAACACCAATTAGTCGATTCACTCGACTCAAAGTCATCAAGACCATCTCTCGGTCCATTTACTCAATACTATCTATAAGGTCCAATCTTATCCAAGACTACTCACTCTAAGCTGAAAATAGATATTATAGCTTACTTTAAGCTGATAAAGTATACTGCTCGCGCTAAGCTGATATATCAAAGCCTTCGGGCTAATATAGTATACAGCTAATGCTCACTCTAAGCTAATAAAGTATATTACTTGTGCTAAGCTGACATATCAAGCCCATAGGCTGATATAGTATACATCTAATGCTCACTTTAAGTTGATAATGTATATTGTTCACGTTAAGCAGACATATCAAAGCCCTCAAGCCGACATAGTATACCGATATACTGCTTGCGCTAAGTTGACATATCAACGCCCGCAGGTTGATATAGTATACCAGTATACTGCTTGCGCTAAGCTAACATATCAAGCCCATATGCTAATATAGTATACCATCCTGATCATCTAACACTTTTACCATTTTTATCATATTCGATAAAAATAATTGTGTGTGGATATATGGTCGGCCCTAGCCAAAATACAATATTTTCCTTTTTGAAAATCCCACTAATTCCAACAGTCCAAAACCACATTTTTGACATTGTAAATCAATGCCCGGTAATTTTCTAATGAATTACCGAAATTATTAAATTTTGGGATAAATATCAAAAATTACAATTATCACTCAAATTGCACAAACTAGTAGTCAATTATATAAATCAATCACACCCTTGCAATCAGCACGAAATTCCGGTCACCAGCTATTTTGATTTAATTTTCGGAAAATAATTAATTAATTAAATAATTACGAAAAATAATTAATAAATACCAACAATGCACACTTAGGCCGTAAAAGCCTAATTAAATAGCGAGACATGTTCGGAAAATTCCCGAACCTCACTAGATAAATACTACCGCTTATCTAGTTGCTAATTACACTAATCTAGCCACCTAACATGCATTAATGATTAACTAAATTACTAATCCATTCTAACTAACCACATAATCCAAGCTTAACTTAAACTAACCAACCCTTAAATGTCATCAACTTCCTAAGCAAAGATTAGTGAGTAAACTCACTAAATTTGTGAGCCGGTGAGTTCACTACAACGGGGACGTGATGGCGTTCGATAAACTCTGAAACAGTGACACCAACGGGAGCTCGAGTTGGGCCAAAATCGGCCACAAAGCCCATAGTTGGGCTGCCGGTTCTAAGGAGAGAAAAATAGTGGCTGTTTGGGTGTGGCTTGGGTTGGTTTCGGCGGCCACATGTGGAGATGCGAGTTGGTGCGGAGCCGGGCCTTGGGCTGGACAAGTAGGCTAAGTTGCGGCTGCTTGGCTCGCTAAATCACTGGAGCAGAAGTTGCAAATCGGCTGTGGGCTGCTTCGGACGTGGAGTTACGGGTCAACGCTAGGGGCTTTGACGAGCGGTTGAGTCGTGGGGCACGTGGATGAAAGGGCAACAAGTCAGTCAATGGAGGTTGGGACAACAAGTGGCAGCTCGACAGGGGAAATCAATGGAGTTCGGTGGGGGTAGCGAGTGTGCAGGCAACAATTGAAAAATGAAAGGGAAATCAAAAGAAGCCAGGGGGTTGACGGAGCTAGGGTGGGCCGGAAGGAAACCGAAGAAGGGAAAGAAATTTAAAGATAAGAGAGCGGGGGGTTGTCGGCCGGGAGGGGAAAACGTGTGAAGAGAGAGAGAGAGAGAGAGAGAGAGAGAGAGAGAGAGAGAGAGAGAAAGAGAGAGAGGGAGAGAGAGGGGAGACGTGGATGGATAAGGAGGGGGTCGACGGTCAAAGAAGCAAAGGCATAAGTGAAGTCTACTGTGGAGGGAGCGGTCGGGTGGAGAGAGAGACGTGCGAGAGAAATAGTATGAAGGAGGAGGAGAAGAAAAAATTCAAATAAAACATCTTATACTCATAATGTCTTGGTCCCACAAGCTCTCATTTAATCCAATTTGATCCCCAAAAATCCCCATGCTAAAATACTTTATTATCACTTGTTTTCTTGCACCATACTTCCCCCAAATAACCAACATTGGACCACAAAATTGGTCATTTTCCTCAATTCCAAATTCTATTTCCTTTTTTTTCCCAGAATCTGATTTCTTAACAGATCTCTTCGATTGATATCAAATTTTGTTGAAGAAAAATCTCACACAATTTCCTTTCGCCGAGTGGCTCACATAGGAAGCCAAAACTCCCTTCAAATTGGCCAATTCAAAATTTTCATTCGTCTTTTGAATCGTCCGAATCGATTTTCCGTAAAAATCCCGAACTCACTGAAAAATTCCTCGAAAGATGAGTCGACATTCCTAAAATGACTCGTGACATAACATGACTTTTAATTTCTAAAAGTGGGTTCAAATTTATGGCTAATTTCAACTGGACGCGATTTTTGTGTGACCTAATCTATCGGGTAGCTTTTAGGAATTTTTGGTGCAATTGACCCGTGGTTGATTTTCTTCAAGCCACACGTACCTCTTCAACACATTGACGACTCTCGGTAGTTGTGAAAATCTCAAGGTTTCAAATACGGGCACAGAGTACCCAAAACGATAGAATATTGGTCTAGTGCTGATTGACGAGAATTTTGCAATCAGGTGGAATTACCCACACTTTGATCACACATCTCAGTCAAGTCGACCTATCTATGGTTTCTGATCGATTTTTAATTGTGCCGTAATGACCCTTGTAGACTAGCACAGTCGAGCAGTCAATTCTTGATCGAATTCTCAAGTTTATTGCATTAAAATCCCTTAACGGCTTCGCCTGATAGGTCAATTATTTCATGAATGGCCATCTCAGAGAAAAGCACTATAGGTTCATCGATAAAAAGCCTAACTTATCCAATCGAAATTAAAACTTGAAAAATAGGATGTCACAACTTTTTCCCTCTTATAAAAATTTCGTCCTCGAAACTTAAACTTTTACCAATTCTTAAACAAAAAGGTGGAGGCATCATCGTCTCATCAGGTCTTCAACTTTCCCGGTTACTTCTTCTATCTTGTGGTGATGTTAGACCACTTTGAGCAAGAGGACCATCTTGGTACACCGAATATGTTCTTTTTGATCCACAATCTAAACCGGGCTTTCCACATACGACACTCTGTCGTCCACATCTAACTATTCAAGACTTAGCATGTTGGTCGGGTCAGGCTCATACGTCCTCAACCTCGACACGTGAAAGACGTTATGCATTTGCGCCTATCTCGGCGGCAATGCAAGATGATATGTTAGGATCCCAATTCCTTCCAAAATCTCAAAGGGACCTATGTACCTCGGTTTTAATTTTTCCCTTCTTGTCAAAGCATAAGGTATTCCTCATTGGTGACACCTTTAGAATGATGCAATCACCAACTTGGAATTCCGGCCTTCGAAGCTTAACAAGATAACTTTCCTGGCGACTCTGAGCGGTTTTTAATCTGTCACTGATACTTACAACTGCATCCACTGACTGTTGAACTAGGGTTGTGATTTATCATCATATAACTTCGTTCCCCCAAACTGAAGTTCTATATATTCTACTATGCAATGCTTCAAAAGGAACCATCTGACTGTTTTGCCGAAACTGAGAACCTCGGTTCTAGATCTGATATAAATTCGTCACTAGCACTCAATGTAGACAAATTATTTGACACACATATGCTTCTACATGCCTATTTAAATCAAAATCCTTTCGTACAACGATAAAGTGGGCCGACCTCATCTATCTGTCGACCACTACCCCAAAAGGAATCGTTACCCTTCCGGCTCCTTGATAAGCTTGTTATAAGGTCCATTGTGGCATGTTCCCATTTCCACTTGGGAGTCTCGAGAGGTTACAGAAGTCCTCTAAGCTTGCACTACTATGCTTTCACTTGTTGACACATCAGACACTTGGTGACAAGCTTGGCGATGTTCGCCTTCATACCGGACCATCAGTAGTGTTAACGCAGATTTTGATACACCTTCGTTCTGCCAGGATAAATGCTGTAATTGCTACGATGCTTTTGACAAGATCTCTTCCCTAAGTGCTACATTGTTAGGTACACACAATCGTCCTTAGAACCTCAGTGTTCTATCATAAGAAACTTGAAAGTCAGCCTTTCGCTTAACAGTGTTCTCTTGTAAAATCTTTTGAACATCCGGGTTTGTCAATTGAAGTGTCCTAATCTTGATTTGCACATCTGGCTCAATTTTGAGGGTGGCCATAAGATTCGAACGGTGGTCTACCTCAAATTTGAGAACTGAATCCCGCGTTCTCTCAAGTAAAACTCATTCTTTGAGCAACATCTGTGCAACTGAAGATTTCCGACTCAGCGCATTTGTGACTTAATTCGTCTTTCCATGGTGATCTAAAATATCACAATCATAATCCTTCAGAAGTTCCATTTCATAACGCTGTCTCATAATTGAGTCATTTTGAGAGAATAAATACTTGAGACTTTGATGGTTGGTGAAGATCTGGAATCTTCCTCCACATTAATAATGTCCTTAGATCTTCAAAGCCAAATTGATTGCTGCGAGTTCTAAGTCACGCGTCAGGTAATTCAGCTTATGAGGTCTTAATCGACAGGACGCGTATGCAACAACCCTACCATGTTGCATCAACACGCAACCCAATTCTCTAAACGACACCTCACTAGAGATCTTGAATCCTCCAGGACCAGATGGAATGGTCAGCATAGGTGCAGTAGTCAACTTTTACTTAAGCTCTTGAAAACTATGCTTGCACTTGTCTGTCCACACAAATTTTTCTTCCTTCTTTAGGAGTCAAGTCAATGGCGATGCTAAGGCTGAAAATCCTTCTACAAACCTTCTGTAGTAACTTGCCAACCTAAAAAAACTTATGATCTCTGACATTGTCGTCGGTCTTGACTAACTGATAATTGATTCAATCTTGGTCAGGTCCACGGAGATTTCTTCGTCTGAAATCACGTGGCCTAAGAATGCTACACGAGTCAACCAAAACTCGCACTTACTGAACTTAGCATACAATCCCTGGGTCCTCAAGGTCTGACGTACCATTCACAAATGACTCTTGTGCTCCTTAGCACTCCTCGAATATAACATAATATCATCGGTAGACACGATCACGAACTGACCTAGTTATTTTCTGAACACTCGATTTGTCAAATCCATGATAGTAGTTGAAGCGTTCGTCAAATCAAATGGTATTATAGTACTATCATAATGGTCATCTCGAGTAATAAACACTAACATCAATATGTCCTTCCTTCTGATCCTCAACTCACAATTCCCTGTCCATAAGTCAGTCCTTGAAAATATCGATGCTTCTTCTGGCTGGTCAAAGAAATCGTTGATCCTCGGTAATGAACACTTGTTCTTGATCATTACTTAATCGAGTTGACGATAGTCGATGCACAAACGCAATGAATCATCTCTCTTTTTCACAAACGAAATTGGTGCTCCTTAAGGCGATGCACTAGGACGTATGAATCCCTTATCCAACAATTCTGGCATCTGCACCTTCAGTTCCTTCAACTCAGATGACGGCATCCAGTAAGGAGTCTTAAAGATTGGCTCTATCTCGTGTATTAACTCAATCACAAATTTTATCTCTCTGGCGACAGGCTTGGCAATTCTTTTGGAAACATCTCAGAAAATTTCTATACCACGGGTACGTTCTCCATATTCAGTTCCTCAATTGTCACATCTACTACAGTTGCCAAATAAATCTTAGCAACCTACATCCAGAACCTGGTCGTCCTTAGTGACAAAATAATAGGGATTGAAGGTCCTTTTCGACTATTAGCAATGCAAAACTTTCATATGCTAACTGTTCAAACTGCATTATATCACTACCACAATTCATTACAACCGGTCTTGTACACTATAGTCAAAGATGCTTCTTTCTACTACTTTATTACAACCACGGGAGTTCTACAACCTTCACTCAAAATCCTGCTGCACTACTCTGATAAAAACACCTAAAAAAAATTCTTTCCCCGATCGATGCATGGTCGGTCCATTCATGCTCCTCTCATCCTCCTAGTGATGTCCTATCTGCGATAGCGGTGCTTATGTTCTCCTGTGAAATAGCTAGTATAAGCACCTAGAGGGGGTGAATAGGTGTATAATGATTTCTCGTGATAAGTGAGTAATACAAAATAGACAATAGAAAGGAAGTTTGCCTTTTGTTAACAAAAACAGATTATGATCAAAGTAAAATAGAGTAAGGAAGAGAAAATGAACATTGAGATTATAGTGGTTCGGCTTATTCCAAGCCTACGTCCACTCTTCCGCACTGACAGCCCGTTGGCTGGATTTCACTATGAACAAAAGAGTTGTTACAGCAAAGCTCTCCCTTGATTTCACAGTGTAGATACTCTATCACACTTCCTCAAGGTTTCTCAGAATATATAGACTCTCATTTGCGTACAAGATTTCGCTCAACAAATGAATTGACTAAGAACAAAGAGCTTCAGACTTTGGAATTCTTCTATCGCGCACACACTCGAACAACTGGAACATCTTCCTTATATACTCCTTTATGCCATCATACCCGTTGGCACTTACCAAAGGAATTCCTCCAATCTACCCGTTAGACGGAATCAATTAGGAAGATCATTCGAGCTATTTAAGGAACATGTTGATAGCCAATCAATCCTGCTCGCCCACACAATCAGGATCTCGATTTCCATAAGTAGAACCTTCCAAGTATACTTCGCCAATCATCGGATCCTTAATCTCTGAATCAATCATGATCAAATAAAGGATTCCGTTATGTCATATCCAGCCAAGAGATTTTGTCCAGTCGATAAGGTCAAATCCTTAATAAAACACCCAGTTCTGGATAGCCCTTCTTCGACGGATTAGAAATTGTCAATGAAAATAGACTTTGAGTCTTAAGTTTGGCAGTCTGGAGGTCTTCAGACTTTAAATAGTAGAGTCTACAAATCTTCAGACTAGACTGATGGAAACGTTTTGTTAGCTTCAAAATACTCCAGGAAGATTTCTCCAACAATCTCCCCCTTTTTGATGGTGACAAAACTTTCTTGCAGATTTGGATAACTTTGACCTGCAAAACATTGCTCAAGAAAATATGAATATCTCATAAAGATAAATGGCTTAATGATAACACTAAAATTTGCAACCACAAAAAATAGGTTAGTCTTTCATGTGAGTAAAGCCATTCATAAGATATCAATAGTACTTAATATAAGCAGTCAAACCCAAATCCTAAATTCAGTCCACAACCAGACACAAAAGTCAAGTCAAGTCAAACATCAAAACAAAATAAACCAAAAGTTCAAGTTCAAAGTTTCAAATCTCGCATCTCTCCCCCTTTTTGTCAACATAAAAAAGGTTTAGATGGGAAGAGAATGGAATCAAGAATGCTTGGGAACACGAACAAGCTGGAAATCCCCCATTGACTGGACAATACCTTCCAGCTTTTTGAAGTCTTCCTTCAGTTGTGCCACATCTTCACCCTTAGCATTTGCTTGAATCTGAAGAGAAAAGGCTTGGATCTGATCATTCAAAGAAACTGAAGAAGCTTGACCTGCAGTCTGCAAATTTTGAACTTCGCATCCCAGAGCATATATCTGACCCCGCATTTCTAAGAGAACATCAAGAATTCTGCAAAAATCTGCTGAATTATCAGTCTTCGTACTGGCTTCTGCACGATCAGATGGAGTAAAGGCAGACGATGATAAATCAGCATAGTCATACAGATTGGGCGATGAAACATCATGTCCCTCCTCAGGAAATTGAGAGGCATAGATGTCCGCTGGATCTGTTGGAGAGTGACTGACTCCTTCACTAGTAGCAGGATATGAGGACATTCCTCTTTTCTCATGGTCTCCCCCTGTTTCCATGCCTTCAGGTGGAGAAGAGAGTTCCGCATGCTCTCCTTCCTATTGATTTCCTCTTTCCTCTTCTTCTTCTTCTTCAAATCTTTCCTCCTCTGCATCTCTTTCTTTAGCTTCTCTCTCCTCTGTTTCTTTGTCCCCTGCTTCTTTCTCTTCTGCTTCCAAATCTTCTCTTTCTCCAGTCCTTTGTTCTGAGTCTTTCTCTTGTCGTTTCGTTGATTCTAGAATAGAACGACTCAGGTTTTTTAATGCCATAGCAGAAATGGTGATGTCTTCCTCATCATTTTCATCCTAAACGATGAGAGCTCTTCTTTTCTTGGATGAAGCAACCATGGGCTCCTTCCTTTTTCTCTTTGCAGCTGAAGAGATTTGATGAGTTTTGACAGGTGTTTTTTTCTTGAATTTCTCCACCGCCTTGTTGAGTTCCTTCAGACGCATTTTGGAGACCATTTTCAGTCCCACCACCATTTGATCACAAGATCGAACACAAAGAATTCGTGGAGGCTGAACATTCAAATGTCTGAATAACTTTGTCACAAGAGATGGATAATGAAGTTAACCCTTGTCCTTTACCACTGCTCTATACATGTGGAACATAATAGTGTGAGGAAAATAAAACTTTTTCCTAGCATTGATGGCGTACATCAGCTTTGCCTCTGAGTTTGAAACATCAGCCTTTGAAATAGATTTTGGTTTGAGGCAATTAATCACAATCTTGTGAAGCAAAATGTTAAATGCACTCATCCTTGAGTAGGAAAAATCTTTTCCTCTGTCCTTCTATCCTTAATAAGTTCCAACGTAGCACGAGCAACAGAGACATTGATAGGTTGATATCTCCCTCTCTCAACTCCAATCACATCAGCCAACATATCTAATTCACCACATAGTCCTAATCTCGGACACTAAAAGAGAATCTATTCGCATCCAATAAACTGAGATTCGAATAGAAATATGCAGTGAGTTCAGCATAGGCTTCTGTAGAGTCAGAACAGAATTGTTCAAGTTGAAGAAGATTGAATTTTTCCCTCAAATTAACATTCACAACATCAAGGAAATCAAAATCCACACTTCTAAGGTTTATCACCCCACACTTCAACAACTTAGAGTATAGATGCTTTTGTTCCTCCGATCGAAACAAGTCTGTCCTTTTTCCCCAAATTTTTGCCACAATATCCATTCTCGGTTGAAATTGACTGTATAACTTATCATCATCATTCCCATCTATCTGATTCAGTCCTCCAACATGTGGATCGATTGGAATATTTGCCATTGCCTCTTCTGCCGACCCAGTAGGGGCAATTCCCAACCGTTCCATTGTGTGTAAAAATAAGGTTTCATTTTTGTACCCTCTGTCTTTCAGAAATTCGTCAATGTAGTTCAAAGGAGTTCCACCCCTTTTCAAAGTACGATAAAGCTTGTAGATAAAAGAGGGCTTAGAAACTCTTAGAGGTTTTGCATCTTCGATTATTTCTTCCTCTTCTTGATAAGCAACATCCTATGGTCTAGATGGAGTAGATGGACGCTGCTGAGAATGTTATGGGCTCTGCTGTTGACTAGGAAACTCTTCTTTCTCAGTGAGATCAAAGTGCGTAGGCCTCTCACGCATTCGCTGCGGTCCCCTGTTTGCGATCCTCGAAAACTTCCTTTGAGACGACATCTTTCACAGTCTTTGAAAGATTCCAAACTTGACTTTCCCAAGAAAGATGACAACTTTTCGAAGATTAAACAAGAGAAGAAGACAGAAATGGAAGATCGGTACTCTCTTAGGGTTTTTTGAGAGTAAAGCGAAGAAGAAACAACAATATATAAGACAGTCGAAGAGAGGCATACGGAATGTCATAAAAGAAAGTAAAAAGATGCCTTTTAAAAAAATAACCGCCTTTTTCAAAAAATTAGATAATTGTCATTTAAAAAATAACTCCTTTTTCGAAAAGGAAACGTTGTAATAATCACGTCAATTAAAGATAACAATAATCAAACACGGTTGATGATCGTACCTTTTGAGATGAGATTCGAGAGATAATAAAGTAAAATAACTTACGAAAGAAAAACTTGATCGTCGAGTTTGGGTATCTTTAGACTTTCAGTCCCGAGTCTGAATTTTCTCAGACCTTAAGATTTTGAGTCTAGAACGAATAGCTTCAAATTGATTTTTCTCCAAAGGCTTTGTAAAAATATCCGCTAGTTGGTTCTTTGAGTTAACAAACTAAATTGAAACTTCTCCATTTTGAACATGATCTCTAATGAAGTGATGTCGAATCTCTATATGTTTTGCTCTTGAGTGAAGAATTGGATTCTTAGTGAGATTGATTGCGCTGGTGTTGTCACACTTGATTTTCGTGCATGAATTTTCAATTCCAAAGTCTCTTAGCTGTTGTTTTATCCACATAATTTGTGAACAACAACTCCCAAGAGCTACATATTTTGCTTCTGCTGTAGAGTGGGCTACCGGACTTTGCTTTCTTGAAAACCAAGATACTGTCCTGCTTCCAAGTAGTTGACAGGTACCCGAGGTGCTCTTTCTATCAACTCTGCATCCGGCTTGGTCTGCGTCTGAGTATCCAAGAAGAATAAAGTCTCCCTTTTTAGAATACCAAAGACCAAAGTTTGAAGATGATGCAATATATTTGATAATACGCTTTGCAGCATTTAGATGAGATTCTTTAGGGTCTGCTTGAAATCTGGCACAAATGCAAACATTAAACAAAATTTTAGGCCTAGAAGCAGTAAGATAAAGAAGTGAGCCAATGATATTCCTATATAACTTTTGATCAACTTTCTTTCCTCATTCATCTTTGTCTATCTTCAAGGAACTTGACATTGGTATATCAGCCTTTTTGCAATTTTCCAGTCCAAACTTTTTGACAAGATCATTAGCATATTTTTCTTGATGAATAAAAGTTCATTCCTTCAGTTGTTTCACTTGAAGCCCAAGAAAGAAGGTTAACTCACCCATCACGCTCATTTCAAATTCATCCTGCATAGACTTAGAGAATTTCTTGCACAGACTTTCATTAGGGGATCCAAAAATAATATCATCAATATATATTTGAACAAGCATAAAACTTTTGCTTTCTCTTTTGATAAACAGAGTAGTGTCTACTTTACCTTTGACAAAGCCATTTTGAATTAAAAACTTACTCAACTTGTCGTACCAAGCTCGAGGTGCTTGCTTTAGACCATATAAGGCCTTTTTCAGTCTGAATACTGAGTCTGGTTTCCTTGGGTCTTCAAACCCAGGTGGTTGTTTCACATAGACTTCCTTATGGATAAATCTATTCAGGAAAGCACTTTTGTCGTTCATTTGGAATAACCTGAAATTCTTATAACAAGCAAAAGCAAGTAATAATCTAATTGCTTCTAACATCCCTATTGGTGCGTAAGTCTTATCATAGTCTATCCCTTCTTCTTGCGTATATCCCTTGGCCACGAGTCTTGCTTTGTTTTTTACGACATTTCCTTTCTTGTTCATCTTGTTCCTGAAAACCCATTTAGTTCCAATAATATATTTACCTTTTGGTTTAGGAGTTAATTCCCAGACATCATTAATACTGAATTGCCTGAGTTCTTCTTGCATAGCTTCAATCCAACTTTCATCAGATAAAGCTTCTTATATGCTTTTGGGTTTTATTTTAGAAATGAGAGCCACAACACTAGACTCTTCGCGCCTTTTGGATCTTGTGCGAATTCCTTCATTAATGTCGTCAATAATAAGATCTTTGGGATGACTGGACTTATGCTTCTAGTTGCTGGTTAATTTATCAGGTTGATCACTTCCTTCATTTGAATCTTCAACAATCATTTGTTGCTGGTCTTTCGAAGTTTGAGCTGCTTCCTGAGATTTAGACTTTGTAGAGTCTGGAGTAGGTTCAGATTCTTCAATATGAGTCTGAATAGATTCATTTTGCATAGAATCTTTGAATTTGACATTCATTGATTCCTCCACAGATTGAGTCTTCTTGTTGTAGACTCTATACGCTTTGCTTGTGGTTGAATATCCAAGGAAGATGCCTTCGTCTGATTTTTCTTCAAACTTGCCAACTCGATCATTTCCATTTTTCAATATAAAGCATTTACATACAAACATATGAAAATATGATACAATATGCTTCTTTTCTTTGAATAACTCATATGGGGGTTTTTTTTTTTTCTAGAATAGGCCTTAGAAAAACTCTATTAATAATATAACATGATGTAGAAACTGTTTCAGCCCAAAAACGTGAAGAGATGTTACTTTGAATTAAAAGAGTTTTAGCCATTTCTTGAAGCGACCTATTCTTTCTTTCCACAACTCCGTTTTGCTCTAGAGTATATGGAGAGGAGAACAAATGCTGAAAACCGGATTTATCACAAAATTTTGCAAAATCTTGATTTTCAAATTCACCTCCATGGTTTGTTCTTATACTTGAAATAACATACCCTTTATCATGTTGAACATTTTTAGTAAATTTTTCAAAGTAAGAGAAGGTTTCAGACTTACTTGCCAGGAAATATACCCAAATAAATCATGAGTAGTCATCCACAATTACTAGGTAATATTTCTTACCTCCAATGCTCTAAGTTCTAGTTGGTCCAAAGAGATCCATATACAGAAGCTACAGTACACGATTAGTGGAAACTTGATTTATTGGTTTAAAGGAATTTCTTACCTGTTTTCCTAATATGCATGGTGTACATAGATTAGACTTTTGATATGATAGATTGGATAAACCACGAACAAGCTTCTTTGCTTAAATTTTGGCTATTTGCTTCATATTGATGTGCCTAAGCTTTCTATGCCATAAGTTCGCTTCGTCTTGAATTGAGATTAGACATTGCGATTCATCTGGTTTCACATCCAAGAGGTAGATATTTCCATGTCTTCGACCCATGAATGACTTAGTAGAATCTTTACTGGTTCCTGAAAATATTCCCTCTTGAAAGTTGATTTCGAAACCGGTATCACACAGCTGACTGATACTAAGCAGATTGTAGTTGAGTCCTTCCACTAAGGAAACATTGCTGATTGTGAGGTTTCAAATCTTTACAGTTCCGAATCCCACAATTCTGCCTTTGCTGTTTCCTCCAAATGAGACTTTTCCACCATTTACTTGTATGAGTTTTATGAAGCAACTTGAATCTCCCGTCATATGTCTTGAGCATCCACTATCCAGATACCATTTAACCTTTTTCTTGATAGCGACCTGCATTTAAAAAAGAGACTCAAGCTTTCTTTGGTACCCATATTTTCTTGGGTCCATTGGTGTGACACCCCGAACCCTTCGCAGGTTGTCACCAGCACCGGTGTTACACTTGATTTCCTTATACTATCTTGTACTTAAAACAAGCGCCGTTAATCACGGGCATTTTTTTTTTTAAATTTTAAAAGTGGTCCCAGCGTGACTCATAGCAGAAGCAAATTACACATCTCCATCTCTCCCCTTACTAACCATGATACCAATACACACCAGCTAAACATCAGGATTTTATAAACGAACATCGACGCTTTATTTACATATTCTTTTAGGATGGGACTCCTCCTTTCTTGGGTCGATACAAAACAAGAAAAGCAAGGACTCTGCCATGTCCTGCCTAAAATCTCAAAAAGAAACTATCAACCCTCTACATCAAGTGCACAACCCCCATCAAAAGTGTCGATTATCTACGTCAAAAAAAAAGCTCGGCTCCTACTCATCGCGCGTGAGTCTCACACCCAACCCGGTGCATCAGGCGGTGGCGGCAGCAACATCCCTCGCATAGCACCATCTCGACGAACGTGCACGAAATGAACTCGAATGATAGGGCCCCCAGCCAGCCTATATCGTACATCACTAGACACCGCACTCGGATGAAAGTCAGTCCGGGAATAGAGGGACAGTCTATCTCCGCACACTCGACCTCTACATCAGACGGTAGGCCATAAAACGTACCACGCGTGACGACAGGTAGCGGCATACTTGCTAATCTGAAATGTTATCCCCAAAAGGGGTGAGTACAACTACTCAGCAGATAGGGAAATCCAATAACATTCCAATGCATCATGCATATCATCATACGTTGCAAGCATCACTTACCTTGTAGTCATGCGTATCATGCATCATCATGCATATCACCATGCATATCATCATCCTCCTCATCAGGCACATCATCATGCATATATCATCATCATCATGTACATCATCATGCATATGTTATCATCATCATGCATATCACCATGCATATATCATCCTCATCAGGCACATCATCATGCATATCCCCATGCATATCATCATGCATATCATCATGCATATATCATCATCATCATGTACATCATCATGCATATGTCATCATCATCATGCATATCACCATGCATATATCATCCTCATCAGGCACATCATCATGCATATCCCCATGCATATCATCATGCATATCATCGTGTTTATCATGCATGATTTAATTCCAATTTCATCTTGGACCATCATATTTCTCATTCCCGGGACCAATGTTTGCGTCCCACACGTATCCAAGATACAATTTCAGATCATCCGGCTCCCCCACTCCCCGGGCATCTCGTACCCTAACTGGCATCATGAGGACCCTCCGGTATCCAGCCATTTAAGGCCACCGGGCAACCGGCCGCACCCTTCAGGCCAGGCATCTCGCACCCAATCCGGCGTCGTGAGGTATCCCTCGGCATAATTACCATGCCGAGCTTCCGGCTCCCCCACTTTCCGGGCATCTCGACACCACTCGGTCTCCCGAGGACCCTCCGGTATCCAGCCATTTAAGGCCACCGGGCAACCGGCCGTACCCTTCTAGCCAGGCATCCCGATACTCCCGGGGCATCGTCGGCTCACCTCCGACGGTCTTCTCAATTCACATTATTATGATGCAATTTATCATGACATATGATGTGATGACAATTCAGGATCATGCTCAACATTGAATACGTACATACATTTCAATTCCATGTCATACACATACCAAGACTTTATCACATATACATCACAATTCAATATCACACCCATACCAAGACTTTATCACATAATAACATGAATTAATCAAATGGAATCTATGGCCAATAAAATAATCCCATTATTATTTTATTTTTATTATTTTATTATTATTATTATTTTATTATATTATCATATTTATTGATTTTCATAAATAAATATTTAATATCTATGATTTTCCCAAAATCATAATATTCAAACAATCACTAATAGGGTTACAATTTCATATAAAATTTATGGCCAAATTGAATTTCTCATAATTTCATAATTTCCATGAAATAGCATCTTATATTCGGGTAATGGCCAGACTTGCACAGTTTCCGAATAAATTTAATTAAAATACTCATATGGCCTTCAAAAATTACAAAATTTTACAGGGTGATAGCCAACACGTTTTCGTACCTTTTTCATTCAGAACTTTAAGCCAAATTATTTTTAGATTAATTTCTATAGCCCTACGAAGCTTCTGGAATCACTACCGCGACGTCCAGAACCCACTTCTCCGTTTTTCTTAGATTTCACCCATCAAATCTCTTTCGTTTCCTCTGAAATTTGAGTATGTTATGTGACAATGTGTCCTTTACAAGTTTCATGAAGAGATCTAGGTCAAATAACCAGATTATGGTCACCATTTTAGTCCATGAAGTCTCGGGTGTCTCGGTACACTTCATCAGAATCGATCATCTCCAAGATCTAACCGATTCACCAAGTTATAATTGTTATTTTTGCTTCAAATTTGAATATGTTGTAGCTTAAGGTGTTTCCTACAACTTTCAAGAAGACAACAAAGTGAGATATCCAACAGAAATCAACATGCAAACAAGAAATCGACGAGAGGTCAGTGAAAATTTCGTAGATCTAAGTCTCCGTATAATAGAACTTTTGACCCCCCAAATCTCCATCCTTTTCCACAAATTTTTAGTATGTCATAGTACAAGACGTTAGATTCAACTTTCATGAAGATACCGAAGCCAAAATCGAACTCCAAACCCACATGCAAACTCGAACAAGCCACTGACTCCACAAACCGAACGAGAACAGTCACACGGTTTGCAAATAAACCACTCCTACCTCGGTTTTTCGCACAAATCACACCTAAAACCTAACATGCAAACACCACAACAGACATGCAAGAGAAGTTATGGACTCCACTTGCCTTAAAGATGAGCTAGCAACGACGAACGGCAACGGGACACGGCGAACGAACGGCACACCCCTCCGGCTCCGCCTTCTTCCCTCTCGGTTCCTCTCTTCCGCTCGGGCTCTCTCTCTCGCACACCTCTCTCTTTGGACGAAAATGGAGCAAGTGACTGGCCATTTCTCTCTCCTAACCCCTTTTATATCCCTTTAATCCCATCATTTGTAATCATTGCTTTGCCTATAATCCCACCAATGCATGCTTTTGTCCCTTGCCACTTGGCATTTTTATTTTTGAATTGATTGGGCTTGGGCTTAGGCCCATCCGGCCATTCCCCTTGGGCTGGTCGAGCTCCCTCTTGGGCCCTAATGGGCTGACCAGCTTGGCCCACCAAGCTTTAGGTTAATGGGCCCAAGGCCCATTTCGAAAATAACCCCTTTTTTTTTAATTCCTTTCTATAAATATTTCTAAATTCAAATTTCATCTTGGCCAAAGTCTTGGGATATTTTTAATTATTGAAATTTAAATTATATGGCCAAGCATTAATCTATTAAATTGAATTTCCACAATCACAAGCATAATTCATTTAAATTAAAAGACTAATTGGCTAAGGCATAAGCCAAAAGAAATTCTATCACCTAATCAAAGATTTTTAACACACCTTAAGGCTCGGCCTTGAATTTCTGGGATGCCACAATTCTCCCCTCCTTAGAGAATTTCGTCCTCGAAATTCAAGCACTACTCGCGCCTTCTTGAAACAAATAGGGATACTTTTCCTTCATCTGATCCTCACTTTCCCATGTGGCTTCCTCCACATCATGATGTCGCCATAACACCTTAACCAATGGGATCTTTTTGGTCCTAAGAATTTGCTCTTTTCGGTCTAATATCTGCACAGGCTCCTCAATGTACCTTACTTTCTCATCCATTTTGATGGCTTCATGATCGAGTATGTGACCAGGATCCGGCTGGTACTTCCTCAACATCGATACATGAAACACATCGTGCAGATTTCCTAACTTAGGAGGTAATGCTAAGCGATAAGCCACGTCTCCTATTTTCTCAAGTATCTCAAAAGGTCTGACAAATCTAGGGCTTAACTTACCCTTCTTCCCAAATCGAGATATTCCTTTCATTGGAGATACCTTAAGGAATACATGGTCTCCTACACTAAATTCCAAAGGCCTCCTACGTCTATCTGCGTAGTCTTTCTGTCTACTCTGAGCTGTTCTAAGCCTTTCTCTGATAATATCAACAGCTTCAGCGGTAACTTGTACCAATTCAGGTCCTGTTAATTTCCTTTCACCTACTTCATTCCAACATATAGGAGTCCTACATCTCCTTCCATATAATGCTTCATAAGGTGCCATGCCTATACTCTTCTGAAAACTATTATTATAGGCGAACTCTACCAAATGCAATCTTTCATCCCAATTTCCTTTGAAATCGATTGCACAAGCCCTTAACATATCCTCTAATATCTAGATTACTCTTTCTGATTGACCATCTGTCGAGGATGAAAAGTGATACTAAGCGAAGCTTAGATCCTAATGCAATTTGAAGACTTTTCCAAAAATTCGAAGTGAACCTCGAATCTCGATCTGAAGTAATGGTCACTTTGGAACACCATGTAAGCGTACCACTTGACTTACATACATGTCCGCATACTTATCCATTGGGTAGTCCATGCGAATCACTAGGAAATGTGCCGATTTAGTCAAACGATCCACTATAACCCAAATAGAGTCATGACCACTTGACGTCCTTGGCAATCCTTGCACAAAGTCCATCGTTATATGTTCCCATTTCCATTCAGGAATATCTAATTGTCTCAAGAGTCCTGCGGGTTTTCGGTGCTCCGCTTTTACTTGCTGACACGTCAAACATTGAGAAACGTACTTAGCCGTATCTGCTTTCATACCATTCCACCAAAATTGCTGACGCAAATTTCTGTACATCTTTGTACTACCTGGATGGATACTATAATTACTCTTATGTGCCTCCAACAGAATTTCCTTCCTTAATTCCTCATTGTCGGGAACACAAAGTCGTCCTTGACATCTTACTTTTCCATCATCAGAGATCTGAAATTCTGATCTTTTCCCTAAAGATACAGCATCCTTCACTTTCAAAATCTCGGGTCGATTCTTGCAGAATTTTAATTTTCTGGATAATCTCGGCTCAATCCTTAATGCACTAAGCATACCAGTAAGACAATCCACTTCCAATCTAAATTCGGAATTTGCCACAGATTCCAACAATTCCCATTCTGCCATCCTCAAACTAGCTATTTCTGCAGCCGACTTTCGACTAAGAGCATCTGCTACTCTATTCGCTTTTCTTGGATGATATCTTATCTCACAATCATAATCCTTTAATAACTCCATCCACCTCCTTTGTCTCATGTTCAGCTCTTTTTGTGAGAACAGATACTTCAAACTCTTATGATCCGTGTAGATCTCAAACTTCTCCCTATACAAATAGTGTCTCCATATCTTCAAGGCAAACACTATAGCTGCTAGTTCTAAATCATGCGTCGGGTAATTCAGCTCATGAGGTTTCAATTGTCTGGATGCATAGGCTACAACCTTGCCATGCTGCATCAACACACATCCTAGTCCTTTGTGAGATGCATCACTATACATTGTAAAACCATCAGGTCCAGTAGGTATAGTCAGGATTGGAGCTGAAGTCAATTTCCTTTTAAGCTCCTGGAAACTCCTTTCACATTCCCCATTCCACTCAAATTTCACATTCTTTCGGGTCAACTTAGTTAAAGGTCCTGTCAGCCTTGAAAATCCTTCAATGAATCTCCTATAATAACCAGCCAATCCTAAGAAACTTCGTATCTTAGTAGGTGTTGTCGGTCTCGGCCAATTTACTACCATTTCAACTTTTGCCGGGTCTACCGCAATTCCTTTTCCTAACACCACATGTCCTAAAAATACTATCCGATCCAACCATAATTCACACTTATTGAACTTAGCATACAACTTATGCTCTCTCAGAGTCTGCAAAACTATTCTCAAATGCTGTTCATGCTCTTTAGGTCCTTTTGAATATACCGGAATATCATCAATAAACACAATTACAAATTGGTCTAAATAAGGCTGAAATATTCTATTCATCAAATCCATAAATGCAGCAGGGGCGTTAGTCAATCCAAATGGCATAACAAGGAACTCATAGTGCCCATAACAAGTCTTGAACGCAGTCTTAGGAATGTCCTCTTTCTTAATTCTTAACTGATGACATCCCGACTTCAAATCAATCTTAGAGAAAACTGAACTTC
Source organism: Eucalyptus sideroxylon (assembly GCA_014182405.2). Classification (NCBI taxonomy): domain Eukaryota; kingdom Viridiplantae; phylum Streptophyta; class Magnoliopsida; order Myrtales; family Myrtaceae; genus Eucalyptus; species Eucalyptus sideroxylon. The sequence goes on along the minus strand of CM024550.2, from coordinate 6,099,307 downwards.
CCTGGAGTTGGTCAAATAAATCATCAATTCTAGGCAAAGGATACTTATTCTTAATGGTCACCTGATTCAAGCGCCTATAGTCAATACACAAGCGCATCGATCCATCTTTCTTTTTCACAAACAAGACCGGTGCACCCCAAGGTGAAGCACTTGGTCTAATGAATCATTTATCAAGCAATTCTTGCAGTTGCACTTTCAATTCCTTTAATTCAACTAGGGCCATCCTATACGGGGCTTTTGATATTGGTCCTGTTCCAGGTATTAATTCAATTTCAAACTCAATCTCTCGCTCGGCGGTAATCCGAGCAATTCCTCGGGAATACATCTTGAAATTCATTAACTACTTGAATTTCATCAATCTCAGGCTCTTCCCTAGTATAATCTTTAACCATGGCCAAATATCCTTGACATCCTTTGTTAAGTAACGCATAGGCTTCTATTGCCGAAATAAGTGCTACAGGTAAATGGGTCTGACCTCCAAGATGTAACACCCCGAACCATTCGCAGGTCGTTAACAGTGCCGATGATTCATCTTTTAACATCTCTATCTATTGGCTAAATAAAGCCTTGCCAGATTACAGGCATTTTTTTTAAAAGCGGTCCCATGCGCAACTCATAGCGGAAGCAAAATTCACATCGTCATCTATCTCCCTTCTAACACATGATATCAATACACACCAGCTACACATCAGGATTTTATATACGAACATCGACACTTTATTTACATATTCTTTTAAGATGGGACTCCCCCTTTCTCGGGTTGATACAAAACAAGAAAAGCGAGGACTCTGCCATGTCCTGCCTAAAATCTCAAAAAGAAGCTATCAACCCTCTACATCAAGCGCACAAGCTCCCATCAAAGGTGTCGATTATCTACATCAAAAAGCTCGGCTCCTACTCGTCGCGCGTGAGTCTCACACCCAACCCGGTGCATCGGGTGGTGGCGGCGGCGGCATCCTCGCATAGCACCATCTCGACGGACGTGAACATAAATGAACTCTTGTATGACGGGGCCCCCCGGGCCGATATCATACATAACTAAGCATCGCACTCGGATAAACGTCAATCCAGGCACAGAGGGATAGTCTAACTCCGTACACTCCAACCTCAACATCAGACGGCAGACCGTAAAATACCCCACGCGAAACAGCAGGTAGCGGCATAGTGCTAATCTGAAATGTTATCCCCAAAAGGGGTGAGTACAACCACTCAGCAGATAGGAAATCCAATAACAACTCGGTGCACCATGCATACCATCATACAATGCGGGCATTGCTTACCTTTTTGATGTCAAGCGTATTCATGCATCATCATAGCATATATATCATCATCATGGCATCTCATATATCATTATCATCACATCATCATTAACCGTGCATCACCATGCATATCACATCATATCATCATTAGCCATGCATCACCATGCATATCACATCATCATTAGCCATGCATCACCATGCATATCACATCATATCATCATTAGCCATGCATCACCATGCATATCACATCATCATTAGCCATGCATCACCATGCATATCACATCATATCATCATTAGCCATGCATCACCATGCATATCACATCATCATTAGCCATGCATCACCATGCATATCACATCATATCATCATTAGCCATGCATCACCATGCATATCACATCATATCATCATTAGCCATGCATCACCATGCATATCACATCATTATTAGCCATGCATCACCATGCATATCACATCATATCATCATTAGCCATGCATCACCATGCATATCACATCATCATTAGCCATGCATCACCATGCATATCACATCATAGATCAATTTCCACTTTTATTTATCAATTGATCCCCACATTATCTTTTCTCAAATCATCAAATTCATCATCATCACCATCCCTTTGGGCGAAACCTCCGACGGGGATCCCAAAGTATCCCAGCCATCTCATGGCCACTGGGCTTCCGGCCCCCCACATTCCGAGCATCTCGCATCTCAACTAGCATCACGAGGCATTCCCTTCGGGCAGAAACCTCCGACAGGGCTTCCGGTCTTTACCCTTCTAACCGGGGATCTCGCACCCTAATCCCGGCATCGCGAGTCACTCCCTTCGGGCGAAACCTCCGACAGGCTTCCGGCCCCCACATTCCGGGCATCCTGAAACTCCCAGGGAATCTCTGGAATTACGCCACCAGGCCACCAGACAACATCCTCCACCACAACCCCTTACTCACATACCATTTTCCACTTTTATCATTCTTTTCATCTTGTTATTTCATGGCATATGATTTACATACATGCATCACAATTCATGATCATTCACACATCAATGCCATATAACAATACATCATAATTCATGATCATACATGCATCAATGTCATATAGCAATGCATCATAATTCATGATCATTCATACATCAGTGCCATATAACAATACATCATAATTAATGATTTCACATGCATCAATGTCATATAGCAATGCATCATAGTTCAATAGGACTCATGGCCAATAACATAATCCCCCCTTTTTATTTTATTATTATTTTATTATTTTATTATTTTATTATTTTATTATATTATTATTTTATTATTATATTATTTATTTTCATAAATAAATATTATATTTAGTATTTATGATTTTCCAAAAATCATAATCTTCAATCCATCCTTAAACAAACAATTAGAATCAGATTTCACATAAAATTCATGGCTAATTCGCATTTTACATAATTTCCCAAATTTCCACAAAATACACACAATATTCGGATCACGGCCAGATTGCACAGTTTTCGAATTAATTAAATTAAAATACTCATATGACCTCCGAAAATTCCCAAATTTTACAGGATGATAGCCAACACATTTTCGTGCATTTTTCATGAAGAACTCTTAGCCAAATTCTTTATATATTAATTTATATAACTCCACGAAGCTTCTGGAACCTCTACCGTTTCGTCCAGAACGTACATCACCGAAAAACTTAGGTTTGACCCATCAAATCTCTTTCGTTTCTTCTGAAATTCGAGTATGTTATACATCAATGTTTCCTTTAAAATTTTTATGAAGGGATCTAGGTAAAATACCCAGATTTTGGTCACCATTTTAACCCATGAAGTCTCGGATGTCTCGGTTCACTTCAACAGAACCATCCGTCTCAAAGATCCAGCCGATTCACCAAGTTATACTTGTTATTTTTGCCTCATTTTCGAGTATGTTGTAGCTTAGGGTGTTTCCTACAACTTTCAAGAAGACAACAAAGTGAGATCTCCAACAGAAATCGACATGCAACCAAGAAATCAACAAAAGGTCAGTAGGAAATTCGCAGATCTAAAGCCTCCGTGAAAGAGAACTTTTGACCCCTCATATCACCATTGTTTTCCATGAAATTCGAGTATGTCATACGTCAAGATATTAGCTTCAACTTTCATGAAGAAACCGAAGCCAAAATCACACTCCAAATACACATGCAAGCTCGAATAAGAAACTGTCTACCACAAACCGAACGGAAACAGCCACATAACATGAACACATGCAACCCTTACTTCGGTATTTCGCCCAAATCACCCCTCAAACCGAACATGCAACCATCAAACAACGTGCAAGAGAAGTAAAGGAACCCCCACTTGCCTCCAAGATGAACACACAGCAACACACGGCGGCGTAGGACGGTCGGACGGCGGGCGAACGGCGAGACACGGCGGCGGGAACTCTCGGCTCCACCTCCTCTCTCTCGGTCTCTCCTCCGCTCAAGCTCTCTCTCGCACACTCTCTCGGCCAAAATGAAGAAAACGGCCACTCTCTCTCTTCCCTCTCTCTTTTTATATCCCCTCAATTGCAATGATTAGTCCACCACATCTATGGCCAATACATGCTCTTCCTTTGGCCACTTGTAAATTTCAATTTTTGAAATTCGATTTGGGTTAATGGGCTTGGGCTTAGGCCCAACCGGCCATTCCCCCTTGGGCTGGTCGACAGCCACCTATTGGGCCCAATGGGCCGACTAGCTTGGCCCACCAAGCTCTAGGCTAATGGGTCCAAGGCCCATTTCGAAAATAACCCTATTTTCTCTTTTTTTTTTTTTTTTTTTTTTGAATTCCTTTTAATTAATATTTCTAAACTCAAATTTCATCTTGGCCAAAGTCTTGGGATATTTTAATTATTGAAATTTAAATCATATGGCCAAGCATTAATCTATTAAATTTGAATTTCCACAATCACAAGCAAAATTCATCAAATTAAAAAGACAAATTAGCCAAAGCATAAGCCATAAAATTCTATCACCTAATTAAAGATATTTAACACACCTTAAGGCTCGGCTTTGAATTTCTGGGATGCCACACAAGAAATTCACAACTAGACTGATCAGGTAAGGTAAATTGGATCACTTTCCTATAACAATCCATCTGAGCCTGATATTTATGAAGCCAATCCATTCCTATGATAACATCAAAATCATACATGGCCATTACAACTAAGTCTATTTCCATATCTTTTCCTCCCATTGTTATCTTACAATTTCCACACACCAATGTAGACAATAACATATCCTTTAGAGGCGTAGAAACACAAAGAGGTATCTCAAGAGGCATAGTTTTTATCTTACTCAACTGTCTATATCTTTCAAACACAAACGAATGCGTAGCACCCGTATCAAACAATGCATATGCCTTTTTATCATTTATAAGGATCATACCTGAGATAACATTTTTGGAAGCTTCCGCTTCCTCTTGGGTAATCGCATACACTCTTCCCTGTGCTGGTGGCCTCCGGGGATTCCTTGGTAAGTTTGGCTTAACAGCATTCTGCAACGGTTGCTGCACCGAGCCCATACTCGCGTGCGATCTCTCTTGAGGGCAGTTTCTCTTAATATGGCCTATCTGTCCACAACCATAGCACTTTGGTTGTCCAATACAAGGTCCTGGGCCATGTCGACCATTACGCATTCGACATTCCGCATTCTGATAAGGTGTCCTTCCCAAACTCAAGCTACCCTTGCCTCCTCCATAATTCCCAAAATTACTCTTCTTTTTAGATCCCCAGGTCTGACCTTGACCTGTATAGGGTCTCTTACCCCTTCTCACATCACTAAAAGACAATGGTTTCTTATCCTCTGAATGTTCCCTCATCAACTCCTGTTCCACCAACTGTGCCCTTTCATATATCTCATTATAATCTCTTATGTTCAAAGGCACTAGTTGTCTCCTGATATCAGTCCTCATCCCTTTCAGAAATCTCTTAGCTTTCTCTTCCTGGTCCTCAACTAGCCTAGGAGCATATCTAGACAATTCAGAAAATCTAGCCTCATACTGATCTACCGTCAGCTCCTTTTGTTCTAACTAAACAAACTCAGTAATTTTCCTATCCTTAGCACAGTCAGAAAAATGCTTCCTATTAAAAGCTCTCACAAATTCTTCCCAGTTAACCTCAATACCTGGTGGGAAGATCGTATCCCTCGATGCTCTCCACCAAAACTTCGCATTTCCCTCCAATTGATACTCTGCTAAGACTATTTTCTCAACAGCAGTGCAGTCCAGCAACCTGAAAATTTGCTCCATTCCATCAATCCAATGCTCCGCCTCCTCAGGACTTCCCATTCCACCGAACTTAGGTGGCTTCAGCTTCAAAACTGTTCCACCAGTCCTTGAGTACGGCGTTCTGCTCCAGGTTGTTGCTGCGCCTGCCTCTCCATCAGATTTCCAATATTGGCTAATGCCTGCAGGATATCTTCCATTCGGGGTTCAGCCCTTGCAGCAGAGGCTTCAGCCCTCGATGGATGAGCACTTCCAGCTTGCACCATAACTCTCCTGCAATTTCCAAGCATTGCCTCAGGAATAATCTGAGACTCACTGCCTCCACTCAAAGCAATTTCTATCACTACATAAGTAACATATACATGTTACTAGCACCTAAAGGCAATTCTAAATAAACTACTAGGGATCTATGAGTGAATTCTCATCACCCGTTATTCAATTATTTCATTTTACATCCTATGGTGTGCATTGTCATCATGTTTCCTCAATTCCAAATGAGGCTCCTTATAACTCCACCCATAACCATACGCTCTGATACCAAAAACGGCGGCTGTGACACCCCGAACCCTTCGCAGGTCGTCACTAGCGCTGGTGTTACACTTGATTTCCTTCTACTATCTTGTACTTAAAACAAGCGCCGTTAATCACAGGCATTTTTTTTTAAAAGCGGTCCCAGCGCGACTCATAGCGGAAGCAAATTACACATCTCCATCTCTCCCCTTACTAACCATGATACCAATACACACCAGCTAAACATCAGGATTTTATAAACGAACATCGACACTTTATTTACATATTCTTTTAGGATGGGACTCCTCCTTTCTTGGGTCGATACAAAACAAGAAAAGCAAGGACTCTGCCATGTCCTACCTAAAATCTCAAAAAGAAACTGTCAACCCTCTACATCAAGTGCACAACCCCCATCAAAAGTGTCGATTATCTACGTCAAAAAAAAGCTCGGCTCCTACTCATCGCGCGTGAGTCTCACTCCCAACCCGGTGCATCAGGCGGTGGCGGCGGCAACATCCCTCGCATAGCACCATCTCGATGAACGTGCACAGAAATGAACTCCTGAATGATAGGGCCCCCAGCCAGGCCTATATCGTACATCACTAGACACCGCACTCGGATGAAAGTCAGTCCGGGAACAGAGGGACAGTCTATCTCCGTACACTCGACCTCTACATCAGACGGTAGGTCATAAAACGTACCACGCGTGGTGGTAGGTAGCGGCATACTTGCTAATCTGAAATGTTATCCCCAAAAGGGGTGAGTACAACTACTCAGCATATAGGGAAATCCAATAACATTCCAATGCATCATGCATATCATCATACGTTGCAAGCATCACTTACCTTGTAGTCATGCGTATCATGCATCATCATGCATATCACCATGCATATCATCATCCTCATCAGGCACATCATCATGCATATCATCATGCATATATCATCATCATCATGTACAACATCATGCATATGTCATCATCACCATGCATATATCATCCTCATCAGGCACATCATCATGCATATCCCCATGCATATCATCATGCATATATCATCATCATCATGTACATCATCATGCATATGTCATCATCATCATGCATATCACCATGCATATATCATCCTCATCAGGCACATCATCATGCATATCCCTATACATATCATCATGCATATCATCATGTTTATCATGCATGATTTAATTCCAATTTCATCTTGGACCATCATATTTCTCATTCCCGGGACCAATGTTTGCGTCCCACACGTATCCAAGATACAATTTCAGATCATCCGGCTCCCCCACTCTCCGGGCATCTCGTACCCCAACTGGCATCACGAGGACCCTTCGGTATCCAGCCATTTAAGGCCACCGGGCAACCGGCCGCACCCTTCGGAGCCAGGCATCTCGCACCCAATCCGGCGTCGCGAGGTATCCTCGGCATAATTACCATGCCGAGCTTCCGGCTCCCCCACTTTCCGGGCATCTCGACACCACTCGGTCTCCCGAGGACCCTTCGGTATCCAGCCATTTAAGGCCACCGGGCATCGGCCGTACCTTTCTAGCCGGGCATCCCGATACTCCGGGGCATCGTCGGCTCACCTCCGACGGTCTTCTCAATTCACATTATTATGATGGAATTTATCATGACATATGATGTGATGACAATTCAGGATCATGCTCAACATTGAATACGTACATACATTTCAATTTCATGTCATACACATACCAAGACTTTATCACATATACATCACAATTCAATATCACACCCATACCAAGACTTTATCACATAATAACATGAATTAATCAAATGGAATCTATGGCCAATAAAATAATCCCATTATTATTTTATTTTTATTATTTTATTTTTATTATTATTTTATTATATTATCATATTTATTGATTTTCATAAATAATTATTTAATATCTATGATTTTCCCAAAATCATAATATTCAAACAATCACTAATAGGGTTACAATTTCATATAAAATTTATGGCCAAATTGAATTTCTCATAATTTCATAATTTCCATGAAATAGCATCTTATATTCGGGTAATGGCCAGACTTGCACAGTTTCCGAATAAATTTAATTAAAATACTCATATGGCCTTCAAAAATTACAAAATTTTACAGGGTGATAGCCAACACGTTTTCGTACCTTTTTCATTCAGAACTTTAAGCCAAATTCTTTTTAGATTAATTTCTATAGCACTACGAAGCTTCTGGAATCACTACCGCGACGTCCAGAACCCACTTTTCCGTATTTCTTAGATTTCACCCATCAAATCTCTTTCGTTTCCTCTGAACTTTGAGTATGTTATGTGACAATGTGTCCTTTACAAGTATCATGAAGAGATCTAGGTCAAATAACCAGATTATGGTCACCATTTTAGTCCATGAAGTCTCGGGTGTCTCGGTACACTTCATCAGAATCGATCATCTCCAAGATCTAACCGATTCACCAAGTTATAATTGTTATTTTTGCTTCAAATTTGAATATGTTGTAGCTTAAGGTGTTTCCTACAACTTTCAAGAAGACAACAAAGTGAGATCTCCAACAGAAATCAACATGCAAACAAGAAATCGACGAGAGGTCAGTGAAAATTTCGTAGATCTAAGTCTCCGTATAATAGAACTTTTGACCCCCCAAATCTCCATCCTTTTCCACGAATTTTTAGTATGTCATAGTACAAGACGTTAGATTCAACTTTCATGAAGATACCGAAGCCAAAATCCAAACCCACATGCAAACTCGAACAAGCCACTGACTCCACAAACCGAACGAGAACAGTCACACGGTTTGCAAATAAACCACTCCTACCTCGGTTTTCGCACAAATCACACCTAAAACCTAACATGCAAACACCACAACAGACATGCAAGAGAAGTTATGGACTCCACTTGCCTTAAAGATGAGCTAGCAACGACGAACGGCGACGGGACACGGCGAACGAACGGCACACCCCTCCGGCTCCGCCTTCTTCCCTCTCGGTTCCTCTCTTCCGCTCGGGCTCTCTCTCTCGCACACCTCTCTCTTTGGACGAAAAATGGAGCAAGTGACCGGCCATTTCTCTCTCCTAACCCCTTTTATATCCCTTTAATCCCATCATTTGTAATCATTGCTTTGCCTATAATCCCACCAATGCATGCTTTTGTCCCTTGCGACTTGGCATTTTTATTTTTGAATTGATTGGGCTTGGGCTTAGGCCCATCCGGCCATTCCCCCTTGGGCTGGTCGAGCTCCCTCTTGGGCCCTAATGGGCTGACCAGCTTGGCCCACCAAGCTTTAGGCTAATGGGCCCAAGGCCCATTTCGAAAATAACCCCTTTTTTTTAAATTCCTTTCTATAAATATTTCTAAATTCAAATTTCATCTTGGCCAAAGTCTTGGGATATTTTTAATTATTGAAATTTAAATTATATGGCCAAGCATTTATCTATTAAATTGAATTTCCACAATCACAAGCATAATTCATTTAAATTAAAAGACTAATTGGCTAAGGCATAAGCCAAAATAAATTCTATCACCTAATCAAAGATTTTTAACACACCTTAAGGCTCGGCCTTGAATTTCTGGGATGCCACAATTGGTATTAGTATGATATGCGGTTTTTGCCCATACTTTCTTAGCAGGTTTCCAAACCATAAGACATTCTTTTTCAAAATGATTTGCACTATTGCACTTTGAACATCTGAGAGCATTGCGACCTACTGGTTTTATAAAGATTCTTTTAAAATGATTTTTGTAAGTATCTCTTGTAGGTCTTTGCTTAATTCTTTCCTTCACTCTAGAAAAATCAATTAAAGGAATGGTTTTTCAGTCATTCCCAAACCAGATTTATTGAAATAAGGTCTTTGAGCTGAAAGAATTTTCTCAAGTTTTTCAACTCTTATTGAAAATCTTTTGGAAATATTTGATATGTCATTTTTTAAAAATACATTTTCTTTCAAAAAATTATCTTTATTTTCTTTAAGAGTAGAAACATTCATGTCTAAACATTTTACTTTTTCTTTCAAAACATTTTCTTATTGTTTCAGTGTAGAGTTTTCCTTTTTGAGTTTGGAAATCCTTTTAAGAGAAGTCTTAAGACTAAAACACAAATCATCAATGTATTTAGAAACTTTAATAGGGATTTTGAAGTTACTCACCTCAAATTCACTGTCTGAATCTGAGTCTATCTCGGAGTTTGAATCTGAATCCGATTGTGCCATCAAACATATATTGGCATAATCATCATCACTTTCTTCACACTCTGTATCACTCCAGGTTTCTGCTTTAAGAGCCTTTCGATACTTTTCAGCTTTTCCTTTCTTCTTCCTCAGAAGAGGACAGTTGGGTATGATGTGTCCATTTTTTTTTACATTCAAAGCAGACTACATCTTTGTTTGATTCATCATCCTCAACAGACTTAGTCTGTTACTTTTGAAAACTCTGTTTCTTTGGATTGAATCTTCTTCCTTTTCTGTTCAGCTTTCTTAATCTTCTTTTCATGAGAGCAAGCTCCTCATCATCCATCTCGTCTTCAGAATCTGTAATATCAGAATCATCATTGGATTTTAATGCAATGGATTTCTTACCTTTAGGATCTTCGTCTTCATTGATTCGTTCCACTTCATAAGACTGAAGAGTCCCAACCAACTCATCAACAGATAGTGGCATGATTCTTTGTGTCTCTCTTATTGAGGTCTTTATGTGATTCCAATCCTTGGAGAGTCCACGCAGTAACTTGTTTACTTTCATGGGATCAGAAATTGGTTGACCTTGATTTTCAAGACCATTCACGATTTCTGTAAAACGACTAAACATGTCAGTAATAGATTCTCCTGATTTCATTTTGAAGGCTTCATATTGACCAATGAGAATGTTGATTCTGGTCTCTTTCACTCGATCGGTTCCTTGATAGGTAATATGTAATATATCCTAAACTTTTTTCGCTGTAACACAAGAAGATATTTTGTTATATTCAATAGGTGACAAAGCACAATATAAAGAATAAATTGCTTTTGCATCAAGAGCTTGTCTCTTGATTATCTCTTCCTGAGTCATTTCACTAGACTCAACAGCATCTTTTCCTTTCTCTGAGATAGGTGCGGCTTTACGAATGATTCCTTTGTCTACAACGTCCCATTCCAAAGGATCCTTTGATCTTAGGAATGCCTTCATCTTGTTTTTTCATATGTTGTAATCCTTTCCATCAAAGTAAGGCGGTCTGGTATTACATTGCCCTTCTACCAGCCCTGGAGCTAACATACTAGCTATGGATCTTTAACTCTGAAGTAAAACACTTTAAACAAAGTGAGTATACGAGCTATGATACCAATTGAGATAGCTAGTATAAGCACCTAAGGGGGGTGAATAGGTGTATAATAATTTCTCGTGATAAGTGAGCAATACGAAATAGACAATAGAAAGGAAGTTCGCCTTTTGTTAACAAAAACGGATTATGATCAAAGTAAAATAGAGTAAGGAAGAGAAAATGAATACTGAGATTATAGTGGTTTGGCTTATTTCAAGCCTAAGTCCACTCTTCTGCATTGACAGCCCACTGGTTGGATTTCACTATGAACAAAAGAGTTGTTACAGCAAAGCTCTCCCTTGATTCCACAGTGTAGATACTCTATCACACTTCCTCAAGGTTTCTTAGAATATATAGGCTCTCTTTTGCGTACAAGATTTCGCTCAACAAATGAATTGACTAAGAACAAAGAGATTCAGACTTTGGAATTCTTCTATCGCGCACACACTCGAACAACTGGAACGTCTTCCTTATACACTCCTTTATGCCATCATACCCGTTGGCACTTAGCAAAAGAATTCCTCTAATATACTCGTTGGACAAAATCAATTAGGAAGATCATTCGAGCTATTTAAGGAACATGTCAATAGCCCATCAATCATGCTCGCCCATACAATCAGGATCTCGATTTCCATAAGTAGAACCTTCCAAGTATACTTCGCCAATCATCGGATCCTTAATCTCTGAATCAATCATGATCAAATAAATGATTCCATTATGTCATATCTAGCCAAGAGATTTTCTCCAGTCGATAAGGTCAAATCCTTAATAAAACACCCAGTTCTGGATAGCCCTTCTTCGACGGATTAGAAACTGTCAATGAGAATAGACTTTGAGTCTTGAGGCTGGCAATCCGGAGGTCTTCAGACCCTAAATAGTAAAGTCTGCAAATCTTCAGACTAGACTGATGGAAACGTTTTGTCAGCTTGAAAATACTCTAGGAAGATTTCTCCAACATCCTGGACCTACGTGGGCAGTTCCTTGCTTGATGGCCATGCTGACCACATTCAAAGCACGCTCTTGATATGCTCAGACACTAGGTTGGCCTATGGTTCCTTCCACAACCTTGGAACACAATCGACGAATCATCTGACTCCTATCGGGTGACAGCCTGCACCCTTCCTTGCACTGGAGGCCTGTTCCAAGTGCCTTACTGCAAGTCCTGCAGCCCATTCCCTATGTTATGTTCTATCGGTGGTGGCGGCGGCAATGGTTGTGATCTCATTTGCCTGCGCGGAAAGTTTCTAACCAGGTGACCTTATTGACCACACTCAAAACAAGCACCCACCCTAAAGTGGCATGGGGCTGATCCATGTCGCTTTCCGTAGAAGTGACACATGACATTTTGGTTTAGCGTTGACTTTCTGATTATATTCCTTCGATTAGGATGAATGGGTTGCTTTCCTTTGGTCATTGGCTTCTTCCCAAACCAATTTCCATCTTTGTCTGAATTGAATCATGATCTAGATGCGGTAGCTTGCTCCCTGATCACAACTCTAGGTTGGGCCTCAGCAGGTGTGGTAACAACTGCAGTTACGGCACTGGCAGCGGTAGTTATAGTAGCAATAACAGCGGCTTGGTCCTAAGCTTGTTGACCCAACAAGTTCCCAAGGGACACTAGTGCTTGAACGATCCCGTCGAACCTAGGATCGCTCGGTGTTGCTACACTAGTACCGCCCTGCGGCGGTACTCTCTCACCTGCATTGGCCTAAGTTGATGCTCTACCACCACCACGACCTCCTCGGGCACCGACCCTCATTGGTGTCCTACCCCAAGCAATAGGCCCGATGGTACGCCTCCTTGGTGTCATTTGCTCCTAATCACTCATGCTACAGGATCTTTATAGAAACCTATTTTCTAATTCCAATATCAGATTAGAATTTGAGTGACCCACATCAAACAGCTACCAATCAGCTATTAATCACATGTATCAACAAATTAAAAGTGGCTTTTCCTAATAACTATCCCAAATCCCATCGCACCTTATCACTCCAAATACTAACTTGCTCTAATACCACTAAAATGGGGATGTCACGTCCCGATCCTCGAGCACGTGCCCATCCCTCAGCGGTCGATTAAATAGTAATGTCCCAGGACGCATCGCCGACCCATTCTTTTTAATGCGCATGCTGAAGCAAATAATTAATCTCTAGACAACAACAAAAATGTGATAGAGAAGTAGGGCCATAAATTTTTCAAACCATAACACACTTATATACATATCAACCCAAGTCATTTATAACATTAGCCAATGTACACAAGGTTTGCAAAAGGGGGAGGGCTACAAGTTCTCTAATCATTCGAGTCCTCGATTGAATACTCCGGGGTCCCTGGATCAGAAAGATCCAAGTCTACCACTGAACCCTCAGGAGGATTAGCCGTGCAGTTGCCAAAAGCAACCTCCAGCATCATACTAGGAATCTCAGACTCTAGAAGGGGACCTTCTCTGGATCTTACTAGCGCGTGACGATACCATGATCTGTATCGATGAGGTACCTTGGGAGATAGACCCTTATTGACCTAAATAATGGATTGTACGAGTTCGTAGACCTAGGCTCCTTGGCTCCCAAGGAGGGGAATATGAGAATGCTGTTTAATGACCTTCTTCGGTTGACCAAAACATTCGGGTGGTGCCGCCATCTACGATCCTGTAAATGTTATTCCACAACAGGGTGAGATGACATCTTAGCAAGGTCATCCCCTAAACTCTGACTATGAAGGAAATATGCCCAAAGGGCTGCCTAAGCACAAGCACAAGTCAGAGGACTTAACTTTTCCTCCATTCATTCTTGCAAGTCAGTATATTTGATGAAATCAACCAATCATTTCATTTCAAGTCATATCAAACACCAATTGGTTGATTCACTCGATTCCAAGTCATCAAGACCATCTCTTGGTCCATTTACTCAATACTATCTATAAAGTCCGATTTTATCAAGGATTGCTCGCTCTAACCTAAAAATAGATAATATAGCTCACTCTAAGTTGATAAAGTATATTGCTCTTGCTAAGCTGACATATCAAAGCCCTCAAGCTGATATAGTATACTGCTAATGCTCACTATAAGCTGAGAAGGTATACTGCTCACGCTAAGCTGACATATAAAAGCTCTCGGGTTGATATATTATACCGGTATACTGCTCGCGTTAAGCTGACATATCAAGCTTGTAGGGTGATATAGTATACCATCCTGATCATCTAACACTTTCACCATTTTTATCATACCCGGTAAAAATAATCGTGTGTGGGTACACGGTCGGCCCTAGTCAAAATACAATATTTTCATTTTAGAAAATCCCACTAATTCCAACAGTCCAAAAACACATTTTTGACGTTGTAAACTGACACCCGGTAATTTTTTAATTAATTATCAAAATTATTAAATTTTGGGATAAATACCCGAAATTACAATTATCACTCAAATTGCATAAACTAGCAGTCAATTAAATAAATCATTCACACCATTGCAATCAGCACGAAATTTCGATCACCTACTATTCCGATCTAATTTCTGGAAAAAATTAATTAATTAAATAATTACGGAAAATAATTAATAGATACCAATAATGGACACTTAGGCTGTAAAAGCCTAATTAAATACTGAGACGGGTTCGGAAAATTCCCGAACCTCACTAGACAAATACTACTGCTTATTTAGTTGCTAATTACACTAATCTAACTACCTAACATACATTAACGATTAACTAAATCACTAATATGTTCTAACTAACCACTTAATTCAAGCTTAACTTAAACTAATCAACCGTTAAGTGTCATTAACTCCCTAAGCAAAGATTAGTGAGTAAAATCACTAGATTTGCGAGCCGGTGAGTTCACTGCAACGGGGACGCGACGGCGGCCAATAAACTCCGAAACGACGGCACCAATGGGAGCCTAAATCAGGCCGAAATCGGCCACAAAGCCCACGGTTGGGCTGCCGATTCTGAGGAGAGAAAAACAGCGGCTGTTTGGGTGCGGCTTGGGTTGGATTCGGCGGCCGTGGGTGGAGATGCGGGCTGGTGCGGAGTCGGGCCTTGGGCGTTGGACAAGTAGGCCGAGTTGTAGCTGTTGGGCTTGCAATTGGAAATGGGTTGAATTGCTGGAGCAGAAGTTGGAAATGGGTTGTTGTGACATCCCATATTTTCAATCTTATTTTCCACTGAATAAATCGGGCATCTCATCGACGCGCTTATAGGGCTGTTCTCAGAGTTGATCACTCTCGAGATAATTAGACTATCTGGAGAAGCCATTAAGGAATTTTAAGGCAATAAACGTGAGAATTTGACAAGGAATCGACTATTCGACCGTGCTCATCTTTGGAGGTCATTACAGTACAGTTAAAAATCGATTAGAAGTCAGAGATAGGTCGATTCAATTGAGATGTATGGCTAATCGTGGGTGACTCCACTAAATTGAAAAATTCTCGACGGCCGGCACTAGATTGATTTCTCTATCGTTTTGGTACCCTGTGTCTGTATTTGAATCCTCGAGATTTTCATGACAACCAAGAGTCGCCAATGGGTCGAGTGGGTTCATTGTGGCTCGAAGAAAATCGACCATGGGTCATTTGCACTAAAAGTTCTGAAAGCTACCAGGTAGCTTAGGTCACGCTAAAAACGTGCTGGAGTGAAATTAACCGTGCATTTGAATCCGATTTCAAAAATTGAAAGTTCTATCAGGTTGCGGGTCATTTTAGGAACATCGACTCAGTCTCTAAAGATATTTCTGCAATCGACACTTTTTGAGAAAAAGTCGTCCTAGGGCCGTTTTTGTCCAGAAAAAGTCAGGGATCGTTTTTCATTGTGCAACTGGGAAGCAAGTAGGATCAATTGGTGAGGAAAATTTTCAATTGGATCATTGAGGTGTCAGTTTATTTTTGAGTGGCCAAATTGGATTGATTTAAACATGAATGAGTGTCCAATTGGAGGAAATTCAAGGCAAATTCGTGTACCCCCACCACCCATGATATTTGGACCGTCCCGGGCTTCTAGAAGTGAGCCTAGGTGGTTGATTTGAGGTCAAGCAACTAGCTGGTGGTGGAGGAATGGTCAAGGAGACCATTTGGGGGAGAAAATAAGGCCATTGGTAGGCCCCTTGTTCCCTCTCTCTTTCCTCACCTCTTCCCATCTCCTGCTAGCCGACATTCTCTCCCCTCCATTATGTCATTTTCAAACACAATAAGCCTGAGGAGAAGCCGAGCAGCCCCGCCTGTCACATGCCATCGCTCGATGCCGTCATTGCCCTGCCGTGCCGCTCGCAAACCGCACCTAGCCGTCTCACCTTCACATCGTTCTAGCCGCTGTTTTGCTCCCAATGTGACCCTAGGATGCCACCAGGACTGCTCGAGTCAAGCTGGAGCCCGTTCGACCGTTGTGGACCACAGTGCATCCCCGCCTTAGCTCGCCAAAGCTTCGCCTAGCCGTTGCCGGTCCTTGCTCACCCATCTAGCTGCCGTTTAGCTCTCAACCAACCTAGAACAGAAGCTAAAGAAGCAGGTTTCAGCAGCTCTGTTAGGTTCGTTTTGGCCCGTTTCCTAGCCCCGAAAGTTAGGCCCGCTTTGGAGAGAAGTGAGCCCCGTTGCGTCCCCATCGATTTGAACCGACCAGCTCGTGAAACAAGTGAGTTTAACTCACTAATCCTTGTTTAGTAGGTTAATTATGCTTATGGGTTGATTAGTTTAGGCTAAGATGGATTAGGTGGATAGAATAGATTAGATTAGTGAATTTAATTAATTACTGATGAATGTTAGGTGGATAGTTAGTGAAGTTAGAGCCTAGACAAGCTTTAGTATTTTACTAGAGTGGTTCGGTAATTTTTTCGGGCCTGTCTTGGCTTCCGGTTAGGCATTTTCGAGCCTAAGTTGATTTATTGACATTTATTTATTAATTTTAGTAATTATTTAAGTAATTATTTATTTTCCAAAAATTCAACCAAGATGGCTGGTGACCAGAATTTCATACTGATTGCAGTGGTGTTTTTTTATTTATTTAATTAAGCACTGGTTTGTGAAAATTGAGTGAATTGGTGATTATGGGGATTTACCCAAAATTTGAGAATGTCGGTATTTGTTGGGAAAATAAACGTGATAGGTTGTGAGTTGAACCTAGAAAGCCGTCGAGTATGGTATGGCTGTGCCAGTTGGGTTGATTTTTTGCCACCGAACTTGGAATCGATCATGCCCAATTGGGCCATGATTTGCAACCTATTAGAGGTCGTGGCCAATCGGGCCGTGATTTACCACCTGTTAGAGGTCGTGCCCAATCAGGTTGTGATCTGCCACGTAATAAAGGTCATTCCCATTGGGCCGTGATTATCACTTATAGATAGGTTGTGTCATTTAGACCGAGATTTATAGTCATGCATTTGGTAGACTATGCTCGTTGAGCCGTGAGTAAGAATTGAGAATGAACAATTAAGATAACCAGAGAGTGGCCTTGTTGACATCTAATCGACTAAGTCGATTGATCGATGGTTCGATCTATTTGATTGGATGTCTATTTGAACTGTGCTGTTTTGTAGGGAGAGACTGAGGCCAAGGTAAGTTCTCTAACCTGTGTTGTGCTTAGGCAGCCTTTAAGGTGTATTGGCTTCCTAATCGGGTCTTAAGGGGTAGAACTTGCTGAGACGTACTCTCACCCCGTTGTGGGACAACATCTGAGGTCCATAGATGGCAGCACCCCCAGCTCCTCGCGAACTTTTTGGTATACTGGAGGAAATCACAGAAATAGGTTATCACATTTCGACACATGACCACCTCGAAGGATTGAAATATGTACTGGTGAAATCCACCATCTGGAATGATGTGGGTGAACCCTAAAATGTGCCCCATAAATATCGGTCGTGGTATCGCCATTACAGTGATAGACGAAGGGGTGGACTTGTACCGGAATCTGATGTACCTCTGTATGTTTTGGAGGTTGCGTTCGGGAAGGGTACAACGGATCCTACGGGTGGATTAGTGGTGGATGCAAATGATCCCAAGCTCGAGGGCGATTCTAACTCTCCGGTGTACTTGGCCATGGGCTCCGGTGAGAGCAAGGAAGAAGGAGAGATCGTTGAAGAGGAGGAGGACCCGGAGGAGGACCCAGAGGAGGATCTAGGAGAGGATTGAGACCCCCACCCCTGTCTGTAGACTTTGTTGGTGAACTTGTTGTTTAGAACTTGGCTTGGTAGTTTATCTTGTATATATTTGCACTTTAGTTTGCAATGTATATAAGTGTGGTTGTTTTAGGTTCGAGATTTTATGGCCTTGTTTTCCTATCCCATTATTTTATTGTCTGGGGACTTATATCTACTTTCACATGCGTATATAAAAAAGAATGGGTCGGCGATGCGTCTTGGGACATCGCTATTTAATCGACCAGGTGAGGGATGGGTGCGTGCCTGAGGATCGAGGCATGACATCCCCGTTTAAGTGTTATCAGAGCATGGTTTAGGGATTGGAGTGATAAGGTGTGATGGTTTATAGTATAGTAAGTAGAAAGGCCTTTAAATTCATGATTGGTGCATGTCGGTGATAGTTGTTTGATAGAATTGCTTGTTGTGTTGATTGCTCAGCTTCTGATTCGGTTTGGATTTGGAAGATAGGTTTCAGTAGAAAAGCTGAGCCATGAGTAATCAGGAGCAGTGAACTCCTACCAAGAGGACCGTTAAGGTTGTGACTCGGGGTAGAATTCCAACCGGGGTCGGTATTCGAGGAGGCCCAAGTCAAGCGCCAGTAGGGTGGCACCGCCTCTTGTTGGTGCCTGGGTAGTAGCCCTTAGTGATCCCAAAATCGAGGGGATCATGCAAGCGCTAGAAGCCATGAGAGATGTGATGGCACGGTAGGCACATAATCAAGCCTCTATTGCTGTCGCCGCTACTACTACTGCCGTTGCCGCCACCGCTCGGGCCGTCCTCGTTGCCGCCCCTATAGTTGCACTTGTTGTCACCCTTGTTGAAGTTCCACTTGTGAATGTGGCCGCTAGAAGGACGATTCACAAGTTAGTGGGATAGTTCTTGAAGCTGAACCAGCCGAGGTTTGTTGGTGAGGGAGACCTTGAAGCCACGTCGCTTTAGATTTAGGGCCTTGAGAAAGCGTTTGCACTTCTAATGTGCAATGAAAAGGAGAAAGTGCTATTGGCAGTATACCAACTTTAAGGCAATGCGAACATCTGGTGGAGAGCTGCCAAGGATACGGTATTTCCGAAAGGGGTGGTCCAGGTGTGGGACACCTTCCTCAGAGCATTTAATGATCAGTACTTCTCAGATAGTGCCCGAGAACAAAAGATGGAAGAGTTTCAACATCTTCGCCAAGGGAGTATGACCATTGACCAATATGGGGTCAAGTTTGCGAAGCTTTCCTAGTATGCTCCGAGGTTAATTGAGGACCCTAAAGAGAAAGCCCAAAGATTTAGAAATAGTATTCGTTATGAACTGAAACAGCCTTTGCTACCGTTGGATATGACTGATTTCGAGAAGTATATCATCGAGCTCAGATGATAGAGAGAGGATTGAATGAGCAAGTTGCCTCGTCTGGATCGAGGTTTAGTTCATCCAGAGAAGGAATTCGTCATGTAAAGAAGCCCATGACAGGAAGTAGATTTCAGATACTGCCCAATAGGAAGGGTGGAATTGGCAAGTTTGGGTCAAACTGGATTGAGTTATGTTGTGCTTGTGGAAGGTGACATGGAGCAAACTAGTGCCCTCGAAGGACGGGTGCCTGTTTTGAATGTGGCCAGCAGGGTCACTTAGCCAGGAATTGTCCTCGGAGACAAGGGAGACCTCAACAGTTGCCGCCGTTGCCACCGTTGGGTCAGATTAGATAGAACATGCCTTAGAAAGTATCGCAGGGAGGACAGCTTAGACCTCTAGTTCAAGGCACGGTGTATGCCATCACTCAAGGTCGGGCAGAGGCTATGCCTAACGTGATCACAGGTATGGTTTCGCTGAACAACCATCCTACTTACGCTTTATTTGACCCAAGAGCAACCCATTCTTTTGTTGTCGAGCAATATGTGAAGTTGTTAGGATTAAGTCCTATATTGTTGGAGTCAGCAGTTTGCATATCTACACCATTGAAGGATAAAGTGATAGCCGCTTTGGATTGTTCTAGTTGCAAGTTAGCTATTGGTGAGCGAGTGGGAAAAATAGACTTGTTAGTCCTAACCATGTATGACTTTGATTTGATAATTGGCATGAACTCGCTCATCAAGCAACGAGCTAAGATGAACTGCTATCACAAAGTGATTTAGTTTAATCTGTTAGAAGGTGAGAGCTTCGAGTTTGTCGAGAATTGAGGAGGACCCTCGATTATCTTGATCTCGTCGCCAAAGGCAACTCATTTGTTAGACGAAGGTTGTCAAGGTTATCTGGCAGCTGTCATGAATATGACAGTTGAAGAGCTGAAGATAGAAGACATTGCTGTACTACAAGAATTTCTAAATGTCTTTCCAAAGGAATTGCCAGGATTGCCGCCAGAGAGGGAAATTGAGTTTGTGATCGAGCTAACATCTTGGACAGAGCCAATCTCTAAGGCTCCTTACCAAATGGCATTATCTGACTTGAAGGAACTGAAGATGTAGATGCAAGAGTTATTGGATAAGGGATTTATTCGTCCCAATGCATCACTTTGGGGAAAACAAGTTCTCTTTGTAAAGAAGAAAGATGGTTTGTTGTACCTATGCATTGACTATCAGCAAGCCAATCAGGTAACGATCAAGAACAAGTATCCACTCCTGAGGATCGATGACTTGTTTGATCAATTGCAAGGAGCGTCGATATTTTTGAAGATCAACTTGAGGACAGAATATCATCAGCTAAGGATCAGGAATGAGGATATTCCTAAGTCAGCATTTCGTACTCGGTATGGCCATCACGAGTTCACTGTGATGCCATTCAGGTTGACGAATGCTCCAGCTGCCTTCATGGATTTAATGAACCGAGTATTCAAAGAATATCTAGATCATCTTGTGATCGTGTTCATCGATGATATTCTTGTGTATTTGAGAAGTGAAGAAGAGCATGAGAGTCATTTAAGATTAGTGCTACAAACACTGAGAATCCATTAGCTGTATGCCAAGTTTAGCAAGTGTGAGTCTTGGTTAACTCGTGTTGCTTTCTTAGGTCACGTGATTTCAGGCGGAGGAATCTCTGTGGACCCAAGCAAGATTTCGAGATCTACAGTGATGTGTCGTTTAGACGATTGGGTTGCGTGCTGATGCAACATGGCAGAGTTGTTGCATACGCCTCCCATCAGTTGAGGCCTCATGAGCAGAACGATCTAACGCATGACTTAGAGCTCGCGACAATAATCTTTGCCCTGAAGATTTAGAGACACTATTTGTGCGGAGAAAAATTCCAGATCTTCACGGACCATCAAAGTCTCAAGTACTTGCTCTCTCATAGGGATTTGAACATGAGATAATGTAGATGGATGGAATTATTGAAAGACTACGACTGTGATATCCTATATCACCCGAGAAAGGCAAACAAGGTCACCGATGCTTTGAGTTGGAAGTCTTCAGTTGCTCATATACTGATTAAGGAATGGAACTCAATCGAGAGAGCTCGAGATTTGGTATTCAAATTTGAGGTTGGCCACCTTTCGAGTCTTATGGCCACCCTCAGAATTGAATCGGATGCCCAAGTCAGAATCAAGCTACTCCAACCGATAGACCCAGATGTGTAGAAGATTCTTCAAGAGGACATTGAGAAAAGGAAAGCTGACTTTCAGATTTCTGATGAAGGAATACTGAGGTTTTGAGGACGTTTAGTTGTACCTGACGATGTGGAGCTTAGAGATGATATTCTATCAAAAGCACATCGTAGTAGTTATAGCATTCATCCCGGTAGTACTAAGATGTATTAGAATTTGCGTCAACACTATTAGTGGTCAGGTATGAAGGCGAACATCGCCAGGCATGTCGCCAAGTGTTCGACATGTTAGCCGGTTGAAGCTCAACATTGCAAGCCGGGAGGACTTTTGCAACCTCTCGAGATCCCAGAATGGAAATAAGAGCATATCACGATGGATTTCATGACCAAATTACCAAGGAGTTAGACAGGAAATGATTCTATTTGGGTAATAGTCGACAGATTGATCAAGTTGACCCACTTCATTGCAGTTCGAAAGGACCTCAGTTTGGATAGACACGCAGATCTATACGTGCCTCAGGTAGTTTGATTACATGGAGTGCCGGTTACAATAACTTCAGATTGAGACTCAAGATTTACCGTTGCTTTTTGGAAGAGTTTACAGACTGCCTTAGGCACCAAACTGCAGTATAGAATGACGTATCATCCTCAGACAAATGGCCAGTCTAAGAGGACAATTTAGACCCTCGAGAACATCCTGAGAGCTTGTGTACTAGACTTCAAGGGAAGTTGGGAAGAACAACTACACCTGGTGAAGTTTGCCTACAACAACAGTTACCAGCAGATCATTCAGATGGCTCTATTCGAAGCGTTATGTGGCCGAGTGTGCAGGACACCGGTGTGTTGGGATGAAGTTAGGGAAAGAAAGATCACAAGCCCAGAGTTGGTTCAGCAGTCAGTGGATGCCGTTACAGTGATCAAAGGCAGATTAAAAACCACTCTGAGTCGTCAGAAAAGCTACGTAGATAAGCGTCGATGGCTTTTGGAATTCCAAGTTGGTGATCACGTTTTTCTGAAGGTATCACTAATGAGAGGAACTTTGCGTTTTGGCAAGAAAGGAAAACTGAGTTCGAGGTACGTAGGTCCATTTGAGATTCTTGAGAGAATCGAGACTCTGGCACATCGTCTTGCATTGCCGCTGAGATTGGCGCAAGTGCACAACGTCTTTCATGTGTCGATGTTGAGGAAGTACAAGCTTGACCCGACCCACGTGCTTAATTTTGAAGAATTAGACGTGGATGACCTTGTGTCATACGTTGAAGCCTGGTACAGATCGTGTACAGAAAAGAACAAGTTCTGCGTACAAAGACCATTCTGTTGGTCAAAGTGGTCTGGCAACACCATGGTACTGAAAGAGTAACATGGGAGATTGAAGAGTCGATGAGACAGTTGTACTTCCACCTTTTTGCTTAAAGTATTGTTAGGGTTAAATTTCGAGGACAAAACTTTTATAAGAGGGAAAGAGTTTTGACATCCCAAAATTTCAATCCTATTTTAAATTGAATAAATCAAGCATTTCATTGATGCACCTATAGGGCTGTTCTCAGAGCTAATCACTCTCGAGATAATTAGACTATTTAGGAAAGCCATTCAGGAATTTAAAGGCAATATACGTGAGAATTTGACAAGGAATTGGCTACTCGACCGTGCTCATCTTTAATGGTCACTACAATACTGTTAAAAATTGATTAAAAGTCAGAGATAGGTCGGTTTGATTGAGATGTGTGGCTGATCGTGGGTGACTCCACTAAATTGAAAAATTCTCATCGGCCAGCACTAGACTGATTTCTCTATCGTTTTGGTACCCTGTGTCTGTATTTGAATCCTCGAGATTTTCACGACAACCGAGAGTCACCAATGCATCGAGTGGGTTCATTGTGGCTTGAAGAAAATCGACCACGGGTCATTTGTACTAAAAAGTTCTGAAAGCTACCCAATAGCTTAGATCACGCTAAAAACGTGTGAGAGTGAAATTAACCGCACATTTGAATTCGATTTCAAAAATTGAAAGTTCTGTCAAGTCACAGGTCATTTTAGGAACATCGACTCACTCTCAGAAGATTTTTCTGCAAACCGACACTTTTTGGGAAAAAGTCGTCCTAGGGCCGTTTTTGTTCGAAAAAGTTAGGGATCATTTTTTATCGCGCAACTAGGAAGCAGGTAAGATCAATTAGTGAGGAAAATTTTCAATTGGATCGTTGAGGTGTCGGTTTATTTTTGAGAGGCCAAATTGGATTGATTTAAGCATGAATGAGTGTCCAATTGGAGGAAATTCGAAGCAAATTCGTGTACCCCCACTACCCATGATATTTGGACCATCTCAGGCTTCTAGAAGCGAGCCTAGGTGGTTGATTTGAGGTCAAGCAACCAGCTGGTGGTGGAGGAATGGTCAAGGAGACCATTGGGGAGAAAATAAGGTCATTGGTAGGCTCCTTGTTCCCCCTCTCTTTCCTCACCTCTTCCCATCTGTTGCTAGCCGACTCTCTCTCCCCTCCATTATGCCATTTTCGAACACAGTAAGCCTGAGGAGAAGCCGAGCAACCCCGCCCGTCGCATGCCATCGCCCGATGCCATCCTCTCCCTACTACGCCGATCGCAAACCGCACCTAGCCATCTCAACTTCACACCGTTCTAGCCGCTGTTCTGCTCCCACTGTGACCCTAGGATGCCACCAAGACTGCTCGAGTCAAGCCGAAGTCTGCTCGACTGCCGTGGACCACAGTGCATGCCCACCTCAGCCCGCCGGAGCTCTGCCTAACCGTTGCCGGTCCTTGCTCGCCCATCTAGCTACTGTTTAGCCCTCAACCAACCCAGAACAAAAGTTGAAGAAGTGGGTTTCAGCAGCTTTGTTAGGCTCGTTTTGGCCCGCTTCCTGGCCCCGACAGTTAGGCCCACTTTGGAGAGAAGTGAGCCCCGTTGCGTCCCCATCGATTTGAATCGATCAGCCCGTGAAACAAGTGAGTTTAACTCATTAATCCTCGTTTAATAGGTTAATTATGCTTATTAGTTGATTAGTTTAGGCTAAGATGGATTATGTGGATAGATTAGATTAGATTAGTGAATTTAATTAATTACTGATGCATGTTAGGTGGATAGTTAGTGAAGTTAGAGCCTAGACAAGCTTTAGTATTTTACTAGAGTTGTTCGGTAATTTTCCGGGCTCGTCTTGTGGCACCCCTCGACGGCCCCTGATCCGATTAGGGTCGCCACAGTTCGCTTATCTTTCACTTTCCTTATTAACATGTCACTTTGATACCATTTCAATTGCAGCGGGTCCATACAACATAGGGGGTTTACACTTGTTTTTTTTTTTTTTTGATAGGTCCCTTGCGCAATTCATAAACAGAAGCACATCCAACAAACTCCCTTCCCTATATTCAAAAAACGATGCACACCTACTAAACATCTTATATAAATTAAGGCCGTACACTTTTATTTACTTAAACCATATGGACATCATTCATCGGTACATCAAAATGCCATAGTTTTCTATACTAGGCTATACTTCAAAAGATGACCGACATCTCTTCCAACAGTTGTATACTTAAAGTCCATCGATTAGTGTCGGCGTCCAAAAGTCCCTTCCTTTGCTATCCTCCTCCTCACGGTCATATCCAACTGCTCAATCCATCCACTAATCTGAAATGTTGGTCCACGAAGGGGTGAGTACAACCACTCAGCAGGTAAATGATTAATAAACCACTCAATACATCATGCCATGCGATCATCACAATCATAGCATCACATGTCATACAAGCATCAATGCACAACATACCATGGCATCATGCACATGTCATCATACCTCATGTACCATCATCATCATATCATACACTTACCATCAACATGTCACATATGGCATCATCCTTACCATGCATCCATACGTATAACATCATCATCATATCACCATATCACATGTACCATCATCATTACCATGCATTCATGCATGTAACATCATCATCATATCATCATATCACATGTACCATCATCATTACCATGCATCCATGCATGTAACATCATCATCATATCATCTTATCACATGTACCATCATCATTATCGTGTATCCATACACATCTCATCATCATATCACAGGTACCATCATCATTACCATGCAACCATGCATATCTCATCATATCATGCATATATCATCATGCATAATTCAATTTCAATTTCATTTTGGACAGCCACATTTCTCTTTCCTGAGACCAATGTTTTGCATCTCACATTCATCACTCGCGCCCAATCCTGGCATTGCGAGAAACCTCCGGCATTCAGCCATTTAAGGCCACCGGGCATCCGGCCCCCCACATTCCGGGCATCTCGTATCCCAACTGGCATCACGAGGCATCCCTTCGGGCAAAAACCTCCAAGGCTTCTGGCATTAACACTCCCTGGCCGGGCATCTCGCATCCCAACTAGCATCACGAGGCATCCCCCTGGGCACAAACCTACAGGGCTTTCGGAATTATGTACCGACATACCACCAGGCCTCCCCTGGAATTACGTACCGTATACCACTGGGCATCTCGACACTCCCGAGGAATCTCCGGGGCTCGCCATGAAAATGGTTTCCCCTGCCCTATGGAATTACGCCACTAGGCCACCGGGCATCCCGACACTCCCGGGGCATTATCATCCGCCACAACAATTTCCTCATTGGTCATTATTCATGTTCACCAATTTCGGTCTCAATTTAGCATGGCACATGATGTAATGGCAAACAAATCATATTCAGCATTAAATTCATACATGCATCTCAATTCATTGTAATGCATGCATCAAGACCTCATCATACATGCAACAAGGTACAATTATTCATAAAATGGAATTTGTACCAATTAAAATAATCTATTTATCTTGCCCTTTTTACATATATTTAAATTCCAGCTTGTACCACTTTCGAAAACATTTAATTTAAATATCCATATGATTCTCAAAAATCATAAAATTAAGGCAAGTGATAGATAAGACAATGGGATAATGATTTCATGCAAAATGCATGGCCAAATAGAATTCCACACAAATTCATAATTCACACAAATACAGCATGTAATTTCGGATGAAATCAGAATGCACAGTTTCTGAAATAATTTGATTAAAATATCCAAACGACCTCCAAAAATTACAAAATTTTACCAAGTTATAGCCAAGACACTAAAGTAGATTTTCATGAATACTTCCAAGCCAAATTCTTTTTAGATTATTTTCTACAGTCACACGAAACTTCTGGATCTAACACCGAAACGTCCAGTGCATGCTTCTCCAAAATACTGAGTCTTCACCTACCTATTCTTCTTCGTTTCCTCTGAAATTTGGATATGTTTTACTTCAATATGTTCTCTACAGGTTTCATGAAGGGATCTAAGTCAAATATCCAGATTATAGTCATCATATGGGTCCATGAAGTCTCGGGTGTCCAGTACCGTGTCTCCAGATTTACCATCTTCAAGAGTAAGTCAATTCACTCGGTTATACTTGTTCATTTTACTTAAACTTTGAGTATGTTGTAGCTTAATATTTTCTATACAAGTTCCATGAAGAATTCGAAAAGGGATTCTTAGTAAAAATCAACATACAACGACAAATCCACCGAAAGGTCAGTGAAATCGTTCCAGATATGGTATCTCCGTAGAATGAGGTTTTGACCCCTCAAATCTCCGTCATTTTGTACCAAATTTGAGTATGTTATAGTTTAAGAGGTTAGATAAAACTTTCATGAAGAAATCAAAGTCAAAAACGAACTCGAAACATGCATATAAGCTCTCACAAGGTTCTGACTCAAGCGGATTCATGCGAAAACATTTCAGATCTAGCATCTCTGTAGGATGAGAGTTTGACCCCACAAATCTCCATAATTTTGTACCAAATTTTATTATGTTGTAGTTTAAGATGTTATCTATAACTTTTATGAAGGGATAAAAGTCAAAATCGAACTCAAAACATGCATGCAAGCTCTCATAAGATTCTGGGTCAGGCGGTTCATGTGAAAATATTCCAGATCTAGCATCTCCGTAGGATGAGAGTTTGACCCCTTAAATCTCCATCATTTTATACCAAATTTTATTATGTTATAGTTTAAGATGTTATCCACAAATTTCATGAGAGATCAAAGTCAAAATCGAACTCAAAACATGCATGCAAGCTCTCACAAAGTTCTGACTCAGGCGGTTCATGCGAAAACAGCAAGCATCTCCAAGAACAAACCTCAAGTACTTCGATTTCTAGCCTCTAAACATCCAAGAATTCAACCACACATGCAAGACACACATGCAAGAGTGGAAATCAATCCCAACTTTCCTCTAAGACCAAGCGGATATCGACACACGAACGGCACACCGGCGACGGACGGACGGCGTGCGGGCGGCGACGGGCGAGCTCCTCCTCCTCGGCCTCCCTCTCTCTCGCATCTCACTCTCTCTCAGCAACTCTCTCCCTCTCTCTCACTCTCTCAAAACCAGCCACTCTCTCTCTCTCTTTCTTTTTGGTGGCTTATATATTGCATGCATTCTTCTCTTGCATGGGGGACACTTGTCCCTAAGAAGGAGACAAGTGTCTCCTTTGCCGAAGACACTTGGAGGAAGCCATACGGCTCCTCCTTCCCCCTCCATGCGCCGACAATGGGCCGGGCTTATGGCCCACTTTAGGCCCATCTCACTTGGGCCTAAGGTCCAAACTTAAATGGCCCAAGTTTATTTTATTTTATTTTTATAATATATCTTAATCATCATTTAAATAAATATCTAATTGCATAAATAATAAGGCCATTAAACTTATAGTCACAAATCCATAAATTCCAATTTATGATGCACATGGCCAATGATAGAATTTTCTTTCCTATCACATAATTATCCCTTAAAAGCTTGGCCATATATCTTATTGCAAATTATGGATTAAATGGCCATAAAATAACTTGATGGGATTTCCATCACCTATTCATATACTTTAATGTAACTAGAGGTCATTATGAATTTTGGGATGCCACACGTCTTGGCTTCCAATTAGGCATTTTCGGGCCTAAGTTGATTTATTGACTTTTATTTATTAATTTTCGTAATTATTTAAGTAATTATTTATTTTCCAAAAATTCAACCGAGATGGTGGTGACCAGAATTTCATGCTGATTGCAGTGGTGCTTTTTATTTATTTAATTAAGTACTAGTTTGTGAAAATTGAGTGAATTGGTGATTATGGGGATTTACCCCAAATTTGAGAATGTCGGTATTTGTTGGGAAAATGACCGTGATAGGTTGTGAGTTGAACCTAGAAAGCCGCCGAAGTATGGCTGTGCCAGTTGGGGCGAATTTTCGCCACTGAACTTGGAATCAGTCGTGCCCAATTAGGCCGTGATGTACCACCTGTTAGAGGTCGTGCCTAATCGGACTGTGATCTACGACCTAATAAAGGTCACGCCCATTGGGCCGTGATTACCACCTATGGATAGGTTGTGTGCTTTGGACCGAGATTTATAGTCAAGCATTTGGTAGACTATGCTTGTTGAGCTGTGAGTAAGAATTGAGAATGAATAATTGAGATGATCGGAGAGTGGTCTTGTTGACATCTAATCGATTGAGTCGATTGATCAATAGTTATATATGCTTGATTGGATGTTTATTTGAATTGTGCTATTTTACAGGGAGAGACTGAGGCCAAGGTAAGTCCTCTAATTCTTGTTGTGCTTAGGCAGCCCTTAGGGCGTATTGGCTTTCTAATCGGGTCTTAGGGGGTAGAACTTGCTGAGAAATAATCTCACTCCGTTGTGGGACAACATTTCAGGTCCATAGATGGTAGCACCCCTAGCTCCTCCCAAACATTTTGGTATACTGGAGGAAATCACAGAATTAGGTTATCACATTCTGATACACGACCACCCCGAAGGATTGGAATATGTACTGGTGAAGTCCACCGTCTAAAATGATATGGGTGAACCCCAAAAGGTGCCCCATAAATATCGGTCATGGTATCGCCATTACAGTGATGGACAAAGGATGGGCCCTATTCCGGAATCTAATGTACCTCTGTACATTTTAGAGGTTGCGTTCGGGAAGGGTACAGTGGATCCTAAGGGTGGATCAGTGGTGGATGCGAAAAATCCCAAGCTTGAGGGCGATTCTGACTCTCCGGTGTACTCGGCCATGGGCTCCGGCGGGAGTGAGGAAGAATGAGAGATCGTTGAAGAGGAGGAGGACCTAGAGGAGGACCTAAAGGAGGATCCAGGATAGGATTGAGACCCCCACTCCTATCTGTAGACTTTGTAGGTGAACTTGTTGTTTAGAACCTGGCTTGGTAGTTTACCTTGTATATATTTGCACTTTGGTTTGCAATGTATATAAGTGTGGTTGTTTCAGGTTCGAGATTTTATGGCCCTGCTTTCCTATCCCATTATTTTATTGTTTGGGAATTTATATCTACTTCCGCATATGTATATTAAAAAGATGAGTTGGCGATGCGTCCTGGGCCGTAGCTATTTAATCGACTAGGTGAGGGATGGGTGCGTGCCCGAGGATCGTGGCATGATAGCTGTGGGCTACTTTGGACATGGAGTAGCGGGTCAATGCTAGGGGCTTTGACGGGCGGTTGACTTGTGGGGCACGTGGACGAAGGGGCAACAAGTCAGTCGATGGAGGTTGGGACAACAAGTGGCAGCTCGGCGGGGGAAATCAATGGAGTTCGGTGGGGGCAGCGAGCGTGCAATCGACAGTTGAAAAATGAAAGGGAAAACAAAAGAAGCCAAGGGGTCGATGGAGCTGGGGTGGGCCAGAAGGAAACCGAAGAAGGGAAAGAAATTTAAAAGATAAGAGAGTGGGGGTTGTCGGCCGGGAGGAGAAAAACGTGCAAAAAGAAAGAGAGAGAGAGAGATGGATGGATAAGGAGGGGGTTGACAGTCAAAGATGCAAAGGCAGAAGCGACGGGTCGACAGTCAAAGATGCAAAGGCAGAAGCGAAGTCTACTACGGAGAGGGCGGTCGAGTGGAGAGAGAGACGTGCGAGAGAAATAGTCCAAAGGAGGGGGAGAAGAAAATATTTAAATAAAACATCTTATACTCATCAAGTCTTGGTCCCACAAGCTCTCATTTAATCTAATTTGGTCCCCAAAAATCCCCATGTTAAAATACTTGATCCTCACTTGCTTTCTTGCCCCCTACTTCCCTTAAATAACCGATATTGGACTGCAAAATTGGTCATTTCCCTTAATTCCAAATTCTATTTCCTTTTTTTCCCGAAATCTAATTTCTTAACAAATCTCTCCGATTGATGTCTAATTTTATTGAAGAAAAAGCCCACACAATTTCCTTTCGCCAAGTGGCTCACACAAGAGGCCAAAAATCCCTTCAAATTGGCCAATCCAAGTTTCCGTTCATCTTCCGAATCGTCCAAATTGATTTTTCGTAAAAATCCCGAACTCATTGAGAATTCCTCGAAAGATGAGTTGACGTTCCTGAAATGACTCGTGATATAACTTGACTTTCAATTTCTAAAATCGGATTTAAATTCACGGTTAATTTCACCCGGACATGATTTTAGGGTGACCTAACCTAACGGGTAGCTTTTAGGAATTTTTGGTGCAATTGACCCGTGGTCAATTTTCTTCGAGCCACTCGTATCTCTTTGACACATTGGCGACTCTCGGTGGTCGTGAAAATTTCAAGATTTCAAATACGGGCATAGGATACCCAAAACAATAGAAAATCAGTTTAGTGCCGATCAACGAGAATTTTGCAATCAGGTGGAATCATCCACACTTTGACCACACATTTCAGTCTAGTCGAATTATCTCCGGTCTCTGATCGATTTTTAATTGTGCTGTAATGACTCTTGTAAATTAGCACGGTCGAGCAGTCGATTCTTAGTCGAATTCTCAAGTCTATTGCATTAAAATCCCTTAATGGCTTCACATGATAGATTAGTTATCTCATGAGTGGCCATCTCAGAGAAAGGCACTATATGCGCGTCGATAAAAAGCCTAACTTATCCAATTGAAATCAAAACCTGAAAATCAGGATGTCACAAATAATGAATTTTTTTTCCAATAATAATGAAGATACTTTTTATGAATTTTTTTAAATTATTAATTTTTCATGAAATAAACGAAACAAAAATCAATGATGGAAGTAAACAAGGTATTTTGTTGGCAAAAGAAAAACAAAGGATATTGTGAATACGGAAGAGGTAAGTAAGGTAAGTTTAGAAACAAGATGTACCCTCTCCCAGGTTCTTATCCTAATATGGAACCGACTTCTCCAAACGCTTGCTTCCATTCCTCCACAACCTGTTCATTGAACCGCCTTGTATTGGATCTGAACCTCTCCTCGAAAATCCCAGTCTGGTGCCACGCATGTGCTGGCTTCCCCGCACCCCCCACCCAAAAACAAAAAAAAAAAAAATACAGGCACCACCACATACATTCCATTGTTTCTCTTGCACTCCATCATTTGTATGAGCTCAGGAGCACCATTCTCTCGAGCCGTAGTTTTATAAGAGAATTGGGATCAATATCCCAGATCGCGTAATCACATTGAGAAGTTCCAGGCTGAATACCTTGCATGTGTGGAGCTCGTTGTTGCCTCTGTAGAGGTAGACCCCCGCTTTTGTTACGAAATTGCACGACGATTTCAGAAAAATAACGCTCGCAAACAATTCACCAAGCAGAATATATTAATAAAATAACAGAATCAGATGAACACGCCAGAAAATTTGTTATCAAAGTTCACCCAAACCTAGGCTACGTCTCCGCGCAGAGGCACTCTGCGAATCCACTGGCCTTCGAAAAAAGTTGGAATACAACGATGATCTTCTCTTGAGATCAGGGCACAAAGAGATTGAGAACCCCCATCAAGAAAAAAACTCATTTTTTTATTTTCTCTTTTTCTTGCCTCTCTATTTCCTTTTTTAAGGTCTTGACGGCTAGGGTCTTGTCATCGCTAATATAAAGATATCACTTTTAACCTAAAAGCAAATCTAATAGAAAAGACAAGAAAAGCCCCTAACAATAAATATTTGGCTTCATCTATAACAATCTCCAACTTGAAGACAAATATACCCAAGCACCAAGCAACTTTGCATCCATCTTATTCAGAAAATAGTAGTTGAAAAACTTGTGGCTCTGTGATACTTCTCATCAATCAACATGGAGTAATACCAATGGTAGTAGTACAGAAAATATGCTTCTCTCTGTCTACTACCTTGGTCAACATGTCAGCTGGGTTCTTTGAGGTATCGATCTTCTGTAACTTTAACTCATTAACTTTCAATGCAGACCTGATAAATTGATAACGCTTTTTGATATGTCTAGTCCTTGAGTGATAAGCTACATTCTTTGCTAAGTGCATTGCACTTTGACTATCACTCTACAGTATACTGACTGGCTATTTTCAATGTAACTTCTCTATGTAATCTTGTAACTATATGATTTCCTTCGAGGCTTCTGTGATCGCCACGTATTCTGCCTTTGTCGTTGATAAAGCCACTACTTTTTGTAGTTGAGATACCCAGCTCACTGCTATACCTGCAACTGTAAAGACATATCTAGTGGTACTCTTACCACTATCTCAATCACCCGAATGATTTGCATCTACATAACCCTGCAACTCTAGAGATGTACCACCATAACAAAGTGAGTAATTGGAAATGCTTGCTAGATATCTCAATATCCATTTTACTGCATTCTAATGCTCTCTGCTTGGGTTTTGCATATATCAACTTATGACTCCCACTGCCTATGCAATGTCTGGTCTCGTGCTCACCATGGCATACATCAAACTCCCCACTGCTAATGCATATGGAACTATCGCCATCTCATCTTTCAAAGCCTAAATGCTCAGACACATATTCTTAGAAAGTTTGAAGTGACTCGCTAGAGGAGTTGCAACCGGTTTTGCCTTGTCCATGTTAAATCTCTTTAACACATTGTTCACATAGTCTTCCTACGACAATCGTAATTTCTTATTTTTCCTATCCCTGATAATTTTCATGCCTAAAATATTCTTGGCCTCTCCCAAGTCTTTCATAGCAAACTGTAATGATAACATCTTCTTCACTTCTACGATTCTTTTCATATTGGAACTAGCCACTAGCATATCATCCACATATAAAGAGAGATACACAATGTCACCATCATCATACTTGCAAAAATAAACACAATGATCAGATTCACACTGTGCAAATCCTTTTTATCCATGAAACCATCAAATTTTAAGTACCATTGCTGCGGAGCTTGTTTCAAGCCATACAAGCTTTTCTTCAAGCGACATACCATGTGCTCCTTACCTTTGACTTCAAAACCCTTAGGTTGTGCCATGTATAATTCTTCATCTAAGTCACCATGTAAAACACTGTTTTTACGTCTAACTGCTCAAGATGAAGATCCTCCACTGCAACTATACTCAACAGAACTCTAATTGATGTCATTTTCACTACAGGTGAAAATATCTCGGAGTAGTCGATCCCTTCTTTTTGAAAAAAGCCCTTGACTACAAGTCTCGCCTTGTAGCTAATCCTACAATCTACTTTATTCTTAATCCTGTACACCAATTTATTTAATAAAGCTTTTTTACCTGTGGGTAACTTGGTCAACTCCCAAGTTTTGTTATGAAGTAACGAGCTCATCTTGTCTTTCATAGCACACTCCCATTGCGAGTGAGATGTGTCTACCTTTGCCTCATCGTAAGTCTCCGGTTCTCCTGAATCTGTATTAGATGATGGATCAAAAATTATCTTTGGCTTTCTCACACGTGTAGACCTTCTCAAGACAGATACTTCAGGGTTGTTAGTCTGCTCTGAATCATTGCATTCCTCTTGAACTACCTCTTCATTGATAATAGACTCATCTTGAACCTCTTTTTCAAGTGCACTTTGATCTATTGGAAACATCTTCACGGGCATTGTGTCTAATTCAACATATTCTGGTTCTACTACCTTCTCATGCTCTGTCTGACGATCTTTGTACATCTTTTCTTTATGGAATACCACATTGCGACTGCAGATGACTTTGTTATTTTTATAATCCCAAAGCCTATAGTCGTACTCATCACCACCGTATCTGATAAAGACGTACTTTTGGGACTTAGCATCAAGCTTTTTCCTATCCTCCCTGTCAATCAAAGCATATGCAATATAACCAAACACCTTTAGATGTGAATAATTAATCTTTTTACCTGACCACCGTTCTTGTGGTATTTCTCCATCCAAAGCACTAGATGGACTTCTGTTGATAAGATAAACAATTGCATCAACTGTGGCAGCCTATAAGTGTAGCAGGAGACTTACGTGTAGCCTCATGGATCTCGCACATTCTGGAATAGTCCTATTCATCCTTTCAGCTACACCGTTCTCTTGAGGTTTTAGGAACAGTCCTTAATCCGTGTATGCATTCTCGACTTAAATATTCTGCAAATTCCTTACTTGTGTATTCACCACCATTATCATACTTTAGAGCATTAATCTGATAACCTGTCTCTTTTTCTACTATGATTTTCCACATTCTGAACATCCCAAATACTTTCGACTTTTTTCTAAGAGCATAGACTCAAGTCTTCCTTATCACAACATTAATGAATGTGACAAAATATCTCTTACCGCCATAAGAGAGTTCTTGAGTAGGACCCCATACATCAATATAAACTAACTCTAGCTTCTGACATTTATTTTGTCACCCATTCAATTGAAAACTAACAGCTTTTTGTTTTCCATAAATGCAACTCTCACAAAAATCTAACTCAACTTTTTGCAAACCTGGAAGTAATTTCCTCGAGTGTAACTACTTTACATCTTTTTCACCAAGATGTCCCAAATGATAATGCCAAAGAGTAGACAAATTACCTGTAGTCATTGTAGTTGCAACCATATCACTGATATTGTCTCATTGGAGAAGGTAAAAAGTGTACCTGTATACTTCCCATTTGCTACTACTCTTACCCCTGAGATTATTTTCTTTTTTCCGCATCCAAAGGTTATTACCAAACCTTCTTGCTCAAGTTTACTGGTTGAAATCATATTTTTCTTTAATTCTGGAATATGCCTAGTTTCACGCAAAACTAAACGTTCTTCACCTGAGATGTTTGATAAAGCTAGTAAGAGCATCTAGAGGGGAGGTGAATAGGTGATCAAAGAAATTTTTGCAAAACTTTAACAAGTTGATTCGTCTTCTAAGGATAATAGACTAAAAATGTAAACAACTATAAATAGTAATATAATTCTGCGAATTAAAGTAAAGAGATTAGGGAAAGATAATTAAAACACAAGATTTATAGTGATTTGGCTTAGACCAAGCCTACGTTTACTCTTCCGCACTGATAGCCCACTAGCTAGATTCCACTAAGAACCAAAAGAGATTTTACAGTCTCACGTTCTTAATTCCATAGTGTAGAGACTCTCCTACAATTCCTCAAGGTCTCACAACTATGTAATCTCTCTTTTGAGTACAATTTAAGCTCAATGAAATGAAATAGCGAAGAACTAAAAGCTTCATTCTTTGGAATTCTTCTTTCACACACACACTAGAATAAATTGAGTGTCTTCTTTATATACTCCTCCATGCCTTCATAATCGTTGGCACCTTCCAAAGGAGTTCTTCCAATCTACTCGTTGGATAGAATCAATTAGGGAGATCTCGAGTTATTTAAGGAATGTGATGATAGCCCACCAATCCTGCTCACCCATACAATTAGGATCTAGGTTTCCATAAGTAGAACCTTACAATTATGTTTCGCCTATCAAAAGATCTAATTATCCAAATCAATAAGAATAATAGATCATGAGATGCTCTCTCCAATCGTGAAATCTTCTTCAACCGAACCAAACCTTTAAAGATATACTCTCATCTGGACAAGTCTTCTCCAATGGATAAAACTTTCCTTCGTCGGTCTAGAGTCTATCATTGAGGGCAGACTTTAAATCTTGAGTCTTGAGTCTTCAGACTTTGATAATAGAGTCTAGAGTTCGTTAGACTTTTGCACTTTGATAATAGAGTCTAGAGTTCGTTAGACTTTTGCACTTGAGTCTACAAGTCTTTAGACTAGACTGATGGAAATGTTTTGTCAATTTCAAAACACATAAGG
Source organism: Eucalyptus sideroxylon (assembly GCA_014182405.2). Lineage (NCBI taxonomy): Eukaryota > Viridiplantae > Streptophyta > Magnoliopsida > Myrtales > Myrtaceae > Eucalyptus > Eucalyptus sideroxylon. Next base: position 6,062,314 of record CM024550.2, on the reverse strand, counting down.
AAGTTTTCTCCAACAATGTTTACAGTCACGATTCCTTTCCTAACAATGGGACACATGTGGCCGTTTCCCACAACCACTTGTCCGAAATCTCTACTGGCATAATCATCAAATATGTCTTTTTGCGAGGTGCAATGAAAAGAAGCACTGGAATCAATAAACCATTTATCTGTCGTCAAGTCAAACCCTACAGACAAACACAAGTTATCTAGCAAAGATTCATCGCTAACCATATTAGCTCATTGATTATCATCTTGCTGCTTCTTTTTGTAGGCTTCACACTGAAACCTCCGGTGTCCGGTTTTGTTACAAAACCAACACTCATCTTTTGCAACCTGTCTCTTACCCCTTGATTGTGATTTGCCATGCTCGCTGAATTTTCCTCTACTTTTACTTCTTCCATGGTTCTCCACTGCGAGTGCCATTGAAGATGTAGATGCAGAAAAATTATCTCCACCTGAGACTTTCCTTCGCATCTCTTCATCCATGATATTACTCACAGCATCATCAAGAGTTAAATCATCCTTCATAGTGCTTGAAATTCCCTGCACTGCGGTATTGTAGCTTTCTGGAAGAGAACATAAAAATAATAAAGCTTGAAGCTTCAACCAGGCTCCTCTAGAGGTGATCAATCAGACCAACGCGAGTGTCTCCACCACAGAAGCTCAGGAACATTTCGTAGCAATCTTCTTCCTCTTCCTCAGCTAGGGCGTCTCACGAATGATTTGTATAAGTGCTCCTTCTTGGCATTTTTTGGTGAGAAAAGCACAGTGTAAAGGCACAGCAACAAGGAAAAGAAATGTGTGTTTGAAAAGAGAAGTTTGTTTGACGTATTTATAATGAATGAAAGAGAACAAGTCTTCTCAAGAGGGTAGTAATACTATTATTGTTTGCTTTCTCGTTCAATGCACTCAAGAAAAGGTGGCTCAACTTTCCGGTCCTACGCTGCGAACACAACTCTTTCCTTAGTTCTACTTGTTCTTAGTAATCTTGGACCTCATCAACCCGAGGTTTTAGTCTCCCCACTTCTCAAAACAGCAGATATTCGGCCTCAATTGATAAAGTTAAGCTAGTCCCTCACCAAAACTCCGTTTGTATCATGTAAAATGAATTATTTAAAAAAATTCTGAAAAATGTATAAATGAAAAATATTTTTATCATCTACGAAAATATTTAAATATAAATTATTATTGATAATAAAAATAATTATTTTAAGTGATTGCTTTTAGGAATTTATGTTCCAAACCATTCATATTTTTATGAAGTAAATGGAGCACAGATATGAAGATAAATTCCGCCAGCCTCACCAAACATAAAGAGGTGTTTGCAATGCAATCACTGAGCCGTAGTTTCAATCACTAAATGCACTGAAATTTCAAAAAATTTTCTATTTCTTTTGGCAATTGATGCGCTCTGACTCTTGGGAATGGCCACGGGAAACACATACGAAAAATCCAAGTTAGCTTATCATTCGCGCCAGAGGAGTTCTCGTCAAGTCAACGCGTTCCTAACCTACTTCCCACATCGGCCATCTAATTGCCTATTCATTACGGGGGACCTTATTTGATAAATAAATCTTTGGTAAATAAATCCATGTTTGGTACTTATATCATTTTCATAGACTCTTCAAGTTTCCACAATCTGATGAATTATAAAATGTCTTGCCCCGCGCTTTCCCTATCAATGCTGTCACGTATGCAAAGCTGACTGGAAAGTCAGACAAACAGTCACAAAGACAAATTATATGCAATTTCCCACGCCATATAGATGCAAGAACTTTTGTTCACAAATCAAATAATTTCTGCAGTTCTAATAACCGTCGTCCTACCGAAGTTTTCATGGCTTTAGGCGTCATCTGACTTTGGACCTTTTCCTTCTTCAAATTATGGGACTACGATAGGTTGATCTGTATTTATAGCGAAATACCAGAAACCATGCGAAATTTTCAAATTTTGACGTATGAAATCATTTATAATTCCCTTACAAATTTATAGAACTCAAAACAATTTTAATTCTTTTAAAAAACTTAGGAAAACAAAGCCATAACTAGAGGCTGTGAGAAAAAAATACCGATCAGTTGGATACATATTTTAAGAACATTTCCTTGACTTCTACAGGAGTGGCTAATTAAATACATAAAAACTGTTTCGCAGATTAATTAAAAAGGCCAGGGTTTACTTTCTAAGCTTAATTGTTCTAGTGTAAGCATCAATTTGGATTCTGAACGAAGAATACTTCCTTTCTAAAAGGAACCTTAGGCCTTTTGAACATTAGCTAAATCTGCGTGTATTTAATTTATTCCTAGTCCATGTATGTTTTCAAGCTACTCATGTTTTTACTTATTGACCTTAGTGGTTGGTGGACCATTATGTAATGCTAATAGTAACACTAATACTGTCAAGACCCGGTCTGATGAAAGCGAGGCTCTGGCTTGGGCAGGGAGTGGCTCACAACAAACTTCTAGGATGGCAAAGGGGACATGAACGAACCGACTTGCACACCAATCAAGGGTAGAGCCTTCTTGTAATATATTTGTAACAAATAGAATTAACTTACACAGGAGCTTTTTGGCAATGAAAATTATCAAAAAAGTCATAAACCTATTGTAATTATACCAATTTAGTCATAAGCCTTTTTTTTTTCGATTTATTCCTAAACCTATTGCAATTGTGCCAATACAATCATATACCTTTTTATTTTTGTTAATTCAGTCCTAAACTTTTTTTTTGTGCCAATTCAATCATCTAGCCAATTTTGGCTTGCCGTCACTGACGTGGACACTAGCCATTTGAGCATTGCTTACATGGAATTTTTTAATAATATTTTAGAGATAAGTGTGGATTGTTCCTACATTGTAATGCTAATAGTAACACTAGTACTATCAAGACCCAATTTGACAATGGCAAGGGGTGGTCACCCGAGTAGGAGGACTTGAAGAATGAGTGGCTCATGGCAAACTTCAACGATGGCAAAAGGGACATGAATGAACTGAGTTGTTAGGAGGAGAGCCTTCTTGTGATATACTTGTGACAACTAGAATTAACTTACGGAGTCGCCTTTTGGCTTGATGACAAGCTTCATTTTGGAACTCTAAAGTTCAATGTATGTTTAAGTTAGAGAACTACCAGGATAGCTGACCTCTTGGAAAAGTGTTTGCACGTACACCAAAGGGCAAACCTATGAGGCTTGATATGAAACAAGTCAAAGTAGACAAAATCTCGAGTGAGTTAATTTGGGAATATAAAAAATACTAACACCTATTTGCTAGAGCATTTTGGCCACCACAATGAATTCTTTGTGCCATATGTATGGCTAGTAGTTTGGCTTTAGGTTTTGTTGAAGGCCAAAACAACACCGGACCTCCTTACTTTGATGGGAAGGAGTACAACTTGTGGAAAAACAAGATGAAGGCGTTTCTGAGATCGAAAGATCCCCTGGAATGGAATGTGATCGAAAAAGGGATCAATCCCAAAGCTACATCAACCTTAGAAAGAGGAAATGAAGTTGTAGATGCTGGCGAATTAACACAAGTATAATTAACCAAAAGACAAGTTCTTGATGCTAAAGCCATCTACTCATTATACTATACTTTATCACCTACTGAGTATAACCGAATTTCTTCTTGTGAAACAGCGAAAGAAGTTTTGGACAGGTTGCACGTTACCTATGAAGGAACTGATCGAGTAAAGGAAATTAAAATCAATATTCGACTCGAACAGTATGAAGCCTTCAAGATGAAACCTGGAGAATCCATCACTGATATGTGCAGTCGCTTCACAGACATTATAAACGATCTATTATATCAAGGATAGCCAATCTCAAGACCAATGAAGGTTAATAAACTGCTGCGTGGACTCTCCAAAGACTAGAATCACATGAAGACATCAATTAGAGAAACCTAAAGGATCATGCCTCTTTCAGTAGACAAACTAGTTGGCACACTTCAATCATATGAAGTTGAGCAAATCAATGAGGAAAAAGATCCCAAAGGTAAGAAGTCAATTGCTTTGAAATCTAAGGATGATTATGATGATACAGATTCTGAAGATGACATGGACGATGAAGAACTAGCACTCATGATTAAGAAGTTCAAGAAGTTGAATAGGATGGGAAGAAGATTTAACTAGAAGAAACAGAGCACTCAAAAATTCCAGAAGAAACCAACTGAGACAATAAAACCAACAAAGATGTGATATGCTTCGAATGCAAGAAAAAGGGGCACATCAAATCTAACTGTCCTTTGTTGAAGAAGAACGGAAAAACTGAGAAATACAAAAAGGTTTTCAAAGCAGAGACATGGAGTGATACCGCATGTGAGGAAAGTGATGAAAAATATGCTAACATTTGTCTAATGGCCAATTCAAAATCAGACTCAGACCTTGATACAAATTCTTATTCAGACTCAGACAAAGAAATTGTGGTTAGCAATTTAAAGATTCCCGTTAAAGTCTTGAAATATATCGATGAACTCTGTCTTAGTTGCAAAACCTCTCTTAAAAGGATTTCTAAACTAAAAAGGGAAAATTCTAAACTCAAGCAACATGAGACTTATTGGAAAGAAAAATTTGAAACTCTAGATAAAATTTTTGTTGATTTAAAAACAAACTCCGATTCTCTTTCAAAAGAGAATGCCTTTTTAAAAGAAGACATTTCAAACATCACAAAAAGATTCTCAATTGGATCCAAAAAGTTGGAGAGAATTCTTTTAGTACAAATGCCTTACTTTAACAGATCTGGTTTGGGAATGATTTCAAAAACTATTCAATTAATTGATTTTCCCAAAGTTAAAAAAAGAATTAAACAAAGACCTAAAAGAGCAATTTACAAAAATCATTTTCAAAAGGCTTTTGTAAAACCTATTGGCCGAAGTGCTCTCAAATGTTCAAAGTGTAACAACTCAGAACATTTCGAGAATGAATGTCCTAAGGTTTGGAGACCTGTTATAAAGGATTGGGCAAAGACCGTTTTTAATACTAACTCTACTGGACCCAAGAAAATATAGATACCAAAGAAAGCTTGAGTTATTCTTTTGATCACAAGTCACTATAAAAAAAAAGATCAAATGGTATTTGGATAGTGGCTGTTTGAAATACATGACAAGAGACTCTAGTTGCTTTATAAAGCTTGTTCAAATGAATGGTGGAAAAGTTTCCTTTGGAGCGAACAGCAAAAGAATAATTGTTAGATGTGGAACTGTGAAGATTGGAAGCCTAACTATCAACAATGTCTGTGGCACCTCCTGAACGGCCCCCGATCCATTAGGGTCGCCACAGATCACTTGTTTTCTCTTAACCTGATGGTCTATTACTTTGATACCATAGAAATTTGACAAGTCCATAAATCCTGGGGGTTTATATTCTTTCCATAGGTCCCTGCGCAGTTTATATAGTGGAAGCATATCCAACATCTCTCTATCCCATATTCAAAAACGATGCACACCAACTAAACATTTTTTTATAGGTAAAAGCCAGACACTTTTATTTACATAAACCTAATGGACATCATTCAGTCGGTACATCAAAATGCCGCGATTTTCTATACTCAGCTACATATCAAAAGATAACCGACTTTTTTTTTTCCAAACAATCATACACATAAGTCCATCAGTTAGCGTCGGCGTCCAAAAATGCTGCCTTTGCTAACCCTAACTTGTGGTCAAACCCATCCGTCTGGTCCATCTGCTGGCGGCGGCGGTAGTAGCCATAGCGTGCGTCCATCTCGGCGGACAAAAATGGCCAGATACTCCTATAGTACGGGGCTGGCAAGAGGACCGACGTCAAACACTATCAACACCTGCACTCGTAGAAAGGATAGCCCCCACACTTCAGGATGGTGATGCTTTGACCTTTCCACTTGCAGGTCAACCAGGACTCCATAAAATATTCCAGGAGGTATGGGTAGCATAGGCATCTTGTCTAGTCTTAAATGTTAGTCCCCAAAAAGGGGTGAGTACAACCACCTAGTAGTTGAAGATCTACTAAACTATACCGTGCAAGCCATCACAATCCAAGTCCATGCAAGATAGATAAAACAGGTAATCAAAGAATGAGTACACATCACATCGATAAAACTTTGGAAAAGCAATGGCAATGCAGTCTCAAAACCAGAATGTATCATTTCAGTCACACAAGTCCCGATTATAGGGCCAAACTATTATGACACGTCCCATTCCATGCCATACAACTTAGTCCTATAACCAGACCACACACACACTTAGTAGAGCCATCGGTTTTCATATTCAAAAGGTTTCACCTCCCAGAGGACCAATGTTTGCGTCCCTCCGGGCATTCGCACCCAACCAGGTGTTGCGAAAGCCTCTGGCATTCAGCTACTAGGCCACCGAGCATCCAGAGCGTGTTACATCACACCTCTAGGCATCTCACACCCCACCTAGCATCAAGAGGAATCGCCAGGGCTCGCCATGAAAATGGTTACCCCTACCCTCCAGATTTACGTACCGACAAGCATATAACTGGGCATCCCGATCCTCCGAAAACCTCTGGGGCACTACGGACCCCAGGCATCCAAAGGAAATTGACTCATTCGAGCCTTCGAGCCTCCCGACTCCCGGGGCATCTTTGACCCGAGGGTCCAACGGCAACATTAACATCTTAAATTATTTCAATACCAAAATCACTTTCAATGCAACAACAGCAGGCTTTGAAATCATATGCCATTTCTATGTTAATAAAACCAATGAACAAAAATTCAGCAATAAAATATCAAGCCCGTAGGTCCATTCCTACGACTAACCTTCCAATGCATTTCAAAAATCACGTGAAATCTCATGGACCGCGTTTGCAATTCGTGACTAAAATTGAAAAGAGTTATCAAAACAAGTAATTAGAATTCAGCACGTTGGCAAGTCTAAACCTCACTCCCGCCTTAGTGGTTTACAAAAATTTAGTTCACATCAAAGTTCGAGATTTCGAGAGCACCAACAACCTTTTTCTTTTCTTTTTGAAACGTTAAAGCACGGCGCCTCGGTATATAGAAATTTCAGCAAGGGTCGGGAGGTTTTCCAAATCAGTTTATAGCCAGATTTTGTTCAAAAGAAGATAACCAATTTCAAAAACTCATGTGGTAAACCGAGATATCAACCCGACATTCACTGGTTTGGACAGCTTGTTACACAATTCGAAAATTTAGAAAGCACCGTGTAATTTTTAAAACACATTAAGCCGGTGCCATAGTAAATAGAGTTTCAAACACAAGTCAGGAGGTTTTTCCTTTCCAAATCTAAAACAATGGCTGAATTCTTCAAGATTTCTTAGTTGCCAAATCTGTTTTGGATGAAGTCCAAAGTAATTGAAACCATATATGAAAAACTCGAGCATTTCCTCAATCTTTCAACCACAAAACAGTCTCGATGGCTCCATAATCCATCACTCAACATCAAAATCCAACAAATCCAGCCTATCAATACACTTCCTAAGACAGCAACAGCAGTACACTATATAGTTTAGGAGACTTCAACTTACCTCAAGTCCTACAGTGCTAACGGCGAGGAATTTGGTGCAGTGGTGTGGCTCAACGGTGGCGAAGACAGGCGGTGTCGATGACGGCACCACATAAGCACGGCGGAAGGCGGTCTCCTTCTTCTTCCTCTTGCCGTTTACCCTCTCGCTGCTTGCTCACGATCTCTCTCTCTCTCTCTCTCGCTGGTTGTTTCGCTCGGTTAATTTCTCTCTCCTCCCTCAATTCCGAGCCATTTTGTTCCACTAATTTGTTAACTAATTAATCAATTGCATGCAGGTTTTCCTTCGGTGGCTGCACGCATAAGGGACAGCTGGAGAAGTCCGCGGCCTCCTGCATGCGAGTCCCTCCCCCTTGCCGAGCTAACTCAACGCCTCATGCGGGGCGTGTCTTCCGCAAAGCCACATCCTCCCTTTTGTTGTCCACCGAAAGAAGAGCCACCTGGCGTTTAGTCAATAATCCTCTTCCATAATTGACCGGCCAAATAAAGAAAAGTAATAAGGAGTTGTCCTTCGGCAGTTACAATTCCTCACGTCCGCACGCATGCTTTTGAACGTTCTCTTAAGTTAATTGACTTCTTTAGTCAATAATTACAAATTCGTAGAGCAGCTTGGATGGAAAAACAGTCCCTATGCATCATCAAATCTTCCTTTTGTTAGCGGCCTATAGAAATAAACGTGCATGAAGTTTTTGAGGTTTCCTATTTTTCATGCACATAAGAAAACGGGCAGCTCCCGATGGCCGATCCTTGGACGTTTCTTCATTGCCGCACCCAAGTTGGCAGGGTCGAGAATCATTTGGAATGAGTCTTGGTCTCACTTGAATGTATGAAAGATTTCCGACAAGACTATAGCTTATCTGACGATTGGACCATTACTAAACGTGATATATCGGTCCGATGATAATAACAAAACGATGTCCGTTGTGGTGTCAATAACACCGTTCGACGATACTTCCGTCACTTAGTCACGGACCGTCACATATCCGAGGGTTGTCAAAATTTCCGGATGCCACAATGTCTCCTTGATGGAAGGTTTGAATGATAATCTACTCAACATAAGCCAGCTTTGCGATATTGGATTCAAAATAAACTTCCAAGAGGCATTTGTTCGGGAACTAGTAAAGACTTCTCTCAATCTTTCGCTGAACATGGACATGAGAATATTTACCTTTTGGATACAAAACTAGAAATTTCTCGATGTCTTATATCCATCCAAGATGAAGCAAATCTTTGGCATCGAAAGCTTGGCCATGTTAACTTGAACCAGATTGCCAAGATTTCTTCTAAGAAGCTTGTTCATGGTCTCCCCAACTTAAATTATCAAAAGTTTGAATTATCCACTCTACGTATTTTGGGAAAACATGTTAGAAGTTCCTTTAAACCTGTAAATCAAGTTTCTATTAATCGAGCTTTGCAAAATCTGCATATGGACCTCTTTGGACCAACCGGAACTCAAAGTATTGGTGAAAAGAGATACTGCCTAGTAATCGTGGATGATTACTCTCACTTTACTTAGGTTTACTTTCTGGCAAATAAGTCTGAAGCCTTCTCTCAGTTCTCAAAGTTTTCCAAGAAGGTTCAGAATGGAAAATGATATGCTATTTCGAGCATAAAAACAGATCATGGATATGAGTTTGAAAATCAAAACTTTACAAAATTTTGTGATGAATTTGGTTTCTAGCATGTTTTCTCTTCCGATACACTCTAGAACAAAAATGGAGTTGTTGAAAGAAAAAATAGATCCTTGCAGGAAATTTCATGAACCCTCTTAATTGAGAGCAAAATTTCCTTTCGATTTTGGGCTGAAGCAATTTCTACAGCTTGCTATATTATCAACAGAGTGTTCTTGATGCCTATTCTACAAAAAACTCCTTATGAAGTGTATAAAGAAAAGAAGCCAAATATTTCTTACTTTCATGTGTTTGGCTATAAGTGTTTTGTTTTGAAAAATGCAAATGATCAAACTGGGAAGTTTGAAGAAAGATTAGATGAAAGAATTTTTCTTGACTACTCAACCTCGAGCAAAGCATACAGAGTCTTCAACAAGAAGACTCAACCTATGGAAGAATCTATGAACGTCAAGTTTCAAGACTCTATACAGAATTAACTAGATCAGACTCAACTTGAAGAAACTAAACCTGCTCCAGACTTTACAAATTCTTCTTCCCCCAAAGTGGTTCAGAATTCTAAAGATCAACAACAAGTAGAACTAGAAGATTCAACTGAAGCAAAGGATCAACAGACTTTCAAACCAACCAGCAATCGGAAACATAAGTCAAGTCATCCTACAAATCTCATCATTGGCAACATTGATGAAAGAATTCGCTCCAGATCCAAAAAGCGAGAAGAGTCTAGTGCCTTAACACTTGTTTTTGAGATAGAACCCAAAAGTGTAGAAGAAGTCCTGACTGACGAAAGCTAGATCGAAGTTAAGTAAGAAGAGCTCAGATAGTTCAGCATCAACGATGTTTGGGAGCTAATTCCTAAACGTTTTCAAAAACAAGATGGACGAGAAATGAAAAGTGATCAGGAACAAAGCAAGACTCATGGCCAAAGGATATGCGCTAGAAGAATGAATAGACTATGATGAAACCTATGTACCAGTAGTGAGGTTAGAAGCAATTAGATTATTACTTACTTTTGCTTGCTACAAAAATTTCAGGCTATTCCAAATGGATGTCAAAAGTGCATTCCTAAATGGATTTACCCAAGAAGAAGTTTATGTGGAATAACCACCTGGATTTGAAGATTCAAGAAAGCCAGACTCAGTCTACAGATTAAAAAAGGCTTTGTATAAACTGAAGCAAGCACCTCGAACCTGGTATGAAAGGTTAAGTAAATTCCTAACCCAAAATGGTTTTGCTAAAGGAAAGGTAAATACTACTTGTTCATAAAAAGAGAGGATAAAGATTTTCTGCTAGTTCAAATTTATGTTGATATTATTTTTGGATCTCGTAATGAAAATCTATGCAAGAAATTCTCTAGATGTATGCAAGATGAATTCGAGATGAGAATGATGGGTGAGTTAACTTTCTTTCTGGGATTGCAAGTTAAACAATCGAATAAAGGTATCTTTATTCACCAAGAGAAATATGTAAAAGATCTCATCAAGAAATTTGGATCGAAGAATTGCAAAAAGACAGAGACACCAATGTCAAGTTCTTCGAAGCTGGACAAAGATGAATGAGGAAAGAAAGTAGACCAGAAGCTTTACAAGAGCATTATCGGTTCTCTTCTTTACCTTACTGCATCTAGACCTAACATTTTATTTAGTGTTTGCATTTGTACTAGATTCCAATCAGATCCTAAAGAATCTCATTTAAGTGCCGCAAAATGCATCATCAAATATGTTGCAACTACTCCAAAGCTAGGTTTGTGGTATTCCAAAGAATGAGACTTTACTCTCGTTGGATATTCAGACGCAGATTTAGCAGGTTGTAAAGTTAATAGAAAGAGTACTTATGGTACTTGTCAACTGCTGGACAACAAGTTGGTGTCCTGGTTCTCAAGGAAGCAGAGTACCATAGCTCTATCAACAGCAGAAGCAGAGTATATGGCTCTTGGGAGATGTTGTTCTCAAATCCTGTGGATAAGGCAATAGTTAATAGACTTTGGAATTGAAGAATCGTGCACTTAGATCAAATGTGACAACAGCAATGCTATTAATCTCTCGAAGAATGCAATTCTTCATTCAATGGCAAAGCATATAGAGATTCAACACCATTTCATAAGAGATCATGTTCAAAATGGAGATGTAATGATTCAGTTCATTGACTTGAAGAATCAGTTGGCTAACATATTTATAAAGCCACTTGAGAAAAGCCTATTTAAGTCTATTCACACTAGACTGAATATTATATCTTCTACATGTAATTTAATGTTAATCTGAAGTTTTTGAAAAGGTACGTTGGTATATGAATCGTTGCTTGCCTATTTTATTTTTAGAAATTATCCTTTTTGAATTTTTGAATTTTTGGAAGTTTTCATTTTTCGAAAAAGGCAATTTTCTTTTTTTCCATGTGACGGTTCATTTTCGTGTGATGGTTCGTTTACCCTGTTTATATACCGTCGTGTCTTTCTTCTTCATTTATGTTTTCACAAACCCTAGAATACATAATTCCTACTCTCTCTCTTTTACTCTCAACTTTGCTCTACAAGTTTTCACCTTTTTCAACCGAACGTGCTCGAGAAATCCTCTTCAACTATGGAGATGTCTTTCCAAAGAAAGTCGTCTCGAATAGCAAGTAGGGGACCACGGAATATGCTTGAGGGTCCTACACATTTTGACTTGAGCGATAAAGAAGATTCTCCTCAACAACAACAACAACAACAACAACAACAACAACATTCTTAACAGCGTGCTACTCAACATCCTTCGCGCCAACAAGTGGAAGAAGAGATCGTGGAAGATGTCAAACCTGTAAGAACGTTAAAACCCCAGTTTCTCTTTAAACTCTACAATTAGTTGAAGCAGGATGGTATTGCGATGACTTTTATTGATGAGTTTCTATGAGAACGAGGATACTGAAATGAGACTCAATTCTTGTGATTAATGGAAAAGTTAGGCATAGCTCCTGAAGGAACGACAGATAGAACTTTTGCTAACTTTTCTAGTTGATCCCGATTTTAGTTCTTTTAATCAGCCAAAGGTGAAGGATGATGATGAGAGATTGTACGCGAATTTTCAGCCTAGAATGGGTGTGGCTACTAATGTGAGTGGTGATGGAACGGATGTGTTTCGTTCTAAAGAACACCAAAAGACTTGCTCCAAATTGCTGAAAAGAGGGGTAATGAACCCTCGAACGGTGGACTTTGATTTCTTGGATTCGATTAAGGTGAACCTGAGAGAGAAGCTGACTCTCCTTTAGATTGAAAATTTTGTTCTCAAACTTCTGTCATTTACCGTGAATTAACTGCATATTTCTATTCAAACTTGTCATTTCTTGACGCAAATAGATTTTGTTTTACTGTGAGGGAAAAAGAGTACATAGTGGATGTGGACACATTGGCGGATGTTATTCGTGTGGAAAGAGGGAGTTTCCAACCAATAAATGTGACTGTTGGTCATGCAACAAGTTTTCTTGTTAGGGACAAATCTTCTAAAGGCAACATTACTCATTCAAGACTGTCTGTGTCACACCCCAATCCTCCAGCGTGTACCCATCCCTCAGTGGTCGATAAAATTTTACGACTTCCCTGGACGAGTCGCCAACCTTTTCATTTTATTGCACATGCGGAAGTGAATAACAAATCACATGATAGTAACTTTCTCAAGATAGAAAATCAGGACATTAGATTTTCAAACAAAACATGCTTTGAATTGCACACCGAGTCAACTACAAAAGTCTACAGTCACAAGACTTCCAAGACTTCCAATAATTGACTCTAAAAAAGAAACTATCTTATCTGACCTACACTTCAGATCCCCTCATCTTTGCTCTAGGTCTTCCACCCTACAATCCTGAAAAATGAAGTCCACGATGGGATGAGATATAAATCTCAGCGAGTTCATGCACTAAACCCCGATTAGGAGGGTAATACACCTAAGACGTTTTAATCACACAATCATATAATCACAGAGGCTTACGTTGGCCTTAGTTCGTCCCTGCAGGTCAGCACAGTTCATATCACAATCATGTGTATATAGCAAATTCACACACCAACTTGGAACGTCCAAGCCAATCATTACTCACACGAGCACGAATCACAATTTAATCACTGCTCACATGAGTAAGAATTAACGATACACGTCAAAGCAAGAATTATAATTAAATCACTGCTTACACGAACAAGAACTACCAATACGCATCAAAGCAAGAATTATAATTAAATCACTATTCACATGAGCAAAAACTACTGACACACGTCAATCCATCAATTCAACTCAACATGCGTTCCAATTAATTAACTATTACTATCCACACGGGCCATTTTATCCAACACACACTGGGGAAAAATAATAACTATCAACACACGCCAGGGAAGAATAATAACTACCGACACACGCCAGGGCTAGGTAATATCCACAGACACATGCCGGGGTTAAGTAATATCCACCGACACATGCTGGGGTTAAGTAATGTCCATTTTTAACGTCTACCGACACACACCGAGGACGGGTTCTCTTAACTTTCACACAATCATCAAGCACAATCCCTAAGCATGTTACAAACCAACTATATATCATCAAATGTGCAATTTCCAGTAATCAAAGCCTCAAAAACCATCATAAAATCATAACCAGCTTTAACCGGCAGAATAGGCCCACTCGCACATCTCCAAGTTTAAATCCAGAATCCTAATTAAACGAGTTCTAAAAATTCCCAAATTTGAATATGTTGTAAAAGACACATAAAAAAATATTTTTCATGAGACACATAAATCCAGATCTTTCTAGATTCGGCCCAGTAAATCACTCAATCCAGCACCAAAAACTGGGTCCGTTTCCAGAAAGTCTATTTTTCGAAATCAGTTTGGTTTGAAGTCTAAAACATGTTCGTTTGATCTAAAATTTGAGTATGTTAAACTAAAAGACGTAACAAACAACTTTTGTGAAGAAACCATTTTTAAATTCGAACCCTAAGAGTTGATAAAAACCCCTAGAATCCTAAAAGGTCACCAGCTCCGGCAAAAACTAAGGTTCTATTTGAAAATAACGGAGCTGATATCTCATTCTTTTAAGTCCCTAAAAATCTTAATAAAAATATATATTTTAGCTGAGGATGTCTAAAACATTTCTCAATAAGACATTAACCTCAAATTCGTAACCCATTTTGATCTACAAAAATGGCAAACGGCGAGGTTCCAGAAACCAGAACTACAGGAATTCCACTGGATTCGACTAATCCATCATCAACGGTGCTAATCTCACTAATTAGATTAACATTAATCCATTTTAAGACTAATCTAACCATTCTAGATTATCACTAATCCATACTTAAGCTAATCTAAACAACCCTTAAACATAATTAACCTACTAAGTAAGGTTTAGTGAGCAAACTCACAGGATTTGCACGCCAATGAGTTCACCGTGACGAGGACGCAAAGGCGAGCGATAAACTAGCCCACGGCGATAGCAAGTGAGGTCCAGAAGGGCCCGAAAATGCTCCACGAAGCCTCATGGCTTGCTGGTTCTTTGGCTTCTATTCTGTAACTACAGAGGTTGAATCGGTGGCTCGGCTTGCTGGAAACAAAGAGACATTGCCAGGCGGGTGAGCTGGGGTGACAACGGCTGGACGACGACGGTGGCACAGCTTCCAGGCGACTTGAGGGGTCTCAACGACTCAAGTAGGCGGCCGGACGAACACGAAACAATAGGACGTGAGCAGGAGGGCTCATGGGGATGTGACGAGTGAGCGTCGCCGGTGGAGCGGCTCTAGTGGCCTTCATGGGCATCAACAGGCTATGGGGAAAGGAGCTATGGTTTCTCTGGAATTTTCAGAGCTTCAAAACGCTAACAATGAGGAAAGCAAGGTTGAGAGAGGAAGATAGGAGACAACAAAGCTTGTGGAGGGTCCCTCTTGCTCTATCCTCACCCCTTTGTCCCCTTGACCATGCTCCACCACTTGGCTGGCTTCCCCAACAACTTTCCAGCCCCTTAGCTTGCTTAGGAAGTCTTGGAGATGGTCCAAAGATTGAGGGCATGGGGGACTACGAATTTTTGAAGACATTTCCCCCCAAATTCTCTTCAATTCTCTCTTGAATTAATGCAATTTGATCCCCATAAATTCCATTATCGAACCCTCGATTAAATTGATATTTTTCCTCATCAATAGAACCTACTTGCATCTCAATTCCGTGATAAAAAATGGTCATCGGATTTTTCCGGACAAAAACGACCCTACCTCGACTTTGTCCCAAAAAGTCTCGGTTTGTAGAAAAATCTCAAGGAACTAAGTTGACATTTCTAAAATGACTTGTGACATGACAGAACTTTAAATTTTTGAAATCGGATTTAAATTCGCGGTTAATTTCAATTCGGCGCGATTTTAGCGTGACATAGGCTAATAGGTAGCTTTTAGAACTTTTTAGTGCAAATGACCCGTGGTTGATTTTCTTCGAGCCACAATGAACCTCTTTGACGCATTGGTGACTCTCGGTAGTCATGAAAATCTCAAGATTTCAAATACAGACATAGGTTCCAAAATGATAGAAAAATCAATTTAGTGTCGATCGACAGGAATTTTGCAATTTAGTGGGATCACCCATGTTTAACCACACATCTCAGTCGAACCGACCTATTTCTGATTTCTAATCGATCTTACTGTGCCGAAATGATCTCTGCAGATGAGCACGGTTGAGTAGCCAATTCCTGATCAAATCCTTAAGTCTATTGCATTAAAATCTCTTAATGACTTTCCCAAATAATCTAGTTATCTCATGAGTAGCCATCTAAAAAAAAAAGCACTATAGGTGCATCGATGAAAGGCCCAACTTATCCAATCAAAATCAGAACCTAAAAAATTAGGATGTCACAGTCTACCTCGAATATCTTGCTGCACAAAGTTGTGATAAACTACATCCAACCAAAGTCAACCTCAAAGGCATATGTTTCTCGTTCTGAAGCAAAACTGATGTTTGCCATCAGTAATAGGATGAAGTTCTCGCTATCACACACAATCCTGATGCACATGTACAGGACTATTGTGAAAGATAAGGGACAACTCCCTTATTCAGCGCTGGTGACCAAATTGTTTAGGCACTTTCACATTAAGTTTCTAGCATCTCTCTGTGTTAGAACCATTGCTCCTATGGTCATAGGTTTGAAGATGGTGAGCAAGATGAGACTAAAGGAACTGAACAAGGCCCTGGAGTGCTTGAACGAGAAATCCCCAAGCAAATGAAAACAAGACTCTGCAGCAAAGAAAAGAAAAGGCGAGGAGCCGATGAGTGAACCGATCAAGAAAAGAACTCTCATCCTGCAAGATGAAGAGGATGAAGCTAATATCACTCTCTCTGCATTTGCCTTAAAAAATCTTCGGAGTTTTGAAGTTTTAAATATCAAGAGGACAAAGAAGAACATGAAAGAGGAGAAACAGAGCAGGAAAAAGAAGGAAGAGAAGAGGGAAGAGAAGAAGGGGAAAGAGAAGAAAGAGAAGAAGAAAGAACAGCTAAAGAGGAAGAGGGTCAGGATGACTCTGTTGAACCATCTCTTGCAATATCCTTGTCAAAGGATTCGGAGAAGACAAGGAGTTGAGAGGTAAGAGGTCGAATCGAAAGAGAACATCACTTCAGTGCTGAGAAAGAGAAAAACAGAGAGGAAGAACCTTTTTCTTCACCTCCAGTCACAAAGATAGGGGGAGTTGGAGAAAAATCAGGTACTACTTCTCATCCTTTTACAAGTGATGATGCCAGTAGATCTCCAACCAATCCAGAAGATGTCTATGCCTTCCATTGTCATGAAAGTTGATATTGAGACATCTTCTCCAATTCTTGGTGATCGACGTGCTGATGCTCCCTCATCATTCAACAGTCCACAAGCTGAATCTGCTCAAGTTGGTGCTCAAACTGAAACAAAATCAGACTTTCAAAGATTGCTAGAGCTCTTTTTGGAGTTAAAGGCTTAGTAATATAGGATGGAGTTTGAGATCAAGAATCTTCAGAAGGCTTTGAAGTCAGACTCTCTACATAAATAGGTATAGGCCCTTAAGCTTCAAATTCAAGAGACTGCCAAGGGTGAAGAAGTTGAGAAGCTGAAGGAGACTGCGAGGAAGCTATAGGAGACAGTATAGTCAATGGGGGATTTCCAGCTTGTTCGCATCCCCAAACAGCCCTGATTTTATCGAACATTTTATTCTTCTCTACTTTTTGCTGCTGACAAAAAGGGGGAGATGTTGCAGATTTAACTCTTTTGACTTAACTTTCGGATTTTGTTGTTTGGTTGTTGAACTTTTTGATGCTTGCAGCAACTTACCTTGGTAATACTAATTATGGTTGGATAGTTATTTGTCTTATCTTTTTAGGATTAGCATATTTTCAATGGTTGCAGAATCGATGCTATCCAAGTCCTAATCAACTTATTTTTATAAGATATCATGTATTGCTTAAGAGTTGTTTTGCAGGTCAAAAGTTCTTAAATCTCCAAGAAAGTTTTGTTTCCATAAAAAAGGGGGAAATTGTTGGAGAAAACTCATTTATTGTTTTGAAGTTGTTAAAACCTTTCTAGAGTCTAGTTTGAAGACTTCCAAACTCTAGCGTCAAAGTCTGAATACCGCCAGACTTTAGGTTCAAACTCTGCCCACACTGACATATTCCAGACTAAACGATACTGAAGAATGAAGACTTATCCAGATACAAGATTATCTTTATTTCTTCAAGAGTTCGATTCGTATGATTTATGGAAGGCTTTTTGGTTGGAGACAACACCTACATGATCGATTATCTTTATTAGAATCAATTACGATAATCAAATCTTTTAGAAGGTAAGTAAACTTGGAAAGTTCAACTTATGGAAACCAAGATCCTAAATGTATGGGCGAACAAGATTGACAAGCTTTCATCACAATCATCAAATGACTCAAGTCTCCTTAATTGATTATGTCCAATGGGCAGATTGGAAGAACTCCTTTGGAAAGTGCCAACGGTCGTGAAGGCATGAAGGAGTATTTAAGGTGGACTCCCTAGTTGTTCGAAGTGTGCGTGAAAGAAAAATTTCAAAGTCTGAAGCTTCCTAGTTCCTTGCTATTCATTTACTGAGCTCATAACTGTACTCAAAAGAGAGAGCAAACCTTTGTGAGACTTCATGAGAAAACAATAGAGTCTTTTCACCTTGAAGTTGAGATCACGAGACCGTATAATCTCATTTAATTCTTAATGGAATCTAGCCAGTAGGCTGTCAGCATAGGAGAGTGAGTGTACGCTTGATTTAAGCCGAACCACTATAAACCTCGTGTTTTTATTCTCTTCCCTAAACTCCTTTATTCATTAGTAATTTTATTTGACTGCTAGAAATCCAAACTCGCTCTAGTCCGTTGCTTTTCAGACTGTTTCGAAAGAGAAATATTTTACAACATTCCGCAAAAATTTCTTTTAACACCTCTTCACCCCCTCTAGGTGTTCGTACTAGCCCTTTCACCCGGTACTTGGGGCTCGACCATTTTTCTACCTATGTATTTGATGGCGAATAATTGCATGGAACTAGTTTACTTGGTGTCGAAGTGTACATCAATATGCTAGATCGATGGGACAAGAATCTGGGGCAATGGTGGTAAAAGAACAATGAAATTAAGTAGGAGTTGAAAGGAATGAAAACGAGCAGGTCAATTAAGTGCAGACCTTGATGTCCTGGTCTTGTTTCACACATTAAGTGACATTTACTAAGATGGGAGGGCGTGGATGACGACGGTGATGGGGAATCGGAGAGGTCCAAATCTGAAGTCAATGATGAAGATGAAGCTAGTGCGGAGGTATCTTTTAATTTGTGGTTATGATTTCCAGCATTATTTTTGTTCCTAGATATTATCATGCATGGTTTTCGAGATGATTAAGTGATCATGTTCCTGTCTTTCGTCTTGGGAGTGAAACTTTGCTCGTGACTGTCCTTGCGCTGTTGGTATGGTTTTCTTATGTTAGTTTAATTTTTTCCGTATAGATTTCTTATGTGAAAATCTGCTGTCTTAATTTGGTGAAGTGTCCATGCTTTGCCTTGATGGAGGGTATTTCCAATCAAGGAAGTTTGTCTGCGATAGGGATAATTTGGCGTCGTAAGGAATCCTGTGAAAATAAGCATAAAATTGCCAAGAATTATGGCTATATCACCCGTCTACGGAAATTGGTAGCAGCCTTCTTACTGCCTTTACTGTAGGAGATAATGTGGTTGACAAGTTTCTGAGTGGCATGGCAATATTTAAATTAGATTTCAGTTTCTTAGGGCCGAATGTTGCCACTTCTTTAACTGAAAAATGCTCTACATCTCTGGCATAAAATCTCTTTCTCCACCTTTCTAACCAACTTATTTTGATTCTATTTTCAGCAATTGCTGGACGGTGGGGCACTTGTCTAAGAGTTTGAGGTTATGAAGCTTGTCAATGACTTTATGAAAGCTCCTGAAATGGCCGTTTCCAAGGTACATATCCTGTATCAGTTGATGTGATTTTATAATTTGCATGATGTACTCTCTCCTATGGGGGGTTTTGTCAGTTGTGTATTTGCATATTAATATTCCGTTTGTTGTCAACATTCATATTCAGAATAACGAGGGCGATGCCTATATTCAAGCTTTTTCTTGTATGTGGCCGCTGAGAGTTAATGAAAACTTATCTTCTTTTCGGCTTTATCATTTTCAAATTATGCTAATAGTTTGAACCTTCATGAGTGGATGAAAAATAAGATAATGAAAAGAACGACTACATCAACATTGCCTTATAGTGCACAATTTAGGGACATTATCTTGAGCAATTTGGGAATGTTAGTTCTCCATTTCTTGCTCACTTGCTAGTGACACGGTCCGTGATTCTCCCGTACCCGTGAACCCTTGGGAGTGAAGTTTGGGGTTATCAAGTGAAGAGCGAGGGCGTGGAGAGGATGAACACAACTGGTACATGGGAGTGGTGTAAAAATGATTGGTGCTAGGAGTTTTAGGATAGAAGGATAATATTACTTAGGAGCTTTGAATGTGGGGTTGGCCTCCCGTGCACAAACTGGTCGAGAGCTTTTGGGATGGCAATGGGGGCATAGGAAGGAACCAAATTGCTCGCTAAATGGAGATAACGTTCTCGGATCAATGGGTGAATCTTAAAAAGAGGTCTGCAATCACGTTTCCAACAAGGGGGACCCTATGTTGGCTTGCAGAGATCGGGAGGAGCTTAGTTGGCGAAAGAAGATACTGCTATAGAGGTGCAGTTGGCTAGAGGTGCCACACTTGTCATGGAATACAAGTGACTAGAGATTCGCGAACAGCTTTGATCGAGGGAAGCAAGCAATTGAATGGTGTGACTTGTTCTGTTGGGCAAGCATTACCATCTATGTAAGTCCTAGGAAGTGGCACTGATGGTTAGGGAAATGCAGGGAAGTAACTAAACAGCCCACAACGAGGGCTTTGCAGAATTGGGTGGGGGAGTTTGACACGGTCCGTGATTCTCCCGTACCCGTGAACCCTTGAGGGTGAAGATTGGGGTTATCAAGTGAAGAACAAGGGCACAGAGAGGATGAACGCAACTAGTCTGTGGGATTAGTGTTAGAACGGTTGGTGCTAGGAGTTTTAAGATAGAATGATAATATTACTTAGGAGCTCTGAAGGCGGGGTTGGCTTCCCGTGCACAAACTGGTCGGGAGCTGATGCCACTCTCCTGATGAGGTCATGGCAGGCCAAAACCAGTTGTTGAGCTTAAAGAGGATTGCTGTCTTGCTCGATGGACTAGACAACCAAAATAAGCTGGGCGTGGTACAATCTTGTTTGAAAAGAGCTATTCATCGTATTGTTCATTCGAAAAACTATAAAAAGAAGGTTGGGCTGGTGAATTCCGTTCGCCAGGCGCCTCATGGGTTAATCAACGGCCAAGGAAACTATCGACCTGTGACACTAGAATATGATTTGTGAAGTGGAAAAAAGTTAGAAATGCAAATTGTGAAATATTTTTGTTACTTCTCATCATAAAGTTGTGAAAACAATGGGTTATGGAGTAGCCTGCGTCCTGTGGCGTATGAATAGTAGAGGTATCTATTGATTGTTGAATGCAGTTTGTTTATATGATATATAAGCTGGTGTGACAGAAGAATTTGTGAATGGCGTGGTTGACACGGCACGGAGGACATAGAAGAGGAGATAGATGAAGAGGTTGATAAGGTCTGGACAACCATAGCTAGTGAGACAGCTACGCAACTTCCAAAGGCACTCAGGAAGCAAAAGGTGAAGCTATCTGCTCAACCTATCAACCTACTGCAATAAAGGTATATCTGCTAGTTCCCTTACTAATGGAACTTATTTTGGGTCATTCTTTTATTTCGCCGGTAGGAAGCTAATTGAGAAACAACCACTGCCACATTCTTACTTTTTTTTTGTGTATCAATGAATTTGGAATTTGTAGGATGAAGCGGTAGCCGAGGGTAGTGATGATAAGGAAGAACTAGAAGAGATAAGAGCTCGTCTCGCAGAAATTAGGTCTTACATCCAAATTTTCTACTCTTTCACACTCTGACAACCCAAGAGGCAAGGAAAGGATGGGCAAAGTCTATTTAGCCTATTGTGGCGGGTTCCCTTTACCGAATTCTAATTGATGTAGAGGAGATCTTATATAACACTCAACGGTTGATGAAACATGCTATGATGGTATATAAATATGCGAGTTATGTAGAAACTTGAGCTTGTAGTGAATATTGGGCATGTGGGTTGACAAATTCACCAATATTGTGCAACACTCAAGCAGAGCTTCCATTCTTTCAAAACAAGTAACGACAGGAGCAGAGATGGAGCAAGCATTGAGCGACGGCGGGAAGCAACTGCTTGATGAACGTCGAAGCAATAACAACAAGCGTAGAGTAGCAAATGAGAGCGAAAGTAGAGATTCAAAATTTGAAAGCCTTCGCTCGCTTGAGAGAGGAATGGCTTTTCCTCTTCTTAGAAGGAAAGAACAAGGAAGAGAGGAGAGAAAATATAATAAATGTGTACAAAATGTGCAAAGAAGAAGAGAGAGAGAGAGAGAGAGAGAGAGAGGGAGAGCAGGCTAGCATGCAGGGTAAAAGAGAGAGAAAGATGATTATTTTATGTGCAAAAATTCCATCTGTTAGAGAAAACTCCTATGATGTTCTGAAGTTGACAAAATTTATCTAAGTTCTATTATGAAAATTGCCAAAATTTTGTGTCAAAGTCCATCTTACAACAGAAGTCTGCCCACTTTGACGAAATTCCAGACTGAACACAAGTGAAGAATGAAGACTTATCCAAACGTGGGATTATCTTTCTTTCTTCGTGAGTTCGGTTCGTACATGATATAGATGGCTTTCTGGTTGACAATATCACCTACGAGATTGATTATCTTTATTAGAATCAATTTAGATACATCAAATCTTTTCGAAAAACAAGTCAATTTAGAAAGAATCTACTTATGGAAACCAAGATCCTGATTGTATGGGCGAACAGGATTGACGGGCTTTCATCACAATCTTCAAATGGCTCGAGATCTCCTTGATTGATTCTATCCAATGGGTTGATTGGAAGAATTCATTTGGAAAGCGCCAATAGTCAAGAAGGCATGAAGGAATATTTAAGGAGGCCTCTCCAATCATTCAATAGAGTGCATGAAAGAAGAATTCCAAAGTCTGAAGCTTCCCATTTACTTATTATTCCTTACATTGTGCTCAAATTTGTACTAAAAAAAGAGAGAGACTCAAATAGAGACTCTTCACTATGAAGTCGAGATCGCAAGATTGTAAATACTCTTCTGATTCTTAGTGGAATCTAGCTAGAAGGCTGTCAGCATGGGAGAGTGGACGTAGATTTAATCTAAACCGAACCACTATAAATTATGTGTTCCTTTTTGAGATAGCTAGTATAAGCACCTAGAGGGGAGTGAATAGGTGTAAAAACAATTTCTCGAGGTACGGAAGCAATATTAGGCAGACGATAGAAAGGGAGTTCTCTTTTAATTAACAAAATGAAATACGATCAAAGTAAAGTAAAGAGTAGGGAAGAGAAAATTGAATACAAGGTTTATAGTGGTTGGCTTATTCCAAGCCTACGTCCACTCTTCCGCACTGACAGCCCACCGGCTGGATTTCACTATGAACAAAAGAGATGTTACTGCACAGCTTTTCCTTGATTCCACAGTGTAAATATTCTATCACACTTCCTCAAGGATTCTCACGAATATAGACTCCCTTTTGCGTACAAGATTTCGCTCAACAAATGAATTGACTATGAACAAGGAGCTTCAGACTTTGGAATTCTTCTATCGTGCACACTCTCGAACAACTGGAACATCTTCTTTATATACTCATTTATGCCATCATACCCGTTGGCACTTACCGAAGGAATTCCTCCAATCTACCCGTTGGACGGAATCAATTAGGAAGATCATTCGAGCTATTAAAGGAACATGTCGATAGCCCATCAATCATGTTCGCCCATATAATAGGATCTCGATTTCCATAAGTAGAACCTTCCAAGTATACTTTGTCAATCATTGGATCCTTAATCTTTGAATCAATCATGATCAAATAAAGAATTCCGTTATGTCATATCTAGCCAAGAGATCTTCTCTAGTCGATAAGGTCACATCCTTAATAAAACATCCAGTTATGGATAGCCTTTCTTTAATGGATTAGAAACTGTCAATGAGGATAGACTTTAAGTCTTGAGTCTAGCTGTCCGGAGGTCTTCTGACTTTAAATAGCAGAGTCTGCAAATCTTCAGACTAGACTGATGGAAACGTTTTGTCAGCTTCAAAACACTTCACGAATATTTCTCCAACAATCTCCCCCTTTTTGATGGTGACAAAACTTTCCTGCAGATTTGGATAACTTTGACCTGCAAAATATTACTCAAACAAATATGGATATCTTATAAAGATAAATGGCTTAATGAATGATAACGCTAGAATCTGCAACCACATAAATTAGGTTAGTCTTGCATGTGATAAAGCCATCCATAAGATATCAATAGTAGTTAATATAAGCAGTCAAGTCCAAATCCAGATTCAGTCCACATCCAGACACAAAAGTAAAGTCAAACATCAAAACAATCCAAAAGTTCAAAAGTTGTAAAGATTCCAAGTTTTCAAATCTCGCATCTCTACCCCTTTTTGTCAGCATAAAAAAGGTTGAGATGAAAATGGAGCAGAGTCAAGAATGCTTGGGAACACGAACAAGTTGGAAATCTCACATTGACTGAACGATACCTTCCAGCCTTTTCAAGTCTTCATTTAGTTATGCAACATCCTCACCCTTAGCATTAGCCTAAATCTAAAGAGAAAGGGCTTGGATCTGATCATTCAAGGAACCCGAAGAAGCTTGACCTGCATTCTGCAAATTTTGAACTTCGCATCCCAAAGCATATATCTAACCTCGCATTTCCAAAAGAACATCCAGAATTCTACGAAAATCTGTTGAATTATCAGTCCGCGTACTGGCTTCGACACGATCTAATGGAGTAAAGGCAGACGATGGCAGATCAACATAATTACGCAGATTTGGCGATGAAACATCATGTCCTTCCTCAGGAAATTGAGAGGCATAAATGTCCTCTGGATTTGCTGGAGGGCGACTGACTCCCTCACTAGTAGCAGGATATGAGGACATTCCTCTTTTTTCTTGGTCTCCCCCTGTTTCCATGCCTTCAGGTGGAGAAGAGTGTTCCTCATGTTCTCCTTCCTCTTGATCTCTTTTCTCTTCTTCTTCTTTTTCAACTCTTTCTTTTTCAGCATCCCTTTCTTCTTCTTCTCTCTCCTCTGTTTCTTTTTCCTCTGCTTCTTTCTCTTCTCTTTCTCTAGTCCTCTGTTCTAAGTCTTTCTCTGGAACAGAACGACTCAGATTCTTCAATGCCATTGCAGAAATGGTGATATTTTCCTCATCATCTTCATCCTCAATGATGAGAACTCTTCTTTTCTTGGATGGAGCAACCATGGGCTCCTTCCCTTTTCTTTTTGATGCAGAAGAGATTTGATGAGTTTTGACTGGATTCTTCTCCTTGAATTTCTCCAACGCCTTGCTTAGTTCCTTCAGACACATTTTAGTCACCATTTTCAGTCCTACCACCATATATGATCACACGATCAAGCACAAATAATTTGTGGAGGCTGAATATTCAAATGTCTGAATAACTTCGTCACAAGACCTGGATAAGGAAGTTGACCCATGTCCTTCACCACTGCTCTATACATGTGGAACATAACAGTGTGAGGAAGAGAAAAAATTTTCCCAGTGATGATGGCATACATCAGCTTTGCCTCTGAACTTGAAACATCAGTCTTGAAAGTTGATTTCAGTCTAAGGCAATTGATCACAATCTTGTGAAGCAGAATGTTAAACGCACTCATCCTCAAGTAGGAAATCTTTTCCTCTGTTCTTCTATCCTTAACAAGTTCCAATGTAGCACGAGCAATAGAAACATTGATAGGTTGATATCTTCCTCTCTCAACCCCAATGACATCCGCCAACATATCCATATCCACCACAAAGTCTTGATCTCGGACACTAAAAGAGAATCTATTCACATCAAAGAAACTAAGATTCGAATAGAAATAAGCAGTCAATTCAGCATGGGCTTCTGTGGTGTCAGAATAGAACTGCTCAAGTTGAAGAAAACTAAACTTTTCTCTCAAATTGACATTTACAGCATCAAGGAAATCAAAATCCACACTCCTAGGGTTTATCACTCCACGCTTTAACAGTTTTGAGTATAGAACCTTATGTTCCTTCGATCTAAACAACTCTGTCCTTTTTCCTCGAGTTTTTGCTGCAACACCCATTCTCGATTGAAATTGGATGTACAGTTTGTCATCATCATTCCCATCTATAGGATTAAATCCCCGAACACGTGGATCACTTGGGATATTTGCAAGGGTTTCTTCAGCCAACCCTTTAGGAGCAACTCCCCAACTCTCCATTTTTCGCAAAAAGATATATTCATTCTCATATCCTTTGTCCTTAAAAAATTCATCGATGTAGTTCAATGGAGTACCAGTCCTCTTTAAAGCACAATAAAGCTTATAAATAAAAGAGGGCCTTTGAACTCTTACAGGATCTGTGTCTTCAATGATTTCTTTCTCTTGTTGATGATCAACACCCTGAGGACTAGATGGTGGAGAATGACGCTGCTGAGAATGTTGTGGGCTCTCTGCTGATTTGGAGACTTTTCTTCCTCGGTGAGATCGAAGTGCATAAGCCCCTCACTCATTCACCGTGGTCCCCTGCTTGCGATCCTCGAAGACTTTCTTGAAGACGACATCTTTCTCAGTCTTTGAAAGATTCCTTGCTTGACTTTCCCAAGAAAGATGACAAATTTTTCGAAGATTAAACAAGAGAAGAAAACAGGAATGGTAGATCGGTGCTTTTTCGGGTTTTGAAGTTAAGCGAAGAGAAACCGAGTGTATATAACTCAGTCGAAAGGAGGGAATACTAAACGTCGTAATGGAAAGTGAAAAGATGCATTTTCAAAAAATAACTGCCTTTTTTCGGGAAAATGGTCATTTCAAAATAACTCCTTTTTTCGAAAAGGAAACGTTACAATAGTCATGTCAATTAAAGATAGCAATAATCAAACACGGTTGACGATCATACCTTTTCAAGATGAGATTTGAGAGAGAGAGAATAACTTACAGTCAAAGTCTTGTATGACTAAGTCTGAGAGTCTCTAGACTTTAACTTCTTCAAACCTCAAAATGTTAAGTCTGGAACGGATGATTTTAAACTGATTTTTCTCCAAAGGCTTTGTAAATATATCCGCCAGTTGGTTTTTTGAGTCAACAAACAGAATTGTAATTTATCCATTTTGAACATGATCTCTAATGAAGTGATGTCGAATCTCTATATGCTTTGCTCTTGAGTAAAGAATTGGATTTTTGGTGAGATTGATTGCACTGGTGTTGTCGCAGTTAATCTCCGTGTATGAATCTTCAATTCCAAAGTCTCTTAGCTGTTGTTTTATCCACAGGATTTGTGAACAACAACTTTCAAGAGCTACATACTCCGCTTCTGATATAGAAAGAGCTACTGTACTTTGCTTCCTTGAAAACCAAGACACTGTCCTGCCTCCAAGTAGTTGACAGGTACTTGAGGTGCTCTTTCTATCAACTCTGCATCCGACTAGGTCTGCGTCTGAGTATCCAAGAAGAGTAAAGTCTCCCCTTTTGGGATACCAGAGAACAAAGCTTGAAGTTGATGAAATATATTTGATAATACGCTTTGCAGTATTTAAATGAGATTCTTTAGGATCTGCTTGAAATCTGGCACAAATGCAAACACTAAACAAAATGTCAAGTCTAGAAGCTGCAAGATAAAGAAGTGAGCCAATGATACTCCTACATAACTTCTGATCGACTTTCTTTCCTCCTTCATCTTTGTCTATCTTTAAGGAACTTGACATTGGTATATCAGCCTTTTTGCAATTGTCTAGTCCAAACTTTTTGACAAGATCTTTAGCATACTTTTCTTGATGAATAAAAGTTCCTTCATTCAGTTGTTTTACTTGAAGCCCGAGAAAGAAGGTTAACTCACCCATCATGCTCATTTCAAATTCATCCTACATAATCTTAGAGAATTTCTTGCATAGACTTTCATTAGGAGATCCAAAAATAATATCATCGACATATATTTGAACAAGTAGAAAACTTTTGTTTTCTCTTTTAATAAACAGAGTAGTGTCTACTTTACCTTTTATAAAGCCTTTTTGAATTAAAAACTTACTCAGCCTGTCGTACCAAGCTTGAGGTGCTTGCTTTAAACCATACAATGCTTTTTTCAGTCTGAATATTGAGTCTGGCTTTCTTGGGTCTTCAAACCCAGGTGGTTGCTCCACATAGACTTCCTCACGGATAAATCCATTCAGGAAAACACTTTTGACATCCATTTGGAATAACCTGAAATTCTTATAATAAGCAAATGCAAGTAATAATCGAATTACTTCTAACCTTGCTACTGGTGCGTAAGTCTCGTCATAGTCTATCCATTCTTTTTGCATATATCCCTTAGCCACGAGTCTTGTTTTGTTTCTTATGACTTTTCCTTTCTCGTCCATCTTGTTCCTGAAAACCCATTTAGCTCCAATAATAGATTTACCTTTTGGTTTAGGATTCAACTCCCGGACATCATTAATTCTGAATTGTCTGAGTTCTTCTTGCATAGCTTCAATCCAGCTTTCATCAGATAAAGCTTCATCTATGCTTTTGGGTTCTATTTCAAAAATAAGAGCCACAGCACTAGACTCTTCGCGCCTTTTGGATCTTGTGCGAATTCCTTCATTAATGTCGCCAATAATAAGATCTTTGGGATGATTGCACTTATGCTTCTAGTTACTGGTTGATTTGTCAGGTTAATGATCACTTCCTTCATTTGAATCTTCAATAACCATTTGTTACTGGTCTTTCAGAGTCTCAGCTACTTCTTGAGATTTAGACTTTGTAGAGTCTAGAGCAGGTTCAGATTCTTCAAGATGAGTCTGAATGGATTCATTTTGCATAGAATCTTGGAATTTAACATTCATTGATTCTTCCACAGATTGAGTCTTCTTGTTGTAGACTCTGTACGCTTTGCTTGAGATTGAATATCCAAGGAAGATGTCTTCATCTGACTTTTCTTCAAACTTACCAACTCGATCATTTGCATTTTTCAATATAAAACATTTGCATCCAAACACATGAAAATATGAAACAATAGGCTTCTTTCCTTTGAATAACTCATAGGGGGTTTTTTCTATAATAGGCCTTAAAAAAACTCTATTAATAATATAACATGCTGTTGAAACTGCTTTAGCCCAAAATTGTGAAGAGATATTGCTTTCAATTAAAAAAGTTCTAGCCATTTCTTGAAGCGACCTATTCTTTCTTTCCACAACTCCATTTTGCTCTGAAGTATATGGAGTGGAGGACAAGTGCTGAAAGCCAGATTCATCACAAAATTTTGTAAAATCTTGATTTTCAAATTCACCTCCATGGTCTATTCTTATACTTGAAATAACATACCCCTTTTCATTTTGAACCTTCTTAGCAAATTTTTCAAAGTAAGAGAAAGTTTCAGACTTACTTGCCAAGAAATACACCCAAGTAAATCGTGAGTAGTCATCCACAATTACTAGGCAGTATTTCTTACCTCCAATGCTCTGTGTTCTGGTTGGTCCAAAAAGATCCATGTGCAATAGCTACAGTACACGGTTAGTGGAAACTTGATTTATTGGTTTAAAGGAATTTCTTACCTGTTTTCCCAATATGCATGGTGTACATAGATCAGACTTTTGGTATGATAAATTGGGTAGACCACGAACAAGCTTCTTTGCTGAAATTTTGGCTATCTGCTTCATATTAATGTGCCCAAGCTTTCTGTGCCATAAGCTCGCTTCGTCTTGGATTGAGATTAGACATTGCAATTCCTCTAGTTTCACATCCAAGAGGTAGATATTTCCATGTCTTCGACCCATGAATGATTGAGTAGAATCTTTACTAATTCCTGAACATATTCCTTTTTGAAAGTTGATTTTGAACCCAGTATCACACAGCTGACTGTCACTAAGCAGATTGTAATTGAGTCATTCTACTAAAGAAACATTGCTTATTGTGAGATTTACAATCTTTACAGTTCCAAATCCCACAATTTTTCCTTTGTTGTTTCCTCCAAATAAGACTTTTCCCCCATTTACTCGAACAAGCTTTATGAAGCAATTTGAGTCTCCTGTCATGTGTCTTGAGCATCCACTATTCAGATACCATTTTACCTTTTTCTTGATAGTGACCTCAAGTTCGCTTTCTGAATCTGAATCTGTTTTGGAGTTCGAATCTAAATCCGATTGTGCCATTAGACATACATTGGCATAATCATCATCACTTTCTTCACACTCTGTATCACTCCAGGTTTCTGCTTTAAAAGCATTTCGATACTTTTCAACTTTTCCTTTCTTCTTCCTCAGAATAGGACAGTTGGGTCTGATGTGTCCATTTTTCTTACATTCAAAGCAAACTACATCTTTGTTTGATTCATCATCTTTAACAGAGACTTGGTCTGTTACTTTTGAAAACTTTGTTTCTTTGGCTTGAATCTTCTTCCTTTTTCGTTCAGCTTTTGAATCTTCTTATCATGAGAGCAAGCTCCTCATCATCCATATCGTCTTCAGAATCTGTAACATCAGAATCATCATTAGATTTTAATGCAATGGATTTCTTACATTTAGGGTTTTCATCTTCATTGATTCATTCCACTTCATAAGACTGAAGAGTCCTAACCAACTCATCAACAAATAGTGGCATGATTCTTTGGGTCTCTCTGATTGAGGTCTTTATGTGATTCAAATCCTTAGAGAGTCCACGCAGTAGCTTGTTTACCTTCATGGGATCAGAAATTGGTTGACCTTGATTTTCAAGACCATTCACAATTTCTGTAAAACGATTAAACATATTAGTTATAAATTCTCCTGATTTCATTTTGAAGGCTTCGTATTGACCGAGGAGAATATTGATTCTAGTCTCTTTCACTCGATCGGTTCCTTCATAAGTAATATGTAATATATCCCAGACTTCTTTAGCTATAACATAAGAAGATATTATGTTATATTCAGTATGTGATAAAGCACAATATAAAGAATAAATTGTTTTTGCATCAAGAGCTTGTCTCTTGATTATCTCTTCCTGAGTCATTTCACTAGACTCAACAGTATCTTTTCCTCTCTCTCATATAGGTGCAGTTTTAGGAATGATTCATTTTTCTACAACGTCCCATTCCAGAGGATCCTTTGATCTTAGGAACGCTTTCATCTTGTTTTTCCATATGTTGTAATCTTTTCCATCAAAGTAAAGCGGTCTGGTATTGCTTTGCCCTTCTACCAGGCCTGGAGCTAACATACTAGCCACAGATCTTTAACTCTGAAGTAAAACACTTCAAACAAAGTGAGTACACGAGCTCTGATACCAATTAAGATAGCTAGTATAAGCACCTAGAGGGGGGTGAATAGGTGTAAAAATAATTTCTCAAGGTATAAAAGCGATTGAATAGGTGTAAAAATAATTTCTCAAGGTATAAAAGCGATACTAGGAAGACGATAGAAAAAGAGTTCTCTTTTGATTAACAAAATGAAATACGATCAAAGTAAAGTAAAGAGTAGGGAAGAGAAAATCGAATACAAGGTTTATAGTGGTTCGGCTTATTCCGAGCCTACGTCCACTCTTCCGCACTGACAGCCCACTGGCTGGATTTCACTATGAATAAAAGAGATGTTACAGCATAGCTTTTTCGTGATTCCACAGTGTAGATATTCTACCACACTTCCTCAAGGATTCTCACTAATATAGACTCTCTTTTGCGTACAAGATTTCGCTCAACAAATGAATTGACTAAGAACAAGGAGCTTCAAACTTTGGAATTCTTCTATCGTGCATACTCTCGAACAACTCGAACGTCTTCCTTATATACTCCTTTATGCCATCATACCCGTTGGCACTTACCAAAGGAATTCCTCCAATCTACCCGTTGGACGGAATCAATTAGGAAGATCATTCGAGCTATTAAAGGAACATGTCGATAGCCCATCAATCATGTTCGCCCATACAATCAGGATCTTGGTTTCCATAAGTAGAACCTTCCAAGTATACTTTGTCAATCATTGGATCCTTAATCTTTGAATCAATCATGATCATATAAAGGATTCCGTTATGTCATATCCAGCCAAGAGATCTTCTCCAGTCGATAAGGTCACATCCTTAATAAAATATCCAGTTCTGGATAGCCTTTATTCAACGGATTAGAAACGTCAATGAGGATAGACTTTAAGTCTTGAGTCTGGCTGTCCTGAGGTCTTCAGACTTTAAATAGCAGAGTCTACAAATCTTCAGACTAGACTGATGGAAACGTTTTGTCAGCTTCAAAACACTTCACGAAGATTTCTCCAACACTTTTCTCTTCCTTGAACTCCTTTACCTTATTCGTACTTCAATTAAGTAGTTAAAGTCTAAACTCTTTTAAAGTCTAATGATCATCAAACTCAGTTTCAAAAGCAAAGTATTCTTACTGCTCTTTGCGAAAATTGTCTTCACACATATTCACCCCTTCTAATGTTCATACTAGCGCTTTCAATTGATATTAAAGCCCGTGTGCTCATTTATTGAAGTGTTTTACTTCTAAGCTAAAGATCCTCCATGGATAATATTTTAGCTCTAGGTTTGGTTAAAGGTCAGAGCAACACCAGATCCCCTTACTTTGATGGAAATGAGTACAATGTGTGGAAGAACAAGATGAAGGCATTTCTCAGATCTAGAGATCCTCTGGAGTGAGATGTTGTCAAAAAAGGGATCAACCCTAAAGCAACATCAACTTCAGACAAAGGAAAAGAAGTTGTTGATGTTGGCGAAGCTACACAATCTGAAATTACCAAGAGACAAGCTCTTGACGCAAAAGTTATCTACTCTTTATATTGTGCCTTATCTCCCACTAAATATAACCAAATTTCTTCCTATGAAATAGCAGAAGAAATTTGGGTCAGATTACATGTTACCTACGAAGGGACTGACCGTGTGAAGAAAACGAAAGTAAACATTTTGCTTGGACAATATGAAGCC
This sequence comes from Eucalyptus sideroxylon, assembly GCA_014182405.2. Classification (NCBI taxonomy): domain Eukaryota; kingdom Viridiplantae; phylum Streptophyta; class Magnoliopsida; order Myrtales; family Myrtaceae; genus Eucalyptus; species Eucalyptus sideroxylon. The sequence continues at coordinate 6,029,653 of CM024550.2, read as the reverse complement.
TTCATAATGAAGCTTGGAGAATCTATTACTGATATGTTCAGTCGCTTTACAGAGATTGTGAATGGCATGGCTTATCAAGGTCAACCAATTTTTGGACCAATGAAAGTCAACAAACGACTACGTGGACTTTCAAAAGACTGGAATCATGTGAAGACCTCAATTAGAGAAACTCAGAGGATCATGCCTCTATCAGTTGACGAACTGATAGGCACACTTCAGTCATACGAAATGAAGCAAATAAATGATGAAGAAGATCATAAAGGTAAGAAATCAATTACCTTAGAGTCTAACATTGATTTTGATGATATAGATTCCGATGATGATATGGACGATGAGGAACTAGCACTTATGATTAAGAAATTCATAAAGCTAAATAAAAAGAGAAGAAGATTCAATTGGAAGAAGCAGAGCACACAAAATTTCCTGAAGAGACCAACGGAAGACAATGAAACTAGCAAGGATGTTATATGTTTCGAGTGTAAGAAAAATGGGCATATCATACCAAATTGTCCTCTATTGAAGAAGAAGAAGAAAGGAAAAATTGAGAAGTACAAAAAGGCTCTCAAAGCTGAAACTTTAAGTGACACCAAGTGTGAGGAAAGTGAAGAAGAATATGCCAACATTTGTCAGATGGCTCATTCAGAATCAGACTCAAATTCAGAAACAGACTCTATTTTAAACTCAGATAAAGAAATTGAGGTTAGTGCCTCAAAAATTCATATTAAAGTCTCTAAGTACATAGATGAACTTCGTCTCAATCTTAAATCCTTTCTTAAAAGAATTTCCGAACTAAAAAGGGAGAATTCTAAGCTCAAGCAACAGGAAGTTTCTTGGAAAGAAAAGTTTGAAAGTCTGAATGGAAGTTTTGATAATTTGAAAAAAAATTCAGATTCTCTTTCGAAGGAAAATGCTATTTTGAAAAGGGACATTTCAAGTATTACAAAAAGATTTTCAAAAGGATCCGAAAAACTGAAAAAAATTCTTTCAGCTCAAATTCCATATTTTAACAAATCTGGTATGGGTATGACTTCAAAAACTGTTTTATTAATTGATTTTCCCAAAGTAAAAGAGAGAATTAAACAAAGACCTGCAAATGCATTTTACAAAAATTATTTTCAAAAAGTTTTTGTAAATCCTGTTGGTCGAAGTGCACTCAGATGCTCAAAGTGTAATAGCTCAGAACATTTCGAAAAAGAATGTCCTAAGGTTTAGAGACTAGTTAAGAAGGATTGGGCAAAGACTGTCTTTAATACTAACTCTCTTGGACCTAAGAAAATCTAGGTACCAAAAAAGGTTTGAGTTCTTCTTTTGATTACAGGTCATTATTAAAAGAAAGATCAAACGGTATTTGGATAGTGGCTATTCAAGGCATATGACAGGAGACTTAAGTTGCTTCATAAAGCTTGTTAGATTAAATGGAGGAAAAGTTTCATTTGGTAGAAACAATAAAGGAAAAATTGTAAGATGTGGAACTGTCAAGATTGGAAGCTTGACAATCAACAATGTTTCCTTGGTGGAAGGTTTGAACCACAATCTACTAAGTATAAGTCAGCTTTGCGACACTAGTTTCAGAATAAACTTCCAAGAAGGCACTTGTTCTGGAACGAGTCAAGACTTCTCTCAATCTTTTACTGCGCGAAGGCATGGGAACATTTACCTTCTGGATGTAAACCTAGAAAGCTCTTAGTACCTTATCTCTATTCAAGACGAAGCAAGCCTCTAGCATCGGAAGCTTGGCCATGTTTTTGTTTTTTTTTTTTTTTTGGTAAATGGTAAGAATATATTAGCTTGAACCAACTACACAAAAACCGACGCCAAAAATTTGCACTCAAAGAACAAAAGTTAATGAGTAGAAGGGCGCCGACGCAAAACAGCTAACAGCAATAAGAACAAAAACAAAGGGCCAACAACAGTCGACCACACAGAAAACACCAAGACAACAACCAACAATGACCCAACTATGAACGCCAACAATCAAAGTGGACGCATGGAGTGGAAGCCCAGAGAAGGTTGATGCAGGAAAAACGCCAAGTGAAGAAACACCAATAGGAGTTACTAGGCTGACAAGGCACTTGAGAAGATGGAGGGTTCGAGACCCCAAGATCTCTGGAGTCTCATATTCCTTGCATTGTCGGGCACATTGTTGAAAGTGAGCACCTTATCTCTGACTACCTTAATGATATGGTTTTTCATAGCCGAAATCACCAACATTTCACCGCGGAATATTAAGCTATTCATTTTCTTCCAAATAAGGTGGCAGATCGCTCTAAAAGAAAACTAAGCAATGCTATGGTAGAATTCCTTACCCAATAAAAGCTTCATCGCCCAAGCGAGATTGTCCACCCAAGGCCTATTACACCAAGGAAGGTTACATCTTGAGGCCCAAAAATAAGCAATCGTTGCTGAAACATGACAATCAAAAAATAGGTGGTCTATGGAATCGGGCATAGCATTACAAAACGCACATAAGGCACGATCAATTCTTCCATAGGAGAGAAGAGACACTTGAGTAGGCAAGCGATTCTTTGTAATAAGCCAAAGATGAAATTGAAATCTGGGGGCTAGAGCATTATCCCAAACAAAAGAAGCCCACGATACTCGGTTCTTCTTACTTCTAATGGTCTCCCAAGTTAAGCCCACCGAAAAAATGCCAGAATAATTTCCACACCAAGAGAAACAATCTAGGTTAGAGGAAAGAATCGGCACAAAAATATCCCAGCATTGCAATAGGATTTTGAAGACAAGGCTTGCAGGGGATAAGAAATCCGCCAACGTAGCAATTCTAGGAAGACTAGACGAATCAATGAAGGAATCAGGTAATAATAAGTTCAAAGGGCCTTCAAGGTGCCATCAGTCAAACCATACGGACATCGAAAGACCGTTACCAACTTTCCAAATAAATGATGATCGGAAATCCCTCCTCAATTGAATGATTTTTTTCCAAGCCCATGAACATACATAAGGTTTCGGAACAACCCAAAAATTATCCCATTTTAAGAAATTACTATGAATCCAGCTGCACCAAAGAGATTCTTTGTCAATAAACAAAATCCAAATGTATTTCAGCATTGCCGCTTTATTGCAATCTTGCAGCTTACGAATGCCAAGGCCACCTTTCTTTTTCGGGAGGCACACATCATCCCAGGATACTTTTGGAAAGCTTGAGCATGTTAATATGAAACAAATTGCTAAAGTTTCTTCTAAGAAGTTGGTTTGAGGCCTTCCCAATCTAGCTTATCAAAAGTTTGAATTATGCACTCCCTGTGTCTTGGGGAAACAGGTCAGAAGTTCCTTTAAATTTGTAAATCAAGTTTCTACCAGTCGAGCTTTGTAGCTTCTCCATATAGACATTTTTGGACTAACTAGAACTCAGAGTATTGGTGGAAAGAAATATTGCCTAGTAATCGTGCATAATTACTCTCGTTTCACTTGGGCATACTTTCTGGCAAGTAAGTCTGAAACCATATCTTATTTCTCAAAGTTTGCCAAGAAGGTTCAGAATGAAAAGGGTTATGCTATTTCGAGCATACGAACTGACCATGGAGGTGAGTTTGAAAATCAGGACTTTGCGAATATCTGTGATGAATCTTGTTTTCAATATGTTTTCTCTTCTTCATACACTCCAGAACAAAATGGGATTGTGGAAAGGAAGAACAGATCCTTACAAGAAATGGCCAAAACTCTCTTGATAGAGAGCAAAATATCCTCTTAATTTTGGGCATAAGCAGTTTCTATTGCTTGCTATATTATCAACAGAGTACCTATCCTAGAGAAAACTCCTTATGAAGTGTATAAAGGAAAGAAGCCGATTGTTTCCTACTTTCATGTCTTTGGCTGTAGATGTTTTATTCTAAAAAATGTGAATGAACGATCTGGGAAGTTTGAAGAAAAATCAGACGAAGGAATCTTCCATAGCTATTCGACTTCAAGCAAAGCCTACAGAGTCTTTAACAAGAAGAATCTATGAACGCCAATTTTCTGGATTATGTGCAGAATCAACCAGATCAAACTCAATTTGCTCGTTCCAAAATTAACAAAGTCTACTTCCCCCGAAGAGGTTCAGACTGCTGGACAACAGCAACAAGCAGATCGAGAAGATTCAAATGAAGCAAAGGATCAATAGTTTCTCAAACCAAACAACAAATGGAAGCACAAGTCGAGTGATCCCAAAGAACTCATCATTGGCGACATTGATGAAGGAATTCACACCAAATCCAAAGGACGAGAAGAGTCCAGTGCTCTAGCACTTGTTTCCGAGATAAAACCAAAAGGAGTAGATGAAGTATTGTCTGATGAGAGCTGGATAGAAGTTATGCAGGAAGAACTCGGACAATCCAGCATCAACGATATATGGGAACTGATTCCAAAACCCAAAGGTAAATCTGTGATTGGAACGAAATGGATTTTCAGGAACAAGATGAATGAGAAAGGAAAAGTGATCAGAAACAAAGTAAGACTTGTGGCGAAATGATATACACAGGAAGAATGGATAGACTATGATGAGACCTATGCACCAGTAGTGAGGTTAGAAGCAATTAGATTATTACTTGCTTTTGCTTGTTACAAAAATTTCAGATTATTTTAGATAGATGTCAAGGGTGCCTTCCTAAATGAGTTCATACAAGAAGAAGTCTATGCAGAACAACCACCAGGATTTGAAGATCCAAGAAAACTAAACTCAGTCTACAGATTGAAAAAGGCCTTATATGGACTAAAGCAGGCACCTCGAGCTTGGTGTGAAGGTTGAGTAAGTTTCTAACTCAGAATGATTTTGAAAAGGGAAAGGTAAATACTACTTTTTTTTTTGATAAAGTAGATAATACTTTGTTTATAAAGAGAGAAAAAAAATTTCTGCTAGTACAAAATTATGTAGATGATATTATCTTGGGTTCTCTTAATGAAAATCTCTGCAAGAAATTTTCAAGATCTATACAGGATGAATTTGAAATGAGCATGATGGGTGAGTTAACCTTCTTTCTAGGATTGCAAGTCAAACAATCGAAGAAAGGTATATTCATTCACCAGGAGAAATATGCCAAAGATCTCATCAAGAAATTTTGGTTGGAGAATTGCAAGAAGACAGAGACACCTATGTCAAGTTCTTCAAAACTAGACAAGGATGAAGAAGGGAAGAAAGTAGATCATAAGCTACATAGAAGCATGATCGGTTCTCTTCTCTACCTTACTACATCTAAACCTGTTATTCTATTCAATGTGTGCATCTGTGCAAGATTTCAGTCTAATCCAAGGGAATCTCATCTATGTGCTGTAAAACACATTATTAAATATGTTACGACTTTTCCAAAGCTAGATCTATGGCATCCAAAAGAATGAGACTTTACTCTACTTGGATATTCTGACTTTGATTTAGCCGGTTGTAGAGTCGATAGAAAGAGCACATCAGGTACTTGTCAACTGTTGGGAAATATGATGGTATCTTAGTTCTCAAGGAAGCAGAATATTATAACTCTATCAACAGTAGAAGTAGAGTATGTTGCTCTTAGGAGTTGTTCTCAAATCTTAGGGATAAGACAACAACTAAGAGACTTTGGAATAGAAGAATCTTACACCGAGATCAGATGTGACAACACAAGTGCCATTAATCTCACTAGGAACCCAATTCTTCATTCAAGGACAAAGCATATAGTGATTCGACGTCATTTTATAAGAGATCATGTACAAAATGGGGAGATTTTGGTTCAATTTATTGAGTCAAAGAATCAATTAGCATATATCTTCATGAAACCTCTGGAGAAAAAGTCTATTTGAGTCTATTTGCCGCAAGCTGAATATTATTTCTCTTATTAACTAAAGTCTGAAATTGATCAAACTCAGAACTTCAACTTAAGGAAATCTCTTCAATCAAGGTATTTTAATTTTAATATGAAATTTGTGAACATGTATGATTTTATTCGAATCATCGCTTGCCTATTTTATTTTTAGAAGTTACGTTTTTCTTGCTAAAATGTGATTTTGGAATTTTTAGTTACCATTTTTAATTTATTCCGAAAAGGCATTTTTCTTTTGTGTCGTTTCAACTTCCCGGCTTCAAAAGCCTTATTATGTCACTCCCCAAACCCCGAGCGTGTGCCCATCCCTCTCTAATCGATAATATCATACAACTTCCTAGAACGAGTCGCCGACCCTTTTTGTTTTATTGCACATACGGAAGCGAAAATAAATCCCCTAACAGTAATCATCTTGGGATAGAAAAGTAGAACATCACATTCACAAACAAACCGCACTTTTATAAACATACTGAGTCATTTACATACGTCTATACCCAAAAGATTTGTTCTCAAAAAGAGGCTGTCCTATTAGACCTACTCTTCAGGTCACCTTAGCTTAGCTCCAGGTCCTCCCTCTACGGCCTTGAAAATTTTAAGCCCACGACAGGGTGAGATATAAATCTCAGTGAGTTCATGGTCTAAGCCCCTATTATGAGGGAAATACACCCATAAGTGTCATAACCACACAACCACTCAATTGGCACAAGGACTTACCTCGCCTCAGTTTCCTTCCTGCACGTCAGTACAGTTCATATCGCAATGCATATAATTAATGCACATAATAACTGGAACATCTCATCAACTCAACAATCATGCGTTCCGATTGTTAATTACATCCCTTAAGGGTACGGTCAACTCCAAAATTGGCGGTCTTCTGGCATTGCCAACCGTGCCTCACCTCCTTTGAGCACAATGACGTGTCTTAATTAAACGGCTTCCTTGAAGGGGCATAAGTCCAGAATCTACTACAACCCGAGTCCCAATGAATGGGTAACGTCCGGCTTAACAGCCCAGGACGATTTATCTTAACCAACACATGACCAATCAACCTTGGCCCAGGGCACTTTATATTGTATTCAAATGTCTCAATTAAAACAGTGAATCTGGCCTATTTTCTTCGTATTATAAATACACGATAAAATAGTCATGTGTGGGTACACGGTCAATTGACACTAGAAAAATTGATATCCTACAATTTAAAATCGCACTGGTTTACATAGTGTATAAAACTATTTTTGGTGTTAAAACCCAACACCCAGGATTTTTTTGAATAAATAATGAATTTCACAAATTTTGGAATTAAATACTCAAAATTCCAATCAGCACTCAATTCGCACAAATTATCATCCAATTGCATAAACTAAACACACCATTGCAATCAGCACAAAATTCCAGTCACCAGCTATCCCGGTCTAATTTCCGGAAAATAATTAATAGTTAAATAAATTACCGGAAATTAAATAAATTACAAAATAAATAAATTTAAAGCATTTAATTAAATTAACCTAAACTAACTAGGCTACTTACTCTAACTAACAATTAAATCTAACCATTCTATTTAATTTAATCTAAGTACACTAATTAAATAAACTAACTAATTCCTAACTAATCCACCTAACTAAACTAATTAAACTAACTAAATACTAACTATACACTTAATCTAACTAAGCCATCCTAAGCCTAATTAACATAATTAATCCACCAATTAGCTAACTAACACACCTCTAAGTGTCATTAGCCCACTAATAAAGGATTAGAACGCAACTCACCGGTTAGCACGAAAATCGGCTCACAGCGACAGCGGTGCGACGGCAGCCGAGACTTAAGCTCACGGCAAGGCCAACGGAGCTCAGACCGGGCCGAAATCAGCCTACAAGCTTGCTGCCCAAGCTAAAAACTTGCGGGCTCAAGGACGCAGCGACGAAGCTCGGCTTCGAGGAGACCCCACGGCCGAGCGGGCGGTCAACAAAACTGCAAAGTGAGGCTTCGGTTCGGTGAGTTCTGGAGATGGCAGCTTGAGGAGTTTCACCGGTCTTCGGTGGCAGAGAAGCTGCAGGTGAGATCGTTGGTCTTCAACGGGCTGCGGACTACACAAATGAGGGCCAACGAAATGGAGCCGTGAGGTGAGTCAACCTCAGTGAAAACCAGGCTAGTTTGCTGACCGAAGGGGAGGCGTGGCCTTTGGCCTTCGGTGGGAGGAAAAAAATTGAAAGAAGCTGAAGTTGATTCGGTGGACGTGAAGACATGAGGTAAGATGGAAGTGGAGATGGCCGCGTGTGCAGGCGTTGAAAACATCCGGTCAACAAAAGCTTAAAGATGGAGAATTCGGTTGAGGTGGAATCGTGTGAGTGGGTGAGGGTGTCTTGGTGGAGAGAAATGAAAGAGATGCAGAGGAAAATGAAATGAAAAGCAGAGCAGAGAGAGATCGAGAAAGAGAAGACGTGAAGAGGATGGATTGCAGGGACGTGCTCGAGAAGTTTGGTGGAGAGAGAGAAGCCAAGGCCCAAACAAATATCTTGAGTAATTAAAGTTTGGTCTCCCCTTGGTCTTCAAGCATATCACCTTGTCCCCTATTTTTTTCTAGCCTAAATTCCACCAATAAAACCAATTTTGAAGCCAAAATTTGCTGTCCAAGCATAAATCCGAATTTCACACTTTGGCACTCATCTTTGGCTTCAATTTCTTCTCTAATTCCTCCAATTCGAAGTCCCATTTTGAAGAAGAAAAAGTCCACATAAATTCTATAAGTTCCCATCAGCACATAACCCGACTTGGAAGTCCAAAATTCCTTCAAATGAGCTCGTCAGATTTTCTTTCATTTTCTGAATCGATTTTCCGTAAAAATCTCGGAATCTCCAAAAAAATTTCGAAAAGTGAGTCAACGTCCCTAAAATGAATCGTGACATGACAGAACTTTCCCTTTTTGAAATCGAGCTCAATTTCGTGATTAATTTCAATCGACGTGATTTTAGCGCATCTTAATCTACTAGGTAGCTTTTATGAATTTTTAATGCAATTGACCAATGATCGATTATTTTCGAGCCGCAATGTTCATCTTTGACACATTGGCAACTCTCAGTTGTTGTGAAAATCTCGAGGTTTCAAATATGGACACATGGTACAAAAATGACAGAAAAATCAGTCTAATGCCGTTCGACAGAAATTTTGCAATTAGGTGGAATCACCCACACACTAATCACATATCTCTATCGAATCAACCTATATCCGGTCTCTGATCGATTTTTTCGGTGCCGTAATGACTCTTGCAGATTAGCATGGTCGAGCAGTCAATTCCTGGTGTCATTCTCATGTTTATTGCGTTTAGATTTCTTAACAGCTTCACCTGATAGACTAGTTAACTCGTGAGTGACCAACCTAGAAAAAAAAAAAGCTATAGACACGTCGATGAAAAGCCAGTTTCATCTCATCGAAATCAGACTCGAAAATCAGGATGTCACATTTTATCTCCCAAAACGATTCATTTCCATTACTACATTTCAAAACCCTAAGAGCGATTCTCTTCTCCCTCAACTCTTGCTCTCGAAATTTTTCTGCAAGTTTCAATCTTTTTCACTCGAAAATGTCGATGAAGTCCTCCAAGTCTGCATCCCTGTCACACCAGCGAAAGTCCTCTCGGATAGCTAGTGAATATTCGAGAAGCATGCTAGAAGGACCAGTGCATTTCGATCTCACTAAAGAAGACTCTCCACAAAAATCTCCACAAATTTCTCCAAAGAACTCTCCACAGAACCCTCCTCACCAATCTATGGAAGAAGAAGTGGATCAAGAAGCAGTTCCACTCAGAGTCTTGACACCCCAGGTTCTTTACAAGCATTGTACTTATCTGAAACAAGGTGGTTCTCCAATGACTTTTATCACTAATTTCCTAAGAGGACATGGGCATGGCAACGAGACTGTATTCTTAAGAGCAATGGAACGTTTGGGTATAGCGTCGGAAGGTTTGGCAGACAAAGCTTTTCTTTATTTTCCTTCTGACCCTAGATTCAATTCTGAGCATCGGCCTAAAAGCAAGGATGATGGTGAGCGGATTTACTCAAATTTCTAACCCAAAATGGGTATGGCTGTTGATATCTCTGGAGAGAGAACAAGATTGTTTCGTTCCAAGGAGCACATAAGGGTTTATACCCAAATGTTGAACAGAGGCGTGATAAACCCTTGAACAATTGATTTTGACTTCTTAGACTTGATCAAAGTTGATTTATGAGCAAAGTTGGTTGCTCTTCAACTTGAAAAGTTTTGTGTTGAGACTGTTGTGGCCTATCCTGAGTTGACTACTTACTTTTACTCCAATGTCTTTTCTTGACCAGGCTGTGGCACCCCTCCACGGCCCCCGATCCGCTAGAGTCACCACAGTTCGCTTTTCCTTTTTTTTCCTTATTAATATGTCACTCTAATACCATTTCAATTGCAGCGGGTCCACACAACCATGGGGGTTTACACATTTTTTTTTTCTTTAATCGGTCCCTTGTGCAATTCATATAGCAGAAGCACATCCATTAACTCCCTTCTCTATATACAGAAACGATGCACACCTACTAAATATTTATAAGTTAAAGCCGGACACGTTTATTTACATAAAGCAGATGGACATCATTCATCGGTACATCAAAATGCCATAGTCTTTCTATACTTGGCTATACTTTAAAAGATGACCGACATCTCCTCCCACAATCGTATGCTTAAGGTCCATCAACCAGTGTCGGCGTCCAAAGATTCCCTCCTTTGCTATCCTTCTCCCCGCAGTCATATCCAACCGCTCAAACCATCTACTAATCTGAAATGTTGGTCCCCAAAAGGGGTGAGTACAACCACTCAGCAGGTAAAGGAATTCAATAACCACTCAATGCATCATACAAATCATACATGCATTACAGGCGTAACTTACCTTGCAGCCATGCGTAATACTATCATGCATTATCATGCCTTATCATCATGCGTATCATATCATCATATGTCATCATCATAATCATCATCATGGCATCATTATATCATACATGTCATCCTTATCATGACATCATCACATCACATATTATCATCATCATCATGCATATCATCGTGCATAACATACCATGGGTGATCATCATGTCACATCACATATCATCATCATCATCATCATGCATATCATCATGCATATCATACCATGGGTGATCATCATATCATATCACATCATCATCTCCATCATCATGCATATCATCATGCATATCATACCATGGGTGATCATCATATCACATCACATATCATCACCATCATCATGCATATCATCATGCATATCATACCATGGGTGATCATCATATCACATCACATATCATCACCATCATCATGCATATCATCATGCATATCATGCCATATCATGCCATGAGTCAATTTTCATCTTTATTTTTAAATTTGATCACCACATCACCCTTCCTCGATTCATCAATTTTATCTCATATTTTACACTCGCATCTCATGCGAGAAAAACCTCCGGGCATGTATCCAAGATACAACCGGGCATCCGGCCCCCCACATTCCGGGCATCTCGCATCCCAACTAGCATCACGAGGAACCTCCGGGCATGTATCCAAGATACAACCGAACATTCGGCCTTTACTCTTCTAGCCGGGCATCTCGCACCCAAATCCTGGCATCACGAGGCATTCCCTTCGGGCAAAGACCTCCGACAGGGCTTCCGGAATTATGTACCGACATACCACCAGGCCTCCCCTGGAATTACGTACCGTATACCACCGGGCATCCCGACACTCCCGGGGAATCTCTGGAATTATGCTACTCGGCCACCCGACATCATCCTCCACCACAACCTCTTCCTCATCCACATTTATCCTTTTATCTCAATTTAACATGGCAATTGGCATGGCATCAAACAAATCACACTTGCATTTCAATTCACATGTCATACACATGCCAAAGCTTTATCACATATGCATTTCAACTTAATACATGTACAAAGACCTCATCACACAAGTGCCACACAAATGAAGTTGAATCCATGGCCAAATAAAAATCTATTTTATTATTATTATTGTTATTTTTAATTTAATATCAATAATTTCCAAAATTATCGAAATTCAAGAAATTACTAAATCAACCCATAAGATGATAATCACTTGGAAAATTCATGGCCAAATTGAAATTTTTACTTAATCTCACAATTTCTTCCAAAAACATCCTAAAATTCTCGGATTTAAACCCAGCGCACAGTTTCCGAATAAATTCAATTAAAATATCCATTCGGTCTCTAAAAATTACGAAATTTTACAGAGTGATAACCAAGACATTTTCGTGCACTTTTCATGAAGAACGCTAAGCCAAATTCTTTTTACATTAATTTATAAAACCCTACGAAGCTTCTGGAACCATGACCGCGTCGTCCAGAACACACTCCTCCGAATTTCTTAATTTTCACCCACCAATTCTCTTTCGTTTCTTCTGAAATTTGAGTATGTTATGTAAAACAGTGTCCTTTACAAGTTTCATGAAGAGATCTAGACCAAATAACCAGATTATGGTCACCATTTTAGTCCATGAAGTCTCGGGTGTCTCGAGATACTTCACCAGAACCATTATTTCCAAGATCTAGCCGATTCACCAAGCTACACTTGTTATTTTTGCTTCAAACTTGAGTATGTTGTATTTTAAGGTGTTTCCTACAACTTTCAAGAAGACAACAAAGTGAGATCTCCAACAGAAATCAACATGCAACCAAGAAATCAACAAGAGGTCAGTGAAAATTTCGCAGATCTAAGTCTCTGTATAATAGAACTTGTGACCCCTCAAATCTCCATCGTTTTCTACGAATTTTTAGTATGTCATAGTAAAAGACGTTAGATTCAACTTTCATGAAGACACCAAAGCCAAAATCGAACTCTAAACATGCATGCAAGCTCTCACAACATTCTGACTCCAACAGTTCACACGAAAATATTCCAGATCTAGCATCTCCGTAGGATGAGAGTTTGACCTCTCAAATCTCCATAATTTTCCACGAAATTTTAGTATGTTGTAGTAAATGATGTTGGATACAACTTTCATGAAGAAATAGAAACCAAAATCGGACTCTAAACACATATGCAAGCTCAAACAAATTTCTGACTCCAAACAGTTCATGCGAAAACATTGGTGCAAGAGTAGAAAGTGGATTCCCAACTTGCCTCTAAACCTCACGAACAGCACGAGCGGACGGACGGGGATTCCTTCCTCTCCCTCTCGGCTTCTCCTCTCTCGGCCACACTCTCTTCTCTCTCGCAACTCTCTTGGACGACAGCCACTTCCTCTCCCTCTCCTTCTCTCTCTCTTTCTTTTTAGTGGCTTTTATATTGCATGTGGCCGCCTAAGATGGCCAATGGGGGCAGCCACACCTTGCACAGCCTCCACGCCACTTGGCAACTCGGAGGAAACACTTGGCCTCCTTCATGCAAGATGGGCCGGTCACTTCTTCCTTTGGGCCTTAATGGGCCGGTCGAATCCCCTTGGGCCGACTAGCTTGGCCCATCAAGCTTAGGCCAAATGGGCTTAAGGCCCATTCGAAAATTAATCCCCTTTTTCTCTTTTTTTTTTTGAATTTCTTTTATAAATATTTTAAACTTTAAATTTTCCACATGGCCAAAATCTTGAAATCATTATTCCATAAATCCCAATTTATAAAACACATGGCCAATGATAGGATTTTCTTTCCTATCACATAATTATCCCTTAAAAGCTTGGCCATAAATCTTATTACAAATTATGGATGAAATGGCCATAAAATAACTTGATGATACTTCCATCACCTATTCATAGACTTTAATGTAACTAGAGGTTGCCATGAATTTTGGGATGCCACAATTCTCCCCTCCTTAGAGAATTTCGTCCTCGAAATTAGACATTTCCTATGTCTCCTTAACAAGTGAGGGTACCTTTCCCTCATCTCATTTTTCACTCTCCCATGTGGCTTCCTCTACATCATGATATCACCATAATATCTTAACCAATGGAATTCTCTTGGTCCTGAGAATTTGTTCCTTTCAATCCAGTACTTGCACAAGCTCTTCAATGTACCTCACTTTCTCATCTATTTTGATGGCTTCACGATCGAGTATACAACTAGGGTCGGGTTGATACTACCTCTAAAGTTAAGGATGCAAGCTCTTAACATAACTTAATTTATCTTAACACCAAAAACAGTTTTAAAACAATAACCACATCTGAAATTTCTTTTGAATGCTTGAGAATCTTCCTTCATGAAATCAAACAATACAAACTGAGGTTTTCAAAAGCATTCAACAACAACAAAAAGCTTTGAAATCATATGTCATTTCCATGTCAAAACGTTTTCAAATCACCAATGTGGAAAATCCTTTGAGTTCTCGAAAATTCCACTTTACGATGTGAAATAGGGATTCCAAAGACATAGCAGTATAACAATGATAGTATTTGAAAATAGGTAAATCTCATATTGTTGAAACCAATTCATAAAATCAAAGCATGATACCAAATCCATAAAATCCATGATCACGTTTAAATTCCAAACGTTTTTCGAAATCCATGTATAAAACCTCGAGTCGCACTTGCATCGCGGCGCGAAACAAAATACTTTATCAAAACCCTTAGTAAATTTAAATCGGCACGTTGGCAAATTCCAATCTCAATCCCAACTCCAATGGGTTGGAATGTTTTCTATAAAAAAAAGTTTAGAATTCTTTGTACGGTGTCACAGCACTCATAAATTTTGACGGAATTCAAGAGATTTTCTAAAACAGTTCACAATCAAAATCTGCTTTTCCATTGAAGTTCAAAACTTGGAATGTGCAGGTGATAATTTTCTCCAAAAACCATAAGCATTTCTTGAAGTATTGAAAATCATAGTTCGGCGAGTCGATAATATTGTTCCAAAATGTTTGAAACCAAAAACTTTGAAATACCAAAATCCTAAGCCTTTCTTGAAATACCGAAATCAACGCATCGGCGAGTCATCAAACTCAGTTCCGACCTTAAGATTTTCAAAGTAGTTTGCATATAAAATCTTAGAGCTTTGAAAACATCCAAACTCAAGTATTTCCAATCTAACACACCATTTAGCCGAATCATTCCTATACCTTTGTCACCACCAATTCAAGCCTAGAACCATCAAAATCAGCACCACCAATAACTCATTTGGTTCAGTCCAACAAAGACATTCACTATGCATTCACTGCAACATAAATTCAAGCCTAAAATATAGCATCATCCCTTCGATTCAAATATCTATAGTCCACCAAGACTTATTTAATTCATAGATCGACAATCCACCAAAATAAAACTTGTCTAGTTTCCACCGAATATATCTCAAATCTCATCCTAAATGATCATCACTTAGACTAATCATTCATCAAATCCACAATATGAACCTTCACCATTTCACCTTGGAAAGACTATAACCACAAATGATCATATTCACTAATTCCACCAAATCCTTTCAAACTGAGATCATCACCTAAAATTAAAAGTTGACTACCATCGATCAAACCTATTATTCCGACATATAAACCACAAATAATTTCATATCTCATATGACTACTCAAACTCATGACTTCCAAGATCAATCTATACATACTAAATGCTTCCATGTAATACATCAAGACTTCCAATGAAATCCTCAAATAGGAAGTCACTACTTAGCTCAAATGATCATAACTTAATCCTCAAATTTATAATTCACTTCATAAGCCTTGCTTGCAACACTACGCTTAGATGCTACGCATGTCCTTTAGGTACTTTAGAATATACCAGGATATCATCAAATGAAGACAATCACATTTTATCCAAATAAGGCTTAAGTATCCTATCCATTAAGTCCATGAATGCAGTTAAGGCATTCGTCAATCCAAATAGCATAACTAGGAATTCATAGTATCCATAGCGAGTCCTAGATGCAATCTTAGAAATGTCTTCCTTCTTAATCCTTAGTCGATATCCTGATCTCAAGTCAATTAACGACCAAACTTCCTTGCAGTTGGTCGAATATGTCATCAATTCTAGGTAAAGGATACTTATTCTTAACTATCACTTGATTCAGCTGCCTATAATCAATACACAAGCGCATCGATCCATCTTTCTTTTTCACAAGCAAGAGTTCTACAAGCTTAACCATGCTTCCACTACGCTACTCTGACAAAATTATCCCAGAAACACTACCTTTCCAGTTCAGTTCATAGTTCGGTTCACTCCTGTCCCATTTTGCCATTCTAGAAGCTGCCGCCAGAGCCGCTCCTTGTTCAGGTCCTCTGACCTCGGTGTCCACTCCCCACCCTCATCAAACCGGGACGTTACAGGTACACCAGCTTTCACCTGGTTCGAACCCGAACTACACATCTACTAAAGGGTCTCGTTTCAATAGGGATTAACTTACAGAGTTATTATCCATTTTGGCTTGTCCCATTCTTAGCCTCACGGTTTTATCTTTAGCACACGAGCAAGTACTATCTCAGGAGATCATTCATCCTAGTCCATTGCTTACGGAGCTAGTCCATTCCTATGATGGCATCAAAGTCATACATAACTATTATTATCAAGTCCATTTCTAGATCTCATTCCCCTAGGGTTATCTCACTCATCTCACATGCCAACGTAGATAACAGCATATCTTTCATCGATGTAGATATACGAAGAGGTATATTTAGAGATTTGTTCCTACTCCTCACAATCATCTATATTTTTCGGACACAAATGAATGCGTGTCACTCACATCAAATAACGCATATACCTTCTTATCCCCCTATCAAAAATCATACCTGCAATAACACTTTTGGAAGCTCTTGCTTCCTCTTGAGTGACCGTATACACCCTTCCTTGTGGTGGTAGCCTTTGTGGATTCCTTGGTAAATTTGGTTCAGCAGTACTTTGTTGTACCTATCGCACCGAGCTAACATTCGGCTGCAACCTCTTTTGTGGACAGTCTTTCTTAAAGTGTCCTATTTGCCCACATCCATTACATCTCAGTTGGCTATTACAAGGTCCTGGCCCATGTTGTCTACCACATCTCTGGCAAAAATTACCCTGGTAGGGTGTTTTCCCTAAAATCGGGCCATTCCAAGCTCTTCTAAAATTTCCAAAGTTACTCTTTTTCTTAGATTCCCAGGTCTAACCTTGACCAGGATAGGGTCTCTTACCCCTTCGAACATCATTAAAGGTCATCTGCCTCTTAGGTTCTAGTTGCTCTCTTACTAACTCTTGCTCCACCAACTGTGCCCTCTCATAAATCTCATCATAATCCCTTATATTCAAAGGCACCAGTTGTTTCCTAATATCAGTCCCTAATCCTTTCAGGAATCTCTTAGCCTTTTCCTCTCGATCCTCAACCAACCTAGGAGCATACATAGACAATTCAGAAAATTTTGCCTCATACTTGGTCTCTGTCGGCTCCCTTTGTTCTAACTGAACAAATTCGGTGATCTTTCTATCCTTGGCACAATCGAGAAATGCTTCCTATTGAAAGCCCTAACAAACTCATCCCAGTTCACATCGCACTGGTGGAAAGATCGTATCCTTCGAGGCTCTCCACCAAAACTTTGCATTTCCCTCCAGCTGGTACTCTGCCAAAACTATTCTCTCAGCATCACTGCAGTCCAACAACCGAAAAATTCGTTCCATTCCATCGATCCATTGTTCCGCCTCCTCAGGACTTCCCATCCCACTAAACTTAAGTGGTTTCAACTTTAGGAATTGTTCCACCAGTCCCTGAGGGCGACGTTCCACTCCGGGTTGTTGCTGCACTTGCCTTTCCATCAGATTTCCAATATTGGCCAATGCTTGCAGGATGTCTTCCATTCGGGGTTCAGCCCTTCCAGCAGAGGCTTCAGCCCTCGATGGATGAGCACTTCCAGCTCGCACCATGACTTTCCTGCAATTTCCAAGCATTGCCTCAGGAATAATCTGAGACTCACTATCTCCATTCAAAGCAACTACTACTACTACTACATAAGTAACATATGCATGTTACTGGTACCTAAAGACAACTCAAAACTAATTACTAGGGATCTACGAGTGAATTCTCGTCACCCGTTATTCAATTATTCCGTTTTATATCCTATGGTGTGCATCATTCTATCCTCATTTCCATCTTAGGCTCCTTATCACTCCAAATGAACCATGGCTCTGATACCAAAACAGGCTGTGGCACCCCTCCACGGCCCCCAATCCGCTAGAGTCACCACAGTTCGCTTTTCCTTTTTTTTTTTTTCCTTATTAATATGTCACTCTGATACCATTTCAATTGCAGCGGGTCCATACAACCATGGGGGTTTACACATTTTTTTTTTCTTTAATCGGTCCCTTGCGCAATTCATATAGCAGAAGCACATCCATTAACTCCCTTCTCTATATACAGAAACGATGCACACCTACTAAATATTTATAAGTTAAAGCCGGACACGTTTATTTACATAAAGCAGGTGGACATCATTCATCGGTACATCAAAATGCCATAGTCTTTCTATACTTGGCTATACTTTAAAAGATGACCGACATCTCCTCCCACAATCGTATGCTTAAGGTCCATCAACCAGTGTCAGCGTCCAAAGGTTCCCTCCTTTGCTATCCTTCTCCCCGCGGTCATATCCAACCGCTCAAACCATCTACTAATCTGAAATGTTGGTCCCCAAAAAGGGTGAGTACAACCACTCAGCAGGTAAAGGGATTCAATAACCACTCAATGCATCATACAAATCATACATGCATTACAGGCGTAACTTACCTTGCAGCCATGCGTAATACTATCATGCATCATGATGCCTTATCATTATGCGTATCATATCATCATATGTCATCATCATAATCATCATCATGGCATCATTATATCATACATGTCATCCTTATCATGACATCATCACATCACATATTATCATCATCATCATGCATATCATCGTGCATAACATGCCATGGGTGATCATCATGTCACATCACATATCATCATCATCATCATCATCATGCATATCATCATGCATATCATACCATGGGTGATCATCATATCATATCACATCATCATCTCCATCATCATGCATATCATCATGCATATCATACCATGGGTGATCATCATATCACATCACATATCATCACCATCATCATGCATATCATCATGCATATCATACCATGGGTGATCATCATATCACATCACATATCATCACCATCATCATGCATATCATCATGCATATCATGCCATATCATGCCATGAGTCAATTTTCATCTTTATCTTTAAATTTGATCACCACATCACCCTTCCTCGATTTATCAATTTTATCTCATATTTTACACTCGCATCTCATGCGAGAAAAACCTCCGGGCATGTATCCAAGATACAACCGGGTATCCGGCCCCCCACATTCCGGGCATCTCGCATCCCAACTAGCATCACGAGGAACCTCCGAGCATGTATCCCAGATATAACCGGACATCCGGCCTTTACCCTTCTAGCCGGGCATCTCGCACCCAAATCCTGGCATCGCGAGGCATTCCCTTCGGGCAAAGACCTCCGATAGGGCTTCCGGAATTATGTACCGACATACCACCAGGCCTCCCCTGGAATTACGTACCGTATACCACCGGGCATCCCGACACTCCCGGGGAATCTCTGGAATTATGCCACTCAGCCACCAGACATCATCCTCCACCACAACCTCTTCCTCATCCACATTTATCATTTTACCTCAATTTAACATGGCAATTGGCATGGCATCAAACAAATCACACTTGCATTTCAATTCACATGTCATACACATGTCAAAGCTTTATCACATATGCGTTTCAACTTAATACATGTACAAAGACTTCATCACACAAGTGCCACACAAATGAAGTTGAATCCATGGCCAAATAAAAATCTATTTATTATTATTATTGTTATTTTTAATTTAATATCAATAATTTCCAAAATTATCGAAATTCAAGAAATTACTAAATCAACCCATAAGATGATAATCACTTGGAAAATTCATGGCCAAATTGAAATTTTTACTTAATCTCACAATTTCTTCCAAAAACATCCTAAAATTCTCGGATTTAAACCCAGCGCACAGTTTCCGATTAAATTCAATTAAAATATCAATTCGGTCTCCAAAAATTACGACATTTTACAGGGTGATAGCCAAGACATTTTCGTGCACTTTTCATGAAGAACGCTAAGCCAAATTCTTTTTACATTAATTTATACAACCCTACAAAGCTTCTGGAACCACGACCGCGTCGTCCAGAACACACTCCTCCGAATTTCTTAATTTTCACCCATCAATTCTCTTTCGTTTCTTCTGAAATTTGAGTATGTTATGTAAAAATGTGTCCTTTACAAGTTTCATGAATATATATAGACCAAATAACCAGATTATGGTCACCATTTTAGTCCATGAAGTCTCGGGTGTCTCGAGATACTTCACCAGAACCATTATTTCAAAGATCTAGCCGATTCACCAAGCTACACTTGTTATTTTTGCTTCAAAATTGAATATGTTGTAGTTTAAGGTGTTTCCTACAAATTTCAAGAAGACAACAAAGTGAGATCTCCAACAGAAATCAACATGCAACCAAGAAATCAACAAGAGGTCAGTGAAAATTTCGCAGATCTAAGTCTCCGTATAATAGAACTTGTGACCCCTCAAATCTCCATCGTTTTCTACGAATTTTTAATATGTCATAGTACAAGACGTTAGCTTAAATTTCATGAAGAAACCGAAGCCAAAATAGAACTCTAAACATGCATGCAAGCTCTCACAACATTCTGACTCCAACAGTTCACACGAAAATATTCCAGATCTAGCATCTCCGTAGGATGAGAGTTTGACCCCTCAAATCTCCATCATTTTCCACGAAATTTTAGTATGTTGTAGTAAAAGATGTTAGATACAACTTTCATGAAGAAATCAAAACCGAAATCAGACTCTAAATACATATGCAAGCTCAAACAAGTTTCTGCCTCCAAACAGTTCATGCGAAAACATTGGTGCGAGAGTAGAAAGTGGATTCCCAACTTGCCTCTAAACCTCACGAACAGCACGAGCGGACGGACCGCGATTCCTTCATCTCCCTCTCGGCTTCTCCTCTCTCGGCCACACTCTCTTCTCTCTCGCAACTCTCTTGGACGACAGCCACTTCCTCTCCCTCTCCTTCTCTCTCTCTTTCTTTTTAGTGGCTTTTATATTGCATGTGGCCGCCCAAGATGGCCAATGGGGGCAGCCACACCTTGCACAGCCTCCACGCCACTTGGCAATTCGGAGGAAACACTTGGCCTCCTTCATGCAAGATGGGCCGGCCACCTCTTCCTTTGGGCCTTAATGGGCCGGTCGAATCCCCCCCTTGGGCCGACTAGCTTGGCCCATCAAGCTTAGGCCAAATGGGCTTAAGGCCCATTCGAAAATTAATCCCCTTTTTCTTTTTTTTTGAATTTCTTTTATAAATATTTTAAACTTTAAATTTTCCACATGGCCAAAATCTTGAAATCATTATTCCATAAATCCCAATTTATAAAACACATGGCCAATGATAGGATTTTCTTTGCTATCACATAATTATCCCTTAAAAACTTGGCCATAAATCTTATTACAAATTATGGATTAAATGGCCATAAAATAACTTGATGGTACTTCCATCACCTATTCATAGACTTTAATGTAACTAGAGGTTGCCATGAATTTTGGGATGCCACACAGATTCACTGTCTGTGAAAAGGTTTTTTTTGTAGATGTTGACACCCTTGCTAACATTCTGGGGTAGAAAGAAACGGTTTTCAACCGATCCAAATTTCAATCGGTCATGCAACTCGTTTCTTGGTGAAGGACAGAGTGCCTTGTGGGAGTATCACATACTCTCGACTGCCAGTGTTCTGTTGCACAAAATTGTGATCAATTGCATTAGACCCAAAGCAGCATCCAAAACCGACGTGTCCAAATTCGAGGCAAAGATCATGTGGGCCATCTGCAATGGCATCGCTTTTTCTCTACCGCACACTATTTTCCTGCACATGTACAGGACAATCTTGAAAGAAAAAGGGCAATTGCCTTACGCATCTTTGATCACCAAGTTGTTCCGCCACTTCAAGATCCAATTCTCCTCTCGGCTCCGCACAAGAACCATTAGTCCTATGGTGATAAGACTAAAGATGATCTCAAAGATGTGGTTGAATGATCTGAACAAGGCTATTGAGCATCTGAAGAAAGAATCAACGAGCAGAACCAAGGCAAAATCAACTTCTCCAAAGAAAAGAAAAGGGAAGACTGTTGCCCAAGCAACATCGAAGAAGAAGAAGAGGTTTCTCCTCCTGATGGATGAGGAAGATGAGGATGACCTAACAATCTCTGCTCTTGCCTTGAGGAATCTTCAAGGAGTTGTTGATTCTGAGGAAACAGAGGAAGAGGAGGAACAAGAAGAAGAGGAGAAGGACCATGAAGATGAAGACTCAAATGGAGCAAGTGGTGCCATACCACTTTCAGACAAGACTGAGAGAGGAGTTTATGAAGAATAAAAGGGAGATGCTGCTTCCAAAGGCGAAGAAAATCAACGAGGGAAGGGATCCAATGCTGAGGAAGAAAATGCTGCAGAAGGGGAAGTCTCATCTCAACTTGAAGGAAACAAGTCAATGGGAGATCTTAAGAAAACTCCTACTGCTAGTAATGGCATTAGCAAATCCCCTGCAGATTTGGAAGAAGTCTTTGCATCTCACTTCCCTGAGATTGAGATTGAAGAAGAGACTCTCAATCAGGACAAGCAATAAGATGCTCGTATTCAAGTCAATGTTCCTCCATCTCTTGATACTCCATGAACTCAATTCGCTGAAGCTAGTGTTCAAATTGAAACGGATCCCAACTATCAAATGTAGGTTGAGCTCCTTTAGAGGTTAAAGCTCAGTAATATAGAATGGAGTACGAGATTCAAAAGCTCTACACCGCCTTAAAGTATTCTATAGACTCTCTTGATGGACTTCATGTCAAGGTACAGTCTCTTGATACTAAAGTTTAGACTTTGAATCAGCAGACGGCCCAGGCTATAGACAAAGTAGAAGAGGCACTGCAGTCGCTTGAGGATTTCCGACTCGTTCGAGCACCCAGACAAACCTGATTGATTTCATCTTTTCAATTCTATCTTTTTTGAATTTCTCTATATTTTTGCTACTAACAAAAAGGGGGAGAATGAGAAGCAGATTTAACTTTACCTTGTTTGAACTTGTTTATTTAAACCAGTTGTTTGTTTAAACCGGTTGTGATTGTAGGTTGAATTCTTATATTCTGCAATAACCTTTGTGGTTATGATTTTGGATGTGGATGATTTTAAATCTTGTTTTTGTGTTTAACGTGTTTTCTGTGATTGCAGAATCGATGCTATCCAGATCCTTAATAATCTGTTTTTATAAGTTATCATGTACTGCTAAAGTATTGTTTTGCAAGATATGAGTCTTTAAATATGCAGGAAAGTTTTGTCACCATAAAAAAGAGAGAGATTGTTAGAGAAAACTCCTATGATGTTTTGAAACTGACAAAACTTATCTAAGTTCTATTTTGAAAATTGCGAGACTTTTGTGTCAAAGTCTATCTTACAACATAAGTCTACCCACTTTGACAAAATTCCATACTGAACACAAATGAAGAATGAAGACTTATCTAGACACGAGATTATCTTTCTTTCTTCGTGAGTTCAATTCATACAAGATACAGATGGCTTTCTGGTTGACAATATCACTTACAAGATTGATTATCTTTATTGAAATCAATTTAGATCCATCAAATCTTTTTGAAAGGCAAGTTAATTTGAAAAGAATCTACTTATGAAAACCAAGATCCTGATTGTATGGGCGAACATGATTGATAGGTTTTTGTCATAATCTTCAAATGGCTCGAGATCTCGTTGATTAATTATGTCCAATGGGTTGATTGGAAGAATTCATTTGGAAAGTACCAACAGTCGAGAAGGCATGAAGGAGTATTTAAGGAAGCCTTTCCAGTCATTCGATAGAGTGTGTGAAAGAAGATTTCCAAAGTCTGAAGCTTATTCCTTACACTGTGCTCAAATTTGTACTCAAAAGAGAGAGAGACTCAAAGTAAGACTTAGTGAGAGCAGTAGAGACTCTTCATTGTGAAGTCGAGATTGCAATATTGTAAATTCTCTTTTGATTCTTAGTGGAAACCAGCTAGAAGGCTATCAGTGTGGGAGAGTGGACATAAACTTATTATAAACCGAACCACTATAAATTTTGTATCTTTTTCTCTTCCTTGAACTCCTTTACCTTATTCGTACTTCAATTCAGTAGTTAAAGTCTAAACTCTTCTAAAGTTTTCTGATCATCAGACTCGGTTTCAAAAGCAAAATATTCTTAATGCTCTTTGCGAAAATTGTCTTCACAGCTATTCACCCCCCTCTAGGTGTTTATACTAACGCTTTCACCATCTTGGTGAGTTGGCCCCATAGTGCTGCATCAATCCACGTAATGCTTCATGATTGGTCTAGGACCACGTTGATGGGTGCTTCAAGACCACACACCTAGCAACATCTGAAGTTAATGGTTGTCATTACTCGGTGTGCATCGTTTGGTGGGACTTCTACTCAATCTAATTAATGTGGCACCTCAAAGACCTTAAATCTATGTACTCTTATCAATTTAATTATAAATATTTTGAATCACACAATTTAATTATAAACAATACCCTCTTGTCATGGAAAATGATTAAATTCAACCTAATCATTTTATACAGAGGGAAAGTAGACAAAAAGAAAATTTTTATAGCAAGTTCCCTATTTCATCAATAAACGTAAAAAGTTTGATATTAAGGATTTTTCGGCCCTACATGAAAAACACAAATAAAGAAAAGAACTAGCATACCCGAATTGAAGTTGGTCCATGAAAAGGTTTTTAGTTTTCGTTATCAATGTAAAGGAAAAATAAAAGATTCTTCATTTCTCTCTTTTTTTTTTTTTTTTTTTTTTTTTTGTTCTTTTGGAAATATGTTTGATTGGTAAAAATAAGAACTCGGATATGAATCAAAATTTAGACATGTCTGTTGTGTCTTTGCATTCCATCATTTTGTACTTCCTTTGAACAAATGATCCATCTTTTCACTTGGTGATTACAAAGTACCGTAGCCGTCTATCAAGAAAAATCATCTTATCAAGTAGGAGATGCTGACGAAATTGGCAATACAGCTCTACCATGAGTAATGCGACCTGCTTTATTTACCTTCGAAAGAAAACTATTAAAATATCCATTTTCAAGAAGCATCTAAACCTCTCCTCTCTGCACAAGCAACAAAAATCTTGGATACAGTCAAAGAGCCTATGAGTTACTTGAGTACTCTAGAACTTGATGAGCAGGCAAAATTCTAGCCAATGGCCTTATAGTAGAGTCTCTGGAGAGACATGCTAGACTTTTATTGGGTACAATAGCTTAAAGAGCACTGCGGTTCGAGGTAGCCAGTCTCTTAGCTCTCTACTTTTTCAGTGCGGATTAAGTTACTGATAAGCAGGAAATGCTAGCACAAAACTAGACTAAGAAAGTTAGAAGATCACATACTAAAGGCCAAAAACCTATTATCTGAGGAGAAAAGTAAGGCCATGTACATGGGATCTGGTGTCCCCGATCATCAATTTGGTATAGAGACGAGACAAAGGTACCATGGAATTCATAGGGTACCCTTTGAGGCAAAGTGATTTTTTCCATTGGCTCGCCTCTAAACTTCTGCGCTTCAATCACAAGAACCTGCAGACTTCTCGATCTCAAGATCATATGAAATGTCGTTACCGGCAGGCAAACCTACATGATGATTGCATTGAAACTCTCAAATTTAACCTGGTACACATCTGTTTCTTTATTATGTACCCAAGAGACCATCCAACCACTGTCCTCTCCGAGACCATCTTTCTTAGGGACAAGAACAAACCTGCTGCAGAGGCTGTCCTTTTCGAAATTATGGTACCTGACCTTCATCAACTTCTTGTGATATCTTCCTCTCTAATTCAAGGCCGCAGAGAGGTACATTTCGACATGTACACTGGATAATTAAAATGACTTGAAAAACTTTCACTAATATCTCAGAGTCGGATAGCCCAGGACAAGGTTCATCGAAGTATAATTTCACTAGACCTCCGTATTTAGCCATTCCTGAATCAAACAAGTAATGCATAAAGAATAGGAAACTGATCTTATGCGCTACTTTGGGTAAGTGGACATGGACTCGAGAGTAGAGACTGGCATTGCATTACCACTTTCAAAGCTTGCTCTGAATTGATGACTGGAGCATAACCATACCTGCTACACAAGCCAGTGAATTCGGCATTTATGAAAGGGAAGTCTACAGAAAATTCAGAAGATTCAACTCCTGAACTTCCCCTGTTTCCATGTTCAATCTCCACTTGTAGGCACAGGTAAACAGATAGCCTCCATGTTTGTTAGCATTTGCATCCACTGGTTCTCGAGGTTCTCTAAAGTTGAATCCTCTCATGAACAAATCGAACTTGTTCATACTCCAATCGGGGCATGGAAACACCAATGTAAGAGATCTGCATCTTCTCACCACAACCTGCATTGTTGGGCAATATCATTAAAGTTGAGGCCTAGTATAAAACGATTTTAACCTTCAAATTAGGCTTCTAGGAAAAATATACCTCATAACTGTTAAAGCAGTTGATATGTGAAATGTGCAGCTTGATTCTACATAAAACCATTGGACTGAACTTGCATCTCCATAATATAGCATCACCCCTATCCTCAGATATCTTCCTTGTCATACTTCGATAACCTACATTCCAGAGAAAAGATTAGCTGCTTCAACAAACTGAAAAACTATCACCAAGAGAGGCATTAACAGCTCCTGCAAATCAATGCTACCTCATGAGATCAACTTGCTATCCACTGAATCAATTAGTATTGAATCATGCCGTAATGTGCTAGCGAGGAATCTCCATCTTTCCAGAGCAGTCTTGACACCAAAACTCTCGCAAAGCAATTACAACGTCCAGCTCTGCCTACATTCCTGTGCCAAAACAAATAATCCATTTACACAGGCACTTCACTCCTAATCTCACGACAGAGCCACCTCCACATATGGTTCTCTTCAGGTTTCATGTCCCAGATTAAAATGACATCATTTCTTTTATCGTGTATAGCATGATACAACATATCTTGCTATTTCGAACGTCCATAATGAGCAGCATGGAACAAGTCCACCTTGCACCGCGTAAAAATTCTAATGCTTGAATGATTATAACATAAAATCAGAAGATTTTTCCAGACGGGATGAATTTGATTGATAGTTTACCCTTGGTCAAATCTGACACATAAATCTGATCAATGAATACAATATGGCCAGGGAATTTGGTAAAGAAAATATAGCAGTGTATCAGAACATGTTAATTATTTACCGCAAAAAAGAATGGTTAAGGGACTAAGATAACTGGGTTTAAGGGATTTCCTGAAGAGCACATATGGCTTATTTGGAGCAATTGATCTTCCAATTGAGCATCCTCATCGAAAATATGAAATCGAAAGTATCTGCACAAGCGAACAAACATTACTCTAGTTCCAATCATTCTTCAACAGTAGTACACTGAGAAAATCATTCTTCGAAGTATTTGCAGTAGTTAAGAATATTTTCATATCAGGAAAAATGAATCCTTATTTAAATAGAACCCACATTACTCTAGTTCAAAAAATTCTTTACCAAGAAACTCTTGATCAATTCTGCCCCATTAGTTTCTGTAATTTTGCCTATAAAATCATATCCAAGGTAATGGTGAATAGACTCAAAACTTGGTCATAGAAATTGATAGCTCAAGAGCAAAGTGCATTTTTGAGTGGGAGACTTATCGAGGACAATATCATGATAGTGCAGGACGTGTTACATCAACTAAGAGCAAAGAATAGGAGGAAAAAAATTTCTAGTGGTTTTGAAACTTGATACAAAAAAGGCGTATGACAGAGTAGAATGGGACTTGTTGGAGTTATGCTTAAGAAAACTGGGCTTTGATGAAAAGTGGATTACATGAATTATGAAATGCGCATCTTCAGTCTCATTCAATGTTAAATATAATGAGAATCCTCTCCCTTACTTCCAACCTTCCAAAGGACTTCGGCAAGGTGATCTTTTATCCCATCATCTTTATATTTTTGTAGCAAACATTTTATCTCTTATGATGAAGAAAACAACAGAGGATGGTAGAATAAAGGGTATTAAGCTCAACTCTTCTTCCCCTACCATATCACATCTCCTATTTGCGAATGGTTCCATCTTCTTTTTAGATGGGAGAATTCAAGAATGCCAATCTATATCAGATGTAACATCAATATGGTTTTGCTATTGGACAGGAGATAAACCTAAACAAATCAGGAATACTCTTTAGCTCATGGTGTCCACAGACCATAAGAGCCAACATGGCTTATGAATGGTGTCCTAGAACTGGATAAACAAGAAAATACCTTGGAATTTCTTTGGACTGGGGAGAGTCTAGGAAAAATATGTTTTGCTTGGATACTTGGAAGAGTTAACAAAAAACTGGAATGTTGGAAGGAATCTTTAAATTCTAAAGCAGGAAAGAAGATCTTACTAAAAAACAGTAGCACTGACTCTTCCTCAATATGTAATGTCACTTTTCAAGATTCCCATTTCCATATGTAAAGCGATGAACACATAATGGCAGCATTTTAGTGGAAAAGCAAAGAATCTCACTCTGGTATTCTGTAAGAGTTGGGATTTCTTGTAGTAAAGACAATGGAGGTTCAAAGATTTACTTTCGTTTAACAAAGCTTTCTTAGGAAAGCAAGCCTAGACATTAATGCACCAATCTTGCTCTCTATAGGGTCAAATTTTTAAAGGGATTTATTTCCCAAAAAGGAGTTTCTGGCATGCTGGGAAAGGGCCTGGGGCTAGCAAAGCTTACTAGAGGGAAGAGACTCAATCTTAGAATCTTCAATGTGGACAGTAGAAACAGAGAAGCAATCAGTATCATAGAGGACAGATGGTTGAAAAGAGGTGTAATTAGAGGGCCAGTGAATTAAAATGACCCGCAGCATGTAGTAGAGCTTATAAACCACAAAGAAATTTCCTAGAATGAACCTCTTCTTTGAAATTTCGAAGAGGACATCGTGGAGGAAATTCTGGCTATTCCTCCAACAACCCACTCTATTCAAGACAAACTGGTGCAAACATGTTCATCAACAGGAAATTACTTAGTAAAGAGTGGCTACAACCACATAAGACTTACCTAGAATATCTGAAAAGTTCTATTGGCCTCCTCATCTTTCTCGGCTCCCCAGGCTTCAACGAATAGGACCTGGAAAATGCAAACAATCCCTAAAATTAATCTCATACTATGGAACGCATATCAAAATAGTTTATCCACAATGGACAACTTATACAAGCGAAAAGTATTATCGGATCCTTACTGCTCACTGTGTAAAGACCAGGTGGAATCCCCAGAGCGTCTCCTTCTCGTTTGTTCTTGGACGCGAGACATATGAGCTCAACCATCCCTAAACATTCAGGTTTCTTCCCAGGGGTCAAGCAGAATAGAGATATGGCTAACGCAATTCCTTAAAAGCACAGAAAACCCACCTTCTCTGCTGCTTGTAGCAACCATCTTTTGGCTTATTTGGACTTCCCGTAACAACTCCACCTTTCGAATGAAACCCCTCAGACCCAGTCCAAGCACTACAAGGGAGCTCTATCTTCTCTCGGAAATTGCAGGAGATGGAATTCAAAGCAAAAAATTGGACCTTGATGCTCTGGAAACCCTATCTTCTGGAAACTGGAAACCCCAAAAGGTCATCTATTACCTTGTAAGGAAGCCCAGTTTATGGACCTATGTTTTAAAATTGAATAAAAGTTAATTAGTTTATGACCCAACCAAAAAAAAAAAAAAAAAAAAAAAACAATTCTGCAAAATCTATTCATATCTTACCTTTACCAAAAAAAGAAAAAAAGAAAAAAAACAAGCACGAAATGTTGATGAAATTGGCAATACATCTCAACAATGAACAGTGTGACCTACTTTTATTTACAGGAAAATTTCAAAAAATAACCTGAAGTGCCCTTGTTTTCTCAAATAAGAACTTGAAGTAGACTTTGTTTCAAATAAAGACCTGAAATGGCCTTAGTTGTTTCAAATAAGAGCTTAAAGTGACTTTGGTTGTTTCAAATAAGGACCTGACCTCACTGGTCACCAGCTGATTAAATTTTCCAACCAGTCAAGGTTATTTTCGTTATTTGCCATTTTCGCTTTTTTGTCTTTTTTCTTTCCTTTTTTTTTCTTCTTCCTCTTTGTTGAAGATCGACTGGCCATCAGTGATGCCCACAGAGGGCTAGGCGAGGGTCACCCTCGCCGATGAGGGCCACCCACGTTGGCCATAGGCCAAGCGACCCTCTTTAGATCTGGCGAGGGTGGCCTCACCCGCGGCCGACAAGGGTTAGGCGACCTTACCAGTCGCAGGCGAGGCCACCCTCTCTAGATCTAGCGAGGGTCGGCCTTGCCTGCCCCAAATGAGGGCTCGACCACCCTAGCCAGCAGTCCGTGAGGTCGTCTAACCCTCGCTGGTCGTGGGCAAGGCCACCCTCGCTAGTGGGCGAGGACCCTTGTCAGCCCTTCTTAATGGTTGGTCTAGCGAGGGCTGCCTCACCCAAGCGAGGTCGTCCCTCACCTATGGCCAATATGGGCAGCCCTCGCCAACAAGGGCAACCCTTACCTGACCCTCTGTGGGCATCGCTGGTGGCTAGCTAGCCACCAACCAAGAGGAAGAAGAAGAATAAAAAAAAAGAAAAAAAAAGGAAAATGATAAAAATACCCTTGATCGTCAGAAAGTCAGGTCCTTATTTGAAATGAACATAGTCACTTCAGGCCCTTATTTGAGAAAGTGATGTTATTTTAGGTCTTTATTTGAAACAAGATCCATTTTGGTTTCTTATTTGAGAAAATAATAGCACTTTGGGTCACTTTTTGGAATTTTCCCTTTATTTACCTTTGAAAGGTCACGTTAATTGTTCTGGCATTACGGCCGAAGTGCTCCACTGATTGGAGCGTTATTGTCATGAAACAATTGTTTCTCTGCTGCAATAGTGCAATGAACGATATTCCAACAAGTTGAATCGCTGAACGTCTTCTAGAATTTAGACACCTTGATTCCTGGAGCACTGTGATTTCCAAAAGTTCATGCGAAAGTGACCACCCATCATTCCGTAAAACCTCCAAAATTCGACAGGTGTGGACAACTTGTTGAGGCCTTTCAGTTGATCCCTCATTTTACATTCTTAACCAAAATATTTGACTTTCTGCCGGCCCTGAACATCACGAAGCTTCGGACACCCAAAAATGTCAAATTGTTTGAGGTTATTATCGAGAGCGAGAGGTGCGGTAATGTTTCAATGGAATTGCATCCACAGATACTTAAAACACTCAATTGTTTCAACCTTTTGAGGCATTTAATTTCGACTATATTTTTGCATTTTCTAAACAGTAATACCACCAGATGTGTTAATTGCGAAATGTCGAGCCTTATAACGGACTGGTAGGAAACAATAAGTAGCCTTTCCAAGTTTTTCAATCTGCCAAGGCATTGAACTTGAAATGAATCATCATTTATTTGTGAAGCATCTAACTCTATTATACTCAAGCATTTCGAAGACTCTAAATGTTCGAGGCAGTTGAGGTTGGACAACTTCTTGCATCCACATATATATAGGTCTCCTAAAGATTTTAATCCTTCCAGACCCTTAATTTCTATCAACTCACTGCACCCATTGATATGCAACTCTAACAAGAGTTCCAAACTCAACAAACTTGGCAACTCTTTCAACTTGCAACACCAGGAGACATCAAGCTTCAAGATTCCTGAAGGAAGCACTGGGATGGATTCCAGCAATTCACAAAACTGAAAACTAAGCTTTTAAGTGAGAAAGTTGGGACAGTGAGCGATTCCGATAGTTGATTTCCAAAACTGTTAAGCTGGTAGGAAGATCGCAAATTGTTTAATCAAGGTGTTGTCGAGAAGGCAACTTACTGATGCTTTCTAGCAATTGAATAGGAGGTTCATTCACAAGATCAAGATGTTTGATATGATAAAGCTTCCTAAGTCGAAGAATCATTAGTGAAGACAACCCCTTTATAGGAATTTCTCCTCCCAGACTCTGACAAGCCAAGGCATCTAATTCTTTAAGTTTTCCCAACTTGCTAATAGTATTGGGTAAGCTACTCAATTTCTTACACCCCACAATATTCAAAATTTTCAAAATTTTCAAATTCCCAATGGATTTAGGTAATTCCGAAATATTTGCACATGTCAAATACAATTCAGTCAATAATTCTAACTTCTCAATTGAATGGGGGATATGATAGAAACAGTAACCATCATCACAACCCCAATTAATCTTCAAAAACACTTCTTTAGATGGAAGATTCCAATTGCCTAATAACAAGCGCTATAATTTCACAAGGGATCCAATGCTCTCCTAAAGTCCTTCAAAACGTGAGCAAAATCTTAAGTCAAGATTCAACAAATTTACCAAATGGCTTATTGAGTCAGGAAGTCCAACCAACAATTTGCATTCATAGGCATTAAGCATCTCCAGCTTCTTCAAAGAACCTATACATGGAGGAATTTCCTTTATAGTAGTCTTGCCTATTATAAGTTCCTTCAGTTCTTTCAATTAGCCCATTTCTTCAAGTAGCTATCGGAGTTCCATACAACCCCACAAGACCAAAGAAACGAGGCCTGTCAATTCACCCAATAGTGAGGGTAACTTCTTGAGACTCCCACAGTGCCTCAGGTTCAAGGAAACAAGGCACTTGACATCTCCAATGGAAGGGTCGATTTCCTCCAAAGAAGACCATGCCAGGATTAGTATCTCTAAATTTTTAAATGCAGAGAGATTACGGGTGTTCTATAAACCCTTACAAATTGAAAGACTAAGAACTTTCAACTTCTCCATTTATAAAAAAGAAACATGTTCCAAGATTAGCTATTGGAAATAGAATGATTTATTATCAAATGTAACAAATGAGAAAGCCTTTCTCATCTCTACCTTGATTGAACTCCATCGTTCCCAATTTTCACTAATATCACCACTTGATAAATCAAGTATTATTAATTTCTCCAAATGAACATTGGTCACCTTAAAAGAGTCAGGATAGCGCTTCCACTCAAGCCATCTTAATTCCAAAAGTGAATCCTTAAAATCTCCATCAAATTCCACATCATTTAGATGGAGGAATCTCAGGTTAGGCAATCTTTTGAAGCTCTCTCGCTCCATGAACTCTTTGGAGCCCCTTTTGTCCAAACAAAATGCCTCAACTTTTTCATTTTCCTCCTACAAAAAAATTAAGGATTGTAAATAACATCCAACCTCCTTTTGATAACATCCTCTACATGTTATTATGGTTGATGCGTTTTGAGACATCCTAAAATTCGAGCCCTATAAGGGATGAATGAATGTGAATTTCGTCAATGCATTGGTGGTTGATCTCACTCGGAATTGATCACTCCTGAGATACTAACCTTGAGGGGAAAGGCTAATGAGGACAGAACTCGTACGACTAAAGGACTCGACCTGGGAAAACGACTTGACCATGAGACTTGCGTGAGGATGATCTTGTAGATAGGTAGGTTGATTCTAAGGACGACTAGAAGTCGATTTGCGAACAAAACATAATGGAACAACGGGTGATTTACTGTTATCGAACCTGCGAACGACCCTATGTCGATCCTCAATGATCGTGTACTTTGAAATAAGAATCTATCCTCCATAATTTCAAGCAGTCAAGGATGTCCATGCGTCGAGATGTCTTGAACATGGTTTGGCACGAATCGGTCACGCGTGAATCCTCACAGCCACCCGTCAGTCTGAGTTGTAATCAAAATGGCATTTGGTGAAATTGAAATGGCAAGAGAACTTATGATTGGACTTCGAATTATCAGGAACGTCCGGGATGGACTTTGGATGAAGTTACATCAAACAGTCGACAGAGTCAGTTAAGCCGGGCAATTGGAAAAATGGATTTTTGGACCAAGGAAGTGAGCCCGTGAAGACGTGGGCTAAGCCAAGTCAGTGTGGGCCTTAGGCCCAAGGTGGATAGCCACTATAATGGGCCCAAAGAAATCAAATGAGCCCATTGGGCCCAAACCAACTATTCATCTTTCAAAGCCCATTGGCCAATTCTTAGCCATTTCAAGCCCAACCAATTCCCAAGCCCACTCCTATTCGTGGCCAAGCCCAATCCTTAGGCCCATCCACCAATTTCAACCCAAGGACAGAATGGTAATTGTGCAATGTGAAATGACCAAAGTACCCCTAGTTGTAGGGAGAAAAGGCTAGAGAAGAGAGAGAAGATGAGGTCATCATGGCATGGGGACTTGAAGCTAGGATGTGAGGGCTTGATGGGGTGTGCAGCAGGCCTCACATCACTCTCTCTCTCCCCCATGCAGCCTCCCAACCGTCGCAACTTCTCTCTCCTCCATTTTCTTCTTCTCTAGTTTCTGCTCCAGCTGACTGTTCAGTGAAAAATTGAGTCAAAAGTGGTCTTCCCGGATGAATCAGCCATCAAGCCACCTATCACCGTGACCGAGAGAGACAGACCATTCCAACGAGCCCAATTTCGTCTCTAACGGAGCCGCCGGTTGCCGGTCCGTCGGTCCGCTTGCAGCCTGCACTGTTTCCTTTTTTTCTCCATTTTTCTCCCATTCTAATTCTTCCTTCACCCATCCCAACCTCCAGCAAGACCCCAAGAACCCCTGGTGCCACTAGTTGCCGGCCACCCCCCTCGCCGGAGCTCCAGCCAAGCTGTTCAACTTGTTTTTTCCTCCGATAGGACTGTTTTTTAGTGTTTTCGGTGGGAGTCCGAGCTGTGGTTGCTGTGTTGAGCTTGGGACCGCCTTGGATCATTGTTGTTGAGGTCCCGAAGTGTAGCCGCCGTCGTCGCACCGTGTCGGTGCTCCAGCCCGCTTAACGGATGAGTTTAGCTCTTAATCCTTCGATTAGTGCCTAAACTTGCTTAGGGTTGGTTAAGTTAGATTTAATTCTAGTTTAAATGATTTAATTAAGTTGTATTAGTCCTAAGACAGGTGGTTAGATTAATGGCTAAGATTAGTTTATCTTAATTTTACTTTATTAGCTTAATGATGCTTATGTGGTTAATTAAGCATGTTTATCTTAATTGATTAGTTTCCTTAAGTTTTAATGATTTCTAAATATAATTTATTGTTTATTGAATTCTAGAAATTTACTGTTCACGCGACACTATTAACAAAATACTATTCACATGCACTGTTCATCCAGAATGTGAAAAATGTCTAAAATTCATGTGTGTTGATTTTATGAAATAAGTGAATATGAAATTGCATAAACATCTGCATGAATTAAGTGGATTATGCAATTGATTGTTGATTGTGCAATTGAATGGTGAATTGTGAAGTTGTATGTTGATCGTGGTTAGTAAGCAATTAATTTCGACACCTGACTAAGCTAGAGAACCGCCAAAATATGGCTGTGCCTTTATGGCCGTGATTTACCACTTATTAAAGATCGTGCCTTCGAAGCCATGATTCACCATCGAATTTGGAATCAGTCGTGCCCACTGGGGCCATGATCCACCACCTATTAAAGGTCGTGCCCACTAGGGCCGTGATTTGCCACCTGATATAGGTCACGCCTACTAGGCCGTGATTTGCCACCTATTAAAGGTTGCACCCAATCAGGCCGAGATTTACCACATAATAAAGGTTGTGCCGAGTGGGGCCGTGATTACCACTAAGCCTAGACTATGCTCTATGAGCTGTGATTTACTGCCGAATAATTAGTAGGTTGTGCCTTGGGCCGTGATGAACCTAGTTATACTAGATGGCCACCTAGCATGGAATAGGTAGTGCCTTGAGTGGCTTAATTAATAATTGGAATGCATGATTGATTGGGTTGAAACCCCTGTGATTAATTGAGTGGATAAGGCGTTTCAATTGTTGTATGCATTGAGTATATGCATTATGTTTATGAGCTGTGATAATGTGCAAGAATGCATGAGAATCATGGCATCTGTGATTTCGATCATACATAAGTTAAGCACATTATTTATGGCATGCACACATAAATCGATAACATGCAGGGTGTGGCAATGGCCAGGTGAAATCACTTGTGATGCAACTCGTATGTGATTGATGAAATGTATCATCTACTGGCCATGTGCATTGCGTGTATCGTGCTGAATTATAACGTGCGGGGTATGGCATACTAGGTAAGGTTGTATGCGAATCGACTGTTGGTTGTTGCTTGTGGTGAGGTAGTTCTAGATAGATACCCTGGGTTAAGTTGGTATACTAACCGAGGCTTAGGGGTGGAACTCGCTGAGATTTATATCTCACTAGTTATTGAATAACTATTTTCAGGTCCTTAGTGTGAAGAGCTAGAAGCTTGAAGCAGAAGGATCAGGAGCATAGGTGGCTCAGTAGTTCTTTATGACTTAGACCTTATGTATAAGCTTGAAGTGTTTATAAAAGTGTATTTGATTTTAAATTGTTGTCCTGCTTTTTTATCTCATGTTTGTTGAGGTTAGGGGATTAGTAATTCGCTTCCGCATGTACAATAAAAATGAAGGGTTGGCGACGAGTCCTGGGAACATCGCAAAATTCTATTGACCACCGAAGGATGTGCACGGGCTCGAGGTTCGGGGCATGACACGTTTTTTCTACACTTATAGGGAAAGAGAAATATATGTGATCTTTGATAATTATATGATCATGTAATATGTCAATTTTCACCCGTACGCCCCAAATTTTGTTGTTTTATGTAAAATGCCTGTACGAAATTAATGGAGGTTTCTTATAAATTTTGAAACGAAATTTTGTAACAAAAATAGTATTGACGACTAACTATATACGGTGTCCCTCGAAATTTGTGAGAACTGTAGCACATTTGAAAAACTAAAAGTACATAATTAGACTAATGCATTTATAAAGCATGACAATGCATTCCCTTCCCGTTCATAAAATATCTCTGGTTTTGGCATATGGCTGAATGGAAACAAGAATTTGGTCCATTGAACTTGACTTTTCATTTTTGGACATTCAAGCTTGAAGCTCAACAACTAATCCTAAGACAAGGGAGAATTGTTCAATCATTTCTAAACTGATTGTATGGATGTCACTTCGGTCCTAGATTTACCAATTTTTCCAATTTAGTCGTTGACCTTTGTGTGAAATTCCAATATAGTCATTCTACCCAATTTTCCACAAGAAATTACTAACATGATGGTGTGCCATGCAAGACGACTGACAATAATCCCGTCAACAATTTTCAGCAAAAATTGATTAGAAAAATCACATTAAAATTTCGCGTAAAGGTTTAGGACTAATTTGACAAAATAGGTAAGTTTATGGCTGATTAGATAATTTTTCCCTAAGACAAGCACACTACTCAATTAGTCATCATTGAATTTACCCCAATTGGTCATAAAATTTGACCCAATCTTGAGAATTTGTTAGTGCATTTTTTTTCATTCAACCATTCATATAAAAATATATGAATTAGTAAATAAAGGCCAGCAATTATTATCATTTTCCCCTTTTTGCATTCAATCATTTATGTTTTTGCTCCTCTAGTTATCTTCTTTGATATGTTAATTATCTATTTTTTCTCCACTAATATCTAACAATAGTTTTTGTTTCCTCTTTGTCTGTGTGCGTGCTTAAAGGCTCAGTTAATCCTTACCAGAAAGGCTAGATCATTATAGAATAGAGGTGGATATTGTACTTACCTAAAGGCTTAAACAAGGGGAAGAGACCCCGCTTTTTCCACTCCCTTTTCCACTAATGCACTCCCTTTTACTAATACATTTGCACCTTCAGATGCTAAAAACACAGTACCCGCAAAGGATAAAATGGTCAAAATACTGTAAAAGGGAGTGTCTTAGTGAAAAAGGAAGTGGAAAAAGCACGCCCAAATACAATTCTTTTCACCTTTCCCTTTTCCGTCACTTAGGGTGCGTTTGTTTGTGTTTCTGTTTAAAAATTGTTCCGGGAACAGAAATAGAAAAAAGTGTTTTGTTCGTTAGGGGAACAATTTTTGAACAAAAAAACGCGTTTGGTAAACTTGTTCTGGGAATAAAAAATAAACAGAAACATGTTTGGTAAATTTGGATAATTTTTTTTATTTCTTTTATTTTTTGTATTTTTTTCTTATTTTTCTTTTTCTTTTTCCTTTTTCCTTTTTTTTTTCTTTTGGCCGGTCGCCGGCCATGGGCGGCAACCGGCCGACGAGGCCGAGCTCGCCCAACGGCGGGTGAGGCGCGGCCTCGCCGGGCCACCGCCGAGCGACGCCGACTCGCCCAGATCCGGCGAGGCCGACCTCGCCCGGCCGGCCGGCGAGCCTCCGTGGCCGGGCGAGGCCACCGGCCCTCATCGGCCGGTCGCCGGCCATGGCCGAGGCCGGTGACCGGCCAGAAGAAAAAGAACAAGAAAATAAGAGAAAAAGAAATTAAAAAAAAAGTGTTTCTCATTGGTGTTTGAAACAAGAAACACAAAATTTGTGTTTCTTATTTCTGTTTCTTTTTTGTTCCTGGGAACAAAAGAACAAAAAAACGGAAAAAGTGTTTAAAAACAAAAAAAAAAGAAATACAAACAAACGCGGCCTTACTTCTACAATCATTTAATTTCTTAATTTCAATCTTTGCTTTTCAGTTCTTGATCGAAAATTGCTCTGTATGTATATGTACAAAATCACATGTCGGTTGTTACTTAGTTTCTTCGTAGTAATTAATTGTTGTCGATTTCACACAACAATCGTTATTGTTGAATTATGTGCTCAAAATGCATATGAATAGATCCTCGCAAAGCACCAGTATGAACACAAGTATATGTTATGAAAGCTGAGTAGAATAGACTCACGGCGTTCCATCACATACCGAAATCCTGAGTTCTCATCTTTCACATGAATGGACATGATTGATCCATCGTACACATGTAGAGCTCGTAATTAAAACTAAATAACAATATATATGCCTCTTCGTTTACAGTTGCTGTATCTTAAACAATCTTCCAACAGCTTTTTTTATTTTTTTTTATGTAATTAGTTAATTTGACTATAAGTTGGAGTAGGC
Organism: Eucalyptus sideroxylon; assembly: GCA_014182405.2. Classification (NCBI taxonomy): domain Eukaryota; kingdom Viridiplantae; phylum Streptophyta; class Magnoliopsida; order Myrtales; family Myrtaceae; genus Eucalyptus; species Eucalyptus sideroxylon. Next base: position 5,990,792 of record CM024550.2, on the reverse strand, counting down.
AACAATAAAAGAAAAGCTAAAGTCTCAATACAAATTTTGAATTTAATTTTTTTAAATTTACTAGTCCTCGAAGTGACAAGAAAAATTAGAGTTTTCTATTTATTATTAACCAAGAGGCTTCCAAGTTATGTAATGTTGTTTCAAGTTATCAACTAACACAACCATGTTAATAACATAATTATGCATTTCTAGATTACTAAAAAAAATTGATATATCTCAAGGCGCTTCTTCAATTATGTTAATAACATTCACTGAGTAATACAATTTATAAATCTTTAAATTTCATTCTATTAAGTGCATGTATTTCTGCATTTACATAATCATACTGGATTTACATCGTGAACATGCAAAATAAATCCTAGAAAACAAATTGTAAAAATTCTTCATACATATAAAACCACTGCATTACATCATAGTAGTTGAAATTGAACATAGTCTTAAGTTGATAACCAATAGTTGAGGTGCAAATAATTTAACCAAAATCTTTCTTTTTGTTGCTAAGAAGTGGATCCTGCCCGCGAGCAAATTGCACGTTTTCATGGTTGGAAATTAAAGATAGAATAATATATTCGATTCTTGGAGAAGGAGAGTACCACATTTATCATACAAAAGTAAAATTTCAAGAGTGAAAAAGGTGGATAACATGTAATCCATGTAATTATCCTCACACCAACATACTTTAAAAATAAATTGTCGATATATTTTGGGAAGATAGAATGAAAGACAACAAAGTAATGATCAAGAGTAAATTTCTTGTTGTTTGGTTGAATAACATAAACCAATCAATATAAAGTTATAATGACTCTCATGCGTTTTAGAGTGTGATGAACCGGAGTTATTAGTGGCATAAGGTAAATTTTGAAACCCGTGTGCTGCTCGGTTTTCAACAAATAATTTAGCAAGAAGCAGTAAGAAATCTGCTAGAAAATGATGTTTAAACGACAAAAAAGCAAAACCCTCTTCTAAGCCGCATATCATGAGTGCAAACTTTTCATGGACTAAAGGCCAAAATTGGATGTAGCTTTTGCCAAGAAAATGCTAACGACATGTTGATAATGGTCAAAGATGCAGAGAAAAAGAACAATAACATAATTTGAGAGACTACCACTTGAGATCATGGGAGAGGCCAAAAGTACACATGATTGTTACCTTGCATCGTAAAATTTTCATGGTTTCCTTGTCCCATGGTCTGCTCCAATGCCAAGGCTCTACATCATCTGGATGGACAATAGCTCTACCTAGATCTCTTAATTGATCATGCATTCTCAGTTGATTCTCGTCATCAATTTTTATTAATGAATGGTTAATCAATACTTGCAATCCAGTTAATGGGAAAATCTTGAGATCCTCCCACAGGTACGTAGCAATTCTTTTGTCAATTCCGATGAAAAAACATGCAATGTCTAGAAATATCTATTTTTCCTTATATGTTAATGTGTCGTAACTTATCATCAATTTTCCTTGTACAATCTTATCAAGTGCATTCCTCAATTTCTCAAGTGTCTGTCTCCACACCATTTGATCTTTTACTCTATTAAGAAATGAACCTCTAACCATGAGAGCTAAGGGAAGCCCTCTTGTGGTGGCAACAATATTGCTAGAAAGAGTTGCGAGATCCTTGGGAGGTTGTTCCCCTTCAAATGCATGTCTACTAAATAGAAGCAAAGATTCTTCGCTATTCATTTCTTTAAGCTTATAAATTTTATATTCAAACTTCAAGAGGGTCTCATCTCGACATGTAATAAATGATCCTACTCCCCGACTTAGAATTACAACTTCCAATCAAATTATTGAGCTATCTTGATGATCCACATCATCAAGAAGAATAAGGGTGCATTTGGTTAGACTATTGGGAAAAGCCATTGGAAAAATGCAAAGGACTTTAAATTGAAGAGGTTTTTCAGAATGCGAATTGCGTTTAGTAAATCGTAACCTACAAGTCCCTTGCAAAATACCTTTAGCCAAATTGTGTTTGGATAAGTATATTTACAAAAGTCTTTTTTATTTAAAAAAAAAATTGACCGGTGAAGGGCAACGGCGACAGGCGAAGGGCAGCAACGACCGGCGGCCATCGTCTGAGGTTGCCAGACCTCAAGCGGCCCTAAGAGACCATCGACGAGGCCCACCTGGGGTCGGGCGACCGCTGGTGACCCAGACAAGACCCTTGCTTGAGGTTTCGTGGCCTTGGTGAGGGTTGCCTATAGTCGGGCGACCGCTAGCGAAGGTCACCCCCAGGCGAGACCCTCGCCTGAGGTCACAAGGGTCGCATGACGCCGGTCGAGACCCTCGCCAAGGTTGCTAACTATAGGCAAGACCCTTGCTTGTCGTCGTGTGGCCTCAGGGAGGTCTCGGCTGGGGTTGTGCGACCCCTGGCGCAGTGGCCCTCGCCGAAGGTCTCGCCTGGGTCTCGCGACCCCCGGCGAGACCCTCACCTAAGGTCGCGCGGCCCAAGGGTTGCCTAGCGTGCGACCTCGGGCGACAATCTTGCCGGGGTCACAAGACCCAGGCGAGACCTTCAGTGAGGGCCGCTACACCGGGGCTCGCACGACCCCAACGACCTCAAGAGAAGGTCTCGGCAAGGGTCGCACGGTCCAGATACCATCGGAGGTCGCGCAACCCATTGGTGATCGTCACCTGGGTCACCATGATCGTCGCTAGCCTCTCTCTGCTCCGTCATCGGCCATTCACGACCCTGTTCAACCCGAACGTCTGCCTCAACGAGGAAGATGAACAGTGTTTCGCAAGCTTAATGAACAGTGTTTCGCAAGCTTAATGAACAGTGTTTCGAAGCCTTTCCTGAAGGTTGAAAGCACAAGGCACTCCCATACCAACCTAGGAAGATGCAATTGAAAATCATGTTGGCTCATGAAATCTTTCCAGAATATGCAAGAATTTTGACTCCACAAAACAAGGTGTTGGAGAAACGAGAATATTTTGAAGTTGGCAAAACGTTTCTATCGGTCTTTAAGTCTGGATGTTCGGAGAGACAGTTTAAAGTCTCAAGACTTTAAAGTCTCAAGACTCAAGACTCAAGACTCAAGACTTAAGACTCAAGACTCAAGACTTAAGTCTATTCTCACCGACAGTCTTTCTAATCCAAGTGACGAAGGAAATCCAAAGCCGAGGTAAATGGTTGAGGATTCGATCCTATCCTCTCGGAAAAGATTCTTTGGTTGGATAAATATTTCGGATTCTTTGATTCTCATCTAAGATCGATTGAAGATCCGATGGTCGACGAAATAATCTTGGAATGTTCTATTCTTGGAAACCAAGATCCCGATTGTATGGGCGAACAGATTGATGGGCTATCATCGATTCCTTAAATAGCTCGGATGATCTTCTTGATTGATTCCGTCCAACGGGTAGATTGGAGGAATTCCTTTGGTAAGTGCCAACGGCTATGATGGCATAAAGGAGTATAAAAGGAAGACGTTCTAGTTGTTTTAAGTGTGTGATCGATAGAAAAATTCCAGTCCGAAGAACCTTGATTATTAGTCGATACAGTCTGAGCGAAGTTGTATACACAAAGAGTGTTTATACTTGGTGATACCTTGAGCGAGTGTAGTAGATTATCTACATCGAGAGATCAAGGAAGAACAACACTGTAACATCTCTTTGTTCATAGTGGAATCCAGCCAAATTGGCTGTCGGTGCGCGAAGAGTGGACGTAGGCTTGGATCAAGCCGAACCACTATAAACCTCGTGTTTAATTCTCTCTTTCCTTACTTAGTCTTACATTGATTGTTATCTTTCGCTAATTCTTGAACTGTCTAAGTATTGCGCAAGTATACAGAAATTACAAAGAAAAATCTTTGTATACCTATTCACCCCCCTCTAGGTACTCATACTAGCTACATCAATTGGTATCAGAGCCCGTGTTCTTACTTGTTTGAAGTGTTTTACTTCAGAGTAAAAGATCCATGGCTAGTATGCTAGCACCAGGACTGATGGAAGGGCAAAGCAATACAAGACCACCTTACTTTGATGGGAAGGATTACAACATCTGGAAGAACAAGATGAAAGCCTTCCTACGATCTAAGGATCCTCTCGGAATGGGACGTGGTGGAAAGAGGAATCACTCCTACTGCTGCATCAATCTCTCGAAAGAGGAAAAGAAACTGATGATGCCGCGGAATGACTCTAGAAGAAATAAACAAGAGACAAGCACTGATGCAAAAGCAATTTACTCTTTATATTGTGCTTTATCTCCAACTGAGTATAACAGAATATCTTCTTGTGTTACAGCAAAAGAAGTATGGGATAGATTACACATCACCTATGAAGGGACATATCGAGTAAAGGAGACCAGAATTAACATTCTCCTCGGTCAATATGAAGCCTTCAAAATGAAACCAGGAGAATCTATAACCGACATGTTTAGTCGTTTTACAGATATTGTCAATGGTCTTGAGAACCAAGGACAAAAAATTTATGATCCCATGAAGGTGAACAAGCTACTTCGTGGACTCTCCAAGGATTGGAATCATATAAAGACTTCAATAAGAGAGACGCAAAAATCATGCCTCTATCTCGTCGACGAGCGATTGGAACCCTTGTCTTATGAAGTGGAACGAATTAATGAAGACGAAGATCCAAGAGGTAAGAAATCTATTGCATTAAAATCAAATGATGATTCGATGATGCAGACTCGAAGATGATATGGACGATGAGGAACTCGCCCTCATGATAAGAAGATTCAGAAAACTGAATAGAAAAGGCGAAGGTTCAACTCAAAGAAACAAAGTTTCAGAGACAGAACAAGTCGTTGATGATGAGGAACAAAATAAAGATGTAGTCCGCTTCGAATGTAAGAAGAAGGGACACATCAGACCCAACTGTCCTCTTCTGAAGAAGAAAAGAGGAAAAGCTGAGAAGTTTCAAAAAGCCCTCAAAGCCGAAACATGGAGCGATACAGAATGTGAAGAAAGTGACAATGAATATGCCAACATATGTTTGATGGCACATTCGGACTCGGACTCAGATTACGGATCGGACTCGAGATAGTGAATTTGAGGTAAGTGATTTCAAAATCCCTGTCAAAGTCTCTAAATATATTGATGAACTGTGTTTTAGTCTTAAGACTTCTCTCAAAAGGATTTCCGAACTTAAAAAGGAAAACTCAGTTCTAAAACAAAAAGAAGTCATTTTAGAAGAAAGAGTTAAAAGTCTAGACTTAAATGTTTCTGCTCTTAAAGAAAAAGAAGATGATCTTTTAAAAGAAAATGTTTTCTTAAAAACGGACTTATCAAATATTTCAAAGAAGTTCTCAATAGGATTTGAAAAGCTTGAAAAAGTCCTTTCGTTCAAAGACCTTACTTCAATAAGTCTAGTCTAGGCATGACAGCGGAAACAATTCCCTTGATTGATTTTCCTAAAGTTAAAGAAAGAATAAAGAAAAGACCGTCGAGAGAAGCTTACAAAAATCATTTCAAGAAAGTTTTTGTAAAGTCTGTTGGTCGAAATGCTTTAAGGTGTTCAAAGTGTAACAGTAAGGAACACTTTGAAAAAGAGTGTCCTATGGTTTGGAAGCCTGTTAAGAGAGTATGGCCTAATAATGCTTATCCTACTAACATCAAAGGACCCAAGAAAATTTGGGTACCAAAGAAAACTTGAGACTCTCTTTTTTAAATGCAAGTCTCCGTCAAGAAAAAGATAAAATGGTATCTTGACAGCGGATGTTCAAGACATATGACGGGGAGACTCAAAGTGCTTTGTAAAGCTAGTTCAAGTAAACGGAGGAAATGTTTCATTTGGAGGAAACGGCAAAGGAAGCATTGTGGGATTTGGAACTGTGAAAATTGGAAATCTCACAATAAGCAATGTTTCTCTAGTAGAAGGACTCAACTATAACCTTCTCAAAGCATTAGCCAACCTGTGTGATACTTGGTTTCAAGATCTCCTTTCAAGAAGGAATTTGCTATGGAATTAGTAAAGACTCTACTCAGTCTTTCATGGGTCGAAGACATGGGAACATCTATCTCTTAGACATGAAATTAAATGAATCTCAATGTCTGATCTCAATCCAAGATGAAGCAAGCTTATGGCACGAAAGCTTGGCCATGTCAATATGAAGCAATTAGCCAAAATCTCATCAAAGCAGCTTGTTCGAGGACTACTTAAATTGCCATATCAAAAGTCCGATTCATGCACTCCATGCATTCTGGGGAAAGCAGGTAAGAAATTCATTTAAGTCAAATAAATCATGTCTCTACTAATCATGTACTACGGTTGCTTCATATGGATCTCTTCGGACCAACAAGAACCCGAGCATTGGAGGTAAGAAGTATTGTCTAGTAATTGTAGACGATTACTCTCGCTTTTACTTGGGTGTATTTTCTTGCAAGTAAGTCGAGACCTTTTCGTATTTTGAAAAGTTTGCTAAAAAGGTTCAAAATGAAAAAGGATGTGTTATCTCTAGTATAAAAACAGATCATGGAAGTGAATTTGAAAATCAAGATTTCACAAAATTGTGTGATGAATCTGGTTTTAAGCACGTATTCTCCTCTCCATACACTCCTCAGCAAAATGGAGTTGTGGAAAGAAAGAATAGATCTCTTCAAGAAATGGCTAGAACACTTTTGATTGAAAGTAAAATTTCTTCACGATTTTGGGCTGAAGCTGTTTCAATTGCATGCTATATCATAAATAGAGTCTTCCTAAGACCTATTCTTGAGAAAACCCCTATGAATTATTCAAAGGTAAGAAGCCTATTGTTTCATACTTTCATGTATTTGGTTGCAAATGCTTTATTTTGAAAAATACAAATGATCGAGATGAAGGCATCTTCCTTGGATATTCTACATCAAGCAAAGCCTACGAGTCTATAACAAGAAAAGCCAGTCTATGGAGGAATCAATGAATGTCAAATTCCAAGACTCAACGCAAGATGAATCCAGCCAGACTCAATATGAAGAGTCTGAACCCGCTCTAAACCTTCCAATGTCTTCAACTCAAGAAGCATCTCAGACTCTGGAAGACCAGCGTCAAGATGATCATGAAGATTCAAATAAAGAAAGAGATCATCATCCAGAAAAATCAACCAGTAACTGGAAGCACAAGTCCAGTCATCCTAAAGATCTCATTATAGGCGAAATTAATGAAGGAATTCGCACGAGATCCAAAAGACGTGAAGAGTCTAGTGCCGTGGCTCTCATCTCGAAATTGAACCAAAAAGCATAGAAGAAGCTTTATCGATGAAAGCTGGATTGAAGCTATGCAAGAAGAGCTCGACAGTTCAACATCAATGATGTCGGGAATTGACATCTAAACCAAAAGGTAAAACCGTTATTGGAGCCAAATGGGTGTTCAGAAACAAGATGAACGAAAAAGGAAAAGTCGTACGAAATAAAGCAAGACTCGTGGCCAAGGGATACACACAAGAAGAAGGAATAGACTATGATGAGACTTACGCTCCCGTAGCAAGGTTAGAAGCTATTCTCTATTACTTGCGTTTGCTTGTTACAAAAATTTCAGGTTATTCCAAATGGACGTCAAAAGTGCATTCCTAAATGGATTTATCCATGAGGAAGTTTATGTGGAACAACCACCTGGGTTTGAAGACCCAAAGAAGCTAGACTCGTCTTGACCGAAAAAGGCTCGTATGGTCTAAAGCAAGCACCTCGAGCTTGGTACGACAGACTAAGTAAGTTCTTATTACAGAACGGTTTTGTCAAAGGTAAAGTAGATACTACTTTGTTTATCAAAAAGGAAAACAAAAGTTTTTTACTCGTTCAAATATATGTTGATGATATTATTTTTGGATCCTCTAATGAAAGTCTATGCAAGAAATTTTCTAAGTCTATGCAGGATGAGTTTGAAATGAGTATGATGGGAGAGTTAACATTCTTTCTTGGACTCCAAGTAAAACAAATGAAGGAAGGAACTTTCATTCATCAAGAAAAATATGCAAATGATCTTGTCAAAAGGTTTGGATTGGAAAAGTGCAAAAAGACCGACATACCAATGTCATGTTCTTGAAGATAGACAAGGATGAAGAAGGGAAGAAAGTAGATCAAAAGCTGTACAGAGCATGATCGGTTCACTTCTTTATCTTTCGCTTCTAGACCGATATTTTGTTGAGTGTTTGCATCTCGTGCTAGGTTTCAATCGGATCCTAGAGAATCACATCTCATTGCCGTGAAACGTATCATCAAATACGTTGCCTCATCTTCAAGCATGGGTCTTTGGTATCCAAAGAAGGGAGACTTTAATCTTCTAGGATACTCAGATGCAGATCTGGCCGGTTGCAGAGTCGATAGAAAGAGCACTTCTGGAACTTGTCAACTGCTTGGAAATAGGACAGTGTCTTGGTTCTCAAGGAAGCAAAGCACTGTAGCTCTCTCAACGACAGAAGCAGAGTATGTAGCTCTGGAAGCTGCTGTTCGCAAATTCTATGGATAAAACAACAGCTACAAGACTTTGGCATTGAAGACTCATGCACATAAATCAGATGTGACAACACCAGCGCGATCAATCTCACCAAAAATCCAATCCTTCATTCAAGAGCAAAGCATATTGAGATTCGACATCACTTCATTAGAGATCATATTCAAAATGGAGAAATCTCGATTCAATTTGTTGATTCAAAAAGTCAACTAGCGGATATATTCACAAAGCCTTTGGAGAAAAATCAATTCGACTTTATCCGCTCAAGACTCAACATTTTGAAGCTTGAAGAAGTTAAAGTCTAGAGACTCACCATCTCTAAGACTCTAAATCATGAGACTCAAACATTCATGACTAAAGAATGTAAGTTGCTATTTTATCTAAAAGGTACGAATTCTTGTTTAGTTATCTCGAAAAGGTACGATCTTTTATTCAGATATAATTCGTGTGAAATTTGAAAACTTGTCTTTTTTAAGGAATTAATTTTGGCAGTTAGTGATTTTGAAAAGAAGTGTTCGTACACTTTCCTTGTAGCGATTAAACTTCTCTTTTCAAATCCGAGGTATATATACAGTTCTTCTTCGCCCAATTTTCAAAACCCTAAAAGGCACTCTCCTCCCGATACTGTTTCTACTTCTTGTTCGTTGTCGAGAAAGTGGTCATTTTTCTTGGGAAAAGCAAGTGAAGGAATCTTCTAATAGACAAAGAAAGATGTCGTCTTCGAGGAAATCATCAAGAATCGCAAGCAGGGGACCACAAAGAATGGAGAAGGGACCGACTCACTTCGATCTTGCGAGGAAGAAGACTTATCAAGTCGGCGACAAAGTCCGATTCGCTCTCCTCCACGTCATTCAACACCTCCTACCCCACAAGGTGCAAGTCAACATCGGAAGATGAGATAATCGAGGAAGTCGACCCAAGTAAGAGTTCAAAGACCCTCCTTTATCTATAAGCTTTATCGTGCGTTGAAAAGCTCCGGTTCTTCATTAAAATATATAGATGACTTCCTTAAGGACAAAAATTATGGGAATGAGTATCTTTTTCTGCGGAAAATGGAGGAATTGAAAATTGCTCCTAAAGGAAGGGCAGAGGAGGCTCTTGTGAACATTCCCAGAGACCCTCGTTTGCCAGGACAAAATCTGATTGAAGGGAACGATGATGACAAAATGTTCCTTGAATTTAAACCTAGAATGGGTGTGGCAGCAAAGGTGAAAGGAAATCGGATGGATTTTTTTAAATCCAAGGATCAAGAAAAAGTGTATTTCAGGCTGTTGAAAAGAGGGGTGATAAACCCTAGAAGTGTTGATTTTGACTTCCTTGACACCATCAACATGAACTTAAGAGAGAAGTTGAATTTGCTTCAACTTGAGACTTTTGGCTCTGACTCTACAGACGGATATGCTCAATTGACCGCTTATTTCTATTCAAATCTTAGCTTTTTGGATGCGAATAGAATTTCAATCAGTGTACGAGACCAAGTCTACGTGGTAGATGTGAATATGTTGGCGGACATAGTTGGAGTTGAAAGAGGACGTTATCTTCCAATCAAAGTCTCACCTGCTCGTACTACTCTGGATCTTGTCAAAGATATGGACGCAGAGAAGAAAATTACCTACTCGAGGATGAAGGCCATCAACATCGTGCTTCATAAGATTGTGATCAACTGTCTCAGACCAAAGTCTACGTCAAAGACTTATGTGTCTCTTTCTGAAGCAAAGTTGATGTATGCGATCAACTCAGGACGGAAGTTTTCTCTCCCGCACACTATTCTCTTCCATATGTACAGAGCAATGTCAAAAGAAAAGGACAATTGCCTTATCCCGGTCCGGTGACCAAGATCTTCGACACATGAACATTGAACCGCCACATACATTTTGTGATCGACCGTGTGATAAGATGGTGGTAGGGTTGAAAATGTTAATGAAGATGCGTTTGCAAGAACTCTCCAAGGCAATGGAGAAATTCAAAGTGAAATCTCCAGTTCAGTCTGCCTCAAAGAGAAAAGGAAAGGAGGCCATTGGTGCTCCATCGAAAAAGAAGAAAAGAACTCTCATCCTGGAGGATGAAGATGAAGATGAAGATGATGAAGATCCCACTATCCAAGCACTGACAAGAACCAGACGTTCTGTGTCTCAACCGACAGAACTTCAGTAGAGCAGAGAAGAAGAAGAGCAGAACAGAGAAGAAGAAGCACAAAGAGAGAAGGAGAAAGAAGTTGAAGAAGAAAGAGAAGGAGGAAAAGAAAAGTCTGCGATGAATTTGGAGAGAAGGGAAATCAAGAGCATGATCATCACTCTTCCTCTTTCGATGTCCTAGAGACAGGGGGAGTTGGCGAGCAAGAGAGGTCTACACCTCATGCTGCTGTCAGTGAAGATCTAAGACAATCTCCGAAGACCCGGAAGAAGTTCAGGTCTCTCAATTGCTCGAGGAAGGTCACGATACGTCGAACCAAATTTGCAAGATTTAACGAAGCGCCATCGTCGCATACACACCTTCCGAGAAAGCCAATGCTAGTACACAGACGGAAGATTTTGCAGATTTTCGTCGTATCATGGATATTCTTTTAGAAATGCGTGGCCAGATATATGCTCTGGACTGTGAAATCCAAGCCTTGAAGAATGCTGGACAAGCATCTTCAGTCTCTCTGGAGGATAAATTCAAAGACCTCGCTTTGCAACTTCAAGCCAATGCTAAGGGAGAAGAGGTAGCTCAACTGAGGGAAGACCTGAAGAAGCTCGAAGGAGTAGTCCAGTCCATTGGGGATTTCCAGATCGTGCGCATTCCCAAGCGAGAAATGACTCCTTTCTCACCCTTTTTAATGCCGACAAAAAGAGGGAGAACCAATTTGAACCAACAACTTTTTCAATATCTTTTAAAACTTTAGTGGTTATGTTTATGTTTGAGTATGACTTGAGAACTTGAACTTGAGTGTGAATTTGACTAAATTGGCTGTGACTGGTTGCATTTATTTCAAGTGTTGTTATATGGTGTTACTCATGAAAGACTAACCAATTTTCTGTGGATGCAGAGTCTGGTTGTTTTATTAATCTTTATGAGTTAGCCATATTGCTTGAGAAATGTTTTTGCAGGTCAAAGTTGTTCAAATCTACAAGAAAGTTTTGTCACCATCAAAAAGGGGGAGATTGTTGGAGAAATCTTTCCAGAATATTTTGAAGCCGACAAAACGTTTTATCGTCTTTAAGTCCGGATGTTCGGAGACCGTTTAAAGTTTAAAGTCTCAAGACTCAAGACTCAAGACTCAAGACTCAAGACTTAAGACTCAAGACTCAAGACTTAAGTCTATTCTCACTGACAATCTTTCTAATCCAAGTGACGAAGGAAATCCAAAGCCGAGGTAAATGGTTGAGGATTCGATCCTATCCTCTAGAAAAGATTCTTTGGTTGGATAAATATTTCGGATTCTTTGATTCTCATCTAAGATCGATTGAAGATCCGATGGTCGACGAAATAATCTTGGAATGTTCTATTCTTGGAAACCAAGATCCTGATTGTATGGGCGAACAGGATTGATGGGCTATCATCAAATTCCTTAAATAGCTCGGATGATCTTCTTGATTGATTCCGTCCAACGGGTAGATTGGAGGAATTCCTTTGGTAAGTGCCAACGGCTATGATGGCATAAAGGAGTATAAAAGGAAGACGTTCTAGTTGTTTTAAGTGTGTGATCGATAGAAAAATTCCAAAGTCCGAAGAACCTTGATTATTAGTCGATACGGTTCGAGCGAAAGTTGTATACACAAAGAGTGTTTATACTTGGTGATACCTTGAGCGAGTGTAGTAGATTATCTACATCGAGAGATCAAGGAAGAACAACACTTGTAACATCTCTTTGTTCATAGTGGAATCCAGCCAAATTGGTTGTCGGTGCGGAAGAGTGGACGTAGGCTTGGATCAAGCCGAACCACTATAAACCTCGTGTTTAATTCTCTCTTTCCTTACTCAGTCTTACATTGATTGTTATCTTTCGCTAATTCTTGAACTGTCTAAGTATTGCGCAAGTATACAGAAATTACAAAGAAAAATCTTTGTATACCTATTCAGGTACCCCCTCAAGGATTAAGGTAGTTCTTCTATACTAGCTAGCAAACATCACCATTCAAAGCATCAGTATCTCTAACACGCTTGAGCTATTGCTTTGAGAAATGATTTCCCATTGCAACTCAGTCTCTCTCTCTCTCTCTCTCTCTCTCTCTCTCTCTCTCTCTGAGACTCGACTATTGTGGATAGTTTTGAGGTGTTGGAAGAAGGGGGGTGAGTACAATGGTTCAGCCGCTAAGGTTTGGGCTGGAAAACGACGCTGGTAAAAGAGGAAGGAGGGAAACCAGGAGGCAAGACTCGATTATACGGATTTTATGGACATTTTAATCTCTCTGAATACCTTAAACAAGGAAAAGGGAAGCATACTCGACTAATGTTTCGGGTCAGGTCTTGTATCATCCAAACCTGACCTAACCTGATTTATTGACACCTCTACTGTTTGGAGAAATTCACTTTGGAGAAGCCTAGAAATCTATATATTGAATTATTTACCTAAATTCTTCTCTTCAACGGAAACAATTATTAAAAATATCTATTATAAAATTAACACGAAAAAATATCGAACCTTCCAATCTAAATCAATGCGAAATCACAAAAAATTGAATGAGGAACAGTAAATAACACAAAAAATTTACGTAATTTGAGCCAATATCACATAATCCATTATAATCGGAGAATTAGAGTTACAATCGTTCACGAGTTTTACACCATATCTAGATTAGGCAAAAATTCAAAGTGTTTATAGATAAATAAGTCAATTCTATATAAAATTCATGATATAAGATTCACCATATTTAGAACTCCTCCACATGCAATTAAAAGGAGTGTCATTGCATAGAACTCTTTCCTTCTTTGTGTTCATCCTCTATTGTGCGGCGCTTTTTGTCACGCCCCGATCCTCAGAGCGCGTGCCCATCCCTCAGCGGACGATAAATTAGCAACGCCCTAGGACGCATCGCCGACCCATTTATTTTAATACAGATGCGGAAGCAAATAAATAATCCCCAGACAACAACAAGATGGGATAGGAAAGTAGGACCACAAATTTTTAAAACCATAACATGCTTATATATACATATATCAAGCCATGTCATATACAATACCAGTCTATAAAAACAAGGTCTATAAAACAATGGGGTTTAATAAAACTACAAATCCCCATCCTCATCCTCATCCTCATTAGAGCCTTCAGCTGAATACACCAAGGTCCCTAGATCTGAAAGATCTGGGTCTACCACCGAACCACCGGGAAGATTTGATGTGCCTTTCCCAAAAGCAACCTCCAACACGTACAGAGCTATCTCAAATTCTGGTATGGGACCCTCTCTCTGGCCATTCCAATCTTGATAGTACCATGATATGTATCAATGGGGTACCTTATGAGGGAGACCACATCGACCCAGACCACGGACCTCACAAGCTCATAGGTCCAGCCCCTAGGGCTCCCATGCAGCGGAATGTAAGACCTCTGTTTTGTGACCTTCTTTGGCTGACCAAAATGATCAGGAGGACCTGCCATCTAGGGACCTGAAAATGTTATCCCACAACGGGGTGAGACGACATCTCAGCAAATTCGCCCCCTAAGTCCCGACTAGGAAGAAAATATGCCCCTAAGGGCTGCTTAGCACAAGCACAAGTCAGAGGACTTACCTTTGCCTCCACTTCTTCCTGCAAGTCAGTTTAATTCATAAACTCAACCAATCTTTTGAACATTTCAATTCATCAAATCATATCAAATCATCGATCAATCGACTCAGTTGATTCCATGTCATCACGACCTTCTCTCGGTCGGCCCACTCAATACTATCCATAAAGTCTGATCATATCAAGACTACTCACTCTAAACTGATAATAGATAGTGCAGCTCACACTAAGCCGATAAATAATATACTACTCACTTTAAGCTAGTATATCAAGTCGCATGCTGATTTAGTATACTAATAATGCTCACCAGAAGCTTCTAAAATGTACTGCTCTCGCTAAGCTGACATATCAAGGCCCTCAAGCCGATATAGTACACCGGTATACTGCTTGCTCTAAACTGACATATCAGAGCCCGTAGGTTGATATAGTATACCATCCTGACCATCTAACAAAATCACAATTTTTATCATATTTGATAAAAATAATCGTGTATTAGTACACGGTCAGCTTAGCCAAAATACAATATTTTCACTTTTGAAAATCTCACTAATTTCCACAGTCCGAAAACACATTTTTGGCACTGTAAACCAATGCCCAGTAATTTTCTAATTAATTATCGAAATTAATAAATTTTGGAATAAGTACCCAAAATCACAAATCACACTCAAATTGCACAAATTAACAGCCAGATAAATAAACCAACCACGCCATTGCAATCAGTACGAAATTCCGGTCACCGGTTATATCGATCTAATTTCTGAAAATTAATTAATTAATTAATTAATTAAATGCGAAAATTAATTATTAAATACCAATAATGCACACTTAAGCCGGAAAAGCTTAATTAAATACCGATTCGGGTTCAAAAAATTTCTGAACCTCACTAGATAAATACTAGAGCTTATCTACTTGCTAATTACACTAATCTAACCTCCTAACATGCATTAACGAACGATTAAATCACTAATCCATTCTAACTAACCACCTAATCCTAGCTTAGCCTAAACTAATCAACCCTTAAGCGTCATTAAATTACTAAGCAAGGAATAGTGAGTTAAACTAACTTGATTTGCGATCCAATCGCACCACAATGACCAGGACGGGGAGGGGATCGATAAACTCCAAAGTGGGCACGCCTTTCAAGGTCCGAAGCACGCCAAAGCGGGCCAAACAATGCTAGAAATACCCACTATGTTCGGTTCTGGTCAGGGGCGAGGAGGGCTGGACGATGGTCAGTTGGGGCTGAGACGGCCAAGGAAGACTAGTGAAGGCTACAGTGGGGCTTCTGGCAACTTGGTGGGCGACCAGGCAGCTCTGGCGACGGCAGGGGGTGTGAACAACTCCGGGAACGCCCTGAGGCCACGGCAAAGGTGGAACGACGACCAGGGACCCACGAGACTATCACACGGCTGGCTTGGTGCACAACGGGCAAGCGATGACGAGCAGCGGTGCTGGACGGTGGCAGCGGGTTCGGACGGGCTAGTTGGCTTACTGGTTTGGTTTTTTTGGGTTGAGAAGGCTTCAAGCAAGCTAGAATGGAGGAAGGCTCGATGGTGAGGGGGAGAAGGGGGACAACTTGGCTTGTGCGGCCACTTGGTCTTCAATCTCATCTTCTTGTCCCCTTGGTTGGTCCCACCTTGTATGGGCTGTCTTCCTCGGCCAAAAATAGAGCAACAACTTGTTTAGGAAGCTTTAGAGGTGGTCCAAAGGTTTTGGCAAGGGGGGCTACAAATTTGAAGTGATTTCTCCTAATTCCTCTTCAATTCCTTCTTAAACCGACTCAATTCGGCTCCCATAAATTCCATTATCATACTCACAATCAAATTGGCATTTTTCGTCATCAATTGAACCTACTTGGATCCCAATTTCACAATAAAAAAATGGTCCTCTGAATTTTGTGGACAAAAACGGCCATATCCTGACTTTTTTCGCCAAAATCTCGGTTTGCAAAAAAATCTTTGGAAGATAAGTCGACGTTCCTAAAATGATTTGTGACATGACAGAACTTTCAATTTCTAAAATCGGATTCAAATTTGCAGTTAATTTCAATCTAACGCGATTTTAGCGTAACTTAGACAACCGGGTAACTTTCAGAAATTTTTAGTGCAATTGACCCGTGGTTGATCATTTTCAACCACAATGTACCTCTTCGACACATTGGCGACTCTCAGTGGTCGTGAAAATCTCGAGATTTCAAATGCGGACCCAAGGTACCAAAACGACAGAAAAATTAATCTAGTACCGATAGACGAGAATTTCGCAATTTAGAGAAATCACCCACGTTTAGTCATATATCTCAGTCGAACTGACCTTTCTCTGACCACTGATCACTTTTTAATTGTGCCGTATTGATCTCTACAAATAAACACGGTCAAGTAGTCGATTCTTGGTCGAATTATCAAGTCTATTGTATTAAAATCCCTTAATGACTTCCCCCAGATCATCTAGTTATCTCACGAGTGATCAACTCAGAGAATAGCACTATATGTCACACCCCAAACCTCAAGTGCGTGCACACCCTTCGGTGGTTGATAAAATTTTGCGACGTCCCAGGAAGTGTCGCCGACCCATTCATTTTATTGCACATGCGAAAGTGTAATAACAATCTCCAGACAACATAAAAGTGGGATACAAATGTAGGATAATATATTCACAAAACACACTTATAATACAGTAGCGTTTATATACAGAAAAGTCTAACACAACATGGGTCTATTTCAAAAAGAAGAGCTTCTAGGCTATCTACACTCTGAGCTCCTCGTCCATGGGACCAGAGTCCCCTACAACCCTATCAGACTTCTCGATATCCATAGGGTGAACTGTCACCCACTGTCCAGCTTCGACGAAAGACCCGTCAACATCTGGTAGAGGATAAAGAAAAACCTAAACCCCGTTTCTTGCAAACCCCCTACCTCGCTTGACATTCTTCCATCTAGGGACCTGAAAAATTTAGCCCACAATAGGGTGAGATGACATCTCAGCGAGTTCACACCCTAAATCTTCATTAGGAGAAAAATACACCCACAGGCATCCTAATCACATCTCCTCAAAATTCACCTCGCACTAATATTCTCCTACACGTCAGTAGTATTCAATTCACAGATAATTGTATTGAAATCATGTATAATTGGAACGTCTCTCCATATATATCATCACAAGTACACGGGTCCCAATTACTAGACCAAACTGTTATGGCATGTCCCACACCGCACCACACAATTTCGTCTCCTAATCAGACCCCTCAGTTCAATCATTCATGCATCCCAATTAATTGTGACCCACCAGCCACGGCTGACTCAGCAGTTAGCGGTCTTCTAGCTTATCCGGGCATCGTCTCGCACCATCGAGCACGGCAACGTCGACATCTAAACGACATTCCTTATAGGAGCATCGGTCCAGCTTCCACTGCGACCGACATCCGTTGAGTTGGGGCATTTCCGAAGGAGCATCATCCGACTCCAAAGGCTCATGACGGGTTTCTCATATCATTCATGTATTCACTCAATTTCAACCTAGGACATCGTGCTTTGCACTCAAATATCTCAATTTAAAAAGTGGTCCTAGCCTATTTTCTTCATATTAAAAATACATCGTAAAATTATCGTGTGTGGGTACACAGTTAGATCGAATAAGAAAATTCAATATCATCTCTTTAAAAGTCCCACTGTTAATATAGTATCTGAAAATAGTTTTCAGTGCCAAAACCCAATACCCTGTATTTTATAATTAAATACTTAAAGTTTCACAATTTTAAAATAAATGATTAAAATTAACAACCATCATCCAATTGCACAATTTAACAGTTGATTGTACAAATTGAGCGTACCACATAAATCAGCACAAAATTCCAGTCACCGACTATCCCGATATAATTTCTGGAAAATATTAAATAATTAATTAATTTAATTTCAAATAATATAAATTAATTATTTAACTAATCGCGCTTATCAAATTAAACTACCCATTTAAATTGATTATAGTCCCAAGCAACTATTTAGATACCTTACTAAATTAATCTACTAAACTAATTTCCTAAACTTACCGTTCTAACTAATAACTAAAAATTCCTAACTAATAGCCTAAATAAATTAACTAACTAGTCTAACCACCTACTTCTCTTATAACTAACCCAACTAACTAATACTCACTCTAATTAGGCTAGTTACTAAACTTACTTAAGCCTAATCCACATCCTAATAAGTGTAATTAACCCCTAATCAAAACTTAGGAAGTTAACTCACCTAAATTAGGAACTAATGGTTCTGGCAGTGGCGGAGCAACGGCAACCCAACTTCAGCTCTCGGGGGTGTCGGAGGATGTCCGGTCGACCCAGAACAGGACCATAAGGCCCTCAGCTCACTATTGAGAGGCGGTCCTTCTAGCTAGTTGAGGCTGAGCAGCAGCCGCACAGGAGCCACAAGGACGAGGCAGCGGCACAGTGGGGCTGTTTAGACAGTTGGTGGACTGAATCGGCGCAGCTAGGGTCCCAGTGACAGGGCGGCAGTAAAGGTGAAGGGATTGTGGTCTCCGGTGGGGCTTGATGAGCCAAAACAGGGGATGGATGAACTAAGGAGTGGTTGCAACAGCCATGGACAAAGGCGTTGAGCTTCCGGTGCAGGGATACTAGGGACACGCCGGTTTTAGAGGATTGACAGGCTTCTGGTGGGGGTGATCGAGCGACAACTAGAGACCAGAAAAGAGAGGAATGGAACATGAAAGGCAAGCTTGATCGATGGTGGTTGCGCTGGTCTAGAAACCAACGACACAAAACAGAGTCTTTGCTCTGTTTTTGGCTGCTGTTTGGTCAGCAAGGAAGAAGCAAGAACCGAACACTTAAAGAAGACAAAGACAAGGGAGTTTATAGAAGGAAAAGGAAAGTAAAATGGGAAGAAAAAGAAAGAGAGAGGGAGAGTCGATCAAGCAAGCAAAAAGGGGGGGAGAATCTCGCACGAATGGAAGGGAAAGAGGAGAAACCAAAGCCATGGAGGGTCCCCCCCTCTAAATTTCCACACCATTTAGTCCATATCTCATGGAATTCTTGAGTCCTCTCACTATCAAGGGGCCTACCACTCCAAAGTAACCTTATATTTCCCAAATGGAACTCAAATGAAGGTGAATTTCCCTTTGGCATGTAGTCATCCGAATTTTGCAGCCCTTGCACTAGTTTTTCCCTTTTATATTTTGCAATTTAATGGCCTTAGGTAACAATGGTAAGGCCTCAATTAAATCCATATATTTCGCATCCCAATCGTTCCACATTGGAGACCAGAAGTCCACTTAAATTGTGGTCTTTCCCATTTTCACTTAATTTGCTGCATTTGAATTTTCCGCCAAAAATTCAAGTTTGTCAAAAGGTCTTCAGAGGATGCATCAATGTTCCTAAACTTGATTGTGACACGGTAGAACTCTCAATTTTTGAAATCGGATTAAATTTCACAGTTAATTTCAATCCGACGCGATTTTAGCGTGACCCATTCTACTGGGTCGTTTTTAGGGATTTTTAGGACAATTGACCCGTGGTCAATTATTTCGAGCCACAATGTTCATCTTCGACTTTATGACAACTTTCGGTTGTCGTAAAAATCTCAAGATTTCAAATACGGCCACAGGGTACCAAAACGACAGAAAATCGATCTAGCGTCGATCGACGAGAATTTTGTAATTAAGTGGAATCACCCATGCTTAATCACCTATCTTAGTCGAATCGACCTATCTTCGATCTCTGATAGATTTTTTACTGTGCCGCAATGACCCTTGCAAATTAACACGGTCGAGTAGTCGATTCCTGATTGAATTCTTAAGTCTGTTGCCCTAAAATCCCTTAATGACTTCCCCAAATAGTCTAGTTATCTCATGTGTGATTGGTTCAAAGAACAACACTATAGGAGCATCAATGAAAAGCCTGATTTATTCAATTGAAAACGGAAGCAAAAATTTAGGCTATCACAACTCTTCCATTCTTATAAAAATTTCGTCCTCGAAATTTGTATCACTACACTTCTTCAACGAAAAGATGAGGGTGTAGACGTCTCATTGACTCTTCACTCTCCCATGTGGCTTCCTCCGTTCCATGATGTTGCCAGACTACTTTGACTAAGGGAATCATCTTGCTACATAGCACTTGCTCCTTTCAGTCCATTATTCGAATTGATCTCTCCACGTATGACACCCTCTCGTCCATGTCTATTTCCTCAAAATTTAGTACATGGGTTGGATCAGGTTCGTACTTTCTCAACATCGACACGTGGAAGACGTCATGAACTTGAGCAAGTCTCGACGGTAACACAAGACGATACGCTAGAGTCCCTATTCTTTCCAGAATTTCAAAGGGACCTACGTACCTCGAACTTAGTTTCCCTTTCTTGCCAAATCGTGAAGTATCCCTCATTGGTGACACCTTCAGAAAGACGTGCTCACCAACTTGGAATTCCAATGGTCTCTGACGATTGTCAACGTAGCTTTTCTGACGACTCTAAGCAATCTTTAATCTATTTATGATATTTGCAACGGCATCCACTGACTGTTGGACTAACTCTAGGCCTGTGATCTTTCGTTCCCCGACTTCATCCCAACACACCGGCGTTTTACACGCTCTGCCATACAATGCTTCAAAATGAGCCATTTGAATGCTTTATCGGTAGCTGTTGTTGTAAGCGAACTCAACGAGATGAAGTTGTTCCTCCTAGCTTCCTTTGAAATCCAACACACAAGCTCGTAGCATGTCTTCGAGGGTTTGAATCGTCCTCTCAGACTGGCCATCCGTCTGAGGATGATATGTCATACTATACTACAGCTTCGTTCCTAAGGCAGTCTGCAAACTTTTCCAAAATGTAGCTGTAAACCTCGGGTCTCGGTCAGATGTAATCGTCACCGATACTCCATGCAGACGAACAATCTGGCATACATACAACTCTCCATGCCTATCCAAATCAAGGTCTTTTCGAATTGTGATGAAGTGAGCCAACTCCATTAGCCTGTCAACCACTACTCAAATGGAATCATTACCCCTCTGACTCCTTAGTAAGCCTGTCACAAAATCCATTCTGATGTGCTCCCATTTCCACTCGAGAATCTCGAGAGGTTACAAAAGTCCTCCCGATTTACAGTGATGGGCCTTTACTTGCTAACACGTCAAACACTTGGCGACATGCCTAGCTATGTCCGCCTTCATACCGAAACACCAATAGTGTTGACGCAAGCTCTGATACATCTTCGTACTACCAGGATGAATGCTGTAATTGCTACGATGTGCTTCCGATAAGATCTCCTCTTTAAGTTCTGCATCATCAGGTACACACAATCATCCTCAAAACTTCAATGTTTCGTCTTCAGCAATGTGAAAGTCTAGTTTTCTCTTTTCTACCTCCTCTTGAACAATCTTCTGGATCTCTGGGTCTATCCATTGAAGGGTTTTGATCATTACTTGTAGTTCTGGCTCTATTCTGAGGGTAGCCATAAGATTTGAAAGTGGCCTACCTCAAATTTAAAATCCAAATTTCGAGCTCCCTCAAGTAAGATCCACTCTTTAACCATCATATGTGCAATGGATGACTTCCAACTCAGCGCATCTATGACTTTATTCGCTTTTCTAGGATGATACAAAATATCACAATTATAATCCTTCAAGAGTTCCATCCAGCAACACTGTCTCATATTCAATTATTTCTGAGAGAATAGATATTTGAGACTTTGATGGTCCATGAAGATCTGAAATCTTTCTCCACACAGACAATGTCTCCAGATTTTCAGAGCAAAAATAATCGTTGTGAGTTCCAAGTCATGTGTCAGGTAATTCAGTTCGTGAGGTCTCAATTGACGGGACGCATATGCAACAACTCTACCATGCTGCATTAACACGCAACCCAATACTCTAAATGATGCATCACTATAGATCTCGTACCCTCTAGGACCAGAAGGAATGGTTAGTACAGGTGTGGTAGTCAGCTTCTACTCAAGCTCCTATAAACTACACTCGCACTTATCTGTCCACACGAATTTCTCTTCCTTCTTCAATAGTCTAGTCAATGGCAATGCTGACGCTGAAAATCCCTCCACAAATCGTCTGTAATACCCAGCCAAACCCAAAAAACTTCTAATCTCCGTCACTATGGTTGGTCTTGGCCAATTAATCATTACTTCAATTTTGGTTGGGTCCACGGAAATTCCTTCTCCTGAAATCAAGTGACCTAAAAATGCCACATGAGTCAACCTAAACTCGCACTTATTGAACTTAGCGTAAGCTCGTGAATCCTCAGGGTCTAGAGTACCATCAACAAATGCCTCTCATGTTCCTCAGCACTTCTCGAATATACCAAAATATCATCAATAAACATGATCACAAACTGATCTAGATATTCTTTGAGCACTCGGTTCATCAAATCCATGAAAGTAGCTGGGGCGTTTTTCAATCCAAACAGCATGACTGTGAATTCATAATGATCGTATCACGTATG
This sequence comes from Eucalyptus sideroxylon, assembly GCA_014182405.2. NCBI lineage: Eukaryota > Viridiplantae > Streptophyta > Magnoliopsida > Myrtales > Myrtaceae > Eucalyptus > Eucalyptus sideroxylon. The sequence goes on along the minus strand of CM024550.2, from coordinate 5,968,251 downwards.
AAATGCTAACTTCGGTATGTTCTCATTTCTAATCCTCAGCTGATGATACACTATCCTCAGATTGATCTTAGAAAATATTGACGCTCCTTGTAACTGATCAAACAAATCATCGATCCTCGATAGCGGGTACTTATTCTCGATCGTCACCTGATTAAATTGATGGTAATCGATGCACAAACGCAACGAACCATCTTTCTTTGTCACGAACAGAACCAGTGCTCCCCAAGGTGATGCACTGGGACGTATAAATCCCTTATTCCAACAATTCCCACATCTGCACATTCAATTCCTTCAATTCTGATAATGTCATTCGATAAGGAGCCTTAGAGATTAGCTCCATCCTGGGGGCTAACTCAATTACAAACTATATCTTCCTTTCTGGCGGTAGGCTTGACAATTCTTTTGAAAACACGTCTGGAAATTCTTGTACTACTGCAATGCCTTCGATCTTCAGCTCCCCAACTGTCATGTCTACGATAGTCGCCAAGTAACCCTAACAACCCTCGTCTAGCAAACGGGTTGCCTTAAGCGACGAGATCAGGGTAATCGAGGGTCCTCCTCAACTCCCAATAAACTTGAAACTTTCACCCGCTAATGAGTTGAACTGAATGGCTTTACAATAGCAGTCCATCTTAGCTCATTGCTTGGTGAGCCAGTCCATGCCAATTATTACATCGAAATCATACATGGTTAAGACTATCAGGTCTATCATTCCCACTCGCTCACTAATCACTAACTTGTAACCAAAACAACCCATAGTAGATAGTACCTTATCCTTTAGCGGTGTAGATATATTAACCGCTAATTTCAACAATTTCAGACTCAACCCTACTAGCTTAACAAATTGTTCAGTAATAAATGAATGAGCTGCACCAGGGTCAAATAAAGCGTATGCAGTATGGTTGTTCAAGTAAACAGTACATGTGACCACATCAGGTGAGTCCTCTGCCTATCCTTTGGTGATGGCGTACGTCCTTCCTTACGCTGGAGGTCTGACCGGTGCACCCTGCTATGCATTCGAAGACGTGTACCCCCGATCCTATCTCATCGATGGTGGAGGCGGTAACTGTTGTCCCACTAGTATGTGGGGACAATCTCTAACCTAGTGGCCCTGTCGACCACACCCCTAACAGGCTCCTGTTCTAGCATGGCACAGGGCTGATCTATGTCGCCTTCCACAAGATCGACAAATCCTATTATGGTTCAATGCTGACTTACCCACTCCACCATTCCTATTAGGTGGAATAGGGTATCTTCCTCCGGTCATAGGCCTATTCCTAAACTCCTTTCCATCTTTGCTTGAATTAAATCGCAACCCGAATGCAGCGGCTTGTTCATTCTGGTCTCTCTCTATCATCTGGACCCGTTCATATAGGTTGTTGTAATTTCTCAAGTTAAGTAAAATCAGCAGACTCCTCAATTCCGGTCTGAGTCCATCTCTGAACCTTCTATCTCGATCTACCGGATCTTCGACCAACTTAAAGGCGTGCTGTGATAGTTCCGCAAACTTGGCGAAGGCGCTGGAGTTCTATCATCTTCAATTCTCTGGCAGTCTCTAAAAAGTACTTACTGTTAAAAACTTCGACAAAGGCGTTCCACTCTAAGACAACACCTTTGGGAAATACCGTCCCTCTTGTGGCTCTCCACCAGGTGCCTGCAATTCCCTTCAGTTGATAGACTGCAAGAGTAACCTTCTTTGCCTTGATGCACATCAGCAGTGCAAAGGCATTTTCCAACTCTTGAATCCAGAAGGTTGCAGCCTCGGGGTCGCTTGCGCCCATGAACTTTGGCGGGTTCAACTCCAAAAACTGTTCTACTAGCTTATGCATCGGTCTCACTGTGACCACGTTCCCACGTGGAACTTTAGCAGATGTAGCAACAAGTGCGGTAGCGGTTGCGGCTTCAACGGCGGCAGCAACTGCAACGGCGGCAGTAGCGGCAACTGTAATGGTGGCGGTAATGGCGGCGGCTTGATTTTGGGCCTACTCCCCCATCAGATCTCTCATCGACTCTAGCGCTTGCATGATCCCGACAGTTCCCGAATCACCAAGTGCTGCTACACTAGCACTGATTGAAGGCGGTGCTAATCCATTAGCGCTGGCTTGAGCCGACGCTTTACCTCTATTGCCTCGGGCACCAACTCTGGTCAGTGTTCTAGCCCGAGTAACGAGTCCGATTGCCCTCTTTTTAGGCGTTCTCTAATCTTGCTCAATCATGATGCACATTCTCTATGGAAACCCGCTTTCCAATTCCACATAGAATTATAATTTGAGTGATACTCACAAACAAACTACCAATCAGCTATCAATCACATGCATCAGCATAATAAAAAGCATTATCTACTAACTATCCCATAACCCATCGTATCTTATTACTCCATACACAAACCAGCTCTGATACCACTTCGGGCGGGGATGTCATGCCCCGAACCTCGAGTGCGTGCACACCCCTCGGTAGTCAATAAAATTTTGTAACGTCCCAAGAAGTGTCGCCGACCCATTCATTTTATGCACATGAGAAAGCATAATAACAATCTCCAAATAACATAAAAGTGGGATAGAAACGTAGGATAATATTTTCACAAAACACACTTATAATACAGTAGCATTTATATACAGAAAAGTCTAACACAACATGGGTTTATTTCAAAAATAATAGCTTCTAGGCTATCTACACTCTGAGCTCCTCGTCCATAGGACCAGAGTCCCCTACAATCCTGTCAGACTTCTCGATATCCATAAGGTCAACATTAGGTAGAAGATAAAGAAAAACCTACAACCCACCTCTTGCAAACCCCCGTACCTATTTTGACATTCTTCCATCTAGGGACCTGAAAAAAAATAACCTACAACGGGGTGAGACGACGTCTCAGTGAGTTCACGCCCTAAATCTCAATTAGGAGAAAAATACACCCACGGGCATCCTAATCACATCTCCTTAAAACTCACCTCGCACCAGTATTCTCCCGCATGTCAATACAATTAAATTCACAGATAATTATATTGAAATCATGTATCATTGGAACGTCTCTCCACATATATCATCACAAGTACACGGGTCCTGTTGACACCTAAATTTTGACTAATTATTTAGTAATTAATTGCATAAAAATTTAGGATTTTATCTTTAACCCCTAAGAAAAAATAGTAAAATTGCATTTCATGTAGTCGCATTTGCATCGGTACTAAGAGGACAACAAGAAGCAGGGGCTCGCGGTCGATTGCATGCACAAAAGGATGGTCTCTCTTTCACTAGTCTGAACACGCATAAGAGAGAAAGCAAAAAAATGAGGAAAGAAGCGCTCGCACGTCCATTGTCTATTCCTCATTAATGCATGCACATGCATGCACAAATTCGGTGGACGTGCGGATTCTAGAGAAATCTTCAAAGAAGCAAAAGCAGCCCATAATATATTATATAATATGCCCATATTACATTATTATAATATGTCCATAATATTATGTAATATATCAGCTCTGGTGACGCAATGAAAATTCACTGAAGAAGAAACCTCCTCATTAGTGCATGCACATACACGCACGAAGTGGGGGATGTAAAAATCCTACAGGCGCCTGCAAGAAGATTTCCTTGCTGAAGAGCGGAGTGGTGGCCGAAAGAAAGGTCTGGAGAAGATAAAAAAAAAAAAAAGGGCAAAGTTCAGCTTAAATTCTGGAAAAGTTGCGGCTGCATCTTGTCACAATAAAGTTGGCTATCTTCAAGAGGCAATGGACGGCCTATAAATAAGACCACAAGAAGCCGCGTCAAGGGGGGGTGCATAACGAAAAATTTCCTTGAGAGGATTGTGAGAGCTATTTAAAAAAGAGAGAGCCCGTGTGGAGAGAACCTGCAAGAGAAAAAAAGGTGAAGTCAGAAAGGGCAACAGAGAAAGAGAAAAGAACGTGAAAGAAAAATAATAAAAAAGAAGGGTTGTCTTCTCCAAGTGGGGGCTTCGAGCAACACTGCAACTCCACTTCCGCAGCTGCTCATTACCGCCGAAGCCCTGAACTCTCTTGCCGTTGCAACCCGCTCGACACCCGCAGCGGCCCGTCACCGCGCCAGCAACCTTCCTCCTTCCGAGCGAGTTCCGAGTTCGGCGCCGCCCCTCTGCCTTGCGCGCCATCGTCCCTGACGCCTACACCCGGCCAGCACACCGCACCTCCTGTGGACGCCGTGAGCACACTCCAGCCCACACCCACAGTCACGTCTCGATCCCGACGCCCCGGCTGCCTTACCCCGTGAAGCCGCGACCCAGCGCCGGTCCACGATGCCGCCGCTCCCTCCGAGCCTCCCTACCGTTGCTCCGAGCGCTGACCCACAAACGTCCCCCGCAGCTCACTACCCCCGAACCGTGACATCAACCGCCTCCACAACTCTCCTCTTGCCGTCCGCGAGCCGTGCCGATCTGCGCTGAGCCCTATCGGAGCCGAACTCGAACCAGATCTGAAGTTCATCTCCCGCACCGCGCCTATTCCAAGCTTTCCCGGCGGTTGCCCTACTGTCCCGCGATGCTGGACTCCCCAATTTCCCTGCAGCTTCGATTGATTGCGCCTCCACTTCTGCTTCGCTTTCAACGAGTTGCTGTTCCAGATCCGAGCCCTGCGACGAGCCGTGCTTCTTGATCCGATCTGCTGCACTTCCACCCGTTGATCCAATTGCTTTGAGCTTTCCCCGACGGTGCCCCTCGCTGCTCGCCGCTCCCCACCGATTCACCTGTCGCCGGTCCTTGCCGGAGCGCCGCCTTGGAGACCCACGAGCAAGCCGTGCGTGGGAAAAGAAAAAAGAAGACAAAAAAAAAAAAGGAGAAAAAAACAAAAGGGGAACATTAGGTAGTTTTTTATTATTATTATTTTATCTTTATTTTTTATATAGTTTATAGTTTGTTTTTATATAGTTTTTTTAGTGTGATTATTCATTAATGCATGATCGAAATTCCAATGTGAAACAACCCCTTAAATTAGGGATTAGGAGTCCGATTTTCGCGCCCGAAATCTGACTCACGATCTCTTTCAAAATCAACAATCCAATCTCATGCCCGAGATTCGATTCGCGATTTAATTTAAAATTGACCAACCCGATCTCATGCACGAGATATGGTTCGTCAGTTTTGGGTATTAATCTTATGTTGATTGGATTAGATATCGGGTTATTTGAATTAGCTTTTGCTCATACAAAAAAAAAAATTCAAAAAATGCAAGTTAGATTAGGTCTAGGGTTGGCGTATTTAGGTTGCTCCTAGGTTGCTCCTTCGGTACCGTGGTGTTGCCGGACTACTTTGACTAACAGGATGGTCTTTGTATGCAGAATTTGTTCCTTTCAATCCACTATTTGAATTAGGCTTTCCACGTACAACACTCGGTCGTCCACGTCTAATTCCTCAAAAGTAAGCACGTGGGTCGGGTCGGGTCGGGTCAGGCTCATACTTACTCAACATCAACACGTGAAAGATGTCATGCACTTGCGCCAACCTTGGCAGTAATGTAAGACGATACGCTAGGATCCCGATTCTTTCAAGAATCTCGAATGGACCTATGTACCTTGGACTCAGGTTTCCTTTCTTGCCAAAGCACAAAGTTCTTCTCCTTGGTGACGCCTTTAGAAAAACGTGATCACCAACTTGGAATTCCAAAGGTCTCCGGTACTTATCTGCGTAGCTTTTCTAGCGACTTTGAGCATTTTTAATCTATCCCTGATGACTGCAACTACATCCACTGACTGTTGAACCAACTCTGGGCCTGTAATCTTTCTCTCCATGACTTTATCCCAACAAACTAGTGTTCTGCACGCTCTGCCATATAATGCTTTGAAATAAGCCATCTGAATGCTTTGTCGGTAACTGTTGTTATAGGCAAACTCAACAAGATGAAGTTGTTCTTCGCAACTTCCCTTGAAATCCAAAACGCAAGCTTACAGCATGTCTTCGAGGGTCTAAATCGTCCTCTCAGACTAGCCATCCGTCTATGGATGATATGTTGTACTATACTGCAACTTGGTTCCTAAAGCAGCTTGTAAGCTCTTCCAAAAAGCAGCTGTGAACCTTGGGTCTCAGTCTGATGTAATCGCTACCGGCACTCCATGCAAACGAACTATCTGACGTACATACAACTCTACGTACCTATCCAAGTCTAGGTCCTTCTGAGCTGAGATGAAGTGAGTCGACTTCGTTAGTCTATCGACCACTACCCAAATGGAATCATTGCCCCTATGACTCCTTGGTAAGCTTGTCATGAAATCCATCATGATGTGCTCCCATTTCCACTATGAGATCTCAAGAGGTTGCAAAATTCTCTCAGCTTGCAATGTTGTGCCTTCACTTGCTGACACGTGAAACACTTGGCGACATGCTTGGTGATGTCCGCCTTTATACCGGACCACCAATAGTGTTGACGCAGATTTTGATACATCTTCGTACTGCCAAGATGAATGTTTTAACTACTACGATGAGCTTTTGATAAGATCTCCTCTCTGAGTGCTACTGTTGGAGAAATCTTTCCAGAATATTTTGAAGCGACAAAAACGTTTCTTTCAGTCTAAAGTCTGGATGTTCGGAGACCGTCGGTTTAAAGTCGAAGACTTTGTTCTCTCAAGACTCAAGTCTCAAGACCCAAGACTCAAGACTCAAAGACTTAAGACTCGGGACTTAAGACTTAAGTCTATTCTCTTTGTCGTCTTTCTAATCCAAAGTGACGAAGGAAATCCAAAGCCGAGGTTTATGGTTGAGGATTCGATCCTATCTTCCTCGGAATAGATTCTTTGGTTGGATAATCATTTCGGATTCTTTAATTCTTATCTAAGATCGATTGAAGATCCGATGGTCGACGAAATAAACTTGGAATATTCTATTCTTGGAAACCGAGATCCTGATTGTATGGGCGAACAGGATTGATGGGCTATCATCAGATTCCTTAAATAGCTCGGATGATCTTCTTGATTGATTCCGTCCAACGGGTAGATTGGAGGAATTCCTTTGGTAAGTGCCAACGGCTATGATGGCATGAAGGAGTATAAAAGGAAGACGTCTAGCTGTTTTAAGTGTGTGATCGATAGAAAAATTTCAGAGTCTCGAAGATCCTTGATTGTTAGTTGAGGCGAGCGAAATTGTATACAAAGAGTGTTTATACTTGGTGACGCCTTGAGTGAGTGTGGTAGATCATCTACACCTAGAAACCAAGGAAGATCAACTTTGTAACATCTCTTTGATCATAGTGGAATCCAGCCAATCTTTGTCGGTGCGAAGAGTGGACGTAGGCTTGAATCAAGCCGAACCACTATAAACCGAGCGTTCAATTCTCTCTTTCCCTTACTTAGTCTTGCGATTAAATTTTAATTGTTGCAAATCCTCTAATTGCTTAAATATCGTACAAGTTTCGAGAAAAAAAATTTTATACCTATTCACCCCCCCTCTAGGTACTCGCACTAGCTATTTCAATTGGTATCAGAGCTCGTGTTCTTACTTTGTTTGAAGTATTTTACTTCAGAGTAAAAGATCCATGGCTAGTATGCTAGCACCAGGGCTGATAGAGGGGCAAAGCAATACCAGACCTCCCTACTTCGATGGAAAGGATTACAACATCTGGAAGAACAAGATGAAAGCTTTCCTACGATCAAAGGATCCTCGGAATGGGACGTTGTGGAAAGAGGAATCACTCCCGCTGCTGCATCAATCTCTCGAAAGAGGGAAAGAAACTGTTGAAGCCCGGCGGAATGTCTCAAGAAGAATTAAACAAGAGACAAGCACTCGATGCGAAAGCGATTTATTCTTTATATTGTGCTTTATCACCAACTGAATATAACAGAATATCTTCTTGTGTTACAGCAAAAGAAGTCTGGGATAGGTTACATATCACTTATGAAGGGACAGATCGAGTGAAGGAGACCAGAATTAACATTCTTCTTGGTCAATATGAATCCTTCAAAATGAAACCAGGAGAATCTATAACTGACATGTTTAGTCGTTTTACAGATATTGTCAATGGTCTTGAGAACCAAGGACAAAAAATTTCTGATCCCATGAAGGTGAACAAGCTTCTGCGTGGACTCTCCAAGGATTGGAATCATATAAAGACTTCAATAAGAGAGACGCAAAGAATCATGCCATTATCTCGTAGACGAACCGATTGGAACTCTTGGTCTTACGAAGTGGAACGAATTAATGAAGACGAAGATCCAAGAGGTAAGAAATCTATTGCACTAAAATCAAATGATGATTCGATGATGCAGATTCTCGAAGATGATATGGATGATGAGGAGCTCGCCCTCATGATAAGAAGATTCAGAAAACTGAATAGAAAAGGCAGAAGGTTCATTCCAAAGAAACGAGTTTTCGAGAGACAGAGCGGACCAAGTACGTTGATGATGTGGAACCAAACAAAGATGTAGTCTGCTTCGAATGTAAAAAGAAGGGACACATCAGACCCAACTGTCCTCTTCTGAAAAAGAAAAGAGGAAAAGTTGAGAAGTCTCGAAAAGCTCTCAAAGCCGAGACCTGGAGCGATACAGAGTGTGAAGAGAGTGATGAGGAATATGCCAACCTGTGTCTAATGGCACAATCGGACTCGGACTGGATCGACTGGATCGACTCGAGCAGTGAATTTGAGGTAAGTGATTATAAAATCCCTGTCAAAGTCTCTAAGTATATTGATGAGTTATGTTTCAGTCTTAAGACTTCTCTTAAAAAGATTTCCGAACTTAAAAGGAAAACTCAGTTTTAAAACAAAAGGAAAACACTTTAGAAGAAAAGGTAAAAAATTTAGATTTGAAAGTTTCTACTCTTAAAGAGAGTGAAGACAATCTTTCAAAAGAAAATGCTTTCTTAAAAACTGATTTATCAAAAATTTCAAAGAAATTTTCAATAGGGTCTGAAAAACTTGAAAAAGTTCTTTCAATCCAAAGACCTTACTTCAATAAGTCAGGTCTAGGTATGACAGCTGAAACAATTCCTTTGATTGATTTTCCGAAAGTAAAAGAAAGAATTAAGAAAAGACCATCGAGAGAGGCTTATAAAAATCATTTTAAAAGAGTTTTTGTAAAACCTGTAGGTCGAAATGCTTTAAGGTGTTCTAAGTGTAATAGTCAGGATCATTTTGAAAAAGAGTGTCCTATGGTTTGGAAGCCTGTTAAGAGAGTATGGCCTAATAATGCTCATCCTACTAACACCAAAGGACCCAAGAAAATTTGGGTACCAAAGAAAGCTTGAGACTCTCTTTTGAATGCAGGTCTCTGTCAAAAAGAAGGTAAAGTGGTATCTTGACAGCGGATGCTCAAGACACATGACAGGAGACTCAAATTGTTTCGTAAAGCTTATTCAAGTAAATGGTGGAAAAGTTTCATTCGGAGGAAATAGCAAAGGAAGTATTGTGGGATTCGGAACTGTGAAAATTGGAAATCTCACAATAAGCAATGTCTCTCTAGTGGAAGGACTTAACTACAATCTACTCAGCATTAGCCAATTGTGTGATACTGGTTACAAGATCTCCTTTCAAGAAGGCATATGTTCTGGAATTAGCAAAGATACGACTCAGTCTTTCATGGGTCGAAGGCATGGAAACATCTATCTCCTTGATGTAAAGCCAAATGAAGATCAATGCTTAATCTCAATTCAAGATGAGGCAGTTCTATGGCACAGAAAACTTGGCCATATCAACAAGAAGCAATTAGCCAAAATCTCTTCAAAGCAGCTTGTTCGAGGTCTACCTAAATTGCCTTACCAAAAGTCTGACTCATGTACTCCATGCATTCTGGGAAAGCAGGTAAGAAATTCATTTAAGCAAATAAATCATGTATCTACTAATCATGCACTGCAGTTGCTTCATATGGATCTCTTCGGACCAACAAGAACCCAGAGCATTGGAGGTAAGAAATATTGTCTAGTAATTGTAGACGATTACTCTCGTTTTACTTGGGTATATTTTCTTGCAAATAAATCAGAAACCTTTTCGTACTTTGAGAAGTTTGCTAAAAAGGTTCAAAATGAAAAAGGATGTGCTATTTCTAGCATAAGAACAGATCATGGAAGTGAATTTGAAAATCAAGATTTTACGAGATTCTGTGATAAATATGGTGTTAATCACATGTTTTCCTCTCCATATACTCCAGAGCAAAATGGAGTTGTGGAAAGAAAGAATAGATCTCTTCAAGAAATGGCTAGAACACTTTTAATTGAAAGTAAAATTTCTTCACGATTTTGGGCTGAAGCTGTTTCAACCGCTTGCTATATTATAAATAGAGTCTTTCTAAGACCTATTCTTGAGAAAACCCCCTATGAATTGTTCAAAGGTAAGAAGCCTATTGTTTCATACTTTCATGTATTTGGTTGCAAATGCTTTATTTTGAAAAATGCAAATGATCGAGTTGGTAAGTTTGAAGAAAGATCAGATGAAGGTATCTTCCTTGGATATTCTACATCAAGCAAAGCCTACAGAGTCTACAACAAGAAAAGCCAGTATGTGGAAGAATCAATGAATGTCAAATTCCAAGACTCAGTGCAAGATGAATCCAGCAAGACTCAGTACGAAGAGACTGAACCCGCTCTAGATCTTCAAATGCCTACATCTCAAGAATCATCTCAGAGTCTGGAAGACCATCATGGAGAATCAAATAAAGAAAGAGATCATCAACCTGGCAAATCAACTAGTAACTGGAAGCACAAATCCAATCATCCCAAAGATCTTATTATTGGAGAACTTAATGAAGGAATCCGTACCAGATCAAAAAGGCATGAAGAATCTAGTGCTGTGGCTCTCATCTCTGAAATTGAACCAAAAAGCATAGAAGAAGCTTTATCCGATGAAAGCTGGATCGAAGCTATGCAAGAAGAGCTCGAGCAGTTCAACATCAATGATGTCGAGAATTGACATCTAAACCAAAAGGTAAAACTGTTATTGGAACCAAATGGGTTTTCAGGAACAAGATGGACGAAAAAGGAAAAGTCGTACGAAACAAAGCAAGACTCGTGGCCAAAGGCTATACGCAAGAAGAAGGAATAGACTATGACGAGACCTACGCACCAGTTGCAAGGTTAGAAGCTATTCGACTATTACTTGCGTTTGCTTGTTACAAAAATTTTAGGTTATTCCAAATGGATGTGAAAAGTGCTTTCCTAAATGGATTTATCCATGAGGAAGTTTATGTGGAACAACCGCCTGGATTTGAAGACCCAAAGAAGCCAGACTCAGTCTTCAGACTGAAAAAGGCTCTGTATGGTCTAAAGCAAGCACCTCGAGCTTGGTACGACAGACTAAGTAAGTTTTTATTACAGAATGGTTTTGTCAAAGGTAAAGTAGATACTACTTTGTTTATCAAAAAGGAAAACAAAAACTTCTTACTTGTTCAAATATATGTTGATGACATTATTTTTGGATCCTCTAATGAAAGTCTCTGCAAGAAATTTTCTAAGTCTATGCAGGATGAATTTGAAATGAGTATGATGGGAGAGTTAACATTCTTTCTTGGACTTCAAGTGAAACAAATGAAGGATGGAATTTTCATTCATCAAGAAAAATATGCGAATGATCTTGTTAAAAGGTTTGGATTAGAAAAGTGCAAAAAGACAGACATACCAATGTCATGTTCTCAGAAGATAGACAAGGATGAAGAAGGGAAGAAAGTAGATCAAAAGCTGTACAGGAGCATGATCGGTTCACTTCTTTATCTTACTTCTTCTAGACCTGATATTTTGTTTAGTGTTTGTATCTCGTGCTAGGTTTCAATCGGATCCTAGAGAATCACATCTCATGGCTGTGAAACGTATTATCAAATACGTTGCTTCATCTTCAAGCATCGGTCTTTGGTATCCAAAGAGGGGAGACTTTAATCTTCTAGGATACTCGGATGCGAGATCGGCCGGTTGCGAGAGTCGATAGAAAGAGCACTTCGGAACTTGTCGCCTACTTGGAAACGGGGACAGTGTCTTGGTTTTCAAGGAAGCAAAGCACTGTAGCTCTCTCAACAACAGAAGCAGAGTATGTAGCTCTTGGAAGCTGCTGTTCGCAAATTCTATGGATAAAACAACAGCTACAAGACTTTGGCATTGAAGACTCATGCACAGAAATCAGATGTGACAACACCAGTGCGATCAATCTCACCAAAAATCCAATCCTTCATTCAAGAGCAAAGCATATTGAGATTCGTCATCACTTCATTAGAGATCATATTCAAAACGGAGAAATCTCAATTCAATTTGTTGATTCAAAAAGTCAACTAGCGGACATATTCACAAAGCCTTTGGAGAAGAATCAATTCGACTTCATCCGCTCAAGACTCAACATTTTGAAGCTTGAAGAAGTTAAAGTCTAGAGACTCACCAACTCTAAAGACTCTGATCTCTTAGACTCTAAATCCTGAGACTCAATCATTCATTGCTAAAGACTGTAAGTTGCTATTCTATCTAAAAGGTACGAATTCTCGTTTATCTTATCTCGAAAAGGTACATTTTTTTTTGTGAAGTTTTGAAAACTTGTCTTTTTAGAGGAAGTTATTTTTGGCAGTTATTGATTTTTGAAAAGAAGTGTTCGTACACTTTCCTTGTGCCGTTTAATCTTCTCTTTTCAAATCCGAGGCACATATAAATTCACAGTCATTCTTCCCCCAATTTTCAAAACCCTAAAAAGACACTCTCCTCCCGATACTGTTTCTACTCTCTGTTCATCGTCGAGAAAGTTGTCATTTTTCTTGGGAAAAGCAAGTGAAGGAATCCTCCAATAGACAAAGAAAGATGTCGTCTTCGAGGAAATCATCAAGAATCGCAAACAGGGGACCACAAAGAATGGAGAAGGGACCGACTCACTTCGATCTTACTGAGGATGAAGACTTTCCAAGTCAGCGACAAAGTCCGATTCGCTCTCCTCCACGTCATTCAGCATCTCCTGACCCACAAGGTGCAAGTCAAAATCTAGAAGAAGACATAATCGAGGATGCCGACCCAGTAAGAGTCCAAAAACCCTCTGTTATCTATAAGCTTTATCGTGCGTTGAAAAGCACCGGTTCTTCATTAAAGTATATAGATGACTTTCTTAAGGACAAAAATTATGGGAATGAGTATCTTTTTCTGCGGAAAATGGAAGAGTTGGGAATTGCACCGAAAGGAAGAGCAGAGGAGGCTCTTGCGAACATTCCTAGTGATCCTCGTATGCCAGGACAGAATCTGATTGACGGGAACGATGATGACAAAATGTTCCTTGAATTTAAACCTAGAATGGGTGTGGCTGCAAAGGTGAAAGGAAATCGGATGGATTTGTTTAAATCCAAGGATCAGGAAAAAGTGTATTTCAGGCTGTTGAAAAGAGGGGTAATCAACCCTAGAAGTGTCGACTTTGACTTCCTGGACTCCATCAACTTGAACTTAAGGGAGAAGTTGAATTTGCTTCAACTTGAGACTTTTTGCTCTGACTCTACAGACGGGTATGATCAACTGACCGCTTACTTCTATTCAAATCTTAGCTTTTTGGATGCGAATAGAATTTCATTCAGTGTCCGAGACCAAGTCTATGTAGTAGATGTGAATATGTTGGCGGACATAATTGGAGTTGAAAGGGGACGCTATCTCCCAATCAAAGTCTCACCTGCTCGCACTACTCTGGATCTTGTCAAAGATAGGGATGTAGATAAGAAAATTATCTATTCCAGGATGAATGCAATCAACATTGTGCTTCATAAGATTGTGATCAATTGTCTCAGACCGAAGTCTACGTCAAAGACTTCTGTGTCTTTCTCTGAAGCAAAGTTGATGTATGCGATCAACTCAGGACGGAAATTTTCTCTCCCGCACACTATCCTTTTCCACATGTACAGAAAGAAAGGTGTCAAAAGACAAAGGACAATTGCCTTATCTGGTCTGGTGACCAAGATCTTCAGACATCTGAATATTGAACTGCCACATACTTTTTGTGTTCGACCGTGTGACAAGATGGTGGTAGGGTTGAAAATGTTAATGAAGATGCGTCTGAAAGAACTCTCTAAGGCAATGGAGAAATTCAAGGTGAAATCTCCAGTCCAGTCTGCTTCAAAAAGGAAAGGGAAGGAGGCCATTGGTGTCTCATCGAAAAGGAGAAAAAGAACTCTTATCCTGGAGGATGAGGATGAAGATGAAGATGATGAAGATCCCACTATTCCAGCACTGACAAGAACAAGACGTTCTGTGTCTTATCCGACAGAACTTCAGCAGAGCAGAGAAGAAGAAGAACAGAGAGAGAAGGAGAAAGAAGTTGAGGAAGAAGGAGAAGAAGAAAAAGAACAGTCTGCTGACAAATCTGGAGAGAAGGGAAATCAAAAGCATGATCATCATTCTTCCCCTCTCGATGTCCTAGAGACAGGGGGAGTTAGTGAACAAGAGAGGTCTACACCTCATGCTGCTGAAGATCTTCGACAATCTCCAGAAGACCCAGAAGAAGTTCAGGTCTCTCCATTGCCTGAAGAAGGTGGTACGTCGATTCGAAATCTGCCAGACCGTACAGAAGCGCCATCGTCTGCTGAGAAAGTCAATGCCAGTACACAGACGGATAATTCTGCAGATCTTCGTAGTATCATGAATATTCTTCTGGAAATGCGTAACCAGATATATGTTCTGGACTGTGAAATCCAAGCTTTGAAGCATGCTGGACAAGAATCTTCAGTCTCTCTGGAAGATAAATTCAAAGACCTCGCTCAGCAACTCCAAGCCAATGCCAAGGGAGAAGAGGTAGCTCGTCTGCGAGAAGACCTGAAGAAGCTTGAAGGAGTAGTCCAGTCCATTGGGGATTTCCAGATCGTGCGCATTCCCAAGCAGACATGACTCCTTTCTCACCCTTTTCAATGATGACAAAAAGGGGGAGAATCAATTTGAACTTTTCATTTTTTTAATCTTTGACCTTTGTGGTTATGTTTATGACTTGAGAACTTGAACTTGGGTGTGAATTTGACTGATTTGACTGTGGATTTGATTATGAACTTGACTGGTTGCATTTATTCAAGTGATGTTATATGGTGTTTCTCATGAAAGACTAACCAATTTTCTGTGGATGCAGAGTCTGGTTGTTTTATTAATCTTTATGAGTTAGCCATATTACTTGAGAAATGTTTTGCAGGTCAAAGTTGTTCAAATCTTCAAGAAAGTTTTGTCACCATCAAAAAGGGGAGATTGTTGGAGAAATCTTTCCAGAATATTTTGAAGCTGACAAAACGTTTCTTTCAGTCTAAAGTCTGGATGTTCGGAGACCGTCAGTTTAAAGTCTGAAGACTTTGTTCTCTCAAGACTCAAGTCTCAAGACCCAAGACTCAAGACTCAAAGACTTAAGACTCAGGACTTAAGACTTAAGTCTATTCTCACTGTCAGTCTTTCTAATCCAGTGACGAAGGAAATCCAAAGCTGAGGTTTATGGTTGAGGATTCGATCCTATCTTCTGGAATAGATTCTTTGGTTGGATAATCATTTCGGATTCTTTAATTCTTATCTAAGATCGATTGAAGATCCGATGGTCGACGAAATAAACTTGGAATATTCTATTCTTGGAAACCGAGATCCCGATTGTATGGGCGAACGAGGATTGATGGGCTATCATCGATTCCTTAAATAGCTCGGATGATCTTCTTGATTGATTCCGTCCAACGGGTAGATTGGAGGAATTCCTTTGGTAAGTGCCAACGGCTATGATGGCATGAAGGAGTATAAAAGGAAGACGTCTAGCTGTTTTAAGTGTGTGATCGATAGAAAAATTTCAGAGTCTGAAGATCCTTGATTGTTAGTTGAGACTGAGCGAAATTGTATACAAAGAGTGTTTATACTTGGTGACGCCTTGAGTGAGTGTGGTAGATCATCTACACCTAGAAACCAAGGAAGATCAACTTTGTAACATCTCTTTGATCATAGTGGAATCCAGCCAATCGGCTGTCAGTGCAGAAGAGTGGACGTAGGCTTGAATCAAGCCGAACCACTATAAACCGAGCGTTCAATTCTCTCTTTCCCTTACTTAGTCTTGCGATTAAATTTTAATTGTTGCAAATCCTCTAATTGCTTAAATATCGTACAAGTTTCGAGAAAAAAATTTTTATACCTATTCACCCCCCCTCTAGGTACTCGCACTAGCTATTTCAGCTACATCATTAGGTACACACAATCGTCCTCGAAACCTCAGTGTTCTGTCTTCAGAAATCTGAAAGTCAGCTTTTCTCTTATCAATGTCCCCACGTAGAATCTTCTAAACATCTGGATCGGTCAGCTGAAGTGTTTTGATTCTGATCTGAACATCCAGCTCAATTCTAAGGGAGGCCATGAGATGCGAAAGGTGGCCTACCTCAAATTTGAAAACCGAATCTTGAGCTCTCTCGAGTAAAACCCATTCCTTAAGTACCATATGCGCTATAGAAGACTTTTGACTTAGCGCATCAGCGACCTTATTCACCTTTCCAAGATGATACAAGATGTCGTAATCATAATCCTTTAGAAGTTCCATCCAGCAACGCTATCTCATGTTCAACTCCTTATGAGAGAACAAGTACTTGAGGCTTTGGTGGTCTATGAAGATCTAGAATCTTTCTCCACACAAGTAATGTCTCCAAATCTTCAAAGCGAAAATTATTGCTACGAGTTCCAAGTCATGCGTCGGGTAATTCTGCTCATGAGATCTCAACTGACGGGAGGCGTATGCAATAATCCTACCATGTTTCATAAGCACGCAACCTAGTCCTCTGAATGACGCATCACTATAGATCTCGAATCCTCTAAGACCATATGGAATGGTCAGTACAGGTGCGGTAGTCAACTTCTGCTTAAGCTCTTGAAAACTACGCTTGCACTTGTTTGTCCACATTGACTTTTCTTCCTTCTTCAGTAGTCGAGTCAATGGAGATGCTAAGGCTGAAAACCCTTCCACAAACCATCTGTAATACTCTGATAAACCCAAAAAGCTTCTGATCTTTGTCATAGTTGACGGTCTTGGCCAGTTGATTACTGCTTCGATCTTGGACGACTCCACGGAGATTCCTTCACCTGAAATCACATGGCCTATGAGCGCAACACGAGTCAGCCAAAACTTACATTTGCTAAACTTAGCGTACAGCTGATGAATCCTCAGAGTCTGAAGTACTATTCTTAGATGACTCTCGTGCTCCTCAGCACTCCTCAAATATACCAGAATATCATCGATGAACACAATCACAAACTGATCCAAATATTCTTTGAATACTCGGTTCATCAGATCCATGAAAGCGGCTCGAGCATCCGTTAACCCGAACAGCATTACAGTAAACTCATAATGACCATACCAAGTACGAAATGCTGACTTCGGTATGTCCTCCTTCCTGATCCTCAACTGATAATATCCTATGCTCAAGTCAATCTTTGAAAATATCGATGCTCCTTGTAAAAAATCATACAAGTCGCCAATCCTTGGCAGTGGATACTTGTTCTTGATCGTTACCTGGTTGAGTTGGCGATAATCGATGCACAAGTGTAATGAACCATCTTTCTTCTTAACAAACAGAACCGGTGCTCCCCAAGGCGATGCACTGGGGTATATAAATCCCTTATTTAACAACTCCTACATATACACCTTCAATTCCTTCAACTCCAACAACGCCATCCAGTAAGGAGCCCTAGAGATTGGCTCTATCCCAGGTGCTAATTCAATCACAAACTCGATCTCTTTCTCTCTGGCGATAAGCCTGACAATATCTTCGACTTTTAGTTCCTCAACTGTCATATCCACAATAATCATCAGGTAACCTTAACAACCCTCGCTTAACAAACGAGTTGCCTTAAGTGACGAGATTAGGGCGATCGAGGGTCCTCCTTGACTCCCAACAAACTCGAAACTTTCACTCTCTAACGGGTCAAACTGAATCGCTCTGCGATAGTAGTCCATCTTAGCTCGTTGCTTGGTGAGCCAGTCCATGCCAATTATCAAATCAAAGTCATACATTACTAGGTCTAATAAATCTATCCTCCCCTCTTGCTCACCAATCACTAACTTGCAACTAGAACAACCCAATGCAGACAATACCTTATTCTTTAATAATGTAGATATGCTAACCACTGACTTCAGCAACTCAAGACTTAATCCTATCGGCTTAACATATTTCTCAGCAATAAAAGAATGAGTCGCGCCATAGTCGAACAAAGCATAAGCAGCATGGTCGTTTAACGAAATCGCACCCGTAATCACATCAAGCGCATCCTCTGCCTGACCTCTGGTGAAGGCGTACACTATCCCTTGAGTTGGCGGTCTCATCTGTCCATCCTAAGGTGCATTCTGCAACGTAAAACCCCTGATCTGACTCATCGGTCACGGTGGCGGTAACTGTGATTGTCCTCTTAGCCTTCTAGGACAATCTCTAGCCATGTGACCCTACTGGCCACATTTAAAACAAGCGCCCGTTCTTCGAGGGCATGGGGCCGCACCATGTCGCCTTCCACAGAAGCAACACGTACCATTTTGACTCGGCCCTAACTTGCCAACTCCACCCTTCCTATTGGGCGAGATGTGGAACCTTCCTCCGATCATGGGCTTCTTTCCATATCGGTTCCCATCTCTATTCGAATCAAACCTCGATCCAAACGAGGCGGCTTGCTCGTTTAGACTTCTCTCTAACATCTGAGCTCGGTTGTACACTTCATAATAGTCTTTCAGATCCAACGGTACCAACGGTTATTTCAGCTCTAGCCAAAGACCATTCCTGAACCTTCGAGCTTTTTCTTCTGGATCTTCTATCAACCTTGGAGCATAATACGAAAGCTCCGCGAACTTGACCTCGTACTAGTCAACTGTCATCGTCCCTTGGTGAATGTGTTGAAATTCCTCCATCTCCTGTTCTCAAGTGCTACCCAAAAAGTACTTGTCATTGAAAGTTCTAAGGAAAGCATCCCACACCGGGACTGTCACGTCCCGATCCTCTAAGCACGTGCCCATCCCTCTATGGTCGATTAAATAGCGACATCCCAAAATATGTCGCCAACCCATTCATTTTAATGCGCATATGGAAGCAAATAAATAATCCCTAGACAACAATCAGATGGGATAGAAAAGTAGAGCCACAAATTTTTCAAACCACAACCACACACTTATATATACATATCATAACCAGTCATATACAATACCAGTCGATATATAAATGGGAGTCCACAAAACAAGGGGGTTTACAAGCTACTACTCGTCCTCGTCCTCCACTTCATCCTCTTCCTCATCCCAGTTGGAGCCTTCAGCTGAGTACACCGGGTACTCTGGTTCCGACAGGTTCGGCTCTGGATCCACCACTAAACCTCTTGGACAATCTGCCATGCCTTTCCCTAAGGCTACCTCCAGGACGTAAAACGGAACCTCGGACTTCGATATGGGCGCTTCTCTCTAGCCATTCCTTTCCTGGCGATACCATACTCTGTATTGATGGGGCACCTTTTTGAGTAAGCCCGCATTGACCCAGACCATGGTTTTCACCAACTCATATACCCATCCCCTTGGGTCTCCATGAAGTGGGATGAAGCACTTATGTTCTGTCACCTTCTTAGGCTAACCAAAATGTTCAAGTGAGGCTACCATCTAGGGACCTGAAAATGTTATCCCACGATAAAGTGAGACGACATCTCAGTGAGTTTTACCCCCTAAGCTCTGACTAGGAAGAAAATATGCCCTAAGGGCTGCCTCAACACAAACACGAGGTAGAGCACTTACTTGGGCCTCCACTTCTTCCTGCAAGTCAATTTAATTAATAAACTCGCAATTCATACCACCCAATCAAATCAGATCGAATTATCGATCAATCGATTCAATCGATTACGTGTCATCATGACCACTTATTGGTCAACCCAAAGCTGAAATAGAATACCCCCTAGTCATTTAAATCAATTCATCATTTTTATCATACTCAATAAAAACAGCCGTGTGTGGGTACACGGTCGGCCTTTACCAAAATATAATATTTTCACTTTTGAACATCCCACCAATTTCAGTGGTCCCAAAATAGATTTTTGGCACTGTAGACCGACGCCCAGTAATTTCCCAATTAATTACCAAAATTATCGATTTTACGATAATTACCCACAATCACCAATCACATTCAATTTGCATAAAATAACAGTCAATTAAATAAATAGATTACATCATCGCAATCGGCACAAAATTTCGATAATCAACTATTCTGGTCTCATTTCCGAAAATTAATTAATTAATTAATTAATTACAAAAATTAATTATTAAATACTAAAAATGCTCACTTAGGCTCGTAAAGCCTAATTAAATGCCGATTTGGGTTCGGAAAATTTCTAAACCTCACTAGACAAATACTAGAGCTTATCTAGTTGCTAATTACACTAATCCACCTAACATGCATTAACGAGTGATTAAATCAATAATCCGTTCTAACTAACCACCTAATCCTAGCTTAGTCTAAACTAATCAACCCTTAAGAATCACTAACATACTAAGCAAGGATTAGTGAGTTAAACTCACTTGATTAATGATCGGCTTGGATCAAAACAACGGGGGCGTGGCAAGGGTTGAGAAACTCCAAAGCAAACTCGCCAAACAGGGTCAGGAACGGCCTAGAAACGGCCCAAACAATGGGCTGGAAACCCACTACTTTTAGCTTCTGTTTGGGGCCAAAGAAGGGCTGCTCGACGATTGGTTGAGCTGGAAACGGCTAGGCTGAACTAATGGTGGCTGCAGCAAGCTCTGCAAGCGAAGGCAATGGCATACGGTGGCAGGGGGAGCTCCGACATCCACAAGGGAGGCCCGGGGATGCAACTGTAGCGGAGATGGAGGCCACGAACGACGAAGATGTCCAGGCGAAACGCAAGCAGTGGCGATGCGGTTCCACAGTGCGACAACAGCCGTTCAGCTCCGGTGGGTGGCTGCGATGGCGAGGTGGCTTACCGGTTTGTTCCACTTTGGGTTTCTTTGGGAAGTTTACTCGGCTAGAATAGAGGAGAAGGGGGCGTCGACAGTGAAGGAGAGGGAGGGGGATCGAATGGGCTAGAGGGGACCACCTTTGGTCTCTCTCTTACCCCTTTGTCTCCTTTGACTGGTCCATCTTGCCCAGCTGGTGTCCACGGCAAATTTCCAAACCAAAATGCCCCTTCTAGAAGCCCTTCAAGTGGTCTAATTGTTGGGTCTATGGGGGCACACAAATTTCACAATGCTTTCCATCAATTTGGACCCAAATGCTTCTTGAATCAACTCAATTCGGCTTCTATAAATCCCATTATCAAGTCAACGATCAAATAGATATTTTTCCTCACCAATTGATCGTACTTTCATCCCAATTTCGCGATCAAAACAGTCCTCTGAATTTTCTGGACAAAAACGCCCCTACCTCGACTTTTTCCCAAAAAGTCTCAATTTGCAGAAAAATCTTCAGAAGGCGAGTCGACATTCCTAAAATGACTAGTGACATGACAAAACTTTCAATTTCTGAAATCGAATTCAAATCGCGGTTAATTTCGATCTGGCACATTTTTAGCGTGACCTAGGCGACCTAGTAGCTTTCAAAAATTTATAGTGCAATGACCCGTGGTTGATTTTCTTCGAGCCACAATGAACCCCTTCGACACATTGGCGACTCTTGGTGGTCGGGAAAATCTCGAAATTTCAAATATAGACACGGGGTACCAAAACGACAGAAAAATCAGTCTAGTGCCGATCGATGAGAATTTTGCAATTTAGTAGAATCAGCCACGTTTAACCACATACCACAGTCGAACTGACCTATCTCTAATTTCTAATCGATCTTACTATGCCGTAATGATCTCGATAGATGAACACGGTCAAGTAGTCGAGTCATAGTCAAATTCTAAAGTCTATTGCATTAAAATTCCCCAATGGCTTCCTTAGATCATCTAGTTATCTAATGAGTGATCAGCTTTGAGAATAACACTATAGGCGCATCGATGAAATGTCTGATTTATTAAATTGAAAGCAGAACCAAAAATCTAGGATGTCACAACTCTTCCCCTCTTATAAAAATTCCGTCCTCGAAATTTAAACCATTACAATCCTTTAAACAAAATGGTGGGGGTACAGTCGTCTCATCAATTCCTCGCTCTCCCAAGTTGCTACATCAATGCCGTGGTGTTGCTAGACCACTTTGACCAACGGGAGGTCTTTGTACACAGAATTTGTTCCTTTCGATCCATTATCTAAACTGGGCTTTCCATATACGACACTTAGTCGTCCACGTCTAATTCCTCAAAATTCAGCACGTGGGTCAAGTCAGGCTCATACTTCCTCAACATCGACACATGAAAGACGTCATGCACTTGCGCCAACCTCGACGACAATGTAAGATGATATGCTAAGGTCTCGATTCTCTCTAGAATCTCAAATTGACCTACGTACCTCGGACTTAGTCTCCAACGCTTATCTACGTAACTTTTCTGGCAACTCTAAGTAGTCTTTAATCTGTTTCTGATGATGGCAATTGCCTCCACTGATTACTAAACCAACTCTAGGTCTATAAGCATTCTCTCCCCAACTTCATCCCAACACACAGGGGTTATACACATCCTGCCATACAATGCTTCGAAAGGAGCCATCTAGATGCTCCACTTGTAGCTGTTGTTGTAGGCAAATTCAACAAGGTAAAGTTGTTCCTCCCAACTTCCCTTGAAATCTAATATACAAGCTCGCAACATGTCTTCAAGGGTCTGAATCATCCTCTCAAACTGGCCATACGTCTGAGGATGATATGCCGTACTGTACTGCAACTTGGTTCCTAAAGCAGCTTGCAAACTCTTCCAAAATGCAGCTGTGAACCTCGAGTCTCGGTCTGATGTGATTATTACTGGCACTCCATGTAGTCGAACTATCTGGCACACATATAACTCGGCATGTCTATCCAAGTCCAGATCCTTTCGAACCGTAATGAAGTGAGCCAACTTTGTCAGTCTGTCGACCACTACCCAAATGGGATCATTTCCTCTCTGACTCCTCGGTAAACCTATCACGAAATCCATCGTGATGTGCTCCCATTTCCATTCTGGGATCTCTAGAGGTTGCAAAAATCCTCCCGGCTTGCAATGTTGGGCTTTGACTTGCTGGCACGTCAAACACTTGGTGACATGTTTGGTGATATCCGCCTTCATACCGGACCACCAATAGTGTTGACGCAGATTCTGATACATCTTTGTACTACCAGGATGAATGTTATAACTGCTACGATGGGCTTCTAATAAAATATCCTCTCTAAGCTCTGCATTGTCAGGTACACACAAATGTTCTCGGAACCTCAAAGTTCCATTCTCAGAAATCTGAAAGTCATATTTTCTCTTATCAGCGTACTCTTACAAAATCTTGTGAACATCGGGGTCTGTCGGCTGAAGTAATTTGATCCTGATTTGAATATCTGACTCAATTCTAAGGGTGACCATGAGATGTGAAAGGTGGCCTACCTCAAAATTTGAAAACCGAATCTCGGGCTTTTTCGAGCAAAACCCATTCCTTAAGTACCATATGCGCTACATAAGACTTCCGGCTTAGCGCATCAGCGACCCTATTCACCTTTCCTGGATGATACAAAATGTCGCAATCATAATCCTTTAAAAATTCCATCCAACGGCACTGTCTCATATTCAACTCCTTTTGAGAGAATAAATATTTCAAACTCTAATGGTCAGTGAAGATCTAGAATTTTTTTCCACATAAGTAATGTCTCCAAATCTTCAGAGCAAATATGATTGCTGTCAATTCCAAGTCATACGCCAGGTAATTCTGCTCATGGGGTCTCAACTGACGATAGGCATATGCAACAACCCTATCATGTTGCATCAGCACGCAACTCAGCCATCTAAATGACGCATCACTATAAATCTCGAATCCTCCAGGACTAGATGGAATGGTCAGCACCGATGTGATAGTCAACTTTTGCTTAAACTCTTGAAAACTATTCTCGTACTTGTCGGTCCACACAAATTTTTCCTTTTTCTTTAGTAGTCGGGTCAATGGCGAGGCTAAGGTTGAAAATCCTTCCACGAACTGCCTGTAGTATCCGGCCAAACCCAAGAAGCTTCTAATTTCTATCACGGTAGTCGGTCTTGGCCAGTTGATAACTGCTTCAATCTTGGACAGGTCCACGGAAATTCCTTCACCCAAAATCACGTGGCCTAGGATGCAACACGAGTTAGCCAAAACTCGCACTTGCTGAACTTAACATATAACTTATGAATCCTCAGGGTCTGGAGTACCAATCTTAGATGATTCTCATGTTCCTCAGCACTCCTCGAATACACCAAAATATCATTGATGAACACGATCACAAACTAATCTAGATATTCTTTAAACACCCTGTTCATCAAGTCCATAAAAGCAGCTGGAGCATTCATCAATCCGAACGGCATTACCATGAACTCATAATGATCGTACCGAGTACAAAATGCTGACTTCGGTATATCCTATTTTCGGATTCTCAACTGATGATATCCTGTCCTTAAGTCGATTTTTGAAAATATTGACAATCCTTATAACTAATCAAACAAGTCGTCGATCCTCGGGAGTGGATACTTATTCTTGATCGTCACCTGGTTGAGTTAACGAAAGTCGATGCACAGGCGTAACGAACCATCTTTCTTCTTTACAAACAGAACCGGTGCTCCCCAAGGCAATGCACTAGGACGTATGAATACCTTATCCAATAACTCCTGCATCTACACCTTCAATTCTTTCAACTCAGATAACACCATCCTGTAAGGAGCCTTAGAGATTGGCTCTGTCTCGGGGGCAATCTCAATCACGAACTCGATCTCTCTCTCTCTCTAGCAGTAGTCTGGAAATTCTTGTACTACCGAGATATCTTCCACTTTTAGCTCCTCGACTATCGTATCCACGACAATCACCAGGTAACCTTGACAACCCTTGCTTAATAAATGAGTTGCCTTAAGCGACGAGATCAGGGCAATCGAGGGTCCTCCTCGACTCCCAACAAACTTGAAACTTTCACCCTCTATCGAGTCAAACTGAATCGCTTTGCGATAGCAGTCCATCTTAGCTCGTTGCTTGGTGAGCCAGTCCATGCCAATTATCAAATCAAAGTCATACATGGCTAGGACTAATAGATCTATTTTCCCCTCTCGCTCACCAATCGCTAACTTGCAACCAGAACACCCCAATGCAACTAACACCTTATCCTTTAATGGTGTAGATATGCTAACCACTGACTCTAGCAACTCAGGACTTAATCCTATCAGCTTAACATATTGCTTAGCAATAAAAGAATGAGTTGCACCAGAGTCAAATAAAATATAAGCGGCATGGTTGTTTAACGAAACCGTACCTATAATCACGTCAAACGCATCCTCTGCCTGACCTCTTGTGATGGCAAACACCGTTCCTTGAGTCGAGGGTCTTACCGATCCACCTTGCGATGCATTCTATAGCATTAACCCTCTAACCTAACCCATCGGTGGCGGTGGTGGTAGCTAGGGTTGTCCTCTTGGCCTGCTAGGACAATCTCTGACCATGTGACCTTGCTAGCCACATCGAAAACAAACGCCCGGTCTTTAAGGACACGGAGTTGTACCCTGTCGCCTTCCACATATGCGACACATACTATCTTGACTTGGCCCTGACTTTCCGATTCCACCCTTTCTGTTGGGCGGAACATGGGATCTTCCTATGATCATGGGCTTCTTCCCATGTCAGTTCCCATCTCGATTTGAATTAAACCTCGATCCAAACGAGGCAGGTTGTTCATTCAGACTTCTTTCTAGCATCTGAGCTCGGTTATAAACCTCACGGTAGTCCTTTAGATCCAATGGCACCAGCGGTTGTTTCAACTTTAGTTGAAAGCCATTCTTGAACCTTCGAGCTTTTTCCTCTAGGTCCTCAATCAACCTCGGAGCATACTGAGAAAGCTCCACAAACTTGACCTCATACTAGTCAACAGTCATCGCCCCTTGACAAGGCGCTGAAATTCGTCCATCTTCTGTTCTCGGGCGCTTCCCGAAAAATACTTATCATTAAAAGCTCTGAGGAAGGCATCCCACATCGGGACCACACCTTTCGGAAATACTGTTTCTTTGGCGGCTCTCCACTAGGTATTGGCATTACCCTATAGCTGGTAGACTGCAAGGACAACTTTCTCTGTCTCAATGCACATCAGAAGTGCAAAGGCCTTCTCTAGGTCTTGGATTAAAAAAGACGCGGCCTTAGGATCTCTAGTACCCGTGAATCTCGGCGAGTTCAGCTTCAAGAACTGCTCCACCAACTTGTGAATCGGTTTATCTCTCTGCACCACTACATTCTCAAGCTGAACTTCGGCGAGTGCAGCAACAGGTATGGCAGCAGGTGCGGCCTTAGCGGCGGCGGCAATAGCAGCATTGGCAGCAGCTTGAGTGGTGGCTACGACTGTGGTGGTGAAGGCGGCAGCTTGGTTCTGAGCCTATTGCTCCATCATATTCCTCATCACATCCAGTGCCTACATGATCCCGATAGTTCTCGGATCACCAGGGGTTGCAACCTCAACACAAACTGGAGGTGGTGCTACTTCACTTATACTAGCTTCAGCCTGCGCTCTACCTCGACCTCCTCGGGTACCAATCCTCGTCGGCGTCCTACCCCGAGTTGCAAGCCTGACGGTACTCTTCCTAGGAGTCCTCTGCTCCTGATCGCTCATCTTACAGGCTTTCTACAAAAACCTGCCTTACAATTTCACACTGAATTAGAAATCAAGCGATATTAACAAACAATTCTACCAATCAGCTATCATAGACATGCATCAGCATAAATTAAAGGCTTTTCCTACTAATTATCCCATGACCCATCACACATTATCACTCCAATCTCTAACATGGTCTCTGATACCACTAAATGGGGATGTCACGTCCCGATCGTCCGAGCACGTGCCCATCCCTCTGCGGTCAATTAAATAGCGATGTCCTAAGATACATCGCCGACCCATTCATTTTAATGCACATGCGGAAGCAAATAAATAATCTCCAGACAGCAATTAGATGTGATAGTAAAGAAGAGCCACAAATTTTCAAACCACAACCACGCACTTATATGTACATATCATAACTAGTCATTATATATATATAAAAGAGTTCACAAAACAAGGGGGATTTTCAAGCTACTACTCATCATCATCCTCCACTTCATCCTCTTCCTCATCCCAGTTGGAGCCTTCTGCTTAGTACAACGGGGACTCTGGTTCCGACAGGTTTGGCTCTAGATCCACCACTGAACCTCCTGGATAATCTATCGTGCCTCTCCTTAAGACAACCTCCAGGACGTAAAAAGGAACCTCGGACTCCAGTATAGGCCCTTCTCTCTGGCCATTCCTTTCCTGGCAATATCATGCTCTGTATTGATAGGGCACCTGCTCTGTATTGATGGGGCACCTTTTTGGGTAAGCCCGCATCGACCCAAACCATGGTTTTCACCAACTCATATACCCATCCCTTTGGGTCTCCATGAAGTGGGATGAAGCACTTTTGTTCTATCACCTTCTTAGGCTGACCAAAATGTTCTAGCAGAGCTACCATCTAGGGACTTGAAAATGTTATCCAACAATGGGATGAGACGATGTCTCAGCGAGTTCTACCCCCTAAGCCCTAACTAGGAAGAAAATACGCCCCAATGGCTGCCTAAACACAAACGCGGGGTAGAGGACTTACCTGGGCCTCCACTTCTTCCTACAAGTCAATCTAATTAATAAACTCGCAATTCATACCGCCCAATCAAATCAGATCAAATTATCAATCAATTGACTCAGTCAATTATGTGTCATCATGATCACTTATCGGTCAACCCACTCAATACTATATATAAAGTCCTATCAAATCATGATCACTCGCCCTAAGCTGAAGATAGATAGTATAGCTCACCCAAAGCTGATAAATTATATCACTCGCCCAAAGCTAATAATAGTGTAGCTCGCCCAAAGCTGATAAATTATATTGCTCGCCCGAAGCTGATAAATTATATCACTCGCCCAAAGCAATAATAAATTGTATTGCTTGCCCAAAGCTGATAATAAATTATATCGCTCGCCCAAAGCTGAAATAGTATACCCTCTGATCATTTAAATCAAGGGATAAGTGTTCCAAGAGTTCTAGAACTTGTCACGAAAATGCATTTTAGTCTTAAAACTTACAAAAAGTGCATTTAAGTCCTAAAACTTGTCAAATTGTTTCAAACGAGTCATAAGATCAACGCCGTTAGCCTTTTCCGTTAAAAATGCTGACGTGGCATTTTAAATAATTTTTTCTTTTTCACGTGAATTTTTTTAATTATTTTTTAATTGTTTTTTAAATTAGATTTAAAAACTAAAAAATTCAAATTTATTCATTTTATTTTATTTTCACCAAAAACTTTAAAAACAATTAAAATATTTATTAAAAAACAGCGGCTCCTCTCCCCCGCCACTACCGCCGCCGCCGCCCATCGCCGGAGGGGCCGGGCGACGGTCGCCAGCCCGGGCGGGGTGGCTAAGCCTCGCCGGCCCCCCGTGAGGATCGGCGACGACTCACCTAGGGGTGACGGCCGCCGGCCCCCGCGAGGGCTGGCGGGCCCGGATCCGGGCACCCGCCCCGAGCTAAGCAAGGGTACCCCGATTTGCACTCGTCGGCCCTTACGGGGGCCGGCGCCATCGCCCCCCCTGGGCGAGTCGTCGCCGACCCTCGGGGGGTCGGCGACCGTTGCCCCCCGGGCAAGGCCGTCGGCTCTCACTCGGGGCCGACGAGGCTCACCTAGATCTAGCGATCCTCACCGGACCCAAGCGAGGGCCGACGAGGCCTCGCCCAAGGCAGGCGACGATCGCCGGCCTCGCTGGGGCCGGCGAGGCCTAGTCACCCCGCCCGGGGCCAACGACCGTTGCTCGGCCCCCTCGGGTGATGGGCGGCTGCGGCGCGGGAAAAGGAGCCACGCTGATTTTTTTTTAACAATTTTAAAAATAAAATTTTAAATTTTCTTTTTAGTTTTTGTTGATAATAACGTAAAAATAAATTTAATTTTTTAGTTTTTAAATCTAATTTTTTTAAAAAATGGATAAAAATTAATTAAAAAATACACCTGGAAAAAATAAAAATTATTTAAAATGCCACGTCAGCATTTTTAACGAAAAAGTCTAACGGCATCTATCTTAGGACTCGTTTGAAACAATTCGACAAGTTTTAGGACTTAAATACACTTTTGCAAGTTTTAGGACTGAAATGCATTTTCGTGACAAGTTGTAAAACTTCTGGAACACTTATCTCTTAAATCAATTCATCATTTTTATCGTACTAGATAAAAATAGCCATGTGTGGATACACGATCGGCCTTAGCCAAAATATAATATTTTCACTTTTGAACATCCTACCAATTTCAGCAGTCCCAAAATAGATTTTTAGCGTTGTAAACCGACGCCGTAATTCCCAATTAATTACCAAAATTATCGATTTTTAGGATAATTACTCACAACCACCAATTACACTCAATTTGCACAAAATTCCAATCACCGACTATTCCGGTCTAATTTCTGAAAAATAAATAATTAATTAATTAATTACAGAAATTAATTATTAAATACTAAAAATGCTCACTTAGGCCTGTAAAGCCTAATTAAATGTCGATTCGGGTTTGGAAAATTTTTTAACCTCACTAGATAGACACTAGAGCTTATCTAGTTGCTAATTACACTAATCTAACCACCTAACATGCATTAACGAGTGACTAAATCACTAATACATTCTAACTAACCACATAATCCTAGCTTAGTCGAAACTAATCAACCATTAAGCGTCATTAAATTACTAAGCAAGGATTAGTGAATTAAACTCACTTGATTAATGATCCACTCGGATCAAAATAATGGGGGCGCGGCGAGGGTCAAAAAACTCCAAAGCGGGCTCACCAAATAGGGTCGGGAACGGCCCGGAA
This sequence comes from Eucalyptus sideroxylon, assembly GCA_014182405.2. Lineage (NCBI taxonomy): Eukaryota > Viridiplantae > Streptophyta > Magnoliopsida > Myrtales > Myrtaceae > Eucalyptus > Eucalyptus sideroxylon. The sequence goes on along the minus strand of CM024550.2, from coordinate 5,938,438 downwards.
ACGGCCCAAACAGTAGGCTGGAAACCTACTACTTTCAGCTTCTGTTCGGGGCCAAAGAAGGGCTGCTCAGTGATCGGTTGAGCTGGAAACGGCTAGGCTGAACCAATGGTGGCTACAGTAAGCTTGGCGGGCGAAGGCGGTGGCGTACGATGGCGAAGGGAGCTCCAACGTCCACAAGGGAGGCACGGGGACACAGCTATAGCGTAGACAGAGGCCACGAATGATGGAGATGTCCAAGCGAGACGTGAGCAGCAACGGTGCGGTTCCACAACGCAACGGCGGCTGTTCGGCTCCGGTGGGCGGGTGGCTGCGACGGCGAGATGGCTTACTGGTTCATTCCTCTGGGTTTGCTGGGAAGTTTACTTGGCTAGAATAGAGGAGAAGGGGGCATCCACATGCTAAAGGAGAGGGAGGGGGACCGGATGGGCTAGAGGGGACCACCTTTGGTCTCTCTCTTATCCCTTTGTCTCCCTTGACCGGTCCATCTTGCCCAGCTAGTGTCCACAGCAGATTTCTAGACCAAAATGCCCTTTCTAGAAGCCCTTGAAGTGGTCCAATTGTTGGGTCTATGGGGGCACACGAATTTCACAATGCTCTCCCTCAATTTGGACCCAAATGCTTCTTGAATCAATTCAATTCAGCTTCTATAAATCCCATTATCAAGTCAACAATCAAATTGGTATTTTTCCTCACCAATTGATCCTACTTTCATCCCAATTTCGCGATAAAAAACGGTCCTCGAATTTTCGGACAAAAACGACTCTACCCATACTTTTTCCCAAAAAGTCTCGGTTTGTAGAAAAAACTTCAGAAGGCGAGTCAACGTTCCTAAAATGACTTGTGACATGACAAAACTTTCAATTTCTGAAATTGAATTCAAATTTGCGATTAATTTCGATCTCGGCACAATTTTTGCGTGACCTAAGCGACCCGGTACCTTTCAAAAAATTTTAGTGCAATGACCCGTGGTCAATTTTCTTCGAGCCACAATGAACCCCTTCGACACATTGGCGACTCTCAATAGTCGTGAAAATCTCGAGGTTTCAAATATGGACACAGGGTACTAAAACGATAGAAAAATCAGTCTAGTGCCGATCGATGAGAATTTTGCAATTTAGTGGAATCACCCACGTTTAAACACATACCTCAATCGAACTGACCTATCTTTGATTTCCAATTGATTTTATTGTGCCGTAATGATCTCGGTAGATGAACACGATTCAAGTCATGATCGAATTCTCAAGTCTATTGCATTAAAATTCCTTAATGACTTCCCTAGATTGTCTAGTTATCTCATGAGTGATCAGCTCTAAGAATAACACTATAGGCACATTAATGACATGCTCGATTTATTAAATTGAAAGCAAAACCAAAAATCTGGGATATTACAAGGACCACACCTTCCAGAAATACTGTATCTCTGGTGGCTCTCCACTAGGTATTCGCATTCCCCTGCAGTTGGTGTACTGCCAGGACCACTTTTCGGCCTCAGTGCACATCAGCAGTGCAAAGGCCTTCTCCAGATCTTGAATCCAAAGTGAGGCAGTCTCTGGATCTCCAGTACTAATGAACCTCAGCAAGTTCAGCTTCAGGAATTGCTCCACCAACTTATAAATTGGTCTCTCCCTATCCACAACTATGTTCCCAATCGAAACTTCAACAGGTGCAGCAACGGGTGCGGCCTCAGCGACACCGATAACGGCAGTAGCAATAGCAACTTGAGCAATAGCGGCTTGGTTCTGGGCCTACAACCTATCAAATCTCTCATGGCTTCAAGCACCTACATGATCCCCTCAATTCTGGGATCACCAGGGACTACTACCCAGCACCAACAAGAGGTGGTGCTACTCCACTAGCGCTAGCCTCAGCCTACGCTCGACCACAACCTCCTCGAGTATCGACCCTCGTTGGCGTTCTACCCCAAGTCACTGGCCCTATGGTCCTCTTCCTATGAGTCCTCTGCTCCTGATCACTCATGGCTCAGTCTTCCACTGAAACCTATCTTCCAATTCCACATTGAATTAGAAGCTAAGCGATCCACACAAACAAACAATTCTACCAATCAGCTATCACCGACATGCACCAGCATGAAATAAAGGCCTATCCTACTAACTATCCCATAACTCATTGCACCTTATCACTCCAACACTAACCATGCTCTAATACCACCAAATAGGGATGTCACTCCCCGATCCTCTTAGCGCGTGCCCATCCCTCAGCGGTCGATAAATTAGCGACGCCCTAGAATGCATCGCCGACCCATTCATTTTAATGTGCATGCGAAAGCAAATAAATAATCTCCAGACAACAACAAGATGCGATAGGAAAGTAGGACCACAAATTTTTAAAATCATAACATGCTTGTATATACATATATCAAGCCATTTCATATACAATACCGGTCTATAAAAACAAGGTCTACAAAACAAAAAGGTTTAATAAAACTACAAATCCTCTTCCTCATCCTCATTGGAGCCTTCAGCTAAATACACCAGAGTCCTTGGATCTAAAAGATCCGAGTCTACCGCCGAACCACCGGGAGGATCTGCTATGCCTTTCCCAAAAGAAACCTCCAACACATACAGAGGTATCTCAGATTCCGGTATGGGACCCTCTCTCTGGCCATTCCGATCTTGACGGTACCATGATCTGTATCGATGGGGTACCTTATGGGGGAGACCAGCATCGACCCAGACCACGGACCTCACAAGCTCATAGGTCCAACCCTTAAGGTTCCCATGCAGCGGAATGTAAGACCTTTGTTCTGTGACCTTCTTCGGCTGACCAAAATGCTCGAGAGGACCTGCCTTCTAGGGACCTGAAAATGTTATCCCACAATGGAGTGAGACAACGTCTCAACAAGTTCACCTCCTAAGCCTCAACTAGAAAGAAAATACGCCCCTGAGGGCTGCCTAACACAAGCACGAGTCAGAGGACTTACCTTTGCCTCCACTTCTTCCTGCAAGTCAGTTTAATTCATAAACTCAACCAATCATTTCAACATTTCAATTCATCAAATCAGATCGAATCATCGATCAATCGACTCAGTCAATTCCATGTCATCACAACCTTCTCTCGGTTAGCTCACTCAATACTATCTACAAAGTATAATCATATCAAGATTGCTCACTCTAAAGCTGATAATAAATAGTATAGCTCGCACTAAGCTGATAAATAGTATATTGCTCACTCTAAGCTGGTATATCAAGCTCGCATGTTGATTTAGTATACTAATAATGCTCACCAGAAGCTACTAAGGTGTACTGCTCTCGCTAAGCTGACATATCAAGACCTTAAGGTTGATATAGTACACCGGTATACTACTCACTCTAAGCTAACATATCAGAGCACATAGGCTGATATAGTATACCATTCTGACCATCTAACAAAATCACCATTTTTATTATACCCGATAAAAATAATCGTGTGTGGGTACACGATCGGCCTTAACCAAAATACAATATTTTCAGTTTTGAAAATTACACTAATTTCCACAGTTTGAAAACACATTTTTGGCATTGTAAACCGACGCCCAGTAATTTTCTAATTAATTACCGAAATTAATAAATTTTGGGATAAATAGCCAAAATCACAAATAACACTCAAATTGCACAAATTAACAACCAGATAAATAAACCAACCACACCATTACAATCAGCATGAAATTCTGGTCACCGACTATCCCGGTCTAATTTTTGGAAATTAATTAATTAATTAATTAATTATAGAAATTAATTATTAAATACCAATAATGCACACTTAGGCCGAAAAAGCCTAATTAAATACCGATTCGGGTTTGGAAAATTTCTTAACCTCACTAGATAAATACTAGAGCTTATTTACTTGCTAATTACACTAATCTAACCTCTTAACATGCATTAACGAACGATTAAATCACTAATCCGTTCTAACTAACCACCTAATCCTAGCTTAGCCTAAACTAATCAACCTTTAAGTGTCATTAACTTACTAAGCAATGATTAATAAGTTAAAATCACTTGATTTGCGATCCGATTGCACCGCAACGACGGGGACACGGAGGGGATCAATAAACTCCAAAGCGGCGTGCCTTTCGAGGTCCGAAAGGGCGCTAAAACGGGCCAAACAGTGCCAGAAATACCCACTTTGTTCGGTTCTGGTCGGGGGCCGAGGAGGGCTAGATGATGGCCGGTTGGGGCTAAGATGGCCAAGGAAGATTGGCGAAGGTTGCAACGGGGCTTCCAACAACTCAGTCGGCAACCAAGCAGCTCCAGCAACAACGAGGGAGGTGTGAACGGCTCGAGGGACACCCTGGGGCCACAGCCAAGGCAAAATGACGGCCAGGGATGCATGAGATGATCGCACGGCTGGCTTGGTGTGCGATGGGTGAGCGACGGCGAGTGGCGATACTGGACGATGGTAGCGGGTTCAGACGGGCTGGCTAGCTTGCTGGTTCAATTTTTCTGGGTTGAGAAGGCTTCAAGCAAGCTGGAATAGAGGGAGCCTCGACGATGAGGAGGCAGAAGAGGGACAACTTGGCTTGTGAGACCACTTGGTTTTCAATCTCATCTTCTTGTCCCCTTGGTTGGTCCCACCTTCTATAGGCTGTCTTACTCAGCCAAAAACAGAGCAACAAACTTGTTTTGGAAGCTTTGGAGGTGGTCCAAAGGTTGTGGCAAGGGGGGCTATGAATTTGAAGTGATTTCTCCCAATCCCTCTTCAATTCCTTCTTGAACTGACTCAATTCAGCTCCCATAAATTCCATTATCATACTCACAATCAAATTGGCAATTGAACCTACTTGCATCCCAATTTTGTGATAAAAAACGGTCCTCTGAATTCTAGACAAAAACGGCCCTATCCCAACTTTTTTCTACCAAAATCTCGATTTGTAGAAAAATCTTCAGAAGATGAGTCGACGTTCCTAAAATGATTTGTGACAAGACAGAACTTATTGGATTCAAATTCGCGGTTAATTTTAATTTGGCGCGATTATAGCATGACCTAAGCAACCGGGTAGCTTTTAGAAATTTTTAGTGCAATTGACCCGTGGTTGATCATTTTCAAGCCACAATGTACCTCTTCAACACATTGGCGACTCTCAGTAGTTGTGAAAATCCCAAGGTTTCAAATGCGGACATAGGGTACGAAAACGACATAAAAATCAGTCTAGTATCGATCAACAAGAATTTCGCAATTTAGTGGAATCACCCATATTTAGTTATATATCTCAGTCGAACTGACCTATCTCTAACCCCTAATCGCTTTTTAATTGTGCCGTATTGATCTCTGCAGATGAACACGATCGAGTAGTCGATTCTTTGTCGAATTCTCAAGTCTATTGTATTAAAAATTCCTAATGACTTCCCCAGATCGTCTAGTTATCTCATGAGTGATTAGTTCAGAGAATAGCACTATAGACACGTCGATGAAAGGCTTGATTTATTTGATTGAAAGCATAATGGAAATTCTAGGATGTCACACTTTTCACTGTGTGACTCTTGGCTAAACAAACCTATGTGGAGGAGAGAATATTTGATGTCTCTTATGTAGTTGGCACAACAAAAAAGAAGGGATATAAAATGATGACACGTGTCTATAGTGGACCCTATCCTCTGCACACATTTTATAGCCTTGCTCATAAAGAGGAAGAAGGGAAAGTAGTAGGCGAGGGAGTAAGAGATTTCCGCAATATTGAAAGTAATTATACGCCCCTTGAATTAAAGCTGAAAAATATTTAGTTTAATTAAAGTGGAAAAGTAAAAAAAAGAAAAATTGTTCCAAAACAATTTAAGATAGACATCCCTCATGGAGGGATGTCGCCTATCAATTACCCATTAAAGATGTTCTAGAGAACCACGTTTATATTTATCTAATAAGATAGATTCACCATATCTATTATAGATTTATATATGAAATATATTTAATTTTATAAGCTTAATTCATATCTCTAAGAAATTATGCTCTCTCTTTTTTCTTTTTCTTTTTTCTTTTTGCCTTTTGCAAGCACATCAACATATTTGCTTTTGATTAACTTATGAACTTCGGCAAATGACAAAAGATAATAAACATAACTATCAGACACTCATGTTCTTACTTACTTTTCTTTGATTTTTGGCCCAAATGACATTAGCATTTTTTATTTTGAGACGACGACCACCTTCACATTACTAGAAAGCATTCACCAATAATTTTTCTCAACCAGCCCCACCACTCTTCTTTCTGAGTCTCAAAGGCTATAATGACCCTCTTCCTTTTCATTATCCATGTGAAACGCATTGGTTATCAGTCTAGAAGAAAAAGGAAAGAACTTTAAAGCACTCACGCAATCAGTAAGTTCCCAAGAACATCTGCGCAAAGTTTCGTTTGCAGAGCCTTATTTCCTCTCTTTTTGAACTTCCATGTAGCAGGGGCATCATTGGATCGACAAATCAATGTCTATTGTAAGTCTAGCAGTAAGGAATTATCTGGGAGAATATAGCTCTTGAAGTCACACGCGAAGTTAAAGCTAAGGTTCCTAAAGTCAAGGATTTTGTCTTTCAATATTGTGGGCTTCAATGAATTTTTTGTTCAGGAAATTTTGGCTGCACATTTTTCTCATGGAGCTGTAAGTGGAGCAGTGACTGTCTCCGAGCAGTAGATTAACTACCACTGAACATGAGAAAAAACTATTATCGAAAATGATCAGTAGCACAAGCTTCTATTCAAGATCGAGACACTGGTAAGGCCTCGACGATTGCCACATGAAGCGAGATGCCCCTTTTCTCCTTCCTTTTCCTTAAATTTATTTTGTTAAATGTCCTTTTCTTTCCTACCAAAAGAACCTCCTATTCCTCTTGAGAGAGAGAGAGAGAGAGAGAGAGTAATAGTACATTATCTTGAAGAAATAAAAAGGTTGTGTTTGGGTGTGAAAGAACTACGGCAAGAAGAAAATTGAAAAAACAAAGAGATAAGTGCAATTGAAGTCCTAAACTTATTACGAAAATACAATTAAGTCTTAAAACTTGCAAAAAGTGCAATCAAGTCTTAAAATTTGTCAAATCGGTTTAACTAAGTCCTAAAGTTAACACCATCAAACTTACTAATGGAAAATACTGACTTGGCACTAACCTAGCATTTAAAATGATTTGTTATTTTCCACGTGGCTTTTTAAAAAAACATTATTCAACTTTTTTTAAAATTTTAGATTTAAAAACTAAAGAAGAAAAACTAAAATTTATTTTTTAAAAACTATTAAAAAAAAGAAAAGAGAAAATGGCAGCTCCCCGCCGCCACTAAACCTTGCCAAGCACGGGCGAGGGCACCCAGATCTGGGCACACCAGCCCTCACAAGGGGCAGGCAACCATCGCCCGCCCTAGGTGCCCTCGCCTGTGCCAAGGGAGGGTCACCGGCCCTGGCCTGGGACTAGCGAGGCCTCGCACTAGTTGAGCGGCGGTTGGCCACCTCCACCCAAGGCCGGCGACCATCGCCGACACCTCCGACGATGTGCGGCGGCAAAGGAGAAGCTGCCATTTTATCGCTTTTTTTTTAACAAATTTTTAAAATAAAATTTATCTTTTCTTTTTAGTTTTTAAATCTAATTTTGAATAAAAAATAATTTAAAAAGCCATGTGGAAAATGAAAATTTTATTTACAATAATGGCAGCGCCACGTCAGCATTTTTCATTAGTGAGTTTGACGATATTAACTTTATGACTCAATTAAACCAATTTGACAAGTTTTAGAACTTAATTGCGTTTTTTGTAAAATTTAGGACTCAATTACACTTTCGTAATAAGTTTTAAAACTTCTATTGCACTTATACCAAAAATAAAAAATAAAAGGAGAGAGAAAAATAAGAAAGAAGGGAAGGATATAGAGATGAGGTGTAAATGAGAAGGACACGTTCAACTTTACGTGGGGAAGGGGATGTGTGGTAGGGACGATCACATACTTAACTTACAAGTTAAAAGTGATATCCTATCTCAATTAGATTTGAATGAAGAACAACGAGAATCCCTTCATTCACGGTTATCAAGCAATGCATCGCGACATGTAATTACACCCATATTACATCGTTCGATGGCCTTTTTCTGTCATCGTTTTTGGCAAATGAAAAAATCAGTCTTTCTATCTCATGAATCGAGGACCTTTGTCACTTTCCTCGTCTGTCCCTACCACTCTCCTTTCCGAGTTTGCAAAGCTCCAGACCTCTCCTTTTTGGCGTCAATGTGAAACACGCTGGTTGCCTCCAGCTACTCAAAAGGTAAAAAAAAAAATAAGGAAAAGAGGCTTAAATAGCCCCTGTCAATTAGTACACTCCCCCAGTCCATACGTTCCCTTTGTTCACTCTTATTCAAGTTCTGTGCAACACTCGCAGAAATTGACAAGGAATGCCATAATTCTAGTCTTCGACGAAAACAATTATCAGAAATCAGCGTCTACTTATAGAGGCTACTGTGTAGAAAAAAGTAAGGGTTAATTGTGGGGAACTATTTGGGAGACGTCCAATGAATGGATGCTTTCCCAAGAACATGAAGATGAGGAGCTATTGCAGTCATCCGTGAAAGCTCAGGTTCTTTCAGAGTTTGCAGGCTTCGAATGAGGAGAAAGAGAGAGTTGGCTCATCTGTGTGGGAAAGAAATATAAGAGTCCACCCTTAGTGTTTTTGCGTGTCACGTGAGAAAAATATTTGTAATAGTAAGTGTAAGCTATCCCTAATCATAAATTATTTGTATGACTATTGCATGACAAATAGAATTCATACTGTATTATCAGTTAAGTATGTCCACATCCAAATTGCTCATTGCAATTTTCTTGCGTTGCCACTACCGTGTTTTCATACCCAACAACAATGAATGACAAATGATATCTAGATTCAGAACGAGTTTCCTTCTGAAGTAACCTCCAAATGATTTTTCAACCAAACCATTAATGACCTCTTTTTTTAATTAAAAATTTGAAGACACAGCATAATTTTTGCAATGCTCATGGCTCAAAGATAGGCAAGTGGCTTTACCCAAAAAAATTTTATTCTTTACCCAAAAAAAAAAAAAGATAGGCAAGTGGGTACAAGACACGTGTGTGTAGGCGGGATCACATGCATCATACCAAATGACATGGGCGTCATACTTGTGAATTTTTTTCATATTTTAAACCAATTATTGTATCAAGAAAATTGTCAAATTAATCATATATTTATTATATATATATGTCAATTTATTTTTAAATTTTACTATTTCGTCAATTTAGTTCTAAATTTTTATGCGATATCTCAATGTAATCATTATAACAAATTTTTGTGGAAACCACTAATATGATGGTATGCCACGTAGGACAACCCAAGACAATTAGATTGCTAAATCAGTGATTTTCGATGGAAATTAATTATAAAGATTATATAAGTTTTATAAATAAATTAATAATTTTGTTATATTCTTGCGAGATTGTTTTCGGAAGTGATGCGTGATGCAATAATAGCGGTGAGGCACTAATGCTGAAATTATTGAAGCCTTCGCAAGAATTGCTCTTTAGAGTCATTGTGAAAATGTGGAATGCATCCGTACGGATGGGCAGACACACACTATCCATGAAAGCTCGGTCTCTGGCTGGCATGGATGGAGTACAAACACAAGTTGGAAAAGCAATGTAAGTGGCGAATTTTTTTTTTTGGGGGGGGTGACAAGCTAAGTAGTATCGACATATGACACACGATACGACACGACACGTCGATACGTCATTTCTCAAAAAATAGAGAATTTTGACACGTTGGAACATGTTATATATTATATGTATATTTTACATATAAATAATAAATTATGATTTTTATTATTATTTCAATCAAAATAATCTGATTCAAATTCACAAATAAAAAAATTTAAAAAAATCCTATAATAATTTCATACTAAAAACATTAATCCACAATTTATTAATATCCTTCATTATTTCAATTTGACAAATTCAACTCAATTTCAATAAATTCATAAAACTTGGAAAGGAAAAAAACGTAATTCACATTCTAGACTTGCATCTCAAACTTGTCGAAAGAAAAAAGAAAAACCTTGAGGGTAAATTGTGCATCATAAAAAGTGAGAGTTAAAAAAAGAAGAGAAGAAAATATTAGGTTTTTCTTCTTTCCTAGTTTGTTATTTTTATTTTTTCACATATATATTTTGACCCTTCATTTATTGAAAATTTTTAAAATTGATCTCGCATGTTGGAATTGTGTGTCGAAAACTCGCATGTTGGAATTCCAACTCGAGTGTTGAAGAGTGTTGAAAAAATTGATCAGGTGTCAGATTTTTCAACATACGTTGACCAAGTATCGGATAGTGTCTAAGAGCGTCGGTGTCACGCCCCGAACCCCGGGCACGTGCACATCCCTTGGCAGTCAATTAAATTGTGACGATCCCAAGACGCGTCGCCGACCCATTCATTTTATGCACATGCAGAAGCAAACTAATAAACCCTAGACAACAATCAACATAGGGATAGTAAAAACACATGACAATGCTTTATATACCAACAACTATTTATATATGGGAGTCTAGATCCAAAAAGAAGCTACCAAGCCAACCTTACCCCGGACCCTACCTACTCGAGATCTAGGTCCACTACAACACCATCTAGGATGTCGATGTCCAAAGGATTAGCTACCTCTACTCCGGGCCTTTCAGCCTCGGGCCCCGGGTTCGCCGCGATATCTTCCAGAATATCGGCATCCATGATGGAGTCGAGTACCTTCTCATACTCGGTATCGACGGCAGGCCCGTCAAAACCCTCCAGAGGACCCTCCTAGACCCCATTAGGCCCGATATGGTACCACGCTTTGAAACGATGAGGTACCAATTGAGATAGGCCCTCATCAACCCAAATAGTGGTCACTACAAACTCACGGATCCAAGTGGTCCCATGGATGGGGAGATGAGTAGTCTCGAACTCCACCTCTCGTGGACACCCAAAACCTACATGACATACCTCCATCTAAAGACCTGAAAATTTTAAACCACGACGGGGTGAGATAAATCTCAACGAGTCTACACCCTAAACCCCGATTAGGATGATAATTCACCTAGAGGCAGCCTAAACATGCATCATATAGGACTTACCTTGCCTCAGCACCTCCTTGCACATTAGTACATCTCATATATCATATGCATACTATACATGTATTCAATAACTAGAATACCTCATATAATTCATCAAATATTCATGGGGGTCCCAATCATAAGGCCAAATCGTTATGACACATCCCATTCCGTGCCACACAATTTCGTCCCATAATCAGGCGCGGCTATCTCAATCACTCAAGCGTGTCCCAATTGATTATGACCCAACGGCCAGGGCCAACTCAACAGTCGACGGTCATCCAGCATAACTGGGTGTCGTCCCACTCCTTCGGACACGGCAACGTCTACATCTAGACGGCATTCCATGAAGGAGCATCGGCCCAGCCTGCACTACGACCGACATCCTTTGTTAAGGGCATCTGAACTTAATCAAGCATCGTCCCACATGAACGCATTAGGACGAGTTCCAATAATAACCACACGCACATCTATGCTTGGCCAGGAACATCGTGCTTTGCACTTAATGGACTTGGCCAATTTTCTTCGTATTAAAAATACCTGCTAAAATACTCATGCGTGGTCACACAGCCAAATCGATCCACAAAACGTGATACTCTCCCATTTGAAAATTCCACGATTTTATATAGTAAATAAACCATTTTTGGCATCAAAACCCGACACCTGGTATTTTTCTAATTAAATACCATAAAATCATATTTTTGCAATAATAATTCAAAAATCATCACCAAGCACCAAATTGCATAATTTAACAATCAATTTCACAAATTAACCCAATCACGACGATCAGTGTAAAATTCTACAAACCGGTTGTCCCTGTATAATTTATGCTAATTATAAATAATTAACTAAATTGCAATTAATTAAATAAATTGCAAATTGTTAAACTAAATCACTTAATTAAATTAAATAAGCTAACCAAACTAATCTAATTGAACTAACTGAACTAACCTAGCTAGGCTAACTAAATTAATCTAATTAAGCTAACTACTAACCTAACTAACCACCTAACTAAATTATTTAATCTAACTAGCCACTTCATCTAACTAAATTAACCAACTAGCTAGTCCATCTAACTAGGATTAACACTTAATCCTAATTAGAAGTAAACTAATCCCCTTAGTGTAATTGACTCCCTAATCAGGGATTAGGATGCTAACTCACCGAATTAGCGAGGCGACAGGTTCACGGCGACGACGGCGCGAAGACGATGAGATCCCAGACCTACGGCGCCTCTAATGGAGGGCCGGAAGAGGTTGAAAACCAGCCCTACAACTCACGGTTGAGCTAGAGGTTCTGCGAGCTACTAGATCGCAGCTAGTCAAAGCTAAAGGCAAGCTGGTCATGGGTTGGCGGGGGGACGGGCGATCGAACACCAGCTGGCGCGGATACAAACCGGCGAGCAACGGCGGCTTGCAGGCAGTTCGATCGAAGCTGCTAGTCGAGTGGCCAAACCAGCGAATGGGTGAGCTGGACCAGCGGGCTCGGGGATGGCATGAGGCATTGAGGTTGGCTAGTCGACACGGGTTAGAGCGATTGCTGGGGGGAAGGGTTCGACGTAGGGAGCAACAGCAACAACAACAATGGAGGAAAAATATGCAAAAATGGAGAAGAATAAGAAGAAGAAGAAGAAGAAGCTGAAGAGCAAAAGCTGTTCTACAAAGGGGGAAGGGCTAGTCACACAACAAGGAAGGAGGAGAGAGGGAGGCCAAGAAGTCAAACATGCAGCCAATGGACAGACAAGAGAAATATCAAGCACTTGAGTGTGTAGCCCTTAAAGTCTTCAGCCATCCAAGTCAAGGCACCACCCAATGGTTGATTTCTTCTCAAATCTTCACCAAATAATCCAAGTTGAAGGCCAAAATAGACCCCTTCAATAGCCATATGAATTTCCACCAATTTCTTCTCAATTCTTCACAAAACCACTTCATTTTGATGGCCAAAAATGCTAAGGAGGCTGCCTCTACGAATTTCCCCTCAACTCTTCACAGACCAACTCAATTTGGTAGCCAAAGTTGCCAATTAAAGTGCCCATCCGAATTTTCTTGATTTTAATTTGCAAATTTTGATTTTTCTGCAAATTTCTGAGCTTGACGGAAATTTCTCGAAAGATGAGATGAGGTCCTAAAAATAAATCATGACATGCTCAAACATTCGATTCCCGAAACTGTGTTCAATTTCATGGTTAAAATCGACTAAACGTGATTTTAGTACAACCTAACCTACTGGGTAGCTTTTAGGGATTTTAATACGTTTGACCCATGACTGATAATTTCGATCTATGTTTGTGCATCTCCGACTCGTCGACGACTCTCGGTTGTTGTAAAAATCTCAAGGTTTTAATTACGGGTACCGAGTACAGAATTGACAGAAAATTGGGTTAGTGCTGTTCGACGCGAATTTTGCAATCATGTGGAATCACCCACAATATAATTACACCATTCCATCGAATCGATATATATCCAATCACTAACCGATTATAATGGTACCGTATTGACTCTTGCCAATTATCACGGTTGAATAGTCGATTTCTGATCGAATTCTCAAGTCTGTCACGTTTATATCCCTTAACGGCTTCACCTGATAGATCAATTAACTCGTGAGTGATCAACTCCAAGAAAATGGACTATAGGCACGTCGATGAAAAGCCCATTTCATTTTATCGAGATGGGTCAAAAATTCAAGATGTCATAGTCGGACACAACACGAAAACTCCTAGAGAATGTCGGTGCTTCCTAGGTGACAAGGGGTATCCACTTTGCCTTGTCTACATCATAGCTTGACCATCATACACGTTTTGTGGAACATCTCTTAAGATCTTTCCCCTGATTGGGGTACAAGGAACGTGAACCTTCAAGAAACCTACATAAGCAGTGATTATTTGGGTGGCTTGTATGCACTACCTTGATCTAGTGCCTCGACTTGAACTTCACATACATTTTAAGCCTCAATTGCTATATTCTGACGCTTGAATGAACATAACATAAAATCATAACATGATTTTTCCAGACATAATGAATTTGATTGATATCCCACACTTGGTCAAGTTTGACATGTAAATCTGATTAAGGAATCCATGGTGGCTGAGGAATCTTTTGAAGAAAATATAGCAATTGATCAAAAACATACTAATGATTTATCATGAGAAGAATTGTTAAGGGACTGAGATAGCTGCATTTAATAGAACATATGGTTTAGTTGAAGCAATAGTTCTTCCACTTGAGCATTCTCATGGATAATATGAAATGGAAAGAATTTGCATAAGGGAAAAAAACAGGACCAAATAGATTTCAAAGGAGGAAGTGAATCATTCTTCAAAAGAAGTGCTTCAAGAAAATTATAACTCAGATTTGTTTGTGATAACACTTATCTATAACTCTGCTAAGCCTTTGCCAGCATCATAAAAATCCCAAATTTCATCAATCAAATACAATTCTCTATACTAGATGCAATTTAAAATATCAAAAAAAAAAAGGGAGAAACCACACACCCACACACAATTTTGAATAGCAAAATTTTCCTTTTAGAAATACATAAAATTTACTCAGTTTCTTTCTTTCAGCAATACGTAAATTTTTCTTGTATTTCAAATTGCGAATGAATTCAGGTGTTTCCTAAATGACTGTACATAGCAGGTTAAATTCAGCCATTTATTCCAAACTCTCCAATTGAAATTGGGGATAAGACAGACGATAATCACCACCATAATATGGAAGAGCATTCATCAATTGTTTTTCTCATCCATCCCAATCGCTCTTCCTTTCCAAGTCTCCAAGGCATCATGGACCTCTACGTTTTAGGGTCGTGAAACGCACCAGTTGTCAGAAATGCTTAAAGTACTGACACAATCAGTACGTTCCCAAGAATGACCACGTGAAGTATTTGTCCTTTGATCAAAACCGGCAACGAGGGCATCCATAGGCTACTCTGTAGCAAATAATAAGCCTCCCATTAGGGAAATATTTGAGGAATAGACAATAAGGATGCGTTAGGTAATATTTCTATTTTAAGGAATAATTTTTAATCAAAAATTATTTTTTGTTTCTGTCCCTAGAATAATTTCTGAGAATAAAAACGCGTTTGGTAACTACACAAAATTTCTATTTCGAGATAGAAATATATTTTTTAAAATTGTATAATTTTGTTGTTTCTTTTTAATTTTTTAATATTTTTATTATATTGTTCCTTTCTTTTCTTTTTCTTTTCTCTCTTTCTTTCTCGTGGCCGGTCGTCGGCCATGATGGCCAACAACCAACTAGGCGAGATCCAGCGAGCTCGCCGAAGCCTCGCCAGGCCAGGGCAAAAGCCGACGAGTTTGCCAGAAGCTAACCTGGCCATCATGAGGCTCAACCTCCCCAAATCTAGGCAAGGCTTGACCTCACCCAAGTGGTGCGAGATCCGCCTCGCCTTGGCTAGGCGAGCTCTAACTCGCCCAAATCTGGCGAGGCTAAGCTCGCCCAACCACCAACGAGGCTCAACCTCGCTAAGCCACCGTTGGGCGACAACAACAATGGTCAAGTGAGGCCAAGCCTCGCTGGTGGCTAAGCGAGGCTCGAGTCAACGACTCTCCAGCAAGGTCGCCAGCTCTCGTTGGTCGGTCGCCGGCCATGGCCGAGGCCGGTGACCGACCAAAAGGAAGAAGAAGGAAAGGAAAGAGAAGAAGAGAAAAGAGAAGAAAAGAGAAGAGAAATGAAGAGAAATGAAAAAATTGTTCCCGGAAATAAGAAGTTATTTTTTTCTACTTCTTATTTCTGTTCCAAATCTATTCCCGAAAAAAAAAAAAAAAAAGTTTTACTAAACACGTTTCTATTCTTCTTTGTTCCCTGGAACAAAAGAACAGAAATAGTTGTTCCGGGGAACAGAAACAAAATTTGCCAAACAGACCCTAAATGCTTTTACAAGAAAACGACGGATGAGGAGCTCTTGACGTGTACATGAAGCTAAGGTACATAAAGTCTAGGATTTTGTCTTTCAAAATTCGTGGACTTCAATCTTTGTGTCGGAACCTGTGAATCTTTTGTTCAGGCTTTTGGCTACACGCATTACAAAAAATTTTGTTCCAAAAGCTAAGGTTCCTAAAGCTATAGATTGGTGCCGATAACTAGGGGCATTTGAAAGCTTCAGAATGCGAAGCTTCGCAAGTAGAAAAAGAGAATTGGCTCATCCGTCCGTGAGGGAAAGAAATATTCTTTCTTCTTTGCTTTAACTTTTTGGCCCGACTGTTCCAAGTACTATTGTTTTTTGCGATTTTTTTATGATGAAAAATTTTATTTTTGACACCTCATGTTCCGATTGTTCATGGCGCTCTTAGGCTCCATGCATTAGATCTCATTCTTATATTTTAGGGAATATTTCATTCTACCCTTCATAACTTTGAAGTTGACGCATGTCAGATCTCAAACTTTAAAAAGCCACATTTTCTTCCGTCAAACCCAAACTTATATTTTGTCATGCTCATTAACACTGCTAACCTTTTTCCATTAAAATGCACAATGCACATGTCTCTATGAGATAAATAAGCTACATATCTTATATAATCTAAAATGCTTTTCCCAAATGATATACATCTTTCATTAAAAGATAAATTCTTGGTATGACAAGCATCGATTGTTTAACTGGTGATAGATTACTCACAATGATGAGATGTTATTTTGTTGCATTTACATCATATTTCACGTCACATTCATGATGAATTACAAATTTATCTTCATGCTAAGTTAAAGAAGTACCTCGTTGGCTTTTTTGGCATTATAGAAATCATATTTACAGAATGAATAGTACATCTCCTTTCGGTTGCTCTCTTTTCCTCCCCCTAATCCTTCCATTTTCTTTAATTTATTTTTCGTTATTTTTTCCTTTCCTTTCCTACCGAAAGAACTTACTGCTCCTTTTGTGGGTGACCACAGAGAGAGAGAGAGAGAGAGAGAGAGAGAGAGAGAGAGAGAGAGAGAGAGAGAGAGAGAGAGAGAGAGAGAGAGAGAGGTACTAGTAGATTTTCTTGAAGAAATTTAAAAAAAAAAAAAGATTGTGTTTGGGTGTGAAAGAACAACGACAAGAAGAAAATAGAAGAGAAAAAATAGAAAAATAAACCCATATTACAAGTCACAAGTGGGGCTGTATCTCAATTATATCTGAATAACAAATGACCAAAACCACTTCATTCACAGTTAATTTCGTGAAGGATGATGAATCGTAATTTCATGATTAGAGTCATAAGCAATGCATTGCAACATGATCGGTGGCTTTTCCTATCATTGTGTTTTTGCAAATAAAAAAATCGATCTTTCTATCTCATGAATCGAGGATGCACATCTCTCTCTCTCTCTCTCTCTCTCCCCCTTTCCTCTCCACTTCGCTCACTGAAGCCGCAGTCCCTCTGTCTCATCGTGAATTCACAGTGCTTGAGCAAGCTGTAAGAAAACACGCATAATCTTTGATCGACTGCTTCCGGGGCACATTTGTCACTTTCCTCATCCGTCAGTACCACTCTTCTTTCACAGTTTGCAAAGCCACCAACCTCTTCTTTTCGGTCTCAATGTGAAAGACGTCGGTTGCCTCCAGCTGTTCAAAAAAAAAAAATGAAAAGAGGCTTAAAGCACCCATCCCAGTCAATACGTTCCCTCAGTCAGTATGTTCCCTTTGTTCACTCTTATTCAAGTTCCGTGTAGCACGCTCAGAAGTTGACAAGAGATACCCTAATTCTTGTCTTCGACGAAAACAATTATCAGAAATCAACATCTACTTGTCCAGGCTACTGTGTAAGAAATAGTAAGGGTTAATATTGGGAACCATTTGAGAGAAGTACGATAGATAGATGCTTTCACAAGAACATGAAGATGAGGAGCTATTGGGCCCGTTTGGTTCGGCTTTTGGGGAATGTATTTGCCAAAATGCAAATACCTTTGGGTGAATGGGGTTTTCCGAAATGCAAATGTCGTTTGGTAAAATTTACATTGAGATGCAACTTTGGCCAAAATACCGTTTGGTAAAATTTGCATTTGTGAAGGACTTTATTAAATTAAAAACAAAAAAACATTTGTCTTATTTTTTTTTTTGAAGTCCGGCCACCGGACCGCCGGATCCGGCTGCCGGATGACCGGATCCGGCCTGCAGACCGCCGGATCCGGCTGCCGGACCGCCGGATCCGGCTGCCGGATGACCGGATCCGGCTGCCGGACCGCCGGATCCGGCTGCCGGATGGCCGGATCTGGCTGCCTGGGTCGCGTGACCCCAGGCGGCACGACCTCGGCCCGTCGCCGGGTCGAGCGACCCAGCAACGGCCGCCCGAGGTCGCGCGAACCCAGCGGCCGTCGCCGGGTCGCGCGACCCAGCCGCGACCTGTGCGCGGCCGTCGCTCGGGGTCGCGCGACCTCAGCGGCCGCCCGGGTCGCGCGATTCAGCGGGCGAGGTCCGGCGACGGTCGCCGGGGTCGGGGGACCCTTGGCCGGCGGTCGCCGCGCATGCGACCCCTTGGCCGGCGGTCGTCGGCCTCGATCAACTTCTCTCCGGTGAAGATGAAGTAGAAGTTGCATTCCACAAATGCAACTTCCCAATGGACCTCTCCCCTCCATTCCCCTAAAGTCCCTTCAAGCCCTTTGGAGATGCAATTGCATCTCCCCAAAGTCTCCAAAATATTGAACCAAACACCACTCACTTTTGCCCAAACCCCTTTAGAGGCCGAAAGCCCCTTCTAAATGCCGAACCAAACGGGGCCATTGAAGTCATCCATGAAAGCTCAAGTTCCTTCAAACGGGCTCCAAACTGTGGAGAAAAAGAAAGAGTTGCTCATCAGTGTGGGAAAGAAATAAAAAGAAGTCCACTTCGCTCCAAGTGTTTTTGCGTCTTATGTGAGAAAAACAATTGTAATAGTATGTGTAAGCTTCTACCAATTATAAATAATGTGTCTGATAGTTAGGTGACATATTTTATTTGTATATTATCTCTATATTGCATTTATAATTTTTTCGTGTTATCATTGCCCTACTTTCGTGCTCAACAACAATGGATGATAAATGTATTCTAGTTTCAGCATGAATTTTGCTCCAAAGCTACCTCCACATGATTTTCCAACGAAACCATAAAGGACCTCTTTTTTTTATTTATTAAAAATTTGAAGACATGGCATTTTTGCAACGCTCATAGCTCAAAGTTGGATATTCACACTGGTTAAGGTGTGTTTGGTAATGATTCTGTTCCCTGGGATAATTCTTTATCAAGAATGATTTTTTTCCGATTCTACTCCCAGGAATAATTTTTGAGCAAAAGAACATGCTTAGTAACTGTCCAAAATTTCTATTCTTGAGATAAAAGTACGTTTGGTAGGATTCTTAAATTCTTTTGTTTCTTTTAATTTTTTAATACTTTTATCATATTTTGCTTTTTTTCTTTTTTCTTTTTCTCATCTTCCTCCTTCTTTGTAGCTAGTCACCAGCCACCACTGTGGCCGGTGACTAGCTGTGCAAGGTCTCATGAGATTGCCTGGCCAAGGCAAGCCTCGACCTTGCCAGATTTGTGCGAGGTTAAGCCTTATCGGTGGCCAAGCAACCGCGAGGCCGAGCCTCACTGTGGTTGTGTGAGGCTTGGCCTCACCTTGGTTGGGTGAGGTCGACCCCACCTAGATTTGGCTAGGCTAAGCTCGCCCAGCCACCGGCAAGAGTGCTGAACCTCATCCGGCCGATCATCGGCCATAGCCAAGGCTAACAATCGGCCCAAAGGAATAAGAAGAAAGGGAAAGAGAAGAAGAGAAAAGAGAAGAAAAGATGAGAGAAGAAAAATACAGGAACTGATTATAGGAATTGTTTTAGGGAACAAGAATCTACTTTTTTCTATTTCTTAATTATGTTCCAAATCTATTCGCAGGAACAAAAAAATAGATTTTTTTTCCTGTAAACAAAAATTTAAGAAATGGATTGATATTCTTTTTTTTATTTCAAGGAACAAAAGAATAGAAATAGTTGTTTCGAGGATGGTTACCAAATAGAGTCTTACTAATTTGGAATAATACCAAACCATGTGGTGGGGGCCATGAAAACACGTTTTCTTTCGCCAAAATAGAGCCCAGAAAAAGCATAGTACAAAATCTTATTTACAGAGCTTGATCTCTTGACAATGTCTTTCGGTAGCTTTATCATTACTTGAATTTGTACATGATTTTTCATTCCCAACACCCGATTCCCTTCGGACTCAATGATTCTCCTTTCCATATCTCCTTGCTTTTGAGATTAATTAGCTATTTAGTGTGTTCTGCGACATCACTATTAGAATCAATAAAGATAATTAGAAAAGTATACCATGCGTGAAGTATTGATTTTTTCTACAGAGTATTTATGACATGTCATAGGTTAATCATCTTGACTTCCAGCTTTTTAACAATCTATCATTATCTTTCCGATACATATATCTACCAAAAATAAAGAAAAGGTTCAATTATTTGATCCTTTGAGGACATTGATCACTCTCAATAACCTTCGCTTTCCCACATCTGTAACCAACATAGAACTTTACTTGGGACTTTTTATTCAAATCAATTTTAACATCCAGAGCATAATCTTTTGATGGGTAGCGAGACGGTCCTTGGAGTAGGCAATGAACATGAACCTCCAAAACCCACAAAATCCGAGCTCTGCTCAGCTGTCTACTGATGTTTGCTCTTTTCTAGAAAAAGATTTCACTTTTTCCGTGCATAATGTGATGAAGGATTGTCGATTAGTTTGGAGCTTTTTCCGTGGTTGATCAATTACTATTGAATAAAAAAAAATTATTATTGAAAATGACACAGTTTCTCCAATTCTAATATATGGCAAGTATTGTCGGCTTCTATGCTGCAGATGCCATGGGGGAGAAACCCTGCGACTATCTTGATGCTTGTTGCATGAAGCACGATGCCTGCACTCAAGCCAAAAACAATTAGTTTCGACATCGATTCTTTCAACTTTTCTTCATCGAATTGATTGATATAACTAGTCGATGGCCCGCTCGTTTGCATGTACATATTTTACAAGGATGAATGTGGGAGCTTTTTTCATTGGTGAATAATAGCTTTACTCATCTATACATGCATGGATTCACATTCCTGAAAATGACACAGCGTATATAGAGAAAATGATGTAAGGGACTAATGGGCCAAAAGAAAGGGGAGAGATGAGTAAGATCAATATGCCTGAAAGGGCTCTTTTTGTTGCACAATGTCACTAAACTATCTCTTCGTTCATGAGCCAACTTTAATCACCGTTTTGAGGTCTCAGGGTGGACACTATGGGGGAGCAAATGCACTCATGTCGGCAATAACATCAACATTTGCTTTTTTACAAAAAACGCATGTCTAGATTTTCTCTTTTGTTGGAAGATACGCAGGATACCAGAGGATCAATCAATTTGATATTATTGAATCAATCAAGATCATTCAATATCAATCAAGATTATTCAATATTGGATCTAATCTGTATATTATTTTATTGCCTTTTCTTTACACATATCTTGTACTATAATATCAATTGTGTATACAGAGTATGTAGACAAGAATATACAGAAAACTTCCCCAATTCTTCTCTCTCGACTTCTTCCTTCACGTCTTCTTTCATGGTATCAGAGCAGGTCACACTTCTGTGATCCATTTCTTCCATTCTTTTTTCTGGTTTTCTGATTGCTGTCGAGTGAATCGAGCTAACCTGCAAAAAGGCGTTAGCACTCCAGCATAGGAATCAGCACCTTGAAGACTTTATATCAAAACAGACGAAGGAAAGGAAAGAGAGAGAGCTTGATTTATCACCATGTCCGATGATCAAGCTCGTTTACCTGTGGATATGGCGACCTTAGAAGCACAAAATCATGTGCATCTCATCACAGGTCAAACAAATCAGCCCACAGGGGGGCAATTTTTTCCATGGCAAACCAATCTGGAGGTGCCCACGTCAGCACGTTCCTACCAATGGATGCCGATACCAATATATTACGGACCAAGCCCACATACACATATTCCAGTTTCAGGAGGCCAGATTCAAGACGGTACACCAGCCGCCAGTGGTTTAGGCCAGTCAGAGGGAACTGGGAATTTCAATGCGGATGAAAACCCTAATGGGTTAGGCGACTCGAATTCGGGAATTTCACCGGGTCAATCGACAAATCCCTACCCGGGAGTTCCACCCGGGTATATGCCTTTTCCTTTTGCGGCCGCCATGGGTCGCCCAGAACCCGACGACGCACTCTATGTGTCCACCACCGACGGGCCCGAGTTGCGGCTTATCAGCCACCATCTCACGGGACCCGAAAACTATTCGAGCTGGGCACGGGAGTTCTGGCGAGCGCTCGTCACCAAGGACAAGGAAGGCTTTATTGACGGTATTGTCTCAATTCCGACCAACGAAAAAATGAGAAGGCAATGGAGAAAATGTAACCAGTTGGTTAGAACGTGGATAGGAAATTGCATAAGCCCAGAAATTGCAGCCAGTTTGCCCCCAACAGAAGACTCAAAAAACATTTGGGACAATATTAGAGAGATGTACGGGAAGTTGGATCGGGCAAAGATTTTCTCGCTGCATCAAGCTCTCAGCGAACTGAAGCAAGGAAACATGCCCGTGACGGCATGCTTCAACAAGCTGTCAGCTCTCTAGAACGAACTAGAAGTCGCCGAGGAAAAACTTCAAGGGCCCGAGACAACACTTCGACAGTTCAAAGAGATGAGAGATAGGGAGAAAGCTACCCGTTTTTTGCTGATCCTTAACGAATCATTTCTTACCTTTCGATCGCAGATACTGGCTATGGAGCCAGCACCCACCCTCGGCCGAATCTTCCAATTAGCCGTGCAAGAGGAAAGCCAGAGACTCTCCTCGACGGACAACAAGGCTAGCGAAACCCTAGCGCTGGCGGCAAGTATCCAGAGGGGGGAGATGACCAGCGAAACGCTAGCGCTAGCGGCAAGAATTCAGAGGGGGGAGAAAACCCTCGGAAAAAAGGAAGATCCGTCGCTAGGGTTTTCCTTCGGAAAGCGAGGCTTTAAAGCCTCTTCAATGGACGGTCGGGATCGAGGGCAGCGATCGACGGCCCACAAGGCATGCGATATCCGACCGATATGGACGGCGGAGATGCATCCGGATCTAAGGGATCCAACGGCCCAATTTTTCGGGATCCAACGGCCCAATTTTTCCGAAAGCTTATGGGCAGAATTTCAAAAATAGAGGAAAACTATTTTGCGATTTTTGCAAGCGGCCCCATCACACCATTCAAAATTGCTGGAAATTACACGGCAGACCTGGAGAAAAAGAAAAAAAGGGAAAAGATATATCAGCAGCAGCCTCCGCTTTTCAAATTACAGGATCGGCGGACCAGCCTATCACACATGGGAAATATCAGCAATTGATGCAGGCGCTACAAAAATTGGACGTTCAAAAGGGGGGAAGCAGCTTTACAGGTATTTCTTGTTGCATGATAAATTCCATATCAAGAAATGCCTGGATTATCGATTCGGGAGCCAGTGATCATATAGCATGCAATAAAGGGTTATTTTCTGTTGTTCATGAAGAATTAGAAAATCCTATTACTATGCAATTACCAAATGGGAACGTCACTCATGTTACCACAACAGGAGCAGTCACTCTTAACTCCCAAATTGTTCTCAGCCATGTCCTTTATGTCCCAAACTTCCAATTTAATCTCATTTTTATATCTAGAGCCTGTAAGGAAAATTCTTGTCAAGTTCTTTTCAATGCTGATACCTGTTTATTTCAAGCCCTTTCGACTGGGAAACTGATGGGCTGGGGTAGTCTCTCTGAATGATTATTTTTCTGGAAAAGCTTGCCCACACACCTTCATAATTTTTCTTGTAATAAATCATTGTGTAATTTGACTACCAATGATAGAAAATTCCTTTTGCATTCCAGATTGGGACATAGTTATTCTTTTCCTTATCCTCAATGTCATATTTGCCCACTTGCAAGGCAGTCGCGTAGTCCTTTTCCGTTGAGCAAAAGTCGCACAAAAAACATTTTTTCTCTACTGCTTATTGATGTCTGGGGTCCATATCATACACCAAACCATGATGGGTCTTGTTTTTTCCTTACTATTGTGGATGATTACTCCAGAGCTACGTGGATTTTTTTTATGCAATCTAAAAGTCAAGTTTTGTCCCAATTGAGACATTTCCTTTCCCTGTCAAAGACTCAGTTCAGGAAAACTGTCCAAAAAATAAGGACAGATAATGGAAAGGAAGTTTTCAATCATGAATGTCCTACCCTATTTTCTTCATTAGGGATATTACATGAGAGTACATGTGTATATACACCACAACAAAATGGAGTGGTGGAAAGGAAACATCGTCACCTGTTGGAAGTTGCAAGGGCTTTGAAATTTCAAGCTTCTATCCAGACAATTTTGGGGAGATTGTGTATTAACTGCAGCCTATTTGATAAATCGTATGCCGTCTAAAATACTAGGCAGACGAACTCCTTTCGAGTTGCTTTTTGGGAAGAAACCAGATTTGGATCACTTGAAAATATTTGGTTGTCTATGCTATGCTACAATTGTTGGACCTAGGGATAAAATGGGTCCTCGAGCTCGCAGTTGCATATTCATGGGATATCCCAATTTGCAAAAGGGATATCGGATCTTTGATCCTCCCACAGGAGAATTTTCAGTCAGCAGAGTCGTCTTATTCCAGGAAAATGTTTTTCCATTTGCTTCTCAGAAGTCAAGCACAGATCACACTGGAAACTCTCATGTGCCTTATACCGAGGAACCAGTTGGAGATCCCACATATATCTTACTTCCCTCATCGGTCGAAACAAGGCATTCTTCTCCATCAAATACCAACTTGACACCTCTGATGGAAGCTGCCGATGAAAGCTCAAATGATGTGTCTTCTTCTCATTCACCTCCCGTAGAAGATCCACCTTCTCCAATTCCTCCAGAAGATGGACAACCACGGCGTTCCGGTCGAGCCACACGTCCACCAACTTGGACAAGAGACTATATATGTGGTGTCAGGAATTCACCAGGTATTCCTTTTCCCATTTCCTCTTATGTTTCCTTCGACAAGTTATCTCCCGAACATAGATGTTGTATCACTCGCATCTCCGAAGAGCAAGAACCGACCAGTTTTGACGAAGCAAGAAGTGATCCGCGATGGCAGAAAGCCATGGAAGCAGAATTGATGGCCTTGATAGATAATCACACATGGGATCTTGTTACCCTACCTTCGCATCGCAAAGCCATTGGATGCAAATAGGTATATAAGATCAAATATCGGGCTGACGGATCGATTGAACGATACAAGGCACGATTGGTGGCAAAGGGCTTCACACAACGGGAAGGTTTTGACTATCACGAAACTTTTTCCCCGGTAGCCAAAGATGTAACCGTCCGCTCCTTTCTTTCAGTAGCCGCCTTCCAGGACTGGTCATTACATCAAATGGACGTTCATAATGCATTCTTGCATGGGGATCTAGATGAGGAGATCTATATGGAAGTGCCACAAGGTTTACGGAGACAGGGGGAGAATAAAGTATGTCCTCTCCGCAAATCCTTATATGGACTCAAGCAAGCTTCCAGACAGTGGTATGCGAAATTTTCTGAGTCTCTGATAGCTGCAGGTTTTCAACTGTCCAAATTCGATTATGCAGTCTTTACATGGACTCAAGGTACGTCATCTATTTACTTGATGATATACGTAGATGATATACTTATTATGGGCAACGACGAAGTAGCTATCAAGGATTTCAAGAAATATCTACATTCCACTTTCCATATTAAAGACCTAGGTCCTCCCAAGTATTTTCTTGGGATTGAAATTGCACGGTCAAACCAAGGTATCTCCCTTAGCCAAAGGAAATTTGCTCTAGAAATTATTTTAGAAGCAGGTTTATCGGGATGTAAGCCAGCAGTGATACCAATAGAGCAAAATACCAAACTCACTACAGCGGATTATGATGCTGGATTATCTCAACAAGATGATCTTGTTCTCAGGGATCCATTGGGGTATCAAAAACTCGTTGGGAAGCTTATATATCTGACTATGACCAGGCCAGACATAAGTTATGCTGTGCAGACGCTCAGTCAATTTATGCACCAACCCAAGGAATCTCATATGAATGCTGCACTAAAGGTGGTAAAATACTTGAAGAAAAGTCCTGGACTAGGCATTCTCCTTTCCAGGAAATGTGATATGAGGATGACTGCATATTGTGATGTAGACTATGCAACTTGCCCAATGAGCAGGAGGTCCATAACCGGTTTCTGTATTAAGTTGGGGGATTCCTTACTTTCGTGGAAGACGAAGAAACAGCCAACCGTTTCATTATCCTCGGCAGAGGCAGAATATCGTGCCATGGCTAAAACCACATGTGAAATAGTGTGGCTACGAGGATTACTTCAAGATCTCGGAGTACAAGTCAAAGGGCCGACAAGATTATTTTGTGACAATGATGCAGCTCTCAAACTTGCATCAAACCCCATTGTGCATGAAAGAACGAAACATATAGAAGTGGACTGTCATTTCACTCGGGAGAAAATTCAGCAAGGAATGATTGAGACACAAGGGATTGGAACAGAAGAGCAATCGGCAGATATCTTTACCAAACCTTTATGTCAGAGACGGCATGCGTATCTCTTGAGCAAGCTAGGCATCTTGGACATCTACAAGCCACCAGCTTGAGGGGGAGTGTTGGAAGATACGCAGGATACCAGAGGATCAATCAATTTGATATTATTGAATCAATCAAGATCATTCAATATCAATCAAGATTATTCAATATCGGATCTAATCTGTATATTATTTTATTGCATTTTTTTTACACATATATTGTACTATAATATCAATTGTGTATATAGAGTATGTAGACAAGAATATACAGAAAACTTCCCCAATTCTTCTCTCTCGACTTCTTCCTTCACGTCTTCTTTCATCTTTCTCATGGACCGATCCAGGACAATGACTTCTGCAAATACTCTAGCTCATCAAATGTGCTAAGCGATGGAGATGATGAAGAAATCATACTGTGTGATTGTTCAATTTGATCTTTTATAGAGCAGGTTGTGTCGTCCATATAGATGTACTGGAGTTGTGAAATTGAGACCTGGTGGGTGTTGTGCAGATGACTATTTGAACCAGGAGTGCAGCCAGCACTTACTGAACTGCATGACCAACTTCAAGAACTTGGGAGGCCGAACATTTAAAGGAAGCAAATGCCAAGTCGAGGATGTCGTCGACGTCCCCTCTGTCGTCATGGAGGCTGCATTGCTTGCCGGGAGATACCTCCACAAGCCCTAAATCTCTGTCCACGATCTATGGAGATATCAACTGAGATCCCTTCCTTCATTTTGTGATCACACCTTTCTTCTTTGATTTTTTTTTTCTTCTAGCTGTTTGTCTGTGTCTGTTCTTATTCCATTGGAACAAATGGGAAAAAGTCAAAAAGAAAACTGTAAAGTGCCTTTCTTTTCCTTTCCTGTAGAATTAGAAGAGCAACGGACACTGAGCATGGAGTTCAATTTTAATAGCAGAAAGAAGAACTTAAAGTGGCCATGGAGTTCAAAACCAAAGATCTGCATACAAATTTAGAATGCCAAGTAATGCGAATGAACATACTAGTCTATACTTCTACACTTAATTAACTAATGCTAACAATCTTATGATTAGAGCGAAGAAATTTGATTTTATCATAAGTGCGATACTAGCTATCAAAATACATTCTTTCTAGAGCAAAAGAATTTCAAATCATTGAAGATGGACTTGGTTTAGTCCAAATTTTGAAACTCTGCAAATGCACCCTATTGCGACCTAACCTTGGGTGCACCACCTAGGGTTTGGTTAATGGATTACTAAGCCTAAACTTAGGTCGAACTCTCCCAAGCCCATACCAATTCATGACTTAAGTTCAAGTTCTTAACATGTAAATGATTTTTCAATTAAGAGTCGCCACTAATATATTTTAGGTGGGTCGATTAGAAACCCAAGTAAAATAACGGGAGATTTACTTTACTCCTGCAAACCAGAAATTGTGAGTTCGATGACTTGATTATGCTCAATTTCTTTAAACCTCTTTCGGTACTTTTCTCTTTTATTTCGAAAAAATATTTTGCAGGCATCTTGAATTGATTTTAATTTACTTCCCTAACATGTGAGGTAATCATGCAGTTGCGCTAACCACCAATTTAACACCCAAATAAAGCAATAAATAAATTATGAGACTTACCTCATAATAACGAAAGCATCTGCAATGTTATATTAGAATTCACATCAATAGTCCTAGATATAATTTCTAATAAACACGTAATCACTCAATCTTTTTCAAAATTTTCTTTTATTTAAATGAAGCCTATAAATTACGTGCAATGTAATGCAATGATGTACAAAACTATTTTTAACTAAAATGACATACAACATGCAACCTAACATGCGAACTATATGTTACGCGACATTTATTAAATGACCTAATCTAGTGATAGGAAAAGATTAATGCAACTATTCTAACATTTAGACATTTAGATGACGTGCGATGGATGACATAATTCTACATAACATGCGCATGATAATTTTTATGTTTTATTTTATTTTTAATTAAATTTCGAAATTAAAATTACTCAATAATTAAACATGCAATTTAAATTAATGAAAGGAAAAACTAACATCCTAAATCAATGTTTTTCTGGGATTTTTATTTCCAAGATTCGAAATAAATAAATTTCTTATTCTAAACATGCAAAATAACCCTAAAACAGGCAATATTCTAACATGAACCTAATCTAACTCAAATATATTTTTTTGGGTTTTCTTTTGCGGAAACAAAATCAATTCAAACAACACAATAGCAAATCAAGCAAGATATGATAGATATCCATCTAATAAATTGACGGATCGTATCTCGCGCATGAGATTGGATTAGCCAATTTTAACAAAAATGGCAAATCATATCTCAAGCGTGAGATCGGATTGACGATTTTTCCATGCGACCGAAAGTCATATTTCGGGCATGAAATCAAATTGTCAATTGTATGCACGTTGTGAAATTAGAAAGATTTCCCAATTTAAAAGGCTACTCGAGATTACAGATAGGACTATATACCATGAACTTCGATCATGTGCATCGAGATATTTTAAATAAGGAAACGGAATATTCGGAAATCAAATTAGACAAAAATTTTACCTAATCCGAATATTGGCTTCCAAATTTGAACTATGCGCAATCGAACCGGGATTGCAATCGGCTCCTCGACAGTGAATGGCAATAGTGGCAAGGCGGTGGCAAGTGACAGTGATCTTTCTGTCGGGACACAAGCACACATGGTTTAGTTGTGACGAAGACCCAACAAAAACCTACAAATAAAAATCGAGATTATGCTGGTTTTTGACTGAGAGCTTACTGGATCGCCACTATTGCATCGCTCGTGCGTTAATTCGGAACGGGAATTCGCCAAAATATCTTAACATTGGTCAAGGAGGTGGTCTTGCACAACAAGAAGGACCCATAAAGATGTTGACTTTGCTAATGCAGGGGTGCTTGAAGCATTGGACTATTATTGGGATGGAACTTTTGGCATCAAACCCACTGAATAGGACAAATTGAACGTGAAGCCCGATCCCCAGGGAAAGGAGAAATTTCCTGGCTTTCTCAATGTCCTTTTGAGTTGTGCGGCCCCGATGATGTGGTGTTCGCTGGCGCATGATTAAGCCCGCGAAGCAAAGAAAATCTACGGCACAATCTGAACAGCAAGTACTTGAGGCTGAGGTCGTCGATAAAGGTATCTGTGGGTGGTCTGGTTCATCTAGACAGCAAGGGCAGTGTCTCGCAATTCAGTTGGGTGAGCAGCAGTGGTGAAAGGCAATAGCTCGGGTACTAGACACGGTAATACGGACGACGATGGGGGTGGCAAGCAATAGCAATAAGGGACGTAGAGCTAGAGGCAGTGGCTCAGCGTCGTCGGATCAGCAACTAATCAACGCGGATTGCAGGCTGCTTAAAGTAGCATCACAGGCGGTGAGGCACAACAATGGCAGAGGCGCAATGACAGGTGGCATGAGTCTCCCGCGGTAGGGGAGTCTAACGATGTTCGTAAAATTCTAAACGCAAGTAAACATGTCGAGCAAGTAATATAATGATAAGAA
This sequence comes from Eucalyptus sideroxylon, assembly GCA_014182405.2. Classification (NCBI taxonomy): domain Eukaryota; kingdom Viridiplantae; phylum Streptophyta; class Magnoliopsida; order Myrtales; family Myrtaceae; genus Eucalyptus; species Eucalyptus sideroxylon. Next base: position 5,908,299 of record CM024550.2, on the reverse strand, counting down.
AGAGTATCGTCCCACAGAGATCGATAATTAATAAACTAATTAAATACCAAAATAGATTAATTCTAAAATTTATCTAACAGATCAAAATGTAATTTAGAATAAATTAAAAACAAAATTTGGAGACTAATTGCAGTAAATTAATCAGATAAATATGTTAGAGCATCCAATTTCACCATAACCACTAAATATGAATTTCAGATTATTGTGGGTACAAGAATGATATCAAACATATGATAGAGGAATTTCCTAATATATTTATTATCATATCTCTAGGTATAGCAAACCTACTCTGTTTATTAATTCACTATATATCTATGTGAATTAAAATAAACATAAGTGCAATAAAAATTATGAATATTCTCGGCTTATAATGAGTCTTTTGGATCACCTTATCACCGAAAGCTACACAAATAACGCAGTATATCTCTATCCACGTTTAATTCATGGTTATATATCATAATGAGCAATCAGTCTCAAACATGCACATCAAATCATCAAGTGGTGGCCAGTCACTCAAAAGCATTATGCACAATAATATATAACTCACATGAATGAAATTAATTACAAAACATAACAATCATGAAATTTACATCATCATGATTAGGCTGCATCGTAGCCCTAACAAAAGAAAATTAGAACATAGTAAAATAAGAAATAAAAATATATATCAAACCCAGCATCTTGAATCAAAGAACAAAAATTCTGTCACTACTTTTGTCTTCTCTTCAAAATACTTGAAAAACTTTCAGAACAATGAAAAACGATATAACAAAAACCTAATTGCCTCCTCAGGCTCTCGATGTTCTCCTATTCATAGGATATATCCAAAATCCTTATCTCCAAGCACTTGCGCATAAAATTGGCGAGTAAATTAGAAGATCTTTGATTTGATATCTATCTCTCAACACTTGCAGATAATATTAGGGAATAAAATCAAAAATTCTCTAATTTGATATCCATCTTCCACTGCTTTTCTATTTGAATTCCTAATTTTTGTCATTCTTTTCCTTATCTTCTCAATATCTCATTATTCTGCATAAATAAGAAAAATTCGAAAAATCATAATAGAAGGAAATCCAAATATTTTCTCATAGATATTGAATTATTTGTTGCCTAAAATAAGTAAAATAACTCTATTTTTATAGAGTTATCAAACCACCAAACTTAACATTTTGCTAGTCCTCAAGCAAAATCAAGACATAACACATACTCAAGCTAACAACCTCTTCCATGACATCTTTCCATAATTGCTCAAATTTACAATTCAAAGAAAAACACAAATTTCATCCAAACATTAAAATTGATTTATAAGTTGAGACAAATTCTAACTATATGATCTAAGTGTGTGTGAGAGTCCTCATCTTTTTCGAATTATATGCAATCCAAATAAATTCACATTGACATGATACCTCTCAAAAATTCTCAATAATTATGATCAAATCTTATAGGTTTGCTTTTCATTCCTCTCCACTAATGTAATCTAATTACCCAACCAAAAATCAATAGGACTTTTCTTGGTTTGTAATGTAAGGCTGGGCTAAAGGTGAGATAACAGTAATTTTAAGTTCAAATCACCCATCAACACGTTGATTTCTAGGATTTAATTAGAGCCAATGTCATTATTCAATTTCACTCCTTCAAGATAATTTTTCTACTGCAATATATCATCATTCCTTCTATCTTTTCCTTTTTTTTCCTTTTTTTTTTTTTTGAATTGCTTTATGGTGGAGTTTCTCCCAAAGTCCCTCATAATATAACATGAAAATGTCCAACCCATTGAGTATCCAAAAGGCTCACTCAATTAAAAGTTGGTTAGGGAACCATAAAAGCAATTTTTTTTAATACACCCCAAACAACCATAGCAATCACCTTTTTTTTTCTTGCTTCTTTTTTTTCATACTCCATCCTTCCTCCTAAATTTCTATCAAGCTCAAATAATTTTTTTTATCCCAAAAAAAATCAACGTCTTCATAGGGCATGGGACAATGATATAATTTGATAATGGCTAGGCTAAATATATATGAGTGTCAATGAAAAATTGGGTAATAATTAAGGCTCAACGAGGTGACTAAGGATAAATAAACAGGGTTAGCTTGAAAGGCTCAATCAATCCAAAAAAATTGCCTAAATCATTTTCTTAGTTAGATATAGCTTAGGATTTCGCCTCAAGAGAAAATCAAACAAATTCTAAGATTTAGGTGAAATCTAAGAAAATCATATACTTCACATGAATGTTCTCTGGTTTTACACACAATTCAAAAATTAAGGACTTCTAGTGCTTAGTAAGTGGATCAACATAATGAAAATTAAAATTAACTCTCACATCAATTGCAAGTTTAAATAAAATTTAAATTTTCCTAAGAATCGCAAAAATTCACAATAAGAAATGCAATCACAATAGACAAAAAAAATATCCAAAAAAGTTTGTCTCTCCCCCAAACTTAAATAAAGCAATGTCCTCAATGTGAAAAATAGAAAAATGAAGAAGAAAACTCCCTGGTTGTAGGATAACTCTATAGATGACCTTGATAATTAAACTCTTGAAAGATGATTCCTAAAAAATTAACCTGGATAAAACAGAGAAAAGTTAATCTTTTTTTTTGGCAAAAAGTAAACTTAAAAATAAATAAATAAATAAACATAATTAAAATGTTTTAGTTGCCTCCCAAGAAGCGCTTGCTTTATAGTTTTCAGCCAAACTATATCAGATGTCGCTATTTTGGAGGATGAAGTTCAATGGTAGTCTTCTGCTTGTTGTAACCACCTTCAAAGTATGGCTTCAAACGTTGACCATTCACCTTAAATGTGCCATCAGTGTAACGCGTAACTTCAACTGTTCCGTATGGGAATACTTGTGTAACTGTGAAAGGACCAGACCATCGAGACCGTAACTTTTCTGGAAAAAGTTTAAGACGAGAGTTATAAAGTAAGACTTTTTGACTAATTTTGAACTCTCTTATGAATATTTGCTTGTCATGCCATATTTTTGTACGCTCCTTGTACAACTTAGAATTTTTACAAGTCTCATTGCGAAATTCCTCTAAGTCAATCTTTCTTCACTTGCAGACTGCATGTCAAAATTCAAAATTTTCAATGCCCGATATGCTTTATGTTCTAATTCCACCGGTAAGTGACAAGCCTTCCCAAACATTAGCCTAAAAGGAGACATCCCAATTGGAATTCTGAACGCTGCCCTTGTGACATCCAAAAATTTCATAGCAACTCCTGAATATACCATGAACCATGAATAGGTGATGGAAGCACCATCGGATTTCATTATAGCCATTAGACCGATGAATTTCAATAGATTAAGGCCAAGCATTTTAATGGACAATTAATTGGTTGGAAATATATCTTATGTCCATGTGTGATTAAGAATTTGTAATAGAGGATAAATTGATAAAGAAATTTTGTTCTTGGCCATGTACTTTATAAGATGGATTTTCAGTGATGTTACAAAGTTTTATGGCGAAGTGAATAAGTGTAATTAGGTATTTATATAAGTAGGAATTAAGGTGGTTTATTAGGAATAATTGTGGGCTGGGTATTTAAGGACCAAATCAGCCCAAGACAGCCCACAATTACTCACCATTCGGCCGACCAAGCCCAGCCCAAGGAGCCCATGAAGTAGTCGACCGAAGGAGGGAGAGGCCCGGCCCATTGAGCCCATCAACTTGCATGAGAAAAATGACAAGTGGCAAGAGAGATTAGCCAAGTGTCTAATGCCATGTAAATCAAATGATTGCTAATGATGAAGGGGAAAGAAAAGAGGAGGGGCGGAGTGAGTGAGGGAGAGAAAGCCGAGAGAGAGAGGGAAACCAAGCGAGCGTGTGAGAGAAGAAGAGAAAAAGAGAAAAAGGAGACCCGTTGCCGCTGTGCGTCCGCCTAGCTGCCGCCGTCGAGCCCGCCTTGTCCCACTGTCGTGCTTGCTGCGATTTTCTTTGGACTAGAGGCAAGTAGAGTCCGTTAGCCTACAATTTGCTTGCTGTGATTGTGATGTTGAATGCTGGAAACTCAAGTGAATGGTGGTAATTTTCCAAGTGAGTTGTTGCATATAGGAACAGTCCAATCTTTGGTGATTTCGTGAGCTGCATGCAATGTTCTAGTTGGAATATTGTTGGAGAAATCTTTCCAGAATATTTTGAAGCTGACAAAACGTTTCTTTCAGTCTAAAGTCTGGATGTTCGGAGACCGTCAGTTTAAAGTCTGAAGACTTTGTTCTCTCGAGACTCAAGACTCAAGACCCAAGACTTAAGACTCGGGACTCAAGACTTAAGTCTGTTCTCACTGACAGTCTTTCTAATCCAATGACGAAGGAAATCTAAAGCCGAGGTTTATGGTTGAGGATTCGATCCTATTCTCTGGAATAGATTCTTTGGTTGGATAATCATTTCGGATTCTTTAATTCTTATCTAAGATCGATTGAAGATCCGTTGGTTGACGAAATAATCTTGGAATGTTCTATTCATGGAAACCGAGATCCCGATTGTATGGGCGAACAGATTGATGGGCTATCATCGATTCCTTAAATAGCTCGGATGATCTTCTTGATTGATTCCGTCCAACGGGTAGATTGGAGGAATTCCTTTGGTAAGTGCCAACGGCTATGATGGCATGAAGGAGTATAAAAAGAAGTCGTTCTAGTTATTTTAAGAGTGTGAGTGATAGAAAAATTCCAGAGTCTGAAGATCCTTGATTGTTACTTGAGACTGTTCGAGCGAAATTGTATACAGAGAGTGATTGTACTTGGTGACACCTTGAGAGAGTGTGGTAGATCATCTACACCTAGAATTCAAGGAAGATCAACACTGTAACAGCTCTTTGATTATAGTGGAATCCAGCCAATCGGCTGTCAGTGCAGAAGAGTGGACGTAGGCTTGAATCAAGCCGAACCACTATAAACCGAGTGTTCAATTCTCTCTTTCCCTTACTTAGTCTCTCGATTGATATTTAATTCTTGCGATTGAATTTTTAACTGTTTAAATATCGTGCAAGCTTCGAGAAATTTTCTATATACCTATTCACCCCCCCTCTAGGTACTCATACTAGCAATATCAAATATCACTTTGAATTCTTGATGAAAGTTGTAGAGGACTTCTTGAAGAATAACATATCAAAATTTGAGGGAAAACTGATAAGTATTTGTTGGTGAAACCCTTTTTCTTCAAAGATACTAGATCTGGAAACTGATATGTTGATCCCTTGCGGTTCTGTGAATTTTGTGAAATTATCCAGTCTGAATTTGATCTCATGTCCTTAATAAGAGTTGTAGAGGACATCTTGAGGAGTAACATAATGAAATTTCAGGATAAACGGACAATTACTGATTCGGAAAATGATTTTTCTCTAAAAGGGATTTAATCTAGAGATTGAACAGAGGGTTAGGATGAGTTGTAATAATCATATCTTTTAATCCAGAACGAATTAGACTTTGATTTTTTCACAGGACTTTTACCTCTAGGTCTCATCTATAACATTAAAATCTCAGAATTTTCGGAGTTCATTTAAGGGCTTAATCAAAATTATTTCCAAAACTATTCAAAAGTGGTGTTGGAATTTCTGTTGTTGTGATGTATGTACCTATGTGATTGATGTGAAACTTTCTTGGCATGGTGTTCTTCATGAAATATCATTCTCTAGTTCTGGTTTACATCAAGCTAAATTTTCAGAATTTATTGAGATTTTTTACTAATTTTCCAAGAATTTTTACTAAAGAAGTGCATTCTGTTTTACCCGAAAATTGTTCTATTTTCAAAAATCAATAAATTGCTTTATGAAATGTGATATCGTAAGAGTTATGTGTACTACATATATGGTGACATTTGGCATATCATATGACATCAAAAAGGCTGGTTTAGACTTTTGACATGGTTGCATCAAATGTTAAATTGAAAATTAGATATATATATATATATATATATGGGAATATGCTTTGTGATGATGATGATACCGTCGGAAGTGTGAGCCGACGATATCCCGGAAGTGTCGGGATGCCCGGAGTGTGTGTGCCAGATGCCCGGAGGTGTGAGCCGGAGGGTCCTCGGGAGTTTCGAGATGCTCGGTGGTATATCGATACGTAATTCCAGGGGATGCCTAGTGGTATGTCGATACGTAATTCCAGAAGGCAAGGGTAACCATTTTCATGGTGAGCCTCGACGATTCCTCGTGATGCCAGGTGGGATGCGAGATGCCCGGAGTGTGTGTGCCGAATGCCCGGAAGTGTGTGCCGGAGGTGTCTTGCAACGCCAGGTTGGGTGCAAGCGATATATGAGGGATGCAAACACTGGTCCTTGGGAGAACGATGAGATCCTTTTGAATATCAAAATGGGAATTGAATCATGCACGTGTGTGTGTGTGTGTGTGTGTGCATATGGCATGTGGTATAATTGCCTATGAAATTAAGTTGATATTATTTGGCATTGAGAATGCGATCATAATGGCATTGAATGGATCTCATGAGGCTATATACATGATTATGTGGATGACATAAATCATGCGTATGGGTACGTGCATATGGCATGAGATATAATTGTCCATGAACTTGAATTGGTATTGCTTGGCATGGGAAATATGATCAGTAAGGTTGTGAATGAATCTCATGGACATATATGTATGATGGCATGGATGATATGTGCATTTCGCATGAAATTGTGATTATCTTGCCTGTTGCATTGTGTAGTTTGATAGATCTTTACTGCTGAGTGGTTGTACTCACTCCTTTGGGGACCAACATTTCAGATTGAGCGATGCCTCTAGCACCTGTCACATGTGGTACATTATATGGCTTACCATCTGATGTTGAGGTAGAGTGCACGAAGCACCCCTGTGTCGGTGTTCGTGGTCTGGTGTTTATCCGAGTTCGTGTTTTGGTCATGTATGATGTGGGCCTACCTGATGGCCCTGTAGTTCAGGAGTTCCTTTCTGTACACATTCGACGTGACGGACTGATGATGGGGATGCTGCCACCGCCACCAGCCAATGCACCGGGTTGGGTGTGATTGGAGCGTGTGACTGGTGGAGAACAACATTTTTTGGGATGGCCGACACTAGCTAATGGATTAATGTACATGTATGATGTATAGTATGGTACTTTTTTAGTATAGCCGAGCTTAGTTATAATCTTAGCCCTTTTGTTGTACCGACTCGTGAAATCCATCTTAGTTATGTAAATAAAAGTGATTCGGCCCTAAAGTACATATATATGAAAGGTTGTAATTGGTGTGTATTGTATTGTATTATTTGATTCGAGTACGGTTTAGGGAGATGCCGAGTATGCTTCCGTTATATGAACTGCGCTGGGACCGATTAAAATAATACAAACCCCCAGGTTGTATGGACCCGCTACAATTAAATGGTATCAGAGTGATTTTTCAATAAAGCAAGTGAAAGGTAAGCGAACTGTGGCGGCCCTAATGGATCGGGGGCCATTCGAGGAGTGCCACAGCCCTATAGGCCCAAAGTGCATCATCAAGTTTTATTGACCAATCTTTCCTAGAGGCATTCACTGTTTTTTTCTAAATTCTCTTGATTTCCCTATTTGAAATCTCTACTTGACCACTAGTCTGAGGATGATAAGGGGTTGCAACCTTATGCGTAACTCCATATTTACTCAAAAGTGCTTTAAATTGTTTGTTGTAAAAATGTGTCTCCCTATCACTTATGATTGCCTTAGGAGTGCTAAATCGGGTAAAAATATTTTTCTTCAAGAATTTGATCACAACTTTAGCATTATTCATTGGCAATGCTACAGCTTTTACCCACTTAGATACATACTCCATAGCCACTAAAATATATAAATTTCCTAAGAATGTGTAAAGGATCCCATGAAATCAATACCCCAAACAACAAATAATTCACACACAATAATGTTGTTTAAAGGCATCTCATTTTTTCTTGAAATATTTCCAGTTCTCTAACACTTATCACATGAAGCTACATAGGAGTATGCATCTTTAAAAAGTGTGGACTAATAAAATTCAGATTGTAAAATCTTAGTTGCAATTTGGTGGCACCAAAATGGCCACTTACCTCTCCATCATGACAATGATGTAAAATGTTTGCATTCGCTTCATCTGGAACGCATCTACTTATGACCTAATCTGCACATACTTTAAACAAGAAAGATTCCTCCCAAAAATGATTTTTAACATCAGGAAAGAATTTTTTATTCTGTTGATATGATAATTCAAAAGGAAGAACATTACTTACTAAATAATTTATAAAGTCGATGTAACAAGGAATTTTTGTGGACTTGATGAAAAAAAATTTCTCATCAAGGAACTCTTCCAAAATTGGTCTTACCTCTTCCTTTGAATTTGGAATTCTTGATAAGTGATCTGCGATTAGATTTTCAATCCTTCTTATCTTTGATTTCCAAATCAAATTCTTGCAACAATAGAATCCACCTGATCAATTGGGGTTTTGATTCTTTCTTTTCAAGTAGATACTTAAGAGCAGAGTGGTCAGAATAAATTATAACTTTTGAGCCAATTAAATAAGAACGAAATTTATCAAAAGCAAAAACTACCACCAAAAGTTCCTTTTCTATTACTAAATAATTCAATTGTGCACCTGACAAGATTTGACTAACATAGTATATAGTTTGAAAAATTTTATTCTTCCTTTGTCCCAAAACAGCTCCAACTGCAGAATCGCTAGCATCACACATTAGTTCAAAAGGTAAATCTCAATTTGGTACTGCTATAATTGGTGCTGACATTAACTTCTCCTTGAAAGTGTTAAAAGCCTGCATGCATTCAAGAAAAAAATTAAAATGAGCATCTTTTTCCAAAAAATTAGAAAGAGGTTTAGCAATTTTTGAAAAATCTTTTATAAATCGCCTGTAAAATCTTGCATGCCCCAAAAATCCTCTGACAAGTTTCATAGATGTTAGCGGAGGCAATTTTGCAATGACCTCCACTTTGGCTCAATCAACTTCTATTCTATTTTGAGAACTTTTATGCCAGAACACTATTCCTTCCTACACTATAAAATGACACTTCTCCCAATTCAAAATAAGGTTAGTCTCCTCACATCTTTGTAAGACCAAAGCCAAATTATTTAAACAAGAATCAAATGATAAACCAAAAACGGAAAAATCATCCATGAAAATCTCAATATATTTTTCAACCATATCAGAAAAAGTAGCCATCATGCATCTTTGAAAAGTAGCTTGTGCATTACAAAGACCAAAGGGCATTCTTTTAAAAGCAAAAGTACCATAGGGACAAGTGAAAGTAGTTTTCTCTTGATCTTTTGGTACAATAGGAATCTGATGATAACCCGAATATCCATTAAGAAAGTAACAAAACTCATGCCCTGCAAGTCTTTCTAACAACTAATCAATAAATGGTAAAGAAAAATGATCTTTTCTAGTAGCATCATTCAATTTTCTGTAATCCATACACACATGCCACCTAGTAACTGTTCTAGTTAGAATTAATTCATTGTTGTCGTTTTCTGAACAGTCATACCGCCTTTCTTTGGCACAACTTGTACAAGACTTACCCAAGAACTATAAGAGATAGGATAGATGTTACTTGCATCAAGTAGCTTAATTACCTCAGCCTTCACTACTTCTTGCATCTTTGAGTTTAAACGCCTCTAAGGTTGGATAGTGGGTTTATATTGTTCCTCCATCAAAATTTTATGTATGCAAATTGAAGAACCAATTCCATTGATATTGGCTATTTTCCATCCAATTGCACCCTTATGCTCTCTTAATACTCTGAGCAGTTTCTCCTCCATCAAATCTGTCAAAGAATAAGATATAATTATCAGTAAAGAAGAAACTCCATCTAAATAAGCATATTTCAAATGAGAAGATAAGGTTTTGAGTTCAAGAATTGAAGGCTCTTCAATTGATGGTTTAGGCTTTGCTATGTGTTGTCTCAACTCCTCAAATTTAGTTGCATTTTGCCTTGAATATGGTGGAATTGCCTCCATGAAATTTGTGTACTCATTTATCTCCTTATTTTGAATATCTTTGTCCCTTGGTCGAATCAAAAATGCTTCAAGTGGATTTTTAAAAATATTTTCCTGAAAAACCTTATTCACCAATTTGTCAACTGTCTTAATTCTAAAACAAGAATTATCATCATATGGATATTTCATCGCTTTAAAAATATTAAACGAAACAAGATCATCTTGAACTCTAAGAATCAACTTCCCTTGTTGTACATCAATAAGAGCTCTTCATGTTGCTAGAAAAGGTCGACCTAAGATAAGTGGTACCTCAAAATCTTCCTTCATGGCAAGAACTATGAAATCTGTAGGAAATATAAGTTTGTCAACTTTTACCAAAATATCTTCCACAATACCTCTCAGATATTTAATTGATCGATCAGCCAGTTGAAGTGACATTATGGTTGCTTTTACCTCGCCCAATCCTAATTTCTTGAAAATTGAATAAGGCATCAGATTAATACTTGCACCTAAATCACATAATACTTTTTCAAAATAAGAATCATCAATAGTGCAAGGAATAGTAAAACTCCTTGGATCTTTTAATTTCAGAGGTAATCTGTTTTGTAGGATGGCTGAACACTCCTCATTTAACTTCACAGTTTCATAATCCTCTAGTTTCCTTTTGTTTGTCAAAATCTCATTCAAAAATTTTGCATAACAAGGCATTCGCGCTAAGGCATCTGCAAAAAGAATGTTAATGTGCAATTTTTTTAAATACATCAAGAAATTTAGAAAATTACTTATATATTTTGTGCTATTGGAATCGCTGAGGGAATGGAATTAGCGGCACATATGGCTTGGGATTATTTGGAAAAAGTTTACTCTTACTTGTCTCCTTTGATTGTTTATTGATCACGTCTTCCTTGTCTCTAAAAATCTCATCTTCTCCAACTTGTTTACCACTTCTCAACGTTATAGCCTTTATATTTTCAATTGGATTTTTCTTTGTGTTGCTTGGCAAAGAACCATATTGTCTCCCTGACATCATGCTTGCTAACTGACCCACTTGCATCTCCAAATTTCTAATTAAAGCCTCTCGGTTTTGAAATCTCACATCCGTGCTTTTGATGAAGTCATAAGTTGTGTTAGCAAGTTTGGTGACTATATCTTCCAAATTGACTTTGTCTCTTCTGATTGTTTGAATCCTGGTGGTCTCATCACATTCTGATTATTCCATGAAAAATTTGGATGATTGTGTCATCCTAGATTGTATGTGTTGGAGTAGGGATTATTCTGTAACCTGTTAAAATTCCCAACAAAGTTAGAATTTTTCCTAAATTGTTTAGAAGTATTACCTACCTGACACTCTATGCTAACATGTCCTCCACCACAAAAATCACAAGTCAAATTCTGGATTTTCATGGCTGAAACACTCATGTTATCTAGCTTTTTGTTGAGTGCTTCAAATTGTGCAACAATTGCAGCAAATGCATCCACTTCGTGAACTCTGCTAATTTTTCACATTGGTAGTAGATAACTATTGGACGCCATCTCCTCTAATAGATTGTAGGCTTCTTCTGGTGTTTTATTATTTAGAGTTCCTCCTGCAATTGCATCAATCATAGAACAGAGATTTGTACTAGAGCCATTATAAAAAGTTTGTACCTGCATCCATACGAATAGTTCGTGATGTGGGCATCTCCTAAGAAATTCTTTGAATCTTTCCCATGCTTCATATAATGATTCATTATCTATCTGCATAAAATTAGTAATATCATTACGCATCTTCGCAGACGTTGCAGGTGGAAAAAACTTACCAATAAATTTTTTAGCCGTATCATTCCACGTAGTGATTGATCCTGCAGGAAGAGAAGAAAACCAACTCTTAGCTTTGTCTTTAAGAGAGAATGAAAATAATGTCAATCTAATAGCATCATCTGGCACTCCATTATATTTAATGGTGTCACAGATTTCAAGAAAAGCATCAATCTGAGCGTTTGGATCATCGCTTGGTAGCCCACTGAATTGCACTGATTGTTGAAGCATCTGAATGAGTGACGGCTTGATCTCAAAGTTGTTTGCTTGAATTGCAGGTCTTATGATACTTGATGTGGTGCCTTGAACTGTTGGCATAGCATAATCTCTTAAGAGTCTACGTGGTTTTTCATTCTCACCGTCTGCTATCTTCTTAGCGTGATTTCTTTGTTTTCTCAGTCGCCTTTTGAATGTACACTCGATGATCAAGCTCAACAAGTTTCCCTTGTTGGCTACGTGTCATAAATCGATGTACACCCTAAGAAATAAAACAAAACGAAAGCTAGATTAAACTTAGAATTATCTGGTATCAATATTACTTAGTATTAAACAAATAATCCCCGGCAATGACGCCAAAAAATTGTTTGTAAAATTCTAAACGCAAGTGAACATATTGAACAAATAATACAATGATAAGAAAGAGTATCGTCCTACAGAGATCGATAATTAATAAACTAATTAAATACCAAAATAGATTAATTCTAAAATTTATTTAACAGATCAAAATATAATTTAGAATAAATTAAAAAACAAAATTTGGAGACTAAATGCAGTAATCAATCAAATAAATATGTTGGAACATCTAATTTCATCATAATCACTAGATATGAATTTTAAATTATTATGGGTACAAGAACGATATCAAACATGTGATAGTGAAATTTTCTAATCAATTTACTATCCTATCTCTAGGTATAATAAACCTACGCAGTTTATTAATTCATTATATCTCTATGTAAATTAAAATAAACATAAGTGCATTAAAAATTATGAATATTCTCAGCTTACAATGAGCCTTTTAGATCACCTTATCACCAAAAGTTACACAAATAACGCGGTATATCTCTATCTATGTTTAATTCATGATTATGTATTATAATAAGCAATTGCATATTATCACTTCCCATTATTCAAATTGTGGCTAGTCACTCAAAATATTATGCACAATAATATATAACTCATATGAATGAAATCAATTGCAAAACATAAAAATAATGAAATTCACATCATCATGGTTAGACTACATCATTGCCCTAACAAAAGAAAATTAGAACATAGTAAAATAAGAAACAAAAATATATATCAAACTCAGCATCTCGAATCAAAGAACAAAAATTATGTCACTGCTTTTGTCTTCTCTTCAAAGTACTTGAAAAACTTTCAAAACAATGAAAAATGATCTAACAAAAACCTAGCTACCTCCTCAGGCTCTCAATGTTTTCTTATTCATAAAATATATCCAAAATCCTTATTTCCAAGCACTTGCACATAAAATTGGGGAGTAAATCAGAAGATCTTTGATTTGATATCTATCTCTCAACGCTTGCAGATAACATTAGAGAATAAAATCAAGGATTCCCTAATTTAATATCCATTTTCCACTGCTTTTTTATTTGAATTCCTGATTTTTGCCATTATTTTGCTTATCTTCTCTATATCTCATTATTCTGCATAAACAAGGAAAAATCGAATAATCAGAAGGAAATCTAAATATTTTCCCATAGATATTGCATTATTTGTTGCCTAAAATAGGTAAAATAAATCTATTTTTATAGAGTTATCACATGACTTGGTCGAGAGAGGACCCCCTCCCTCCCTTCTCACGTGTCTCTCAATGCGTTCTCAATGTGGCCGTGTATGGAATTGTGTGGCCCCCCCTTCTGATCGAAAGAGAGCGCCCCTTTTATATGCAAAGGAAAAAAGAAAAACAAAATCACATATTGCATGGTCAAGACACGATTTCTTTTTCAATTTCCTTCCACCTTTGACCATGCAAAAATTGTAACCCATCTGCATCCTTTTCTTTCCTTTATATCTTTTTCTTTCCTACAAACAAAAGAATCGGTCACCACACGTTTACATTCACAGGATCAGCAAAAAATTCTTTTCCATTGGATCATCCAACAACCCAAAGATTGACCAAATATTGCCAAAAGTTCTTGATCGTAATCAAACTTTCCCGATTCCGAATCTTGCAAAGATGAGCTTGCAATATCTCCTCCATTCTCCTGTCCTTATTGAGAATATATAAATAGATTACACGAATATACAAAAAATCCACCATCTTATCATCAAAAATATTATAACGCCATTCCTCATAAGTTAATTTTCGATCATCAGAAAATAACAAGCTCTGGCTAATTCCCTCTCTTCATGGGCTTCGCCCAACTCATCAAATTATAGCTTAGAACCATCAATTCAAACCCATCTGTCACCGGTCCAATGCAATAATGAAAAAAAAGCTACGCAATTTAATTCTTTTTTTTTGGGGGTTAAAAATTAATCTCGAATTTTCTATGCAATAAATGATTGGATAGCCAAAATTTAGGTGTCAACACGCCCTTTGTTTCTAGTGTTATGATGTTCAATCTCCAGCGTAAGGAATCACATGATCTCCAATTGATAATTTCCTCAAGTTCATAAGAAAATTTATGTGAAGTGTCAATCCTTCAACAAATCAGGAGTTTTATAAATATAATTCTAAAGTCTAAAGCTACTGGAATTGTGAAGAACAATCATTACGGAATAGCAACCTTCATGAATTGCGGTCAATTCAAATAGCTGCTTCAACAAATTGAAAAACTATCAATAAGAAAGGCATTAACAGCTCCTGCAAATCAATGCTACATCATTAGATCAACTTGTTGTCCACTGAGTCAATTAGTATTGAATCATGCCATAATGTGCCAGCGAGGAATGTCCATCCTTCCAGCGTAGTCTTGACACCAAAACTCTCACAAAGCAATCACAACGTCCAGTTCTGCATTCATCTTGATGACAAAACAAATAGTCCATTTTACACGGTCACTTCATTCATATCTCACATCAGGACCACCTGCATATCCAGTAGTCTTTAGTTTAAATGTCCCATATCAAAAGGCCATCTCTTCTTTTATCCTAGTTAGCATGATCTTGCTATTCCAAAGGTCCAGAACAAGCATCAACGCCTTGCATGGCATAAAAAATCTAAAGCTTGAATGAACATAGGATAAAATGAGAAGCTAATTTTTCTAGACAAGATGAATTTGATCAACATTTCAGCCCTTGGTCAAAATTGACACGTAAATTTGATTAAGGAATCCAAAATGGCCAAGGAATCTTGTGAAGAAATATAGTAATGGATCAAAAACATGTGAAAGATTTAACATGAAAAGAATCATTAGGAGACTGAGATGACTGAAGTTTAAGGGATTTCCCAAAGAGTACATATGGCTTATTTGAGACAATTGTTCTTTAAGCTGAGGATACTGGTGGATAATATGAAATGGAAAGACTTTGCCTAAGGGAGTAAATAGAACTAAATAGATTTAAAAGAAGGAATCAAATCATTCTTCAAAAGTATCACTCCAAGACAAGTGTAAATCATATTTGCTAGTGATAGTTGTCTCGACCTATCTTTTCTGTTCGAAGGGGAAAAGACATGAGTTTAGGTGTATTGCCTAAAATGTGATATTACAACCCTCAATTAGGCGTGGACTTTTCCAAGCTCATAACTTGCGTGATGTTATGGTATTCAATTTTAGCTTTAATTGGCACTAGAAGATTTTTCTAATAAGGAGCTGCCACTAGAGAATTTAAGGTCGGGGATTTGATTGTACTAATTAATTAACTAGTGCTCTTTTGGTATCTAAACTTATTCAATCCAAGAAGATGTTTGCCAAGCAATGTTGGTTGATTTTAAGTTTATCAATTAACATGTGGGGTGATTATGCAGATGCACAATCATTGAAATAACAATCATCAATTAAGGAAACATTAAATAAATTAAACAAGAATCTAACGCTCAGAGATAAGAGAAATCCCATTCCCTACTAAGCTAAAGGGAACTTATTGAAAGTGCGCAATCAAAGAATAGGAATCTAGCATTTTTTATTATCAAGAACTTGTTCCATATTGAAATCCTATGGTAAAACTCTAAGAACTTGTTCGATTTTGAGCATAATTTTTTATTATCAAGGATTTTCACACATTTTAAGAAAAAACTACTCAAACACTAATTTTTAAGCTTATTCCTAATTTTTTAGAGGAAAATATAATTTTTCGGAATTTTTAATTTTTGAAGTATTTTTTGTAAAAAATATTTTTCCGAAAATAGTCTTCGGGTTGGGCCATGGACACAAAATTGGGTTCTCAACGCAAACAAACCAATTAAATTTAAACCCAGCCCGGGCTCATTAAACCTAAACCAAGCCCAATTCATAGCAAGCCCACTTAAGCCTACGTTATCCTCCCTCACGCCCGCCCTCTTCTTTTTCAGTATAACGTGAGAGGAGAGAGAGAGAGCACGCCCAAACATGCCCGAAGCTCACCATGCCGGAACATCAACAGGGGCTTCCC
This sequence comes from Eucalyptus sideroxylon, assembly GCA_014182405.2. Classification (NCBI taxonomy): domain Eukaryota; kingdom Viridiplantae; phylum Streptophyta; class Magnoliopsida; order Myrtales; family Myrtaceae; genus Eucalyptus; species Eucalyptus sideroxylon. The sequence goes on along the minus strand of CM024550.2, from coordinate 5,892,021 downwards.
TTCACATCACACCGAAGCATCAGAGGGGCACAAGAAATTTGAGAAAGTTTAATCAAGACCGAGAACTGGAGCGCTGGAACACGAACGCCCATCACCAGACCGATTGACCATCAATTTTCGCCTCTAACGCCAGCCGATTAACACCCATACACCCATAGCAAATCAGCAACCAACGTCCCACGTCCCAGTCGATCTTTACCTCGACTCACCGTTGGAAAAGCAAATCTACTCCCGATGACTATTGTCACTCCGGCCAGTCATAGCATTCAACGGAAAAGACCCAATACGCACACACAAAAGACACATCAAGCAACGAATCAAAGAAAAACTACAAGCCGCATCTAAGGACCAACGAACGCCCAGAATCAACCCAAAATCAGAGGAGGCCTAAGCGAAATTTGGTTAGAGCATTTCTTTGAACAGATGGTGAGCAGCGAGTTGGGGAGCAAGTTTTCACCTGTTCGGTGCTCGAGCGCACACCCAAACTCACAAGTAATCAATGAGCAACGTTCGGAATCAACAAAAACAACTCATTCAGGTCCAGCACTAGCAAGAACTAAAGAAATCAAGACAAGACAGAACAATAATATAACTCAAATTTGCATGGAATAGTCATTGATGGTTTATCCAGGATGAACAATCTTATTTGATGGCTCATGAGATTTGACGTACTTAGAAAGCATTCTGATCATTGTCAGCATTATGCATAATGTCAGACTCTTGGATCAGCTTCCCTTTCCTATTGTCACTGAATATGATTAAATTTGACCTGATTATTCTATAAAAAGGGAAAGGAGACAAAAAGAAAAAAATTATCGACTTTTTCCTCCCCTATTTCATCAGAAAATTTGAAAATTTGGATATTAAGCATTACAGACCCAAAATAAAATATACAAATTAAAGAAAAGAACTAGCAAACCCGGTTCGTAAAAAGTTTCAATTTAAAGGAAAATATTTCTCTTTTATTTTGTTGAAAGTATGGTTTGTAAAACTAAGGTTTTCAATCCATCATTTTGTACCTTTTTAAAAAAATAATCCATCTTTTTATTCAGCGATTAAATATTAAACCTCCTCTAGCGAATGTTGCTAATATCAAATTGTCAATACATTAGCAATAGAAAATTTTCAGATGACAGAAAATAAATCTTGTAATGAAAGAAGTTGGTAACTTACTACTTTCATTAACTTTTCTGTAAATATATTATAGTGCGACGCCTATAAATCTGAGAAAAGTTGGTTGCTAACTATTTTATTGGGACATTGGTAAAAGTCATTTTAAGATTTGTATTTTACTAACCACACTCGTAAAGTTAACCCCCCCCGGGGGGCGGGGATCCAAAGCACGATACACCTGAAGCATTTGGTCAACTTCCACGGCCAGCATCTCCATTCCTTGAACTACTCAGACAAAAGTACGATAGCGGCTATCAAAAAAATAAAAACGGTCTAATCAAGTAGGAAATGCTGAAAACGGTCTAATCAAGTAGGAAATGCTGATGAAACTGGCAACACATCTTGACAATGAATAGTGTGACCTGATTTATTTACCTTTGACTTATACCCTCTATCTCCACATAAACGTTTTTCTTCAGGCCTCGAACAGGAAGAAGATTCTCACACCATCCATAGCGCAATTTTCGTAGGTTATCGAAGTACGAGCAGTCTGGTAATTTTTGGAGTGATGAGCACTGATGGATCTCCACTACTTCCAAGTTTTTCAATCTCTCAATGCATTCGATTTCGACTAGATTTCTGCAATATACGATGTTTAAGTACCTCACATATGGTAATTGCGAAATGTCCAGTCTTCTAAGGAATTGACAGCCCACTATAGTCAGCTCTTCCAAGTTTTTCAATCCGTCAAGAACAATATTATCATTCGATGGCAGAGCATCTTCCCCCCCTAAATCAATAGACAAGTGTCTCAAAGACTTCAGCTGTTCAAGGCCGACAAGGTTGGACAACTTCTCGCATTCCTCTATTCTTAGTTCTTCTAATGATTTTAATGCTTCTAGACCCTTGACTTTTACCAGCTCACTGCATTCGATGAGAGCTAAATCCCTTAGGAATTCCAGACTTGAGAAACTCGGCAACTCTTCCAACTTTTTACAACGGCTGACATAAAGCACCAATAATCCTGGGGGGAACTCTGGCATGGATTTCAGCAATGGACACTCACCAACATCGAGTACTTTTAGATGGATTAGGTGAGAAAGTCGAGGCAACATGTGATCCTGACAGGTGACTTCTAGAGACGTTAAAGAGGTAGGAAGCGCTGGTAGTGAATGAAGTTCTGTACATCCCAATAAGTAGAGGTGTTGTAGATGAGGTAGCTTACTCAAACTTCGCGGCAGTGATCGAAGCATCTTGCAATTTGCTAAACTAAGTTCTTCAAGATAAGAAAGGTTATCAATTGCGTCAGGTAAGCCAGAAACGAGCGTGTCATCTAATTGAAGGATCCTCAATGAAGACAGCTCATCTATATGAAATACCCCTTTTAGTTTGTTGCAGCCCGAGGCATGTATTTCTTCAATTTTGCCCCACTTGCGCATGGTACTAGGTAAAGTTGTCAAATTCACATTGTCAACAATTCTCAAAATTTTCAAGTTTTTCAAATTCCCAATGGTTTCGGGTAAATCCCGAATATTTGTCTTTGACAAGTCCAATTCAGTCAACCACTGTAACTTCCCAATTGAATTGGGAATACGAAAGGAATCACCCTCTCTCTTTAATGATAGGCGTTGCAAATTCACAAGGGATCCAATATTCTCTGGAAGTTCACTTAATTCATCACAATCTGTCAAGTCAAGGATCAACAAATTTACTAGATGGCCGATTGAGTCGGGAAGTTCATCTAATGATGTGCAACCACAGGCATCAAGTTTCTTCAGTTTCTTCAAAGAACCTATAGATGGAGGAATTTTCTCTATAGCAGTGTCGCCTATTATAAGTTCTTCCAATTCTTCCAATTTGCCTATTTCTCTGGGTAAGTTCCTGAGCTCATAACAAGACCTCAAGTTCAAGTGAATGAGGCACTTGATATCTCCTATGGAAGGGTCGATTTCCTCTAAGCCATGACAATTTTCCAGTATTAGTATCTCTAAACTTTTAAATTCAGAGAGATTAGGGATTCTCTCTAAAAAAATGCACTCAGAAAGATTGAGAACTTTCAACCTCTTCATCTACAAGAAAGAAACATGTTCCAAGATTAGCAGTTGGAAATAGAATGATTCATCATCAAATGTAACAAAAGAGAAAGCATTTCTCATCTTTACCTCGATTGAATTCCATCCTCCCCATTCTTGACTAATTTCATTACATGATAAATCAAGTATGAGTAATTTCTCCAAATGAACATTAGTCTCCTTGAAAGAGCTAGGACATTCTTCCCACTCTAGCCATCTTAATTCCGAAAGTGAATCCTCAAAATCTCCATCAAAATCCACTTTACTCAGATGAAGGAACTTCAAGTAAGGCATTCTTTTGAAGCTTTTTCGCTTCATGAACATGTTTGAGCCATTTTCGTCCAAATGTAGTGCCTCAATATATCTATTTTCTTCCTACAAAAAGAAAATTAAGGATATTAATTATCAGCACAGGGCATTCCCTAGTCTTGACATGAATAAAAAGTGTCATTAAACAAGGAATAGCATACCGCCCAACCACCCTTTGTTAGCATACGTCTACATGCTACTATGGCCAATGCATTTTCTCTCCACTTACAAAGTATATGTGATCTTTTTATAACTATACAATCATGTTGTATGTCAATTTTCACTTGCATGCGTTAGTGATCTCATGTAAAATTCCTCCATGAAAATAGTCTATGTTTCTTATAGGTTTTTATATTAAATTCTGTAACACACGTAGCATCGAATTCCAAGTATTCCCTCCACCGGAGTACTTGCGGTTTCCCTTTGCAATTGTGAGAACCGTTACACTTCTGGACGAAAAAAAATATCCAATCGGATTTAATACAAGCATTTATGCATTCATAAAGCACGACAACTTATTTCCTTTCCGTTCATGTAACATTGTTCATTTTGGCATATGGCTGAATGGAAATGAAAATGTTTGGCCGTTTTTTCTCTAGAAGCGCAACTCAGTGTATTTATTTCTTTTTCAATAGACGATTTTTGTGTAATTGAAGCAGCATCTTTTCGTTTCATCGAAAAAAGTATAAACTTTCAAATTAAAACGCAACTAACTAAGAGAAGAATAATTGACAAAGCCTCTCTTTTTTAAAAATTGGTTAATAATAAATAAATCACATTGCGGGCAATAAAAATACTCATTATTTAGTGCACAAAAGGCTATAAAAGTAGGTTAACAAAAAGTCACAATTAAACAATCACATTAACGATGTGCATCTATATTGAAGTTCATTAGTCTTTCTTTTCACCTTTAGGTATTGTCCTTTCATTATATGCCCTTTTACAATTCCATACGGGCGTCTCTCTCTTTCCCCAATTATCACTTTATTTGCATTTTGCGTGACCAAAACTTTCCAGAAATCCACAGATTGCTAGAGAAGAAAGAAATTGAGGAAGGCAAGTTGAGCTTGACTTTTCAATTTTGAAGATTCAAGCTCGAAAGGATCAACACGAGTCCTAAGATGAGCGCACTGGTCAATCAGCCATCCTTCAATTTGCCCCAGTTGAATGATATCAAGCAGGTAATCTTCTATTAGAGTTTTTATTTTCATCCCAACAGTTTTATTTTCTTACTCATATCATAGCGTCATTAGAATTTTTATATCAATTGCAAAGAGCCAACAATGAAAGAGACTGATTGCTTCTTTCACATTTTTGCATGCGCAATAGCATGGTGAGTTTTAGTAAGCATGATTGCAAGACCAAAATTATTGTCTCATGGAATTGAGTGTGATTAAAATTAAATAATCCTGACGATCTAATACTTTAACAAATTATCTTCATGTATTTCCTTTGTTCTTTGATTTGGTCAATCTTTGCTGTAGTGAAAAAAGATTCTTTTGGTGCCGGTTTGCCATGAGAATCAAGATACCAATCAGCCTGATCTTACGAATTTGTTAGTGCATTTGTGCATTCACCTGTTCATATGAAAAACTATGAATAGGTATACCAGGTTAGCGATCATTATTATTATTTTCCTATTTTTCCATTCTCTCATCTCTTATTTTCTCCTCCAATTATTTTATTTTATAATTTAAGACTCCACTTGTTTCGCGAAAAATCAACAATTTAGAAGTATTTTCCTAAAAACAATCACTTATATCGTTTACAAAAATTAATAAACGAAAAATATTATTATTGTCCGTGAAAATATTCAAACATAAATTACTGTCCATGATGAAAATATTTCTTATTCACTAAATTAAATCAAGCAATACAAGTGATTGTTCTTTAGGAAGATAATTTCCAAATCATTCATTTTCCATGAATCAAGCAAAGCCTAAATATTTTTTCTTATCTCCCATAATCCTATCAAATCTAACATCTATTATCAAACGACAGTATTCTCTTTGACCATGTGTGGGCGCCTGAAAGGCTTGATAAGTCCTTTTGAAAAAAGGCTCGCTCATTACATAATAAAGGTGGATATTGAACTACACTAAGTGGAAATAAATTGAAAATGACTAAGATATGATTTCTTTTACCTTTCACTAGTCCGTCACTTACTTCCTTCAATCATTTACTTTTCATATTTTCATCGAAAATTACTTTGTCTAAACATGTGCAATATCCTGTTTCAGATGTTAATTCGTTTATTTTACTCGTAATTTATTGTTGTTCGATTTTGCACAATGTTTATTAATGCTGAATGCACAACACGGGTACAAACACCAGCATATAATACGAAAGCAGGGTAAACTAGCCTTATGTTACTGCACCACGAGTGGAAATACTGTTAGTTCTCACCTTTCATATGAATAAACATGATCGATCCATGTACACATGCAAAGCTCATAAATAAATCAAATACACCTTAATTATGCCACTTACTCTATAATTAATGTATCTTGAACAGTCTTCCAACATTATATTATCTCATTATTAATTTGACTATAACTTGGTCTAAATGACAATAAAAAAAAAAATCTAAATTTGCAATTGAAAATTTTAATTTTAATTTTTAAAGTGTATTAGTCCTATAAGTGACAATAAATTCTTATTTTCCATTAATTATAGAGTGAGGGTCATCCAATTATGACGTGCTGTTTCAAGTTAGTAGCTGAGCAATTATGTTAGTAACATATACATTTCTAGATTATTTAAAAAAATTGATAAATTTCAAGGTGCTTCTTCAATTATATAATAAAATTACCTGGGTAATACAATTAAAACCAATTTTTTTTATTTGCATTTACATCATCATATTGCATTTCCGTCATAAACATGCATAAGAAATTCTAGAAAACAAATTGTATAAATTATTTATACATATAAAATCACTACATAAGATCTTACTACTTTAAATTGAATAAATTCTTGAGTCGTAGCCAATAGTTATATTTGAATAAGTAAATCTCCAAACCTGGGTGACGCTGGGATTTTCAACTTGCAATGTAGTAAGAAGCACTGAGAAAATGATGTTAAGACAGCCAAAGAGCAATATAGACAGAGCTAATAATACACAATTTTAATACCCCTTTTCAGTGCCTTTTTTTATGCATCAAGAAACAAACTTTTCATGAACTAAATGCCAAAATTGGATGTAGCTTTTACCAAGAAAATGCTAAGAACATGTTGACACTGGTCAAAGATCTAGAGTAAAAGAACAATGAGAATAATAATGAGGGACTACCATTAGAGAACATGGGAGAGACCAATAGTAGACATAATTGTTACCTTGCTTCGTTGGATTATTATTGCTTTCTCGTCCCATAGTCTGCTACATTTCCAAGCCTTCTTATTTGCTGGACAAGCGATAGCTCTGCCTAAATCTCTTAATTGATCGTGCATTCTCAACTCATTGTTATCATCAATTTTCATTAATGAAAGTTCAATCATTCTTTCCAAACCAGAATCTACATAATATTGGAGATCCTCCCACAAGTAGGTGGCAAATCTTTTGTTAATTCCAATGAAAAAGCATGCTATATCTAGAAACATTTGTTGTTCCTCATATTCTAATGAATCATAACTTATCCTCAACTTTTGTTGTACGTCTGTATGAGGCACCTTCCTCAATTTCTGCAGTGTCTCTGTCCATATGCTTTTATGTTTTCCTTTGAGAAATGAACCTATAATCACAAGAGCTAAGGGAAGCCCTCTTGTGATGTCAACAATATCACTAGAAAGATCCAGGAGTTCCGTTGAAGTTTGTCCCTGTTGGAATGCATATCTTTGAACAAAGCCAAAGAGTTCATGTGATTCATTTCTTCGAGTTTATACTCTTTATATTCAGACTGCAAGAGGGCCTTATCTCGACATGTAATTATAATCCAACTTCCTGACTCGAAATTACAACCTCCAATCAAATTATCAATATGGTCTCGACGATCCACATCATCAAGTAAAATAAGTACCTTCTTTTTGTTAGAAATTTCTTGGATCGTTCCAATCTGAGAGACATCCTCACTATGGCCACTTATTTTTGCTAAATTTGATATATGAAGAGACTGGACATGCTTCATACCCTTGATTTTAATTGTTTCTCTAATATCATTAAGAAAGCTATGGTACTTAAATTGGCTAGAAAGCCTGTTATAGATGATCGTAGCCAAAGTTGTCTTACCGATTCCGCCGATTCCATAAATCATGATAATTTGAGCTTCAGAAGAAGCAGTATTGGCTGGTTTCATAGTTCGACTATTTGCCAAATTCATGACCCTAGCCACATGTTCATCAATACCAACCAAGTCCTGAGGAAGAGATGGTAGAAAATCATGTAGATGGTTGCTCATTATTTTCTGTACGAGCTCTATCACTAATTTTCCTTCATGCCTGTCAAACAACACAACATGTGAGAACCCATTAATGGCGCCAGGAAATAAGGATTAAGAATGATAAATAGGAAAGTTGTTCTTCTGACAGGATACGTTAAAACAAGGTAAACGACGTACCCATTATAATCTTTCTCTGATTGGATAACTGTAGAAGTGACTAATTCTCTAAGAGCTTCCCGCCCTTTTCGCCTGATCTCTTCGTCGTCAAATTGACTGTTGTTGAAGGCATCTCCAAATTCCCCCCGCATGTCTTTCACATCATCGGGTGTCACCTTGTAGAGCACAGGATAGACTTTTTGTTCTCCACTATTCACGCACTCCATTATCTGGATGATCTCGCGAAGGCACCATTTGCTAGCAGCATAATTTTTTGAGATAACTGGGATTGAAACTTTAGAGCACTTGATGGCACTAAAAAGATTTTCGGGAATTCGCTTGCCAAGGTCGAGGCTCACATCATCTCTGAACGCGAAATTTGGAAGGTGCCGGCCCATTCGTACAAGTTCATGGTAGAGATAATCAACCAAGCCTTTGCGAGTATCAGGACCTCTAAAACTCAAAAATACATAGTAATTGTTTCCAATCACATCGTCGTACGAAGCAGGACGCTCAGAATTCGCTTTGGACTCTGACGGCTCATTGATCTTCTCGCGCTTATCCGATGGTGTTGGTCGCTTCGAATTGGTCGAGCTCGAAGCTTCAGCATCTGACTTGCGTTTCCTATCTTCCATTGCAGTGCACGCTCTCTCTCTCTCTCTCTCTCTCTCTCAGAGACGCGACGATTATGGAAGGGTTTGAGCAGGGAATAATTTCTGGGCTATCTCTGCGTCACACTTATAGCGGGGCAGGAAAAGAGGAAGAAGGGAAAGTGGGAGGCAAGGCATGATTCTCGACTGTTATGTATATTTTAATCTCTCACTGTACGTTGGTCGTTTCAAGTATTTCATACGTTCACACGTCGAATATGGAGATAACTTCAAATTTGACTAAAAGCAACTCAGTCCTTGCCTTCTTGTGGTCCTCACTACCATTGGCCTTGACAACCTTCCCCCTTGTTCCCATTGACTCTCAGGAGTCTCCAATTTTGTCGCGAGTTGAGAATTGCGCTCAAATGGATCCTCCAACTCATGAATTATGTCCCGAATTGGACGTTACACTTCATATACGTGCCTCTCCCAATATTGTTAGGATTTCTTCAGTGACCGCAGTAAGTATACTTGCTAAGTAATCAATCAATCGAGAGAAAGAAATTTACATTTCCTCTTAACTGTTCATATGTAGTGCAGAATCTTATTTGGTCATCGCAGCATTTGTACTGTTGTGTTAAATGGATATGGATGCAACATGCTCTCATGGGAGTGGGATTTTTACTTTAGGTAATGAACTTTCATCACACATGAGCATTCTAAAACAATAAGATAAAACAGGCCTGTTATATCATTGATAGGGAACAAAATTAAATTTCTTCGACCCACCAGCGAATAAAGTCGGTTCCTTGCATTATCACATGAAAGATAGTGAAAGATATGTCAATCGGCATCCATTATTTAGACAAATTTGAGTCACACGTCGCAGTCAATTTACAGGATTTTTCTTTTTCTTTTTCTTTTTAACAATTGTATTCTCTATTTAACATAGAATTTATTATTTAAAAAAATTATTATTGACCCTCACCCCTTTTAAGGATGTTCATCTAGAATTTATTAAATGCGTCTTGAACTATGGATTCAAAATCAAACTCGGGCTCCATATCCTCTTCCATTTTTGTTCATGATCTGATTAATTTTAAGTGAATTAAAATGAGAGAGAAATCAAAAGATAAGAGGGGGAAACATCAATTCTTCTTTTCCCGAAACCGTACCCACGACGGAATCGCCACCCCCGCCGCGACGTATTCGTTGGACCATCCTAGTATTTTTTTATTATTATATTTTTCGATTTTCCGAACTTTTCTGTGGGCCAGAACGGGAAATTCGGGAGCGGAACTATGCAGTCACAGGTGACGCATGACTCATTATGCGGCATGAGCAAGAGTCTGACGTCAGATTTCGTTTCACATTTTGATCAACGAAACGGCTTTTAAGACTCGCACACATCGGCTTAGATCTAAATGGTATTTCATTTTATAATCTTAATTCATAGCTCTAAGAAATTATGCTTTCTCTTTTTCTTTTTTTTTTTAAGTGCGAACAGATTAACAATGTAGGTGTGAAAGAACAACGACAGGAGGAAAATTAAGATAAAAAAAAAAAAAAATAGCCCCATATTACACTTTACATGTCACAGGTAGGGTCGTATCTCAATTAAATCTGAATGAAAAATGACCAAAATCACTTCATTTGCAGTAAATTTAGTGAAGGATGATGAACCGTAATTTCGTGATTAGAGTCACAAGCAATGCATTTGCAACATGTGATTACCTTCGCACTACATCGGTCGGTGGCTTTTCCTATCTCATGGATCGGAGACCTTAGTCACTTTCCCCATCCGTCCATACCGCTCTTCTTTCCGAGCCTACAAAGCCTTGAGCCTCTTCTTTTTGGCGTGTCAACCTGAAACACGCTAGTTGTCTCCAACTGTTCAAAAGAAAAAAAGAAAAAGGAAAAGAGGCTTAAAGCACCCCCATCAATCAGTACTTTCCTCAAATCGTCAGCCTGAAGTTTTGTCCGAGAAGCCTTTATTCACTCTTAAGGCATGTTCGTTTTTAATCTAAATAGGGTATCATGTTCTTTTGTTCTCCTAAAAAAAAAAGAGTATAGAAATTTATTTAATAAATTTTTTATTTTTGAGAATAAAAATTTATTTTTTATTCCTAAAAATAAATTTGGAATAGAATTAGAAAGTAAAAAAATAAATAACTTTTTATTTTTGAAAACAATTTCTAAAATTAGTTCCAATTTTTTTCCTCAGTTTTCTTCTCTTCCTCTTCCTTCCTCTTCCCTTTGGCTAGTCGTCGGCCTCAGCTATGGCCGACGACCTCCAGAAAGCATTGCCAGCCCTGTTATACCCGGCGAGCCGAGCCATAGCGAGGCTCGACCTTGCCCATATTTGGCGAGGCTCAACCTTGCTCATATTTGGCGAGACTCTTGCAAGCTTGCCCAGCAAGTCAGCCATCGACCAGCTACAAAGAAGAAAGAGGAAGAAGGAAAAAAAAAAAAAAAGAAAGAAAAAATGAAGAAAAATATAATAAAAGTATTAAAAATTTAAAAAGAAAAAAATTAAAAATTTTACCAAATGCATTTATATCTCGATATTAGAAATTTTGGATAGTTACCGAGCGCATTCTTTTACTAATAAATTATTTCCCGGAGTATAATTAGTAAAAATCATTTCTGATAAAAAATTATTATCCAGAGTAAAATGGTTATCAAATGCACTCTTATTCAACAAATTTTGTGCAACATGCGCATCATCGGATCAAGAAATTAACAAGAGATACAATAATTCTTGTCTCGACGAAAACAATTATTAGAAATCAACGTCTACTTCTCAAGGCTACTGTGTAGGAAACGGTAAGTGGTAATAGTAGGGAGCTATTTGGGAGACGTATGATAGATTCTTTCAAAAAAAAATGAAGAGGAGGAGCTACTGAAGTAATCAGTGAAAGCGCAGGTTCTTTCAAAGTTTTTGGGCTCCAAGCTAAGGAGAAAAAGAAAGACTTGCCTCATCCGTGCGGGAAAAAAACAAAAAGATATTCGCTTCGCTCCAAGTGTTTCGGTGTGTCATGTGTGAATAACAATCTTAATAGTAAGTACAAGTTTTCACTAATCATAAATTGTGTGTGATAATTGTGCGACAACTCTTTTTTTGTGTGTTGTATTCATACTACATTTTTAGTTAAGTATGTCCCGATCCGAGTTGCTCATTATAATTTTCTCGAGTTGCCACCACCGTCCTTCTGTACCCATGAGTGATAAATGATGTAATGAATTTCGCTCCTAGGTTACCTCCAGATGATTTTTCAACCAAACCATCAACGACCTTTTTTTTTTAAAATTAAAAATTTGAAGACATGGTTTTGCAACGCTCATAGTTCAAAGATCGGAAAGCAGGAACAAGATATGTATGGGTAGGCAGGATCACATGCATCGTACCAAATGCCATGTACGTCATACTAGTGAATGTTTTTCGTATTTTGAACCAATTATCATATCGAAAAAATCACCCAATCAGTCATAAACTTATTATATGAATATCAATTTAGTCTTAAATTTTATAATTTTATTAATTTAATGTTAAACCTTTATGCAGTATTCTAATATGGTGTTTATGATCAATTTTTGGTGGAAACCACTAGAAATAACTAAATCACTGCATCAATGATTCTAGATAGAAATTGGCCATAAAGGTTACATTGAGATCTGGCACAAAAGTTTATATGATTAAGTTGATAAAATTGTTATATTCTAGCGAGATTGTTTTTGGAAGTGATGCGTGATGCAATGGTAGGGATACGACAATACTGCTGAAATTATTGAAGCCTTTGTGAGATTTGCTCTTTGGAGTCATTGTGAAAATGTGGAATGCATTCGTACAGGTGGGCCGACACGCACTGTCCATGAAAGCTCGGTCTGTGGCTGGCATGGATGGAGTACAAACATGAGTTGGAAAAGCAATTTAAGTGGAGAATTATTGGGGGGAGTGAGAAGGGGGATGCACTTTGCTTTGTCTACATCATGGCTTGACCATCATACGCATTTTGTGGACCATCTCTTGAGATCTTTCCCCCGATGGGGGCCAAGGAATGTTGTAATTATGGTTAATGGATCAACGAATGTCAATAAATTAAGATACGTCTTTTCTATTTACGTATCTCTTTTGGATTCATGAATTTCTTAAACTTTTCCGTTCATGTATCTATTGAATTCATGAATTTTCAGATCCAGTGTATCTTTTAGTTTATGTATTTATTGAGTTCACGAATCTCTTGAATTCACGTATATTTGGATTCGTGAATCTATTGAATTCATGTATCTCTTGATTCATGAATTTCGTGGATACACGCTATTTAATTTAATTCATGTATCTCTTCTATACATGAACTAAAAATATCTATAAATAGATGGGAGCATAGAGCTTCATTATGGTTTTTTGGTTTTTCAGACTCGATTCCAAAAAAGGCTCTGATACATTTTTCTACTCTTCTGAATTTTTTGAGTATGCTGGTTCAATTGAACAGTTGTAAGTCACTGTTTGCGTAGTCTTAATCCAAACAAGTTTGAGGTGTTGTATCTTGGGAGGCATAGTTCGTGAATCTGCGAAGACTTGGGTGGCGGAAACTAATTGCGCTTAAGGAGATTCGGATATCCGTACCTCACCTCCAATTTCATGTTCTGATTGCAATAAACAGTTTGTGTTTTATTTTTGGATTATATTCCAACAAGGAATGTGAACCTTCAAGAAACCTATCTACAAGGTGATTGTTTGGGGGCTCATGTACGCTCCCTTGCTCCAGTGCCTCGACCTGAACTTCACAAACATTTTGGGCCCTTGTTCTAACGCTTGAATGAGCGTAACATAAAATTAGAACATGATTTTTCCACACAGCATGAATTTGATCAATATTCCACACTTGGTCAAGTTTGACATGTAAGTCTGATCAAATAATCTAAGATGCCCAGGGAATCTTGCGAAGAAAATATAGCAATTGATCAAAACACACTAATAATTTACATGAAAATAATTGTTAGGGGATTGAGATAGCTGAAATTAAGGGATTTCCTGAAGAGGACATATGGGCTATTTTTTTTTTTTTTTTTTTTGAACAGGGACATATGGGCTAGTTGAAGCAATTATTCTTCCACTAGAGCATTCTCATGGATAATATGAAATGGAAAGAATTTATGCAAGGTAATAAATAGAACTAATTATAATTTATACGAAGGAAGCGAATCATTCTTCAAAAGAAGTGTTTCGAGAAAATTATAACTCAAATTTAGTCGTGAAAGCACTTATCTACGGTTCTACTAACACTTTGCCGGCATCATCAAAATCCCGAATATCATCAATCAAGTACTAATCTCTACACTATATGCAATTTAGAATAATAAATAAAAAAGAAACCACACACCCACAGACAATTTCGAGTTGTAAAATTTCCCTTTTAGAAGTACATAAGATTTACTCAATTTCTCTCTTTCAGCAATACGTAATCTTTTTTTGTATTTCAAATGAATGGATTTGCGTATTTCCTAAATGCTTGTACATAGTAGGTTAAATTTAATCACTTATACCGAACTTTCCAGGGATAAGATAGAGACGACGGTCTCCATCACATTATGGAAAAGCATTCATCAATTATTTTCTCATCTGTCCCGGTCGTTGCTCCTTTTTGAGTCTCCAAGGCCCTCATGGCCCTCTACCTTTAAGAGCCAATGTGGAACACATTGGTTGCCGGTCAAAAAGGAAATGGAAAAAACTTAAAGCACCGACACATCAGTACGTCCCAAGAACAACCGCGTGAAGTATCTGTCCTCTAATCGAACCGTGCAGCGGGGGCATCATTGAATCTAGAAATCAACGTCCATAGGCTACTGCTTCATAAATAGTAAGTCTCTCGGTGGGGAACTATTTGGGGAACATACAATAAATGCTTTCAGAAAAAATAAAAATTGAAGGATGAGGAAATGGAAAAAACTTAAAGCACCGACACATCAGTACATCCCAGGAACGACCACATGAAGTATCTGTCCTCTAATCGAACCGTGCAACGGGGGCATCATTGAATCTAGAAATCAACGTCCATAGTCTACTGTTTAGTAAATAGTAAGTCTCCCAGTAGAGAACTATTTGGGGAACATACAACAAATGCTTTCACAAAAAACAAAAATTGAAGGATGAGGAGCTCTTGACATGTACAGAACCAATCGTTGTTCCATTCCGAGTCTCCAAGGCCCTCGTGGCCCTCTACTTTTAAGAGCCAATGTGGAACACATTGGTTGCCGATTTAAAAGGAAATGGAAAAAACTTAAAGCACCGACACATCAGTACGTCCCAGGAACGACCACGTGAAGTATCTGTCCTCTAATCGAACCGTGCAGCGGGAGCATCATTGAATCTAGAAATCAACGTCCATAGGCTACTATTTAGTAAATAGTAAGTCTCCCGGTAGGGAACTATTTGGGCAACATACAATAAATGCTTTCACAAAACAAAAATTGAAGGATGAGGAGCTCTTGACGTGTACGTGAAGCTAAGGTTCATGAAGTTTAGTTTGTGGACTTCAATCTTTGTAGCTGAACGAGTGAATCTTTTGTTAGGGAATTTTGGCTAGACGCATTTCGAAAAATTTTGTTCCAAAAGCTAAGGTTCCTAAAGCGGTAGATTGGTGCCTACAACTGGGGCATTTGAAGGCTTCAGAATGCGAAGATTCACAAGTAGAAAGAAAAAGAGAATTTTCTCGTCCGTCCGCGAGGGAAAGAAATGTTCTTTCTTCTTTGCTTTAACTTTTGGCACGACTGTTCCAAGTAATATTGATTTTTGCGATTTTTTTTTTTTTATGATAAACAGTTTGAGTGGCGGGACCTCATGTTCCACTTGTTTATAATTTTTCTTGTGCCAATTTGCAATTTTTGAAAGGAAGCAAGCCACTCTGCTTAAAAAAAAAAAAAAAAAGGAAGCAAGCCACACAAAATATGACATGATCTTAAATTGAAAAAAAAAGAGAAGAGAAAACAAAAAGCAAAGTGAGTTGGGTGGCCATATTTCTACACCTTAGAGGCTCTCTCTCCATGCCCCTACTATATGCCGCCTCTTATTCATGAGTTAAAAGTATGATATCATTCATATTTAATTTTAATTAAGTTTGCATATTGGTATTTCTATAAGTTGAATATCAATCGAAGATATAGTTGAAGGTAATTTTTTCCAACTAAATACAGAAGAAAAAGTAACGTCACTTAACAATGAGGAAAAACGCTTCAAATTATATAAATTATGATGACGATTTTAAGCTCCATGCATTTGGAAGAAGAACGTGAGATCTCCCTTTTAGGGAATGTCTCACTCTAACCCTTCTTTCTACCCTCCATAACTTTGAAGTTGGTGCATGTCAGATCTTGAACTTCAAAAAGTCGCATCCCCTTCTGTCTAACACAAACTCGGTACATTTTTTATGCTCATTAACCCTACTAACCTTTCCATACACTTCTTTAAGGGATAAATAAGTTACATATCCTATATAATCTAAAATGCTTTTGCTGGAGGATATACACCATTTATCAAAAGATAAATTCTTAATACGGCGACCATTGATTGTTTAATTAGTGATGGATTACTTATAATAATGAACTGTTATTTTGTTGTATTTGTGTCACATCCATAGTGAATTACAAATATATCTTTACGCTAAGTTAAAGGAGTACCTTATTGGCTTTTTTAACATTGTAACAAACATATTTACGAAATGAATATTTCATCTCCTTTCTCCTTTCGGAGCCCCTTCTCTCCTCCCTTTTTCTTTGATTTATTTTCATTAAATTTCCTTTTCTTTCCTACCAAAAGAACCTCCTATTCCTTGAGAGAGAGAGAGAGAGTGATTAGTCGTATATTTTCTTGAAGAAATAAAAAGATTGTGTTTGGGTGTGAAAGAAATACAGCAAGAAGAAAATGCAAGAAGAAAATTTGAAAAGAAGAAGAGCAGAGAATAAGAAAGAAGGGAAGGATAAATGATGAGGTACCAATGGGAAGGACGCATTTAACATCACGTGGGAAAGGGAAAGTATGTGGAGACGGTCACACATTACACCTTCAAGTTAAAAGTAGTGGTGTTCTATCTCAATTAAATTTGAATGAAGATTGACTAGAACCCCTTCGTTCATGCTTGACAAGTAATGCATTGCGACGTGTAATTATACCCTACACTGCACCGGCCGGTGGCTTTTTCTATCATTATATTTCGTAAATGAAAAAATCGTTCTTTCTCTAGTTTCTATCTCAGGAAAAATCAGGGACCTTTGTTCCTTTCCTCGTCCGTCCGTACTGCTCTTCTTTCCAAGTCTGCGAAGCCACGAGCCTCTTCTTTTTGGTGTCAGTATAAGACACGTCGGTTGCCTCCAGCTCTTCAAAAGAAAAAAAAAAAAGGAAAAGAGGCTGAAATAGCCCCATCAATCAGTCCACTCCCCCAGTCATTGCTTTTCCTCTGTTCGCTCTCATTCAAGTTCTATGCAGCACGCACAGAAATTGACAAGAGATATCGTAGTCATTGTCTTCGACAAAAACAACTATCAAAAATCAATGTCTAATCGTCGAGGCTACTGCGTAGGAAATAGTAAGGGTAATAGGAGAGAGCTATTTGGGAGACGCAGGATAAATGCTTTCGCAAGAAAATAAGACGAAGTGCTACTGAATTCATTCGTGAAAGCTCAATTCTTTCAAAGTCTGCGGGCTCGAAACTGAGGAGAAAAAGAAGAGGGCTCATATGTGCGAGAAAGAAATATAAGAGTTCGCACTGAGTTTTTTTGCGTGTCATGTGAGATAGTAAGTGTAAGTGCTCACTAATAAAAAATTATTTGTGTGACAATTGTGTGACAAATATATGTATTTTTTTGTGTGTGTAGTATTCATACTATATTTTCAGTTAAGTATTGTCCAGACCCACGTTGCTTATTATAATTTTCAGGTGTTGCCACTATTGTGCTTTCGGCCTCAACAACAATGAATGACAAATGATATCTAGATTCAAAACGAATTTTCTTCCAAGATTACCTCCAAATGATTTTTCAACCAAACCATTAATGAACTCTTTTTTTTTTTTTTTTTTTAACTAAAAATTTGAAAACATGGCATAATTTTTGCTATGCTTAGGGCTCGAAGATAGGCAAGTGGGAACAAAATACAGGTGGGTAGGCAGGATCACATGCACCATACCAAATGCCATGGACATCATACTAGTTAATGTTTTTCATTTATTAAATCAATTATCATATCGGAAAAATAGTTCAATTAGTCTTAAATTTATTATATAATTGTCAATTTAGTCCTAAATTTTATAATTTCACCGATTTAATTTTAAATTTTTGTGCGATATTCCAATATAATTATTATAATCAATTTTTTTCATGGAAATCACTAGTATAACAATATGATTCAAGATAATTAGATTGTCACATCCATGATTGTTAATAAAAATTCACGATAAAAATCATATTGATTGATATCTCGTGCAAAAGTTGAAGAATAAATTGATAAAATTGTTATATTCTATCGCAAGACCCGTGTTGCAATAAAAGCAATACGGCACTAATGCTGAAATTATTGATGCCTTCATGAGATTTGCTCTTTGGAGTTGTGAGAATGAGGAATGCATTCGTAAGGATGAGCTGTCACGCACTTCCATGAAAGCTCGGCCCGTGGCTGGCATGGACGCACTACAAACACGAGTTGGAAAAGCAAAGTAAGTGGAGAATTATTGGGGGAGTGACAAGGAGGGATCCACTTTGCTTTGTCTACATCATGGCTTGATCATCATACGCGTTTTGTGGACCATCTCTTGAGATTTTTCCCCTCGCTTGGGTTAAAGGAATGTGAACCATCAAGAAACTTATCTACACGGCGACTGTTTGGGGGTACTTATGCGCACTACCTTGGTCCTGTGCCTCGACTTGAACTTCACATTCATTTTGGACCTCAACTGCTTTATTCCAATACTTGAATGAAAATAACATAATATGAGAACATGATTTTTCTAGACATAATGAATTTGGTCGATATTTTGCACTTGGTCAAGTTTGACATGTAAATCTGATCAAGGAATCCAAGATGGCCGAGGAATCTTATGAAGAAACTATAACAGTTGATCAAAAACATACTAATGATTCATTATGAAAAGAATCGACTGAAATGGCTGCACTTAAGGGATTTCTTGAAGAGAACATATGGGTTAGTTGAAGCAATTGTTCTTCCAGTTGAGCACTCTCATGGTTAATATGAAATGGAAAGACTTTGCACAAGGGAATAAACATAACCAAATAGATTTTAAATGGAGGAAGCAAATCGTTCTTCAAAAGAAGTGCTTCGAGAAAATTATAATTCAGATTTGTTCATAATAGTGCATATTTATGACTTTACTAACACTTTGTCAGCATCATCAAAATCCTAAATTTCGTTAATCAAGTACTAATCTCTAAGGTATATAAGATTTAGAAAAGAAAAAAAAAAAGCCACATACCTACACACAATTTCGATTAGTAAAATTTTTCTTTAGAAATATGTAAAATTTACTCAATTTCTCACTTTCAGCAATATTTAAAATTTTTCTATATTTCAAAACCCGAGGGAATTCAGGTGTTTCCTAGTTACTTGTATATAACGGGTTAAATTCAGTCAATTATTCAAAATTTTCTAATTGAATCGAGGATGAGATAGAGAGGACAATCACCGTCACACTATTGGAAAAGCATTCATCAATTATCTTTCTCATCCGTCCCAATCGCTCTACTTTCCCAGTCTCCAAGGCATCATGACCTCTACTTTTTATAAGAGTCAATGTGAAAAAGCACTGGTTGCAGTCCAAAAGAAAAAAGGAAAACTTAAAGCACTGACACAATCAGTACGTTCTCAGAATTGTCCGCGTGAAGCTTTTGTCCTCTAGTTGAACCGTGCAGAGGGGGCATCCTTGGATCCAGAAATCAACATCTATAGGCTGCCGTGTAGCGAACAGTAAACCTAATAGCAGGGAACTATTCGGGAGACATACAAGAAATGCTTTCACAAGAAAATGGAGGATGAGGAGCTCTCGACGCCATACGTGATGCTAAGGCTCCTTAAGTTTAGGATTTTGTCTTTCAAAATTTGTGTGGGCTTCAATCTTCGTGGCTAAACGTGTGAATCTTTTGTTCAGGAATTTTGGCTCCACATTTCAAAAAATTTCGTTCCAGAAGCTAAGGTTCATAAAGCAGAGTAGATCGGTGCCTGTAAATAGGGCATTAGAAAGTTTCAGCATGCAAAGCTTCGCTAATAGAAAGAAAGAGAGTTGGCTCATCCATCTGTGAGGGAAAGAAATGTCTTTAACTTTTGGCCCGATTGTTCCCAAGTAATATTGGTTTTTGCAATTTTTCGATGATAAACAGTTTTAATTATGAGACCACCGGCCGTGGTAGCTCTACTGGATAGGCTTCTGCCTTTGAAGGAAAAGGTCAGGTGTTCGAAGCTCCTGTAACGCAAGTTGCAGGGAGGCTGGCAGACCATTAAATGTATTATGCGTGGCGTCGTGGTGGTGGATCTTGAGCTAGCGTTATCCAGGGGTTTTTGCGGTTCCTCCGAAACAAAAAAAAAAAAAACAGTTTTAATTATGAGACCTCATGTTCCACTCCTTTATAATTTTTCTTGTGCCAATTTGCAATTTTTGAAAGCTGGCAAGCAACACAAAAGAGATACTGTAATTTCGACGAAAATAATTATCAGTAATAAACATCTACTTGTCGAGGCTACTGTGTAGGAAATAGCAAGGATAATAGTAACGGGAAGGAAGCTATTTGGAAGGTGTGCAATAGATAGATGCTTTCGCTGCTCACCCCCAGCAATAATGGGAGGGAGCTATTTGGGAGGTCTACAATAGATAGATGCTTTTGCAAGAACATGAACATGAGGAGCTATTGAAGTCATGCGCGAAAGCTCGTGCTCTTTCAAAGTTTGCAGGCTCCAGTGGCAGCATTGTTTCTTACACGAAAGAATAGTTTCGAAGAGCAAAAGACGCAACAGGAAATACGAATCCCAATTCTGCTCGTGCATGCGGTGATGCTTGCTCTTCTCTAGAAAGAACTCTCTTTTTTTTTTTTTCCTTTTTGTGCATAATGTGATGAAGGATTGTCCATTGATGCCGGGCTTTTTTTGTGGTTGAGCAACTATTACTTAACATGAGAAGAATTACTATAAAAAATGACATGGTGCGCATTACTGAAATATGGCAAGTAGTGTGGGCTTCCGTACAATAATAGATAGATGTTCACAATTAAGACCCTGCCATGGCCTCGACGATTGGTGCATGAAGTGCGACGCCTGAGTTTGAGTTTTCAGCCCAAAATGAAATCTACAAATTAAAGAAAAGAACGAGACCCAAATTGAAGTTCTAAGGGGCCTTATAGTTAATGAAAAAGTTTTTAGTTTTTGTTTTCAAGGTAAAGGAAATTTTTTCATTTCTTGTTCCCTTGATCATGTGTTTGGCTTGTAGAAATAAGAACTTCAAATAGGGATGTAAATTTAAACCCATTTGCCATGTCTTTGAAATATATCATTTTGCACCTTCTCCACTAAAATTTTACCTAATTGAGTTGGAATTCGTGAATATCCTCTCTCGATGGGAATCCTACCCCAACGGTGGTAGTTTTCACCCAATAAACCCTCAACGCTCTTCGCTGAATACAACAGTCATTTCAGCTAAGCCTCTACCGAGATGCAAATCTCCCGTTTCCTTTTCAATCTTGACCCTTTATCCGAAATCCCCAACCTTCCCATGAACCATATTTACTGTTCCATAAGCTAACCCAAGCCTAGCTCATGATACATCCCAATCTCCCTTTGATAGCATCACGCGGCATGCAATCAATGACCATAATATTAGCTGAAAGCAACAACCCTAGTTAATCCTCGCCCAAATTAAAAACCCAAAATCCCAACCTACCCCATCAGCCTCCCTGAACACTGCATCGTCTTCGGACAGCATTTTGCTATTACGGTATATAGTGATACAACCCCGAGAATGAATATACAGGGATAGCTACTTCTGCCATACTTTTCTCACAAGGAGTAAGCTGCTTGCCCCTCATGCATCTTCAATGGAAGAATTCGACGCCTCAGATTCTCAAGTTACTATCCTCTACAGAAAATTGGGCAATTTTTGGTAAAAAAAAAGACTTGGCAGAGATAGATGGTATGGTCCCAACTGAGAGAATATAAGAATGTCGTCTAACTATGTTTGGGCAATTCTTCTACAACCCCAATATCAATCTCCAAGCCTTCTAAAACATTATGAAGAGGGCATGGAGAGTGGATTCAGTTACCTTTCATTGGGTAGACTCGAGAACTTTCTTTACCTTTAATCTGAAAATGAAATGAACATAATTCTTGAGACAAGGCCTTGGTCTTTCTCTAGCAATCCTTTGGTGCTTAAGCCATGGACATTTACTACTTCACAGTACAGTTACGATTACACACATTACAAGTTTTGGGTTCAAGTGCCTAGATTACCTATGGAACGGGTCTCGGAGGAAACCATAAGGCAAATAATAGCAGCAGCAGGCTTGGTAACTGAAGTGAAAATTGATACAAAGGGGTTTAACTCCTATAAAGGTGGAAAAGCTAGAGTAAGAATTGATATATTGTCCCCCCTTGAAACTTGGGACATTTGCCTGCCAAGGAGGAAAGAAACTATGGGTCGATATTTAAAGTCGGTTACCGCACATTTGTTATGCATGTGGTTGCATAGGGCATTATGCCAAGTTCTTTGAGGAAGAAGAATATGATGAGAACCGGTTAGAAATTGATGATCCTAGTTGTTTTGGAAGAAGAGCCCTCTTTGAAAGCTGTTCTATGCAAAACCAGAGGATATAAACATAGATGATGAGATTATTCTAGAAATTCCTACCCCCACGCTGCAAATGGCGTCCTATGAGCCTTCGGGAGAGAATTCGTTGGTTCCTAGTAGTGGGAACAATCTGGGAAAGTCGGCATAGATTTTTGCTAAGGAGATCGAAGCAATTGGAAAAGGTGGCATTAGTCCATATAAAAAAAAAAAAAAAAGGAAGAAGAAGAGCTTGACGTTGATAACAGCTCCAAACCACTCTACAATGCTGGAAGGTAGCTCAAAAGGCGCCCAAAAGAAACGTAGCAAGGGGAAGAAAATAGGTGGAAACAAAACACAGTGAAGGTATAGTCTTTGCACTTCTCAAAAAGTGAACTCTCTTGTCTTAGATGAGACCAAACTTTTGGAGACTCCAATTTAGGTTTTGGAAGATCCTAAGATACGGGCTTTGGTGGTTATCACTAATAAGCCACCGAGGTTCCTATGAAAATTTTATGCTGGAATTATAAGGGGTTGGGTACACTCAAGACAATCTTGGCATTGAGGCTCTAGAAAGGCCCAGCATTATTTTTCTGATGGAAATAAAGAATCAAGAACCTATGGTATGAGTTTGAAATGAATCCAATTCTAGAACTATACAGTGGTGCATTCAAAGTAGGAGGATTAACAATTTTACGGAATGACAGGGTAGCGTTAACAATGGAATCAATCACAAATGAAATGCTTGACCTAATTTGTATAGATAGTGGAAAACAGATGAGAATTACCATTGTACACACTCCAATAATCAGCCTTCGAAACCAGCTTCCTTCTATTTGGTTGGGCGTGGGGGGACTGAACTTCGATGAAATTTTGCATCACTAGGAAAAAAATAGGCAAGCATATGGCAGAGCACCATAGGTTAATGGCTTTTTGTGATATTAGGCATTATAAATGCATGATCTCTAATGGATCTTGAATGTAAAGGATGTGCATTTATATGGGCAAATAATAAGAATGAGGATGCCCATGTGAAAGAAAAACTAGATAGAGCTCTATCCAATGTAGAATGAAGAGTGAAATCCCAGAGGTGGAAGCAAATGCATTACCTCCTATAGGCACCAATCACAGTCCTATCTTGCTAACTCTCTCAGCGGAACTTGCAAAAAGAAAGAGAGAAATTAAGTTTGAAGCATACTAGCTTAAAGATAATGAATGTGGTTAGCTAGTAAGTTTAGTGAGGAATACTCCAGGCATGGAAATGAACATTTTCTGAAGAAACTACAAAAAAGTAATAGAGGCCCTAAAGAAGTGGAGCAAGCGGAAGTTCTCTAATGCTAATAGTCAAATCAATTGCTTGAATAGGGAGCTCTAGTAATCAATAAATGAGCAGAGCTTGCATCATGACAGGGACAAAATGCACCAACTGAAAATGCAAATTGAAGATATGTGGAAACAAGAAATGTACTAAGGTATGCGCTCAAGAATACGCTGACTGAATAGGGTGATAGAATTGTTGAGGAAGCTCAATAGAATGAGCATAAGTTGTTCCCTCTTTTTGATGAGCATAAAGTAAATGATATTCTAGCTATCCCACTCTTAACAATACCAACGGAAGACAAGCTAGTCTAGACACGCAACCAAGTAGGAGGCCACGTTGTTAAAAGTGGCTACAACCAACTCCTAGACATTGAGACTAAGCATAAAGCAAATCAAGCCTCATCGTCCTACCTGACTCCAAAAGTCCTCTAGACTAAGGCATGGAATCTAAAGACTCAACCCAAAGTAAGGGTGCTTACGTGAAGTGGGTACCAAAACCCCCTACTCCCAAGAGAAAACCTATTCAGAAGGAAGATTTACCTGAGTTGGCATGCCCTCTTTGCGAAAAGGAACCTGAAACTGTCAAACATCTATTCCTTCTTTGTCATAGCACGAAACAGATAAGGTTGGCCTCTAACATTGGCATTTAGAGTTCAAATTAGGAAGTCATTTGAATTGAAGGATGGCCATTGAATATTGGTAATCAACTCAAAGGCCCCGTCTTTTGAACTGATCACTGTCATTTTTTAGCACATTTGGACTTAAAGATATTCCTCCATTTTCAAGCATCACTTACCAGATCCTGCAACAACAATGGTGTCTATCATGGCTATGCATATGAATCTCTCGAAATGGAATGGTCGAGAATCAGGGAATACAAACTACCTAGGACACTTAGGGGCTGCATGGTAATATTCTTTTTTTTTTTTTATGAATAGAAATTTTTTTTTTTTGTTCCCGGGAACAAAAAAAAAGAACAAACGCGTTTGTTTACGTTTCTGTTCAAAAACTATTTTTTTTGTTCTCGGAACAAAATTGGAACAAAAAAAAAAAAAGAAACAAAAAAAAGTTAGGGCGCGTTTGATAAGTTTCTGTTTAAAAATTGTTCTAGGGAACAGAAATAAAAAAAAAAAAAAAAAGTGTTTCTGTTCCGGGAAATAGTTTTTGAACAAAAGAACGTGTTTGGTAAGTGTAAAAAAAAAACTGTTCTTGAAATAAAAAAAGAAAGAAACACGTTTGGTAATCGAGTCAATTTCTGTTCTTAGAATAGAAAAAGAACAGAAACACGTTTGGTAAACTGTAAAAAATTTGTGTTTTAATTTTTTTTTAAAAAATATTTTTTTTAATAAAGTTTAAACTTGATATTGAATTCTCATTGTCATGAAATGCTCATTAATTTTATTTTGTTCATGGTGAGTGAAGACAAACATTTTGAACATGATCATATGACATACTTTGTAGAAAATTTTGTAAGTAAAGTTTGTATCAAATTTTTTTCAAGTGCTTTTTTACTTTTTATTTTTATAACATATAAACTTGATATTGAATTCTCATTCTCATGAAATGACGGTGAGGGCGGTGATCAAGGCGGTGAGGGCGCAGATGAGCTTGGCGCTCAAGGAGGCCAAGGAGTTGATCGAGGGGTTGCTGAAGAAGTTCAAGGAGGGGGTGTCCAAGGACGAGGCGGAGGATGCGAAGAAGCAGCTCGAGGAGGCCGGTGCGAAGGTCGCCATTGTTTAGGGAAGTACCCAATTCGAGGCGATTGATATAGAGCCGATAAGAAGTGATGGTCTTTTAGGGTTTAAATCGAAGTGTGATTTGATGAGAGGGTTTAGTGTAGTTATAGTGGGAAGGAAACGGTTGTTCATGGGGGCCTGAGCTGATGTTGTATTTGCATTTGTAATGAGGAATTTGACTTGTGCGAATCTCCAAATTCTTTTCTTGTTTCTCCGTTCGTTTTGATCGATCTTTTTGGGCTTCTTTTTGTTTGGGATTTCTTTCGATGCAATACACAAGACAACAACATTTGATTTGACAAAATTGCAGAGGAATTGATCAATGAAAAATCACAGAAAATGAAGTTCAGGATTCAAGTGTCAACAGCCACACACAAACGACACATGATTTGCAAACTCAGATACATCCTCGATTCATGGCCCAAAGTCTCCAGCCGAGAATCAACAACCAATCTATTAACATGATAAAATTGGTCATCCATGAAATGGAAATCAATCAGTTGTCGACAGGGTCCTGAGGAGCTTCATCTGCGGGCCTTTTGATGGTTATGACAGGGCACTCAGCATGCTTCACGCAAAATTCACTAACGGTGCCGACAAATACCTTGTGATGTTATGTGCATGACAAGATCAGGCAATGAGGTGTTTCCAGAAATATGCATGACATTAGCTAACTCTAAACAAATGATAGAGATGTATCGACATGCGAGATGTGACAACTAGTAAGAGAACTTCCACTCAGCCAGCAAGTCAATGATGAGGTCATGAGAGGAAGATCAAGCTGTCTTGAAGCCTATGGGGACTCCACAGGGGCAGGCTCTCGATTTATGAGATGTTCAGCTGAAAGCAGAATCCAGAAAAGAGCTCAATATACCTTTGGAAAGGGCCAAGACCCCTGTTTCCCACAACAAGTAAATTAGGCCTAACTCGCTTCACCTCATGACAGATGACCTCTTTTGGATCTCCTTTCTTGATCCATGCTTCGCATTGTACCTAACATGAACACATCATAAGGAAATGGCGAATATTATTGTTGGCAATGTTTATTCAGGAAAAAGAGAGGAGAAAAATCTCCAATACCCTGATTTCATGACATCTGTTGACAAAGCACTCCTGTAGATGAATTCCTCTCGCCTTGTCCCTCTGTTTCAAGCTCTTAAAATCGTCCGGAGATGCATATACACTATCCATGTCATCAAAACCTATGGCAAAGCCAAAGTGAGAGGCCATATATCGGTGAGGATGCAGGATTTTCCCAAACAATTCGCCCGGGCAACAAGAATTGCTGAATCAAAAGGCACGACCGACTTATTGCCATACATATATAAATGCCACACCCAGAGTCTAACAAGCAAAACCCCACGTTGATCTTTCTATGAAGTACTTCTTATGGAAATGATTACAAAACCTGTTGGTTGGGAATGATCTCATTTATCTAATCGCTCAGCATTCTAAAGGCAGATAATACTCTCCAAAACCAATATGCAAGAGTTCTAAGCTTGGACACCCAGTCTAGCTTCACTCTCAGAGAACATATGTGATCAAATGTTTCAAGGGCTTTCCCTTTGAGGCCTAGAATTAATAACTCAAGTTTCACATTCTGTAAATTAAAACTACAGAGCTAAATACAACGGCTCATGCCTCAAGTCTCTTTCTTCTTTTTACAGAATAAGAGATGGGAGAGACACATATTCTACCGTGTTTTTGGTCACAACATGACACATATCACAATAAATCAGTCAGAGCATTCCATCGAAATCCAGAGAAGGATGAAGTGCCATGTACAACATGCCGCATCTCTCTCATTCAGCATGGGCTTCTTCCTAAACACCAAAATCCCACCCCTCCATTCGGGAACTTCTTTAAGTAAGAGAGTAGCTTTGATGACAAGCGGTGACAACAGATCTCGAAGATCCAGGTCATCCCTCTCCCTTCCTGCAACTCATCCTCTCCAGGCTATTCAAACACAAGGCTTGGCTAATTAAAGAAGAGGCGTATTCTCAAGCACCTCAACTTCTTTTTATGCAGGGGAAAGAGAGAAGATCAATCACCATTGCTGATTTACTACGACAACATAATTGGAACAAGATTTTCAAGCAGCTGCAAAATATCTGAGGTCTGCAGTTGCCGAAACTCGGACTAGGCAAAGGGGAGAGTACCTAAATTACCATATACAACATGCGCAGCATATTCAGTCCTCTTCCATTTCCCGAGTTCTTTTACAACACTGCCTAGTTCTAATCGATTTGATCGTTCTCAAACTCTTCTCCACATCTTCCTACCATCCACAGCATCGATTTTCCACCGATCGCACCGCCAACGATAGGTACGCCAAAAACCTCTCAGTGCACACAAAAACCGAGAGAGAGAGAGAGAGAGAGAGAGAGAGAGAGAGAGAGAGAGAGAGCCACGGATTCGGTTATCGTCGGACGGTGAAAACCGCGCGAATATCTATTACTGACGCGAATGCGACACGGAAACCGACCGTACATCAATACTAACAAGAATGCTCGGCGCCTATCGACGAAACTAACACCGATCACATCTCCTCCGATCGAACCAAAACAAGAAGCACAAACGCAAACGCAAAAGCGAGAGAGAGAGAGAGAGAGAGAGAGAGAGAGAGAGAGAGAGAGAGAGAGAGAGAGAGAGAGAGAGAGAGAGAGAGAGAGAGAGAGAGAGGACCGTCTTCGTCGGGGGCCTGGACGTGGAGGAAGAGGAGCTTGAAGCCGGAGGTGTTGGAGCGGACGATCTTCCGGAGAGTCCACTCGAACGCTCCCGACCGCTTATCGACGCGTGCGGGTACCCCTTGATCGTCGATTCGTTCACTCCCATCATCACACTCGTCGGCTCCCCCTCCATCTCTCTCTCTCTCTCTCTCTCTCGCGCGCGATGATTGATCTTCGTCTTCTCCGTCGGTGCTAGAAGCTACGCCCGCGTCGGCTCGATATTTTCTTTTATTTCCAGTCGAGAGTCGGCGGAGTGGGGAGTCACTTAGGAGAGTCAGCCGAGGGAAAGGCGCCGGAGAGTCAGCCGGTGGTGAACGGAGAAGGGCACGAATGAAGGGAGAAGGGCACGAACACGAACGAACGGAGAAGGGCACGAACGAAGGGAGAAGTGTTTCGTTTTTGTTCTTTTATTTTTGTTCTTTTTAGCCCATCAAGAAGTGTTTCTGGAACGAAGAAGTAAGTTTTTTTTGTTTCTTTTTCTTGTTTCAATTTTATTCCGGAAAAAATAATAATTTTTGAACAAAAATGTAAATAAATACGTTTCGTTTTTTTTTTTTTTTCTAAAAAAAAAAAAAAAATCTGTTTTTTAAAAAAAAAAGAACGAAAACATACACGCCCTTACTTTTCGTTCCGAAACACTTCCGTTCGTCCCCTACGCAGCGACGCTCTCCCTTTTCCGGTGTCTCTCATAGGTTCACCACCGTCGAGCAATCCGGCGCCTCCCACTTGGCTGACTCTTCGGCGGACAGCTGTTGCTCCTTCATTGGCAGAAGCTTCTGGTTCGAGGTAAGTTTCTGCGCTCACCAGCTGCTTCTCCTCCTTCACCGTTTGACGAGGGCTTCGGCGAGAGCTACCCCTCGCAGATCTGGGCAACGGCTGCTCGGGGCTCGAGGGTGACAGCTCGCTCGAGCCAGCGCTTGCCCACATCTGCGAGACACTCGCTCGAGCGAGCCCTCGTGCTCGAGCCCCGAGCGAGCGTTGCTCGGACATATCTGCGGCAGATCTGGGCGACGACTACTAGCTCAGCAGAGCAACGACGCTCGCTCGAGCTGCTCTGCAGCTTTCAAAATATAGATGAGGACATGGATTATTCTTCCATTGCTACACACCAAACTTTTTTCAATTCCGTGTTTGATTTTCGTTCTCTTTCTTTCTTTGTGTGGGAAAGATGGATTTTCTATTGTTCGTTGCTCATATTTTCTACCACGTTGGCCTGTTCACGAGTGTCAAGAATTTCTAACCCCCTGATTACCTAGCAAAAGAAAAAAGGCTGTTCTTCTAATTTCTTCTGTAGCTTCCTATTATTAGTCTTAAAGATGGACGAGGAAAGGTCATTGTTCTCTTATGCGATACTCGTGAAATTGAAGCAGGCAAAATTTTGGAGAGCTGTGAGGATTGATGTTTAGTATTAAATAACATAGCTTGTGGATACTATCTTACTGTGAGTTACGGACTCAGCTCTTTCCTCCACTCCCAGTGCAGGCTTCTCATTTCTTTTTTGCATTGAATATTTTTTCCTTGTCATGGAAGAAATTTTCTTTGTTCTGATTATGTGACATTTTGTCTGGGGAAAGTATTTTCTAGTGTGGCTAGACGGGACCATGAGGGGCGTCATTTTTTTCCACATAGCTTGACCTTTTCTTCCTGATTCAGTAGGGAGGCTTCTGTTGATTGATCTTGGAACCTGTCAAGAGTGACAGTGTTTTCACTCTACCCGGTAGATGAATGGCTCACCGTGAGTTGCTTTTTTTTTTACGAGCCTCTAATTTTTCCTTTAGGAGAATCATTTATAGTTTTTATCTTTAGTTGGCTATAGATGGCTTTTTATGTACTTTCAAATCTACTGGCAATTAAGAGGAAGGTTACGATGTGTGCCTTACACGGGGGAACATGCATTGGATTATGATGTGATAGACAAATTGTTGTAATCATGGATGAAATTGCATTGCCTTTCTCCATGTCTATTTGTACCAATGTTCTAAGAGCTTGGAGTTAGTTTTGCTACATAGTGAAGAGTCGGGTTCACCACTTCGTCTTCTGTTTGTCTCCCCCTTAATATATCGAAAGCATGTAGAATTTCTGTTGGTGCATATAGGAAAGAGGACATAGAGTTTTCTATCTGCTATAACCTTGGCTGCTTAGTGCTTTGATGTTCTGCAAATTACACATCTGAAAAGAGCATCTAATGGCGGGTGGTATCTGATGATTGGCACGTAATCTGTTGGAGCATGTGCATTTGCATGTCGAGGGAAGCAAGATTGATCTATTCAGAAGAACTGGTTATGGGGGATGCCGCCGGTTCTGGATTCTTGTGCAAGTTGATGAGTGTTGTCGATGCGGCATAGATTTAGTTCATTTATTGGTCTTGTGAAGTGGATTGATCCGTAAAGGAGCACATTAGATGAAATTAATACTTGACAGTGGAGCTGAAAGTGTTAAGGGCTAACAGTGCATGTCTGTTTGTCATATCTTATGCTATAAGAAGTTGGAAAAAGGGTAAAGATGGCTATGTATGATGCTGAAGAATTACAAGTTACTAGAATGATTTGTAGATAATTAGATAAGGCTAAAATTCAATAGGCAGTGCAGAACCTTACGTATAGTTTTGATGATACATCAAAACCATGCCAAAGTGGCGAGTCAATTGTCTTTTGGTGCTTGCCATGCACAAATACTGAAACGGCCCATGCCTGCATAGGGAGTTCACTCATTCTAGTCATGCTTATGGATTATGGCATCTTCTTTCTCATATCAATTTTCAGTTTATTATTACGGCCTTTAAATTCTTTTTTTTTCGGGGGTGAGTCTAGGTAAATCGAGGTGTTACTCTGAGTGAGGCTCTTCTTAGTCATGACAAATGGTTTGAAAAGAAGGGCATAAAGAACACAAATTTCGCTGTTGTTACCTGGTCCAACTGGGATTGCCGGGTGATGTTGGAATCCGAGTGTCAATATAAGAAAATTTGAAAGCCTTCTTACTTCAACAGGTGAGTTGATGATATGTAACTAGCATGCAGACTTAGATTCTTTGATGCTTAATTCGACATTTTCTCTCTCTTCCTTTCACTAGATGGATTAACCTAAAAGTCCCATTCCGGGAAGTTTTCGGAGGTCTAAGATGTAATCTTAAGGAGGCGGTTGAGATGGCTGGCTTGACTGGCTCGAGTGTGCTCATTGTGGTTTAGATGATGCAAAAAACACAGCTCGCTTGCTTATGGTTCTTTTGTGCAGGGGAATCAGATTTTCCATCACCAACTTCTGACATTGTAAGACAATGACCATACTCTGATATCAAAGCACTCGCCTCCCCATCAGCCGCACACACGGATTTGCGGGGTCCTCAATCACAGTATAATCCTTATTGTTTCTGTGGCATCAAGAGCAGCGTAGGCTTTGTTCGGAACCCAAGTACAAAGCAAGGGAACTTCTTCTTTTGGTGTGGCAATTGGGCTGCTGCGAGAGGTTGCGGATGCTGTTATTTTCAGTGGGTGGCTTCTTGACTGGATGTAACTTTCCTGGTTGACATCTTTGGCTTTCTTAGGTGCTCCCTATCACATTAGGTAGGAACCGCATCGGGAGCTTCCATTTAAATTAGTTGAATGACTTTATGATAGTTTTTTTAACTTGATTGAAAGAAAAACAAATTGAGTTGGCACACTTTGCAGTTGAAAGATTGCAATACGATACAAAAAGAAAACTGTCATCTATTGTTGAAGAACTCTTCTCTGTAAAGCTGACATCTTGTTGACTTGTGAAATTCATTAAGGAGTTGGTACAGCTGATATGATTTTTTGGTAACTAGCATGATGAAGAATGGAAATCTATTGCCGCCAGTCCTCTTCGCTCCTGTTACGTTGCTTGGTAGGCATCTGTAGCTAAGTATGTCGGTGAGGGCTACACTGATGCTAGCTATGCATAAGCTAAAACGTGAGGTGAACCTGTTAACTTTCTTTTGCGGAGGTTTTTTAAATCAAGATCTGTCAGATACATCTTCACTTTGAATGTGCCAATCACAATCGCAACCTCATGAAGGCCTCCATAATGACCGACGCATCAATAACAACAAATCACATCAAATCTGAAGACACCAAGTATGCCATATGATCATGTTCAGAATGTTTGTCTTCACTCACCATGAGCAAAATTAAATTAATGAGCATTTTATGAGAATGAGAATTCAATATCAAGTTTAAACTTTATTTTTTTTTAAAAAAAAGAGCATTTTTTGAAAAATTTAAAATAGAAATTTTATACGGTTACCAAACGTGTTTCTGTTCTTTTTTTATTCTAGGAATAGAAATTGAGTGCGATTACCAAATATGTTTCTGTTCTTTTTTATTTCAAGAATATATTTTTTTTTACACTTACTAAACACGTTCTTTTGTTCAAAAGCTGTTCCTTGAACAGAAATGAAAAAATGTATTTCATTAGGAAATAGTTTTGAACGATTGTTATTCAAACGCGTCCTTACCCATAAGATGGAAACCACCGAGTCCTCAAGCTAAACATCAACAGAACTTTCCACGAAGGATCTTCCAAAGGTTCCTTGGCGTGCGTCTGCTGTGATTTTGAGGGGAAACTTATTGATGGGTCCACGGTAAACTAATTGATGTCCCTTTCTCATGTAATTGGGCCCGTACTCAGTGAATGAAAAGCTCGCTTATGACCAAAAACAAATTGTTAACACTAACTACAGAAAATTTTTTTGATAAAAATAAATTTCATAATGAAAGAAGTTGTGAACTTACTAATTTATTGACATATTTGTAAATTTATTAGAGTGCTCTTGTAAAATTTGAGAAAAAGTTGGTTCCTAACTTATTCATTGGAACGTTGGTAAAATCAGGTTTGTAAATTTTGATGAGCCAGTGTGACCCATCTTAACGCCTCCAATGATCCAGAGCATGACTACCCCTAAAGCATTGTGTCAACTTCCACGAACTATACAAAGACAAAAGTATGATGCACATGAAATGCTGATGAAAGTGGCAATACATCTCGACAATGAATTGTGTGACCCGCTATACTTAGCTTTGATGGGAATCGTGAATCGTTCTGACTTTGTGGCCAAAGTGATTGACTAATGAGAGCATTCTTTTTCATGAACCAGTTTTTCTCTACTGTAGGAGTGCCATGAACGTATAAAATTCCGATAAGTTGCATCCTTGAACGTCATAATCCTGGAGCTCTGTGATCTCCACAAGTTCATGCGAAATTGACCCCCCATCATTCCATTCAATCTTCGAAATTCGACCGATGTGGAGGTGTCACGCCCCAAACCCCGGGCGCGCGCGCATCCCATTGCGGTCGATCAAATATGCGACATCCCAGGATACGTCGCCGACCCATTCATTTTATTACGCATGCGGAAGCGAAACAAATCCCTTGACAACACTCAACTTGGGATAGCAAAGCAGGCAATCAATCACAAATCTAAACACTCATTTACAACCACATAGGTTTAAATACAACTCTGAACTGTCTACAAAATAGACCAGCTCGACAAAAGGGGAACTATCCTAAAACCAACTAGCAGGACACGTTCACCGATACTTCAGTCTCCACCTTTCCAGACTTAGGGCTTCGGGTCCTCCACGACCACCATCTAGGGACCTGAAATTTTAATCCCACAACAAGGGATGAGACGATGTCTCAGCAAGTTCAACCCCTAAACCCCTATTAGAAAGAAAATACGCCCAAGGGTGGCCTAGCCACATCATCACACAGAGAACTTACCTCGCCTCAGTTCCTTCTTGCAGGTTAGCACAATTCAAAATCACCCAATCACAGATAGTAATAGGAACTCAAACAATTGGAACGCCATCACTTTCATATAATCACAATCGTACTAAAAGCACGCATTCCAATTATTATTCACTACCACACAAGGGCATAGCCTACTCGCAGTTCGGCTATCTGCGGCATATAACCGGGCACGCCTCCCCATGGAGCGCGGCTTCGTCGCACGTCGACGGTGTTCCCGAAGGAGCATGAGCCCGAGAATCAAGCTGCGACCCGCATCCACCGCGTGGGCATCCCTAATAGGGGCGGAGTTCGGCTCAACAGCCCAGGGACAATTCCTCTTAGTTATCACACCGCCGTAACATACTCGGCCTCAGGACACTTTATAATTCAATCAATGCTTCCACTTAAAATAGTGATCCCGCCATTTTTCTCAATATTAAAAATATTCCAGAAATTACTCGCGTGTGTGGGGACACGCTAATTTCGAATCAAAAGCCAATATCTCACTTTTTCAAATCCCACTATTTAATATAATAATTAAAATCCAAATTTGGCATCAAAACCCGACACTTGGGTTTTTATGAATAAATCCATATTTATCGCAATCAACATTCAATTTGCCACATCCATTCATCAAATTCAAATTCTAAATGCACAAGAATGATCAAAGACGAAATTCGAGAATTTAGAGTCCCAAAATAATTTTTCGGATTATTAAATAATTAAATTTATTCCGAAAATTGATTAAATAATAATATTCATATTTTTCACAATCCACATTCAATTTATAATATCCGACCATCAATTTCAAAATTCGAATACACAGCAGCGACCGGCACGAAATTCTGAGAATTTAGGTTCCCGACAAAATTTTCGGAATTTAATAAATAATTAAATTTATTCCGAAAATAATTAAATAATCATATTTTAATAATTTCGAATAATGATATATTATTAAATTATTAAATAATTTCGAAATGTTTAAATAAATCAAAAGTAAATTCCTTTATGTCACATCAAGGTTTATTTTAAAAATAAACCTACTTAACCCTTAAACTAAACATGTTTAACTTTAATTAAACAACTTAATCTAATCCATATTTAAATAAACTAATCTACCAACCTAATCTCACTTAACTTAGACTAAGCACACTTAGGGCATCATTAACCCTCTAATCAAGGTTTAGTGAGTTAAACTCACCGGATTAGCGAGCCGAGTGGACCAAAACGATGGGGACGACGCGAGGATCAACTTTCCTTAAAGCGGGCCGAGCATCCGGGCTCGGGAAGGCGGCCAAAACGGGCCAAAACTCCGCTGCAAACCCATTTTTCTTGGCTGCTGTCCATGGCGGTTTGAGGCCGAGAATGGGCGGATCCGGTGCCGGTTCGGGCGGCCAAGGGCGGCGGAGGCAAGGCGAAGCTCCGGCGGGCTAAGGCGGCGGCGCACGGCGGTCCACGGTGGCTGACCCGCGGCCTTGGCTGGCCGAACGGCCTCCCGGAGGCGAAGACGAATGAGGACGGCGACGAGCGGGCACGGCGACCGGCGAGCGGGCGAAGACGCGCGGGCGGCGGCGGCGACGACGGACGGGCGGAGGGCAGCGGCGTCGCGCACGGCGTGGGCTGCTTCGGCGTCCATCCCAGATCTGGGATTTTCGAGCAGCAAACGGAGGAGAAGAATGGCGGACCAGCACACGCGGGCGAGCGGAGGGGTGGACGGCGGACGAACGGCGACGGCGAAGCCTCCGGCGGTTGAGCGGATGGAGGCGGCGGCTGGTCGGGCGTGCGGCTGGCCGGCCGAAGCTCCCTCCTCTCTCTCCTCTTTCTCTCTCTTCCCAAGCTTGAAGATGATGGAGATGGGTGAGAGGGAAAAAACCCCACTTTATGAGGGCCAATGGGCTCTTGCCACTTGTCAGCACCCCATTCGCTTGGCTTTAATCAGCATGACATCATCCCCATGATGTCATTTTCCACTATCTCCTCTCCCACAACATCCTTCAATGGTTGCACTTTCATTTTTCCGCCGGGCCCATTCAGACATCCAATTTCTTCAATTCCCATCAATTCTCTTCCATTGGTACCCAAATCGTCATAAAATTAATCCAATGTCACCACACTTCAATTCACATCTTCACTTGTCCGTGTAACCAACTTATGTCCCAAAAGCAAGACCAAATGTGGGTCTACTAATTTCTCGAGCTAAAATAGCCATTCTCGCATTTAATTTGCCGAAAAACTCGATTGCATGAAAAATCTTCCAAAGATAAGTCAATAATCTTCCAAAAACTCGATTGTGACACACCCGCACTTCCAATTTCGAATTCGATCTCAATTCCACGGTTAATTTCACTTTCAAGACGATACTGGCGCCCAACCTACCGGGTAGCCTTTAGAAACTTTCACGCATTTGACCTGTGGTTGATCATCTCGAGCCACAATGTACATCTTTGAAACATTGGCGACTTTCGGTTGTCGAGGTAATCTCAAGGTTTCAAATACGAACACCGGGTACCCAATCGATAGAAAAGTCGGTCCAGTGCCGATCGACAAGAATTGTGTGATCTGGTGGAATCACCCACACCTGATCACATGCCTCTGTCGAGTCGACCTATCTCCAATCTCTAATCGATTTTAATCGTGCCGTAATGACCCTTGCAGATTAGCTCGGTCGAAAGGTCGCTTCCTGGTCAAATTCTCGAGTCGATGCATTGGAAACTCTTAATGCCTTCACCCGATGACTAGTTTTCATATGAGTGGCCGACTCAAGGAAAAGAACTATATGCGTGCCAACGAAATGCCCGTCTCAATTTATTGAAAATAAAATTAGAAAATCGGGATGTCACAGGAGGCCTTGCAGTTGAATCCCTCATTTTACGATCTATCGACACATCTAACTTTCTCTAGGCCCCGAACATCACGAAGCCTCCAATACTTTCCAGTGCACAAAAATTCCAGCTTATCAAAGCACAAGAGGTCTGGTAATGTTTCAATTGATTTGCTCCCCTAGATGTCCAATCCTTTTAAGTTTTTCAACCTTTCAAGGCCTTTAATTTTGATTAGATTGTGGCAATTGCTAGCCATCAATAGCCTCAGACGTGTTAACTGTGAAAGGTCCGGTCTTAACAGGGACTAGTAGCTATAGATTGTCAGCTCTTCCAAGTTTTTCAAACTGCCAGGCCTTGATAAATATCATCATTCACTATTGGCCATCTTATTGTAGATGTTCGAATGACTCCCAGTGTCCCCCTCATTCCCAAGCATCTCAAAGAGTCCAGATGTTCAAGGCCATCTAGATTGGACAACTTGTTGCCTTCAATTACATATAGCTCTTTTAAGGATTTTAATCCTTCCAGACCCGTGATTTCTCTCAGCTCCTTGCATGCTTCGATACATAATATTGACAAGGGTTCCAAACTCGACAAACCTGGCAACTCTTTCGACTTGTAACACCCGGAGACAGAGAGCTTCAACGTTCCTAAGGGAAGCTCTCGCATTGATTCCAGCAATTTGCAATCATGAAAACTGAGCTGTTTTAGATGGATTAGATGAGAAAGTTGAGGCAATGTGCGAAGATGACAGATGATTACTAGATCTATTAAACTGGTAGGAAGCTTCAGTGACGACTAAATCATGTCACGGTCCTTTAAATCAAGTTCTTCGAGACAAAAAAGCTTCGCACTTGCATTGGGGAAGCTAGAAACGCATGCATAACTTAATCGAAAGATTTTCAGTAAAGGCAACCCATCTATAGGAACTTCCCATCCCAGACTTCGACATAATGAGGCAATTAATACTTCTAGTTTGCCCAACTTGCTAATAGTATTGGGTAAACTACTCAATTTCTTATAGTAAACAATACTCAAAATGTTCAAATTTTTCAAATCCCCAATGAATTTAGGTAATTCTGAAATTTTCGCACGTGACATTATCAATTCAGTCAATGATTCGTCACACCTTATTTTGCTGGTTGGTGCTAGCGATATTTGAGCCTGTGCCATAGGCGAAACTTTGCTTGCACTGCTTGCAGCATGCCCTTCTACATCCAGGACTCACAACTTCTATTGTGAAGTGTTCCCAGGCGATGGACTTCTTCTTCTTCTTTTTTCTGCCTGTTTGGCTATGTTTCAAGAGTTTTCACATCGTTGTTTTCTTCTGGGTTGCCATCTTCTATCTAAAAACAAATTCCTGCCCAATAAATCAGAGACAACAAAAGAAAAAAGATAGGTATGAAAGAGAAGGAGATTTAGAATATTTTGACAGCATGAGGCAAGACATATGAGAAAAATCATTGACGAATGGACTTGAACCAAATATTAAAATAAGATGGATGGAAGATTTGTATAAGGATTAAAAATCTTTTAAAAAAATGAACAATGATGGCCAATCATAGGGAATTGATAAATTAGCTTTCAACATGATGATGAGAGTTTAGAGATGTTTAGCTAGCAACACAACATCATTTCCCCCCTTGTATTGCATTATGTAGGTTAGGGATCCAAACTATGGTAGTCCACACCAAAAGCACTCCAAAAACAAGAAGGCAGACTTCATAGGTACTTGCATTTTATACTCAGGAAACACAATCTAGTAGTAGTTTTAACATTCGATACCTCATCTCACAGATCCAACATGAGTTATCTTGGTTAGTGATCGGTGATCTATGTGTCAAGAAAGAAGCAATTTTTGTTGGCCAGTCTTAGTTATAGAATTCTAACTCTCAATCTAGCTGAGAAGTGCAAACAACAGCAGGCTAATGACTCTTTTTCACGAGCTAATTCAACTTCTCATAGTCGACTTACCCACAATCATCAAGTGCAGCCAAAGAACTTACATCTAAATGAAAAGGAAGGTAACTAAACAAATCACCATAGTCTCCTACACATATCAAAGATGAAAAAGCATCCAAGCAGAGAGAAAACTATTGAACAAAGGGAAAAGTCGAAGCATATCCCAATTTCAGAGAACCGAGAAAAAAAATGAAAATACCGTGATTACTAATGCCCTTTTTTTCAGTCGCTAAAAAAGACGTAAAAGCTTTAAAACATCCACCGGTATCAGACTCGTACATACTACTTTTTACTTTTCAGTCAATTAAAAAATTTCAGAACGTACCACACAAAATTCATTAAAAAGTTCGTCAGCATGCACTACGAATTGAGCGAGAGATGATTGTTCTTTAGAAATCCTCAATAACTCATGGAACAAGCAAATATGCATGTTGGGATTTCCTCTCCACCAGTAAGTGTATGCAAAAAAAAAAAAAAAAAAAAAAAAGCATGAAGAGAGAAAAATTTAGCCAATGAGTATGAGCAAAATTTAACTAATAGATGGAGGATCAACCAATTCTTGATGCCCATTTTAAAAGACTCAATTTTTTTTTTTTATAAGAATAAGGCCCAAAGCTATCATTCCTCCATCGAGCAAGTCATACAGCGTCTCCACCTTTGAATCGGCCATGGTTGGGTTGGTGGTCGGAGCTTTCTTCTCCGTCGTAGAGCCGTTGTCCGGTCACACGCTGCGGGCACAACTAGACCTTGGCCCAATCACGGAGGTCACAAAGAAAGACACAACTGAAACGATTTTTGAATTGGGGGCGAAGGCATCGCGTGAGGCGGAGTTTTTTGCTTTTAGTTTCTTTCAAAATCCCTTGCTTTTCAACCCTCATTGCTGCCGCCGCTCCTTTTGTTGGATGAATGTTGCTGCTGCTGTTGAAGATGGAGCAAATTGGAGCTCCTTCTGGCGGATGAGAAGCAGCAATCGCTCGTTCTCGAGGTTCGCTCTCTCCATCTGGGTTCCATCAATGAATCTTCAGTTCCCTAATGCCTCCAAAGGTCACGCCCCCTAAACCGTCGGTTCCATCAACATAATATAGAACAAAAGACATTTTTATCGTCAGTTCACTGCTACGAGTCGTCCTTCCCCCTCAGAAATGAATCTCCTATTCTCGATTTTCCCAATAAAGACACTTTTTTTGACCTGGTCAAATGCCCAGAGTCAGACTTTTCTCCCATGTGATGAAAAAAACAGAGGTATACCCACGCACTCAACCAGATAAAACGAACATACCTACGTCAGCGGAATCTCAAGAATTCCTGAAAATGCAACGCCAAGATTCCTTTTTTTTTTTTTTTTTTTTAAGCTCAGTTCAGGATATATAGCGAGCATGGCAACTGGTTCTGAGGAGTGATGTTTTCTTATGGGAGCTGACCAAAAAAAAAACAATCCCCGTG
This sequence comes from Eucalyptus sideroxylon, assembly GCA_014182405.2. Lineage (NCBI taxonomy): Eukaryota > Viridiplantae > Streptophyta > Magnoliopsida > Myrtales > Myrtaceae > Eucalyptus > Eucalyptus sideroxylon. The sequence goes on along the minus strand of CM024550.2, from coordinate 5,851,838 downwards.
GTTTTGAGGAGAAGTCGCACCCCCTCTCTCCCCCTCTCTCCCGCGTGGGAAAATATTGTGTGGTGCCGGAGCACCAGTTAGCAAGGTCCCGGACCAATCATGAAGTGCCACGTGACGCCGACGTGGCGCGGCTAGCCAAGATTATCTAGCCTGCACCTAGCCCTGCGCGCGCCCTCTCCCTCTGCCTCTGTAGAGTCTGCACAAATTTATCATTTTCTCTCTCCTCTTTCTTCGGTCTTTCCTTCTAGCCATTCCTCTCTCTCTCAAGCGAGTGGAGGCTTTAAAATTTTGAATCTATGCTGTCGCTCTCATTTGCTACTCCGCGCTTGTTGTTGCTGCTGCGGCGTTCGTCAAGCGGCCGCTCCCGCCGTCGCCCGACGCTCGCTCCATCTCTGCTCCGGCGCTCGCTCGCTCTCTGCTCCGTCGCTTCCTCCGTCTCTGCTCCGGCGCTCGCTCGCTCTTTGCTCCGTTGCTTGCTCCGTCTCTACTCTGGCGCGGCTTTCCTTCGCGCATTAGTCTGCCGTGGCGGCCGAGTTCTGAGGCATCCCGTTTCTGCAACCGCCTGCAGAGCAGCGTCGACGTCCTCCGGCAGTCCATCGATCGCCGTCCCATCACTCTCGGTCCTCTCTCTCTCCCTTCTTCCGATTCTCGCTCCATCCAGCTATTAAAGCTGTGAATCGCATCACTGAGTTGAATCTCTTCTCGTTTCGCTTGCTACAGCTAGTTACTTTGCGTTTCTTTCTGATATTGAGCCGAGAAAAGTTTCAAGGGATGATTTTTATTTCGGGTCGTGCGTTTTCCTTCTTCTCAGCCGATTGATTTTTTTTTTGGTGTTTTGATCGCAGATTCAGCTTCTTCGACCTTCGTTCAGTGCTTGAACCGACGCGTGTCGACTGCGAGCAGCGATCAATTTGCTCGACTCCATGTCGTTTGGGACCGTGTCGTTTGAGGAGCTGTTGGGTCACTGCAACGAGGTTTTCGAGAAGAACCAGAGCGACATCGCTCAGCTCGAGGAACGCCTTAAGAGCTTCGGCTACGTCCCCGGTACTTTGGGCTGGACCATTTTTCTGCCTGTGTATTTGATGGCGAATAATTGCGTGGAACTAGTTTACTTGGTGTTGAAGTGTACATCAATATGCTGGATTGATAGGACAAGAATGCTGGGGCAATGGTGTTTAAAGAACAAAGAAATTAAGCAGGAGTCAAAAGGAATGAAAACGAGCAAGTCAATTATGTGCAGACCTCGATGTCCTGGTCTTGTTTCACGCATCAAGTAACATTTACTAAGATGGGAGAGCATGGATGACGATGGTGATGAGGAATCAGAGTGGTCCAAACCCGAAGCAGTGATGAAGATGAAGCTAGTGCGGAGGTATCTTTTAATTTGTGGTTATGATTTTCAGCATTATTTTTGTTCCTAGACATTATCATGGCATGGTTTTTGAGATGATTAAGTGATCATCTTCCTGTCTTTTGTCTTGGGAGTGAAACTTTGCTCGTTACTGTCCTTCTGCTGTTGGTATGGTTTTCTTATGTTGGTTTAGATTTTTCCATATAGATTTCTTATGTGAAAATTTGCGGTCTTAAATAGGTGAAGTGTGCATGCTTTGCCTTGATGGAGGGTATTTCCATTCAACGAAGTTTTTCTGTGACAGGGATAATTAGGCATCATAAGAAATCCTGTGTAAATAAGCGTAAAGTTGCCAAGAGTTACAGCTATATCACCTGTCTATGGAGATTGGCAGCAGCCTTCTTACTGCCTTTACTGTAGGAGATATTGTGGTTGACAAGTTTCTGAGTGGCATGGCAATATTTAAATTAGATTTCAGTTTCTTAGGGCTGAATGTTGCCACTTCTTTAACTGAAAAATGCTCTACTTCTCTGACATAAGATTTCTTTCTCCACCTTTTTAACCAACTTATTTTGATTGTATTTTCAGCAATTGCTCAGATGGTGGGGCACTTGTCTAAGAGTTCTGAGGTTGTGAAGGTTGTTAATGACCTTATGAAAGCTCCTGAAATGGCTGTTACCAAGGTACATTTCCTGTATCAGTTGATGTGATTTTATAATTTGCATGATGCACTCTCTCCTATGGGGGTTTTGTCAATTGTATATTTGCATATTAATATTCCTCTTGTTGTCAACATTCATATTCAGAATGACGAGGGTGATGCCTATATTCAAGCTTTTTCTGATGATATGTGGCTGTTGAGAGACAATGGAAACTTTATCTCCTTTTCAGCTTTATCATTTTCAAATATGCTGATAGTTTGAACTTTCATGAGTGGATGAGAGATAACATAATGAAATGAACGACTATATCAACATGACCTTATAGTGCACAATTCAAGAACATTATCTTGAGCAATTTGCGAATGTTAGTTGTTGACACCTAAATTTTGGAGATTTAGTTTATTTATTTATTGCATAGGAAATTAAGAGTTAATTTTATTAATTGCATAACATATAGATTTAAGTTGCATTTATTTTGTTATTTGCATTTTATCCAAAAAAAAAAAAGAAAGTGCAATCATTTAGGTTGTTATTTTTATTTGAGTTGCATGTTTAATTATGTGTTAGTTTTAATTTCGAATTTCTTAAAGAAAAACACAAAAAAAGATCATTGTGCATATTAGATTAGAATTGCACGTTTCATTTTAAATTTTGATCATTTTTTAGATAAATTGCATTTTAGATTTTGATAATGTCTTAGTTTAAATTAGGATTTAATATGACTTAATCCCTAATTTAAATTAAATAGAATCTTAATCTAGCTAGATCATTTCAAATTTCATAAAATTTGTTTTAGGATAAATTAGTTGCAATTTTTAGGATAGATTGCATTTTTAAAATAAAAATGTCATTTGCATGTCATATAGATTTAGGTTCATGAAATGCACGTCATTTAGTGATTATTGTTAGGTTCATTTCTAATTAGAAATTGTCCGTCATTAGATTAGGTCATTTAATAAATGTCGCGTGACATATAGCTCGCATATTAAATTGCAATGTTGCATGTCATTTTAGTTAAAATAATTTTGTACGTCATTGCATTGCATTGCACGTCATTAGAATTAAGTCATTTTGGTTAATTTATGTTGCATATTTAACAATTGCATGTTCATTAAGAGATCATAAAAATTTTATTCATATGTTTAGGACATGTTGCCATGCCATATCATTTCATATTAGATTAAAGGCATTGCATTGCATATGGATTATAGTCTCGTTTAATAAGTGAAAACAAAAAGAAAAGAAATTGCGTGTTAATTAGAAACCATATCTAGGATTGTTGATGTGGATTTTAATTTAACACTGCAGATGCTTTCGTTGCTTTGAGGTAAGTTCTGCATCATTTAATTGCTTTCTTGGGTGTTAAATTGGTGGTTTGCGCACCTACATGAACACCTCACATGTTAGAGAAATAGATTTAAAATCAATCCGAATTGCTTGCCAAACATTTTTCAAAATAAAAAGAAAGGTACCGAAAGGGCATTAGAGAAATCTAACGTAACCAAATCCCCGTACCCCTAGTCTCTGGTTCGTAGGAGTAAAGTGAATCTCCCATTACTTTACTTGGGTTTCTAATCGACCCACCAAAAATAAATTAGTGGCGATTCCTAATTAAAAAATTTGCATGTTAACAATTCAAACCTAAGTCGCGAATTGGTATGGGCTTGGGAGAGCCCGAGTTAAGTCTAGGCTTAACAATCCATTAGTCAAACCCTAGGTGGTTCACACCCGAAAAAATTGGTCGCGACAGCTTGGCGACTCCGCTAGGGACTTAAGTTAAAACTCTTAGTGGACTTAGGCCAATTTTCCTTTTCTTTTGAAAAATATTTTTGTTTGGTAGCGAGGATCGCAGGTACGTCCCTAACATTTATGTGTTAAATGTTTTTGTAGATTGGGAGGTATAAGGGGAAGTGATTGCTAACCCTTGCCTTGCAGGGAGGTGTAGGAATGTATGATTTATTTTCATGAACGAAGTGTTGTTTGATTTAAACTGATGTGCATGCTTTGCATTTATCACTACACTTTGCACACACAACCTGCTGCCAGACCTGGGCTGCATAGGATCATTTAGGATGGTATTGAGATGGATACCACTCCGACCGCATGCTCGCGGTACGAGTCGCCCATCTCAATCATGAAGTTTCTTTCATGGTGTCAAGAGTACCCACCTCGGTCCGCATGCTCGCAACCCGGGTTGGCTCTTTGACCAAGCCGGATTCATGAGGACCCGACATAGTCCACAAGCCCGTGGCTAGTCTGATCATCCTTGTGGCTTCACTTTGCTAAGCCTGTCTAGAGTAGAAATCAAGCCTCACATCTCATGTGCATGTCTGTGTGGTTGCCATTTATTTGGTAAAGTAAGTCTTCTATCCCTATACTATGCAATTTACTTAGTTTGTCATATTTTTGGTCGGTCCATGACAATTTAGGTCAATCATTGATTTAATTCATTTGTCAATTATGAATGAAATGAGGAAATTGCCATGCAATGAATCATTTGAAAAATTGGAAATTTATTTTCAATTCGTGTCTTGGCTCTTCCTAGTTCATGTTTAGGAAATTTCGTCCTTACTCGAGGCATTCCATGTCTTTGTTTTCTTAATCCATTTTTAGGAAATCATTTTCATGTGTGAACTTTTCTTGACTAAAATAGATTGTTGTCATGGATTGGTTCTCTATTTACACCTCGTGCTTACATATTTCTGTTTATTTGGATTAGGTGATAACGGATCCTTCACGCTCTCCCATCATCACGCGATTAAGAGCTAGAATGGCTAATCAAGCTGAAATGCGTGATCGTATGTCCGCTGTGGAGACTCAACTCCAACAAGTGCTTGCCTCTATACAGCTTGTGACGGATCAACTCCAATTTCTCCAAGCAAATCCAACGGCTGTACCTGCTCTTCCTAAAGTAGTTATCCCGAAGCAAGCGAACAATGTTCAAACAATTGACGACGACATGCCCGGGCTAGAAGATGACTCGGTCCTTGTTGGAAAGACCAAGCCTAACAGCGTTCCTAAGACAAATCAAGATGAGCGCGTTGCAAAGCTAGAAGAGAAAGTGAAGCAATTGCAAGGATCACAAAGCTCACTCCCGTTCGACTTGTTTATGTATGAAAATGTCAAGATGCCAAAGAAGTTCAAAATGCCGAAGTTCGAGAAGTACGATGGTACTTCCTGCCCGAAAGCTCATTTGCAGAAGTACCACGTACGCATGGCCCAATATGTCAAGAATGAGCCTCTCATGATTCAATCGTTCCATGCTAGTTTGACTGGGCCTGCACTGAACTGGTATATAATGAAGAATGTAAACCTACTTGACACCTGGAATGAAGTGACTGATGCATTCCTTAAGCAATATAAGTTCAACATGGATATTGCACCTTCTCGAGAGGATCTTGAGCGGATGGAGAAGAAGAAGAATGAGTCGTTCAAGGAGTATGCTGTGAGGTGGAGAAATCTGGCCGCTCAAGTCACTCCGGAGCCTGCTGATAAGGAGCTAATGAAGTTGTTCGTCAAGACTCTCCCATTTGAGTTTCGCAATCAAATGGCTAGCACGTACGTTGAGAACTTCAACCAACTTATCCCAGTGGGTGAACAGATTGAAGTTGGGCTAAGAGATGGATGGTTCAATGAACCAACCAATCAAGGCAAAAGGTTCACCATGAAGAAAGACAAAGAACCAAGCACGGAAGTCAATGTCACATATGCACAATCTAGCAAGCCTCCAGTTGTTCATGTCCCTAAGAATCAACAAGGGGAAGGCCGGCCGTCTGCCCCTCGGCAATTTGTTAAGAGGCAATTCACTCCTCTTCCTGGCCCTCTGTCCCAGGTCTTGAAGGTTCTTCAAAAGAAGGAGTTGCTATCTTATGAGCTAAAGCGACCCAATGCTGAAAAATTTTCCAACTACGATCCCTCCAAGAAATGCGAGTATCATATGGGGGAAGTAGGACATTCGACTGATGAATGCTTGACTTTGAAACATAAGGTCCAAAACTTACTAGACACCAAGGCATTTGCCTTCAGTACCACTCAACCGAATGTCAAAAAGAATCCTCTACCTGAGCATGAGGATAGGGTGAATGCCATTGATGAAGGACCTTTGGAAGAAATGGACCCTGGCCCACAAGAGTAACTTATTACTTTTGCACATTCCCCTGCGCGGGAATTTTTGTCGCTTTCTAGGAATTTTATTGCATTTTAGGAGTTATTATCGCTATCTAGCGATTGTTTTTCACTTTCTTTTTAGGACTTGAATTCGCATTTTCCATTCAATAAATGTAATTGATTGATGAATATCAATGAAATTACAATTTTATTTCTAATTTTGAGGACATGATGGAGTATACCAAACCAGTCCAATGACGATATCCAACCATGAAAAAGAAAAATATCATCCACGAAGAAATCCTGAGGGCTGGACTCTTTCATGTTTCTTCCAAAAAACTTTTTCCAAAACAAGAGCATTTCACTGTAAAAAAAAAAAAAAATTCCAAAAACTTGTAGCAGATTAAACCTGTTTGTTTATCTGACTCATTTGCTTCTTGTCTCAGAGCATAATTCTATAACTTGTTATGACAAGGGACATCTGAGAATAGCGTATCAAGTTTCAATGATCATAAACTTGACTTGTGATCAACAGGTTTAAAGCGCACTTGCAATGAAAAAGATTTGGGGCAAGTAAAAGAGAACCATCATTCTCCGGTGGAAGATCCTGGGGGCAAGTTCGCTCCAAATTACATCCTATATGTGGTAAGGAAGGTACTTCCAGGAGGTGCCATCCTAGCATAAATGGATTGTCGTGAGTTTTCAAACTCCAGTAAATTCTAATGCTTTCAAGAAGTATTACTTATGATAGAATTTGCCATGTCATGTTTTGAATTGCAAACATTTTATGATAAATAAATTGCCTCATTGAGTTGCAAATTCAATTGTCTAAACTTGTTGCAAATCTTGCATTTTTCTTCCTTGATGAATTGTGTGAGATGAATTAAATGTGTGAAATGGGATACTTTGAAATGATGAAAGGCAAACCCTATTCCATACACTGTTTCATACACTAACCTCTAGTGAGTTGTGTGGAAAAATTCCATACCTATGAGGAAAAGGTGATCTCGCAAAGGGTACGTCAACTAAGGTGATGAGAAGCAGTTTCTTCTGCTACCCGGAACACTACAGGTAAATCCACTGTTCAGCCCTTTGAGCCCACACACATGAAGAGCCTTTTAAATTATCCATGTCAAGAATCGTCTCATACCGGGACAAGATTTGAAATGAATGATAGGAATTTTCTTACTCGTACTTGCATCAATCTTCGAGTATTGCTTTTACAGTGTGACTTGTATGATAATTTAAAGTGCCTTAGGACGACGAAGAGCAGTTTTTTCTCTATCCTATACACTTTATCCATTGTATAGCCCATTGAGCCTATGAATTCATTCCACATTAAACCCAGTTGGTGATCATCCCCCACGCTGGGGCAAGGAAAGAAAAATCAAACCATTCAAGTAGCATGGTTTACAATGCTGATAAAAGATGAAAGGTTGTGCAAGTCCAAAGAAAATAAGTGCAAAATGGGGCATGAAAAAGTAGTGTGCCTGGTAAAAACAAGGCCAATGCCCAAAGAAAAAATCAAACACTTGATGAAGTGAGTCGTATCTTCAACAAGGTGATACCAAAAAAAAAAAAAAAGCAGCAGCAAATGTTGAGATGTTGCAATCAGTGGAGTTGTGATGTGAAGAAAATCTTCGACGATGGGGAGGAAAATTGTTGGAAATGTCAAGATGATCACCAACTTTGACCCCCTAAACACTTTTTGGGTCTAATCATCCTTTCGTTTCTCAACCCATGAACTTAGCTTACGTTACGTCCCTCACAAAGTCTCTTCAGATTAGGGCACTTGAATTAACGTAAAAGTTCATATGTTTGGAAGTATCGCTTGAAGAAGTGCGAGTAAGATAATTTCTGCTTCATTTTTCATGTTTCTTGGCTTGTAAACCCCAAGATAATTGCGGAATATCACTTATTTTTTCAAAAGCCTCGACTCAAAGAGTCTCCTTTGTTAAACTGTTGACCAAGCCTATATTACGATCCATGTTAAAGACCTCTCAGATTGGTAAGGTCGTACCACTTGCGAGATTGCTTAGACCCTTGTTTGGCATGATGATGATGAGATAGAACAATTGTCAAAAATCCTGCAACAAAGGTCATGATAAATTGGCCCTTTTAATGAGAATGAGTGAAAAGTCCTTTAAGCCTGAAAGATCCCTCATTCAACATATTCATAACATTTATGTGTTCAGATTGGAATAAAAATGCCAGATTGCTGGAAATCATCGCGCATGAACATCTCTTGAATTAATGCATGTTTGTGATCACAAATGCATATTGCTTCTCCTATAACCATGTTTTGCAGAAGACATTTCCCCTAGGAACAGAGATGATACCAGGTAAGTATATCTCCATCCATACCTTAAATACTTGTCATTGTACAGGTATTTCTCTCTCAAATGCATCGGCACTCGACTCGATTGAGTTGTCCCCCAGAAGTTTTCCTCAGATTCAGGTGATCGAAGAGAGGTTCGAGTCCTGGTCGGATAATCAACGTTGCAATGCTAGGCAACCATAGAAAGGTACGAGTCCTGGATATGTAACACCAACTACTTTGGATCACTCTACTCTCCTTGAAGGTAAGATATTCCAAGTTTCTTTACCATTTTCCAAAAATTAGACATCTCAGTTTGGATCCGGATGTCTTGATTCTTTTCATTGAACATTTCACTTTGGATGTGAATGTTCTTCAATCTTCCTCGTTATATCTCAGTCTTGATCTAGGTATTTCGAGTTTTCAAAAATCATGACATCTCTGTTTGGACCCGGATGTCTTGATTCTTTTCATTGAACATTTCACTTTGGATGTGAATGTTCTTCAATCTTCCTCATTATATCTCGATCCTGGATCTAGGTATTTCGAGTTTTCAAAAATCATGACATCTCTGTTTGGACCCGGATGTCTTGATTCTTTTCATTGAACATTTCACTTTGGATGTGAATGTTCTTCAATCTTCCTCGTTATATCTCAGTCTGGATCTAGGTATTTCGAGTTTTCAAAAATCATGACATCTTTGTCTTCAAAAATCATGACATCTCTGTCTGGACCCGGATGTCTTGATTCTTTTCATTGAACATTTCACTCTGGATGTGAATGTTCTTCGATTTTCCTCGTTATATCTTAGTCTGGATCTAGGTATTTCGAGCTTTCAAAAATCATGACATCTCTATTTGGACCCGGATGTCTTGATTCTTTTCATTGAACATTTCACTCTAGATGCAAATGTTCTTTTCTCGCTATACTTTAGTCTGGATCTAAGTATTTCGAGAGTTCAAAAATCTTGACATCTCAGTCTGGATCTGGATGTCTCAACTCAATTCTTTGAACATTTCACTTTGGATGTGAATGTTCTTCTCAATCTCAATGTCTCAATCTATTACCTGTTACACTCTTCAAGGAACCTGAGTGAGAGTTAGGTACTTACAGAGTAAATGGAGATTTATCATGTACCTTAAGATGCTTTACTGCACTCACTGGTAAGAAATTGCAGGTACGTCTTTTCCTTTCACATCATGCATTAGCATTTTCATGCATCATATTAATTGCATTTTAAAATGGAATTCATTTTCCGGAAAAAAAAATTAAAAAAAAAAAAATCAAGTCATTCAGTGCATGTACATGGTCAAAATTTAGGTTTCAATTTGTCTTTGAATGCGACCTCTACGAGCTCATCTTCAAAGAAGGCATTTGTTATTTGACACCTAAATTTTGGAGATTTAGTTTATTTATTATTGTATAGGAAATTAAGAGTTAATTTTATTAATTGCATAACATATAGATTTAAGTTGCATTTATTTTGTTATTTGCATTTTTTGCATTTTATTGGATCGTGGCGGATATATTCAAATTAGATGGATCAGGCCCATGAAGTGAACAGGTTGGCCCAAGCCAATGTTTTTTTAATAATTAAAAAATTATCTCGTGGGAATATAATATTTTAAAATTTTTCCGAGATATGAGTCTTTTTTGGATAAGGCAGATGGGTAAAAGAATATTGCGATTTGGTTTTGAAAGATTTGGATTTAGAGAAAAATTTTATCTTAATCTCAAATCTTTATCGGTATGAGTTGATTTTCACGAAAAAATATTGTGGATACTGATTCGAAGAAAAGTTAAAAAAATCCAATTCCTTCCCTTATAAAAGGCCGTATGCGTACGAGGAAATGGGGTCTTTTATTTGGGTAAAAAAAAAAAAAAAGACAAAAGGGGAGAAAGTACAGAGTGGGCAGAGGGACAGTGACGTGAGAGAGGGAGAGGGAGGAAGAAAAGTCAAAAAGTAAAAACAAGCAAAAAGCAGAAGGTACAAGCGGCAGAGAGGTGAGAGGACAGGTACTGTTCATCGTCTCCCTCACCGCTCACCGCCCGCATCTGCAGCCGTTCGCCGGTTCCTACTCCACCGCGCGGCACCGCCGTCCGTCTCGCCGGAGCTCCGCCTCACCACGCGATTCAGTCGCACCACCTGATGCCGTCGCCCCGAAGACCAGCGATCGACGTCCTTGCTTAACTCGACGCCAACGGCTACCGTCGCCCGTCCGTCGATCCGCCTCTGACCGCCTGAGCTCAGGGCCCTCCGGCAACCCGCACCAGCTCTCTGCCGAGCCGGTCTGCCCTCTGTTGCAGCCCACTGAAACCCGCGACCTCCTGCTCGCTCGCCACCGCGCCGGAGTGCCACCCGATCTGCACCTCCTGCAGCAACCGACGCCGCCGCGCCCTGTACCCGCGAGCTCGCCGCGACCCACCGCTTCTGCAGCCATCCGAGCGACGCCGCTGTAGCACCCGTGACCAGCTGCTGCAGCTGTGTCCACCAGCCACCGAGTCCCTTCGCCGGAGCTCCGATCACCGTGACTTCCTTTGACGGTGACCCACCACACAGCCACTGCCTCTGCCGGAGTTCCCCTGCCGGACCTCCGATCAACCGGTTGCCCTTGGAGACCCACGGTTCCACGTGGGAAAGGAAAGAAAAAAAAAAAAAAAAAAAAAAGGAAAAGGGAAAATTAGGTAGTTTTTATTTATTTACTTACTGTTTTTTTTTCTTTCCTTTTTATTTTATTCTTTTAGTGAAATTGTTCCCTTTAAATATGTGATTGAGATCCCAATATGAAATAGTCCCTCAAGTTAAGGATTGACAGTCCGATTTTCGCGCCCGAAATCCGACTCACAATCCTTACAAAATCGACAATCCAATCTCAAGTAGAGATTCGATTCGCGATTTAATTTAAAATGGCCAACCCGATCTCATGCGCGAGATATGGTTCGTCGATTTTGGATATCAATCTTATCTTTTGTTTGATTTCTTATCGTCGAGTTGGTTGAGTCGAATCTTATTTTTGTAAAATAAAAAATAAAAAATCTCAATTAGGATTAGGTTTGTTGTCATCTTGCATATTTAGGATTGCAATCTTATTATGAATTTTTAAATAAAAAATCCAAAAAAAAAGAAAGTGCAATCATTTAGGTTGTTATTTTTTATTTGAGTTGCATGTTTAATTATGTGTTAGTTTTAATTTCGAATTTCTTAAAGAAAAACACAAAAAAGATCATTGTGCATATTAGATTAGAATTGCACGTTTCATTTTAAATTTAGATCATCTTTTTTTAGATAAATTGCATTTTAGATTTAGATAATGTCTTAGTTTAAATTAGGATTTAATATGACTTAATCCCTAATTTAAATTAAATAGAATCTTAATCTAGCTAGATCATTTCAAATTTCATAAAATTTGTTTTAGGATAAATTAGTTGCAATTTTTAGGATAGATTGCATTTTTAAAATAAAAAATGTCATTTGCATGTCATATAGATTTAGGTTCATGAAATGCACGTCATTTAGTAATTATTGTTAGGTTCATTTCTAATTAGAAATTGTCCGTCATTAGATTAGGTTATTTAATAAATGTTGCATGACATATAGCTCGCATATTAAATTGCAATGTTGCATATCATTTTAGTTAAAATAATTTTGTACGTCATTGCATTGCATTGCACGTCATTAGAATTAAGTCATTTTGGTTAATTTAGGTTGCATATTTAACAATTGCATGTTCATTAAGAGATCATAAAAATTTTATTCATATATTTAGGACATGTTGCCATGCCATATCATTTCATATTAGATTAAAGGCATTGCATTGCATATGGATTATAGTCTCGTTTAATAAGTGAAAACAAAAAGAAAAGAAATTGCGTGTTAATTAGAAACCATATCTAGGATTGTTGATGTGGATTTTAATTTAACACCGCAGATCTTTCGTTGCTTTGAGGTAAGTTCCGCATCATTTAATTGCTTTCTTGGGTGTTAAATTGGTGGTTTGCGCACCTACATGAACACCTCACATGTTAGAGAAATAAATTTAAAATCAATTCGAATTGCTTGCCAAACATTTTTCAAAATAAAAAAGAAAGGTACCGAAAGGGCGTTAGAGAAATCTAACGTAACCAAATCCCGGTACCCCTAGTCTCTGGTTCGTAGGAGTAAAGTGAATCTCTCATTACTTTACTTGGGTTTCTAATCGACCCACCAAAAATAGATTAGTGGCGACTCCTAATTAAAAAATTTGCATGTTAACAATTCAAACCTAAGTCGCGAATTGGTATGAGTTTGGGAGAGTCCGAGTTAAGTCTAGGCTTAACAATCCATTAGCCAAACCCTAGGTGGTTCACACCCGAAAAAATTGGTCGCGACATTAGTTCTCCATTTCTTGGTCACTTGCTGGAATATGGCTTGTGAAGTGGATAAAAGTTGGAAATGCAAATTGTGAAATATTTTTGTTACTTCTAACCATAAAGTTGTGAAAACAATGGGGAGTAGCCTGCATCCTGCAGCATACGAATAGCAGAGGTATATATTTGATTGCTGGATGTAGTTTTTAATATGATATATAGGCTGGTGTGATAGAAGAATTTGTGAATGACACGGTTGACACGGCTCTCGACACGGAGGACATGAAGAGGAGATAGACGAAGAGGTTGGTAAGGTCTTGACAGCCATAGCCGGTGAGACAGTTGCTCAACTTCCAGTGGTAGTGAGGAAGCAAAAGGTGAAGCAATCTGCTCAACCTATCAACCTACTGCAGAAGAGGTATATCTGCTAGTTCCCTTACTGATGGAACTTATTTTTGGTCATTCTTTTATTTCCCCGGTAGGGAGCTAATTGAGAAACAATCACTGCTGCATTCTTACTTATTTCATGTTCAATGAATTTGGAATTTGTAGGATCCGAGGGTGTTGATGATGAGGAAGAACTAGAAGAAATTAGAGCTCGCCTTGCAGAAGCTAGGTCTTTAGTTCCAATTTTTCTACTGTTCCACACTTTTGACAGCCCAAAAGGCAGGGAAAGGAGGGGCAAACTCTATTTTAGCCTAACGTGGGAGGAATGCGGGTCCCCTTAACTGTATTCTGATTGATCCCTTAACTGTATTCTGATTGATGTAGAGGAGATCATATATAACACTTGAACGGTCGATGAAACATGGTGTAATGGTGTATAAATATGCAAGTTATGTATAAACTTGATCTCGTGGTGAATATTGGGTATTTGGGTCAACAGATTTACCAATATTGTGTAACACTCGAGCCAGAGCTTCCATTCTTTCAACAGGAGCAGAGATGGAGCAAGTGTCAGGCGATGGGGAGTGGCCACTTGACGAATGTTGGAGCAGCAACAACAAGCGCAGCATAGCAAATGAGAGCGAAAGCAGAGATTCAAATTGGATATTAAGCGTTCTTCGGCCCTAAATGAAAAACACAAATAAAGAAAAGAACTAGCATACTCAAATTGAAGTTGGTTCATGAAAGAAGTCTTTAGTTTTCATTTTCAATGTAAAGGAAAAAAAAAAGATCTTCATTTCTCCTTTTTTTTGTTTCTCTTGAAAATATGTTTGGTCGGTAAAAGAACTTCAGATAGGAATCAAAATTTAAACATGTTTGTTGTGTCTTTGCAATCCATCATTTTGTACTTGTTGATTACAAGGTACAGTAGCCGGCTATCAAGAAAAATCGTCTTATGAAGTAGGAGACGCGGATGAAATTGGCAATACATCTCTACCATGAATAATGCGACCTGCTTTATCTACCTTTGAAAGATAACTATTAAAACATCCATTTTCAAGAGGCATCTAAACCTCTCCTCGCTGTACATGCAACAAAAATCTTGGATACAGTCAAAGAGCCTATGAATTACTTGAGTACTCTAGAACTTGATCGGTAGGCAAAATTCCAGCCAATGGCCTTACAGTAGAGTCTCTGGATAGACATGCTTGACTTTTATTGGGTATAGTAGCTTGAAGAGCGATGCGGTTCGAGGTAGCCAGTCTCTTAGGTCCCTACTTTTTCAGGGCGGATGAAGTTACTGATAAGCAGGAAATGTTTAGCACAAAACTAGACTATGAAATTTAGAACATCACATACTAAAAGCCAAAACCCTCTTATCTGATGAGAAAAGTAAGGCCTTGTACATGAGATCTGGTGTCCCTGATCATCGATTCAGTATAGAGACGAGATGAAGGTACCATGGAATCCATAGGGTGCCCTTCGAGGCAGTCATTTTTTCCATTGGCTCACCTTTAAACTTGTGCGCTTCAATCACAAGAACCTGTAGATTTCACGATTTCAATCACGTCAAACGTCGTTACTGGTAGGCAAACCTACGTGATGATTGCATTGAAACTCTTAAACTTAACCTGGGACACATCTGTTTCTTCATTATGTACCCAAGAGACGATCCAACCACTGTCCTCTCCGAGACCATCTTTCTTAGGGACAACACACCTGCTGCAGAAGTTGTCCTTTTCGAAATAATGGTACCCGACCTTCATCAACTTCTTGTGATATCTTCCTCTCTAATTCAAGGCCGCAGTGAGGAACATTTCGACATGTACAATGGATAATTAGAATGACTCGAAAAACTTTCAGTAATACCTCAGAGTCAGACAGCCCAGGACAAGGTTCGTCGAAGTATAATTTCACTAGACCTCCATATTAGCCATTCCTGAATCAAACAAGTGATGCATAAACAATAGGAAACTGATCTTATGCGCTACTTTGGGCAAATGGACATGGACTCAAGAGTAGAGACTGGCATTGCATTACCACTTTCAGAGCTTGCTCTGAATTGATGACTTGAGCATAACCATACCCATTACGCAAGCCAGTGAATTCGGCATTTATGAAAGGGAAGTCTATAGAGAATTCACTGCCCATAAGATTCAACTCCTGAACTTCCCCTGTTTCCTTGTTCAATCTCCACTCAGAGGCACAGGTAAACAGATAGCCTCCATGTTTGTTAGTATTTGCATCCACCGGTTATCTAAAGTTGAATCCTCTCGAGAACCAATTGAACTTGTTCATACCCCAATCGGGACACAAACACCACTGTAAGTGATCTGCATCTTCTCACCACAGCCTGCATTGCTGGGCAATATCATTAAAGTTGAGGCTTAGTCTAAAAGGATTTTAACCTTCAAATTAGGCTACTAGGAAAAATATACCTCATAACCGTCCCGAAAGCAGTTGATATGTGAAATGTGCAGCTTGATTCTACAAAAAACCATTGGACTGAACTCACGTCTCCATAACGTAGCATCACCCCTATCCTCAGATATCTTCCTGGCCATATTTCAGTAACCTACATTCCAAGAAAATGATTAGCTGCTTCAACAAACTGAAAAACTATCACCAAGAAAGGCATTACCAGCTCCTGCAAATCAACGCTACATCATGAGATCAACTTGTTATCTACTGAATCGATTAGTACTGAATCATGCTAAATGTGCCAGTGAGGAATCTCCATGTTTCCAGAGCAGTCTTGACACCAAAACTTTCATAAAGCAATTACAACGTCCAGCTCTGCCTACATTCCTGTGCCAAAACAAATAGTCCATTTACACGGGCACTTCACTCCTAATCTCACAACAGAACCACCTCCGCATATGGTTCTCTTCGGGTTTCATGTCCCAGATTAAAATGACATCGTTTCTTTTATCGTGTATAGCACAATATAGTATATCTTGCTATTTCGAACGTCCATAATGAGCATCAATGGAACAAATCCACCTTGCACAGCATAAAAATTCTAATGTTTGAATGATTATAACATAAAATCAGAAGATGTTTTTTCCAGATGGGATGAATTTGATTGATAGTCTGGCCTTGGTCAAATCTGACACGTAAATCCGATCAATGAATAATACAAAATGGCCAGGGAATCTGGTAAAGAAAATATAGCAGTATATCAGAGCACACAAATTATTTACAACGAAAAGGAATGGTTAAGGGACTGAGATAACTGGAGTTAAGGGATTTCCTGAAGAGTACATATGGCTTATTTGGAGCAATTGATCTTCCAATTGAGCATCCTCATGGAATATACGAAATCGAAAGTATCTGCACAAGCAAACATGCATAACCAAATAGATTTCAAGGGAGAAGCCAATCATTCTTCAAAAGTAGAACTTCGAGAAAATCATTTTTTGAAGTATTTGCAGCAGTCAAAAATATTTTCATATCAAGAAAAATGAATCCTGATTTAAATAGAACCCACATTACTCTAGTTCCAAAAATTCCTAACCTAGAAACTCTTGATCAATTCCGCCCCATTAGTTTGTGCAATTTTGGCCTATAAAATCATATCCAAGGTAATTGTGAATAGACTCAAAACTTGGTCATCAAAATTGATAACTCGAGAGCAAAGTGCATTTATGAGTGCAACACTTATCCAGGACAATATCGTGATAGTGCAGGAAGTGTTGCATCAACTAAGAGCAAAGAAGAGGAGGAAAAAAATTGATACGAAAAAGGCGCATGACAGAGTAGAATGGGACTTGTCGGAGGCACGCTTAAGAAATCTGGGCTTTGATGAAAAGTGGATTACATGGGTTATGAAAAGTGTATCTTCAGTCTCATTCAGTGTTAAATATAATGGGAATCCTCTTCTTTACTTCCAACCTTCCAGAGGACTTTGGCAAGGTGATCTTTTGTAGCAAACATTTTATCTTGTATGATGAAGAAAACAGTGGAGGATGGCAGTATCGAGGGCATTAAGCTCAACTCTTCTTCCCCTACCATATCACATCTCCTATTTGCGGATGATTCCATCTTGTTTTTAGATTGGAGAATTCAAGAATGCCAATCCATATCAGATGTAACCTCAGTATGGTTTTGCTTCTGGACAGGAGATAAACCTAAACAAATCAGAAATGCTCTTCAGCTCAGGGTGTCCACAGACCATAAGAGCCAATGTGGCTTATGAATGGCGTGTCCTAGAACTGGATAAAACAGGAAAATACCTTGAAATTCCTTTGGATTGGGGAGAGTCTAAGAAGAATATGTTTTTCCTGGATATGTGGAAGAGTTAACAAAAAATGGAAGGTTGCAAGGAATCTTTAAATTCTAAAGCAGGAAAGGAGATATTACTAAAAAACAGTAGCACAGGCTCTTCCTCAATATGCAATGTCAATCTTCAAGAATCCCATTTCCATATGTAAAGTGATTGAACACAGAATGGCAGCATTTTAGTGGAAAAGCAGAGAATTTCACTCTAGTATTATGGAAGAGTTGGGATTTCTTGAATCAAAGAAAAGACAATCAAAGCATGGGATTCAAAGATTTACTTTCTTTTAACAAAGCTTTCTTAGGAAAGCAAGCCTAGAGATTAATGCACCAGTCTTGCTCTTTATGGGGTCAAATTTTTAAAGGGATTTACTTCCCAAAAAGGAGTTTCTGGCATGCTGGGAAAAGGCACAGACCCTCTTGGGGCTGGCAAAGCTTACTATAGGGAAGAGACTCAATCTTAGAATCTTCAATGTGGACGGTGGAAACAGGAGAAGCAATCAGTATCATAGAGGACAGAAAAATGTAAAGAGGTGTAATTGGAGGGCCAGTGAATGAAAATGACCCGCAACAGGTAGTAGAGCTTATAAACCACAAAGAAAATTCCTAGAATGAACCTCTTCTTCGAAATATTTTTGAAGAGGACATCCTGAAGGAAATTCTGGCTATTCCTCCGACAACCCACTCTATTCAAGACAAACTGGTGCGGACATATTCATCAACAGGAAATTACTCAGTAAAGAGTGGCTACAACTACATAAGACTTACCTAGAATGTCCGAAAAGCTCCAATGGCCTCCTCATCTTTCTTGGCTCCTTGGGCTTTATGGAATAGGACCTGGAAAATGCAAACAATCCCTATAATTAATCTCATCCTATGGAATGCATGTTAGAATAGTCTATCCACAATGGAGAACTTATACAAGCGAGGAATAGTATCGGATCCTTACTGCTCACTGTGTAGAGACCAGGTGGAATCCCCAGAACGTCTCCTTCTCCTTTGTCCTCGGACGAGAGACATATGGGCTTAACCATCCCTAAACATTCAGGTTCCTTCCCAGGGTTAAGCAGAGTAGAGATAAGGCTAATGCAATTCCTTAAAAGCACGGAAAACCCACCTTTTCTGGCACTTGTAGCAACCATCTTTCGGCTTATTTGGACCACCGTAACAACTTCATCTTTCGAAAGAAACCCCCAGACCCAGTTCAAGCACTACAAGGGAGCTCTATCTTCTCTCAGCAATTGCAGGAGATGGAATTTAAAGCAAAAAATCGGACCTTGAGGTTGCCACCTATTCTAAGAACTGAACAGGTCGGATCTTTAGAGGTCAACATTGATGAATCCCTTCGTTGAAAGCTCCATGGAAGGAGCAATCGCCTGCATTATTCCAAACTCAGAAGGGACGCTTGTGGATGCACACAGAATTATCTCACAGCTGCGTATCACCCCCATTGCCATCGTGAAACGAACTCCATTGCCAACGGACTGGATTTCTTCCCCTCCCCAAATCTTGTTGGATTTACTTTGGAAGGAAGCCCAGTTCAAGGGCCCTGCATTTTCAAATTGAATAAAAGTTAATCGGTTTATGATCCACCAAAAAAAAAAAAAAAAAAAAAAAAAAAAAAAAAAGCGAGTAGGAAAAGTCGATGAAATTGGCGATACATCTTGGCAATGAAGCGTGATCTGCTTTTATTTACCTTTGAAAGGACATGTGAATCGTTTCGACATCGTGGCTAGAGCTGTCTACTGCTCGGAGCGTTATTTTGATGAACCGATGGTTTCTCTGCTGCAGTAGCGCAATGAACGATATTCCAACAAGTTGCGTCGCTGAACGTCTATTAGACTTTAGACGCCTCGATTCCCGGAGCTCTGTGATTTCCAAAAGTTCATCAGAAATTGACCCCCATCATTCCGTAAAACCTCCGAAATTCGACAGGTGTGGGCAATTTGTTGAGGCCTTGCGGTTGTCCCTCATTTTAGAATAGCGAAACACCAGTTCGGAGAGCGAAACGCAAGTTCGAATTTCTTTAGGCCCTAAAAACATCATGAAGATTCGAACACCCGGCAATGCCCACTTTTCTGAGGTTACCGAGGTCCGGTAATTTTCTAATGGAATTGCACTGCAGGATATATAAACAGCTCAATCCTTTCAACCTCTCAAGGCCTTCGATTTCAACTAAATCTTTGCATTCCGAGATTATTAAGTCCCTCAGATGTGTCAATTGCGAAATGTCAAGTCTTCTAAAGGACTGACAGGAAATAATACATAGCACTTTCAAGTTTTTCAATCTGCCAAGACATTGAACTTGAAATAGATGATCATTCATTAGTGAAGCGTCTAAATAGTTTAAATGCAACGCATTCAAAGACTCTAGATGTTTAAGATCGTCGAGGGTGAGCAACTTATTGCATCCGCACAGAGATAGTATCGTTAAAGATTTTAATCTTTCCAAACCCTCGATTTCCATCAGCTCATTGCACCACATGATATGTAATTGTGACAAGAGTTCCAAACTCGACAAACTTTGCAACTTTTTCAACTTACCACAAAAGATGACCGAAAGTTTCAAAATTCCTGAAGGAAGCACCGGGATGGATTCCAGAAATTCGCAAAACTGAAAACTAAGCTGTTTTAGGGAATTCGCAATTGGGGCAGGTGACTTCCAAAATTGTTAAGTTGGCAGGAAAATCACAATTAGTTAAATCAAGGTTTCGTCGAGAAGATAGGTCACTGGCGCTTTCCAACAATTCTATCTCGTGCATGAAAGGAAGGCCTCCAGTATATCCAACCTTCCCAAGTAGAAGGATCCTCAGTGACAACAACCCATTTATAGGAACTCTCCCTTCTCGAATATCGCAGGCTGTGGCATCTAATTCTTCAAGTTTGCCCAAGTTGCTAATAGAACTGGGTAAACCTACTCAATTTTCGACACCCGTCAATTCTCAAAATCTTCAAAATTTTCAAGTCTCCAATTGAAGGGTCAATTTCCTCCAAATTATAACATTCTTCCAGGATTAGCATCTCTAAACTTTTAAACACAGAGAGATTAGGGGTTACCTTTAATTCAATGCACTGGGAAAGATTGAGAACTTTCAACCTCTCCATCTACAAGAAAGAAACATGTTCCAAGATTAGGAGTTGGAAATAGAATGATTCATCATCAAATGTAACACAAGAGAAAGCATTTCTCATATTTACCTTGATTGAACTCCATCCTCTCCATTCATGACTAATATAACCAGATGATAAATCAAGCATGAGTAAGTTCTCCAAATGAACATTAGTCGCCTCGAAGGAGTCAGGACATTTCTCCCACTCTAGCCATCTTAATTCAGAAAGTGAATCCTCAAAATTTCCATCAAAATCCACTTCACTCAGATGAAGGTATTTCAGACAAGGCATCCTTTCGAAGCTCCTTCGATTCATGAACATCTTTGAGCCATTTTTGTCCAAACGTAGTGCCTCAATATATCTATTTTCTTCCTACAGAAAAAATAAAATAAAATTGAGGATAGTAAATATTAGCACAGGGCATTCCCTGATCTGTACATGAATAAAAAGTGCCATTGAATAAGGAATAGCTTACTGCCCTACTACCTTTTGTTAGCATGCGTCGGCATGCTATTGTGGCCAATGCATTTTCTCTCCACTTACAGAGAAATGTATGATCTTTTTATAACTACACAATCATGTTGTATTACAATTTTCACTTTCATGCCACAAATTTTGGTGATCCCGTGTAAAATTCCTCCATGAAATAGTCTAGGTTTCTTATAAGTTTTTACATTAAATTCTGTAACTCACGAAGCATTGACTACCAAGTATTCCCTCCACCGGAGCACATATGGTGTCCCTTTGCAATTGTGAAAACCGTTACACTTTTGAACCTAAAAAAAAATACCCAATCGGATTTATTACAAGCATTTATGCATTCATAAAGCATGACAACTTATTTCCTTTCCGTTCATGAAACACTGTTCATCTTGGCATCTGGCTGAATGGAAACGAGAGCGTTTGGTCATTTTTTCTCTAGAAGCGCAACTCTCTGTATTTATTTCTTTTTCAACAGACGGCTTTTTGCAATCGAAGCAGTAACTTTTCGTTTCATCGAAAAAGAATAGGCCCTCAAATTAAAACGCAACTAAGGGAAAAATAATTGACAAAACCTTTCTTTTTTAAAAATTGTTATTAATAGAAAAAGAAAACACATTCGGCCAATAAAAATACACATTCTTTAGTGCAAAAAAGCCTATAAAAGTAGGTTAACAAAAACTCACACCAACGTACTTCAAAAATAAATTGTTGATATATTTTGGGAAGGTAGAATGAAAGACCAAAAAGTAATGATCAACAATAAAGTTTTGTTGTTTGGTTGAATAATGTAACCAATCGGCATAAAGTTATAATGACTAATGTGTTTTAGAGTGTGAGGGACCGGATTTATAAGTGGCATTAAGTAAACTTTCAAACCTGTGTGATGCTCGGTCCCCAACAAGTAATATAGTAAGAAGCAGTATCAAATCTGCTAGAAAATGATGTTAAAACAACATGAGCAAAAAAGGAAGAGTTAATATTGAACAATTTAATAGCTCTTTTTTGAGCCTCATAATCACCAGTGCAAAATTCATGACCTAGAGGCCAAAATGAATGTAGCTTTTACCAAGAAAATGCTAATAGCATGCTGAGAATGGTCATAGATATAGAGAAAAAGAACGGTAACGATAGTAATTTGAGGGACTACCGTTAGAAAACATGTGAGAGGCCAAAAGAAAACATAATCGTTACCTTGCGTCTCAGAACTTTCATGGCTTCCTCGCCCCATAGTCTTCTCCAATACCAAGACTCCTTATCTGCTGGACAGGCTATATCTCTGCCTAGATCTCTTAATTGATCATGCATTCTTAGCCCATCGTTATCACCATATTTTATTAATGAAAGATCAATCATTCTTGCCAATCCAATAGCTGGGCACAAACCAAGATCCTTCCACAGGTAGGTGACAAATCTTTCATCATATCCAATGAAAAAACATGCTATGTCTAGAAACATTCGTTTTTCCTGATCATCTAATAAATCGTAACTCATCTTCAATTTTTCTCGTACATTCCTAGGAGGCACCTTCCTCAATTTTTTCAGCGTCTCTGTCCATATGACTTCATCTTTTCCTTTTCGTTTGAGAGATGAACCTATAATCTCGAGCATTAGAGGAAGCCCTCCTGTGGTGGCAACAATATTACCAGACAGAGTCGCAAGTTCTGTTGGAGGTTGTTTTGCTCTAAATGCATGCAAGCAAAACAGAAGCATAGAGTTGCTGTCATTCATTTCTTTGAGTTCATAACATTTATATTCAGACTCCAAAAGGGCCTTATCTCTACATGTAATAATGATTCTACTTCCTAACCCGAAATTACAACCTCCAATCAATTTATCGAGGTGGTCTCGATCACCCACATTGTCAAGAACGATAAGTACCTTCTTTCCATTACAACTTGACTTGATCTTTCCAATCCCTCTCATAGAATCAGGCACATGACTTCCACGATTTGCCGTTATATCTGAGATTAGTACATTTTGGATATGCTCCATACCCTTGCGATCAATTGTTTCTCTAATATCCATAAGAAAGCTGCGGCAATCAAATTTCTTAGCAGCAAGCTTATTGTAGATGTTTGTGGCCAGAGTTGTCTTACCGATGCCACCAATCCCACAAATCCCAATAATTCGAATGTCGGAAGGATCAGTATCTGCCAATTTCATAACCTCAGCCACACGATCATCAATTCCAACCAAGTTCCCAGGAAGAGGTGGTAGGAAATCATGTTGCTGCTCGTCCGTTATTACTCGTACGAGTTCTGTTATTAATTCCGCTTCATGCCTGTCAAACAACACAACACGTGAGAACTTTTTAATGGTTCCACAAAACAAGGATTGAGGATGATAACTAGAAAAATTCTTCTTCTAACGAGGATAATCAAAAGAAGGTAAACGACATACCCATTAGCAAATTTCTCTGATTCGAATACTCTAAGATCCAGTGCTTTCCTGAGAGCTACCGGCCCCTGTTGCTTGACCTTTTCATCAAAACGATCCTTACGGGATTGGAAGGCCTGTCCAAAGGCCCCCTTTAGTTCTCGCACCTCATAGGGTTTCACCTTGTAAAGCACGGGCAAGACTTTTTGCTCTCCTCTTTCCTCGCACTCCATTATCTGAATGAGCTCGCGGAGGCACCATTCGCTAGCAGCATATTTTTCCGAGATGACTGGGATTGAAACCTTAGAGTGCTTGATTGCACTGATGAGATTTTCACCAATTTTCTGGCCGAAGGGGAGGTTCTCATCATCTCTGAACACAAAGTTTGGATGGAACGGCAGGCCCACAGCTTTGAGTCTATGGTAGAGGTGATCGACGAAGCCGTTGCGAGTATCGGGGCCTCTAAAGCTCAAGAATACGTAGTAATCGTTTCCATTCACGGAGGTGGAGGAAGCGGATGGGTCAGACTTAGCTCCGGACGCCGACGGCACATCGATCTTCTCCAAAGAGTCCGAAGAGGGAAGAAGATGAGGCGATTCTTCGAGGACGTCATGTCTTGGTCGCTTCGAAATGGTTGGAGTCGAAGCTTCGGTGAGTTCAGCTCGCTTGAGTTGGCCGGTCGAGCGATCATCTTCCATCGCAGCTCTCTCTCTCTCTCTCTCAGAGAGTCGACTGTTGTTCGGCTGCTAGGGTTTTGAGCTGGGAAGCGGCGCTGGTAAAAAGAGGAAGAAGGGAAAGCTGGAGGCGAGACCCGACCATCCGGATTTTATGGACATTTTAATATCTCCGAATACTTTTTTCTTTTCTTTTTTGTCGGTCCGAATACTTTAAACGCGGAAAAAGGGTAGAGTATTCAACTATCCAATCCACATTTATTTCGGATCCAGTCGGTTTGGATGAGAGCATTACGAGTCTACGACACGAATGTTTCGGGCCGGGTCCGGTACCATCAAAACCCGACTTGATCCATTAACGCGTCTCTTTACAGCATAGAGAAGTTCACTTTGGAAGAGTCTAGAATTCTATATGTTAAATTATTTACCCGAATTCTTATCTTCAACGGAAACAATTATTAAAAATATCTATTATAAAATTAATGCGCAAAAAAATCGAATCTTCTGGTCCAAACCAATGCGAAATCACAAAAATTTGAAAGAGGAACAATAAATAACACCAAAAATTTATGTAGTTTGAGCCAATATCACATAATCTATTATAATAGCATAATCAAAGTTAAAATCGCTCACATATTCACTTGAGTGTTAAATCACATCTAGATTAGGTTAATATTCAAAGTGTTTATAAATAAATAACTCAATTTTATATAAAATTTGCGGTATAAGATTCACCATGTTTGGAACTCTTCCACAGAGTATCATTGCATCGTTCCTCTCTCCTTCTTTGCATTCATCCTCTATCGTGCAACTTTTTTAACTGCGCGTTTCTTGGCTAAACAAACCTATGGGCGAGAGAAAGTATTGAGTGATTCTCATGTAGCCAACACAACAAAAAAGAAGGAATCTGAGATGATGACATGTGTCTAAAGTGGGCCCTACCTTTACGAGTATTTACAGCCTTGCTCATGAAGAGGAAAAAGGGAAAGCAGTAGGGGAGGGAATAAGAGATTTCCGTAATATTGGAAGTAATTATACGCCCCTTGAATTAAAGTTGAAAAATATTTAGTTCAATTAATGTGAAAATGTAAAAGGAAATTTGTTTTAAAATAAGTTAAGATAGACATCCCACATGGAGAGTGTCCTCTGTCAATTACTCATTAAAACTGTTCTAGAGAATCACTTTTGCATTTATCTAATAAGATAGATCCACCATATCTATATTGGATCAATATATGAAACATATTTCATTTTTTAAGCTTAATTTATATCTCTAAGAAATTATGCTCTCTCTTTGTGCAAACACATCAACAAATTTGCTTTTAATTAACTTTTGAACTTCAGCAAATGACAAAAGATAATAAACATAACTATCAGATACTGATGTTCTTACGGATTTTTTTTTTTGCCCAAATGACATTAGCACTATTGGTTTTGAGATGATAACCACCCTTACATTACTAGACAGCATTCACCAATTATTTTTCTCAATGGACCCCACCGCTCTTCTTTATGAGTCTCAAAGGCCATCATGACCCTTTCCCTTGTCATTGTCCATGTGAAACGTGTTGGTTACCAATCCAAAAGAAAAAGGGAGAACTTTAAAGCACCGACGCAATCAATACGTTCCAGGAAAATCCGCACGAAGTTTCATTTGCAGAGCCTTTTTTCTTGTCGATTGAACTTCCGTGCAGTAGGGTACCATTGGATCGACAAATCAACGTTTATTAACGTCTAATATCGAGGAACTATTTGGGAGGATACAGCTCTTGAAGTCGCACGTGAAGCTAAAGCTAAGGTTCCTAGAGTCAAGAATCTTGTCTTTTCAAAATTGTGGCTTCAATGAATTTTTTGTTCAAGAAATTTGGCTACACATTTCCCTCATGGAGCTGTCAGTGGAGCAGTGACAATCTCCAAGCAGTAGATTAACTACAACTGAACATGACAAAAAATTATTGACGAAAATGATGTGGTGCCTACATCGGTGAAATATGGCAAGTAGTGTAGACTTCAGCTCGGGATCGAGACACTGCAAAGGCCTCGACAATTGCTGCATGAAGCGCAATGCCTCCTTTTCTCCTTCCTTTTCCTTTAATTTATTTTCGTTGAATATCCTTTCATTTCCTACCAAAAGAACCTCCTATCCTAGAGAGAGAGAGAGAGAGAGTAATTGTATATTTTCTTGAAGAAATAAAAAGGTTGTGCTTGGGTGCAAAAGAACTATGGCAAGAAGAAAATTGAAAAATAAAATAAAAAAAGATAGGAAAACAAGAAAGAAAGGAAGGATAGAGAGATGAGGAGTGAATGGGAAGGACGCGTTTAATTTACGTAGGGAAGGAGATGTGTCGTGAGGACCACCACATACTACAACTTACAAGTGAATAGTATCCTATCTCAATTAGATTTGAAGGAAGAATGACCAGGACATCTTTATACGCAGTTACCAATCAATGCATCACAACGTGTAATTACACTCTATATACTGCATCGGTCAGTAGCCTTTTTCCATCATTGTATTTCACAAATGGAAAAATCGACCTTTCTATCTCATGAATCGGGGACCTCAGTGTCTTTTCCCATCGGTCCTTGCCGCTTGTCTTTCCAAGCCTGCAAAGCCACGAAATTCTTCTCTTTGGCGTGTCAATGTGAAACACGCCGGGTGCCTCCAGCTGTTCAAAAGAAAAAAAAAAAAAAAAAAAAGACTTAAAGCACCCACATCAATCAGTACGTTCCCCGAATCGGCCTTCTAAAGTTTTTGTCCGAGTGGCCTTTATTCACTTTTATTCAAGTTGTGTGCAGCACGCACATAAATTGACAAGAAGTACCTTTATTCTCATCTTCGAGGAAAATAACTATGAGAAATCAACATCTACTTATCGAGGCTACTGTGTATAAAATAGTTCACTCCAACGAGACCGCAGGATTTCTTTCCTAAAGCGGTTAGCACTTTGTGGCGTGCTCCATGTAGCACCAAGGGACATATTGGGATCCAATTTCGAGGAATTTCGAAAATAGTTTTTTTTTTTTTTTTTGACTCGGGAACCCCGACGACGGCAACAGAGGTAAACCACCTGGGATTGACACGTCTTACCCACCACACACATGTCTTTTGGATAAGTCACCAAGAGTCTCAAAGCTAGCCTTCCTGCAACCACTTTACACGTGCCACTGGATAAGTCACCAAGAATCTCAAAGCTAGCCTTCTTGCAACTTGCGTTGCAGAAACTTCGAACACTAGACCTCCTCGATGGAAGTCTAGCGCCTGCCCAGCTGAGTCACCATGGCGGGTGGTAGAATTTCGAAAATAGTTGGTCATCACAAACAAGCAGTATTTGAGATCAAAGTTGGATACTCGCACAATGATCAGTTGACTTGTAATAGTACCAAACCGACATGGTGGGAGGCAGGAAATGAAGTTTTCTTTGACAAAAATAGAGAGCAGAAAAAGCATGATATCAAATAATATAAGCAGCTTTTCATAGACTTTGAAATAGGACCCGTTTATAGTTACAGTTTCAAAGTTTCATTCACTATGAGTTAAGGTAATCTTGAAATGTCTCAATTATTCCAACGGGAGTGCGTGGATCCCGAAGCGGTTTGCTCGAAGTCGTGTGTTCCACCAATCTTTGCCTTCCTCTGCTAATAACTGCTACCTGCCAAAGGGGTCCTTGCAAGGTCCCTAGGCGACGAAAATGGAATACTATTAGGCGAGCATGTTAGCCATTTGATTAAGAGAGGGGGCTGTGCACTTTCAGATGTATTCTATATGCTACTCGCTCAGGTGGTCCAGTTAAGGAACATTCCGGGAAAACTACAATCCTTCATTAAGAATAAGTTCCTTCAAAGTCTCAAGCATTAGAGAAAAATTATCATTCATAAAAAGTTACTAATGATGGGAGCCTCAATGTCAGTGGCACTCGTAGAGAAGTATGATCTCATTCATATATGAAGGTTATCTATTAGCTATAGATAGATCCATTGTTAATACAAGCACAATGAGAAAAACTATGCTTTGATTGCTTTCATTGGTAAAATTACTGACCATAAGTATCCCCAAGGTTATGAGTATTTGAGAAAAATCACCATTTGACACCTAGTTTATTTAAATGATAATCATCAAAAGTTATGCTTTCCAAGGGGTAAAATTCAAATGATTGATTTATGGCTGTTTTCCAATCTTTTATGCAAGTGATTCACACGTTAGATCTTGTGTGCTTATATTTTAATGTACTCGGAAAAAAAGAAAATGAATTTTCCCAATTTGTTTGGACAAAAAGCAAAGTTGTTTTATGCGCTGTATTCAAAATTAATGCAACTTGAAATTTTAAACTTGGTTCTTATCATATTTTAATCGCAATGACGAAGATAAATTGCAGAGTTGGCAAGAAAAGCACCTATGGAGCGACATCAAATTGACTTTAATATGCTTTTTATCCCGCCAAAGTTACATCAAATTGACTTTAATCTACCTTTATCCCGCTAAAGTTACATCAAATTGACGTCCATTAATATTTTATCCAGCTAAAGTTACAAGTTTCATCAAATTGACATTTATTAATTTTTATTCCAAAGAGTAAGCATTAAGAACGCATTTAGTAACGATTTTGTTTACGGGAATAATATTTTATTAGAAATGATTTTTTCTAATTCTATTATCGGGAACAATTTCGAGCAAAAAAACGCGTTTGATAAGCGTCCAAAATTTATATTCCCGAAATAGAAATGCATTTGGTAAAATTCTTAAATTCTTTTGTTGCTATTAATTTTTTAATACTTTATTATATTTTTCTTTAGTCTTTATTTGTATTCTTTATTCTTTTTTTTTTCTCTTCTTCCTCCTTCTTCTTTGTAACCAGTCGTCGGCCACGGCGGTGGGTAGCAACCAGCAACCAGCTGCACAAGGTCCAGTGAGCTCTCATGGAGCCTCGCTAGACCAAGGCGAGCCTTGACCTCTCCTCGGTAGTGCGAGGTCGACCTCACCTTGGCTTGGTGAGGTCGAGCCTCGCCCTAGTTGTGCGAGGCTTGGCCTTGCCTTAGCTAGGTGAGCTCGGTGTTACTAGCGGCTAGCAACGCTCTAGTGAGGTCGTCGACCATAGCCAAGGCTGACGATCGGCCAAAAGGAAAAAAAGAAAGGGGAAGAGAAGAAAAGAAAAGAAGAGAAAAGAAAAAAAAAAATATAAGAATTGATTATAGAAATTGTTATCGGGAACAATAACTTACTTTTTCTATTTCTTAATTATATTCCAAATCCATTTTCGAAAATAAAAAAATATAAATTTTTGTTCTCGAGAATAAAAATTTTACTACATAAATTTATGTTCTTTTTTTGTTTTGGAAAATAAAATAATAAAAGTCGTTCTCCAAAAGATTACTAAATAAGGCTTAAAAGTTAGGTGTGATCTATTGAAGTCTTTGTTTAATGTTTTTTTTTAGCTAACTTCCAAGCTGTCATTCGGGGCCCATTAAATAATTATCAAAAGAAAGAACTGTATCTTCCTTGGAATTTCCAAAGCCCTCAGCGCTACCAGTAGCAAGATCGTTTCCTTTTTGACATCTGTCCGCTCGCAAACCTCGCCTTAAATTCTTCAATTCAATATCTCTTCTATTTGGAGAAATATTGCTTTGATTGATTGATGAAGTGACTATTATGTCTAATTAGATATAACTTAGTAATTTATGTTTGAGAGTAAGTTGAGTTAGGTGAACACCGCAGTTAGTCAAAACAATAATAGAATATAGGGGTTCAAAGATTTTCTCGAAAATAATGGATGCATATGGAGTATAAAAAAGGGGCAATTTCAAAATTGGTCCCCAATATTCTCGATGAAAGTTCAATTTGATAGATGAACTTTAATTTTGATTAATTTGGCTATTTATTATTTGAATCATATCAATTTAATCCATCTAATCAACTCGGTCATGTTGGAAGTTGATATTATAATTCATCTCCATCATTAGTTTGTGATTGCTAGCCTGATTGGGCTATCTAGAGCCACATCAGCAGAATCTAGAAACCAAAGGGGGAGAGAAGTCGGCGATGGGAGATGGGCAATGGTGCTTGATTCCTAATTTTAAAGCAATATTGATATTGGAGTAAGTTGATCTCAAATTTTTCGTAGTTAAAGTGATAAAATTCGAAAGAAGAAAATAAAATCTTAACGGATTTGCTTGTCCATTAGTTTATGGCATGTAATATGGTATGAGAACATGAAAATCTTTCAAGTCACTTGATGTCTCGGGTATATGCTCATGTTGATGTTCATAGGATGGTGGGGATGGATGGTAGATAGAGATGTCAAAGTTCGATCCTGACAAGAAAGGAAGAAAAGAGTGATTTTCAGTTTTAAAGTTTTGCTCTTCCCCAAATTTTGTGATGAACATTTTTTGATTTTTATAAAACTCGAAATATTATTAAAATTTTGGAAAAAATTTCACATAACAAATGAAACTGGCCTGAGCGATATATAGTGAGATACCTACAATTTACCCACATTGAAAACTTCTCCGTTTTCTCCAAGACCGAACGCCGGACATCAAACCCACTTAATTCGAATGCTGAATTGTTTAGTTAATCTGACTTTAGTTGGCTCTTGAGATTCGTTTGGTTGCTTGGATGAAATCCTTTGGATGATAAAACAATCTTCTCTTCGCATGGGTGGTATGCTAGTGATATTTGGTTAAGTGCAAGGAATGTCCACAATGACAATCTCTGCAATTCGTCAAGGAGGAGTTTGCAAAAGTTCCGTTAAAAATACGTCTCCAATTTTAACATGTGAAAGGAGTCCAATTCAAGTAGGTTTTTTAGTTCAATTAAACTTCTTCATTTGAGTGGTCCCTTAATTTGAGTAAGTTTCCTAAAATGGATTTCATATTTTGGATTCAAATCTTTTCTATATAACTAGTTGGTCTCTCTTGAGAATTACATCTAAGATGAGTTTTAAATATTCAAACCTATTTAGAGTGCATTTGGTAATCATTATGTTCCTATAGAAAATTTCCCCTAAGGAATATATATATTTTTTTTATTTTGCTATCTAGATGAGTTTCTAAACATTTAAAGATGTTTTGTAATTATACAAAAATTATATTCTCGAAAAAAAAAAAGAATAGAAATGCACTTGGTATGACTCTTGAATTTTCTTATGACGTAGTATTTCTGTTACTTAATAAAAAATTTCATTTTTTTTTTTTTATTTTCCTTCTCTTCTTCTTCTTCTTCTAGCGAGTCACCACCCATGATAATGGTTGATGACCTTGCTAGCCTCAAGGGAGCCTTGCCAAATTCGGCGAGGCCAAGCTTCGCCTAGCTATAGCGAGACTTGACCACGGAGAGGTTGCTAGACCTCGACCATCACCTTGCCTAGCGAACGACTAGAGGAAGAAGAAGAGGAAGAGAAAAAGAAAGAAAAAAAGAAAATGATTTGGATTCAATTATTGAGTTGTTCTTGGAAACCAAAAAAACAGTTTTTTTCTACTTCTTGATTCCGTTACAAATCTATTATTGAGAATAAAAAAGTTATAAATGAAATTCTATCTTTTTTTTTTGTTTCGAGGAATAAAAGAACATAAATAATTCTTGTTTGACACATTACCAAACAGTAACTTAATCTTATGGTAATACTTGTGAATTCTTCTGTGTGATTGAGAGATTATTTCATGATGAATCGTGAAGCCAAATGCCATGTTGGTTATGTAAACTACATTATATCATTTAATTTATAGTGAAATCTTGTGTTGTTTTTTCTGTGGATAAGCTTCACCAATTGAACAATATAAATCCAATATCTAATTATTTTCTTAAATTTTTGCGTAAAATTTAAAGTAATTATTTTGACCTTTTCATGTGTAGACTAGAGACACGTTCAAATTTTGACCAAAAAATTTTATTGTAAATTGACTAAAAACAATTCCTTAATTGTTGCCATCTTGGGATCCTCACTCCTCGCCCTAAACGTCTGCTCTCAATCGGCCTCGATAACCACTCCCATTAAAAAAAAAAAAAGAAAAGGAAAAGAAAAGAACATAATAGCGTTATTGCCACTATAATTATATTACCGTGATCACAAGAAATAATTATTCAATGAGTATACTTAATCTTCATGAGAATAAGAGAATTTTGGAATATCAAAAGTAATTATAGGCACCTTGAACTAAAGCTGAAAAATATTTAGTTTGATTACGGTGGAAAGGTATAAGGAATTTTTTTTTTTTAAAAAAAAGGTTAAGATAGACACCACTCATAAGAGTGTCACGTGTACCCATTACCCATTGAAAGTTTTTGGCGAGTCACTATTACTTTTATCTAATAAGTTGATCCATTGTATCCATTTTAGATCTATTTATGAAATATATTTCATTTTATAGGCTTAATTCATAGCTCTAAGAAATTATGCTCTCTTTTTTTATGTGCAAGCACATCAACAATATTATTCTTAATTAACTTATGAACTTTGACAATGACAATGACAATGACAATGATTTCAGATAATAAAACTACCGGACACTCATGTTCTCACTTACTTTTCTTTGATTTTTGGCCCAAATGGCATTAGCAACATTGTTTTTAAGACGGCAACCACTATCACATTACTAAAAAGCATTCGCCAATTATTTCTCTCATCCATCCTATCACCTATCTTTCCAAGTCTCCAAGGCCATCATGAACTTTTCTTTTTAGGGTCAATGTGAAACGCGCTGGTTGAAGGTCCAAAAGAAAATGGGAAAAGCTCAAAGCCCCGACACGATGGATCGGTACGTTCCCAGAGCAATCCACGTGAATTATTTGTCCTCTAGTTGAACCGTGAGGCGGGGGCGTCACTGGATCTGGAAATCAACGTCCACGGGCTACTATGCAGCAAATAGTAAGTCTACCAGTAGGAAACTATTTGGGGGACACACAATAAATACTTTCACAGGAAAATGAAGGATGAGGAGCTCTTGCCGGGTCCGTGAAGCTAAGGTTCATAAAGTTTAGGATTTCGAAATTTGTGGGCTGAAACCTTTGTGGGTTAACGTGTGAATCGGCCTCCCATTTGATGCACGGTTTGATTTATTCATACCATTTCGTCATCCTAAAAACTTAATAAGAACCGTTCTTTATCTAGATGCTTGAGCTTCATCGACTATTTCGAATCGAATCGTTGTGGGATTCCAATATAATTTCAATTTTTATAAATATTTTAAAATTGCCATCTTATTATTTGATACATAATTCAATTCATTTCTGCCTCATTTGTCATCTTAAAAGTTCGTCAAGAGTCACTCTTTATCCAGATTCTTTAACGATCACTTTCCATCCTCGTCAAATCAAGTTATTATATTTTTAATAAGGCAAGCATCAATTGTTTAATTGGTGATGGATTACTCAAAATGATGAGATGTTATTTTGTTGCATTTGTGTTATCTCTCGCATCACATCTCTAGTGAATTATAAATTTATCTTCGTGCTAAGTTAAAGGAGTACCTTGTTGGCTTCTTTGGCATTGTAGAAATCATATTTACAGAACGAATAGTACCTCTCCTTTCGGATGCCCTCTTTTCCATTTCCCACACTTTTCTCCTTCCTTTTTCTTTAATTTATTTTCGTTAAATATCCTTTTCTTTCCTACCGAAAGAAACTCCTACTCCTTTCGTGCGTGGCTGGAGAGAGAGGGAGGGGGGGTGATCGTGGATTTTCTTGAAGAAATAAAGGTTGTGTCTGGGTGTGAAAAAACAACGACAAGAAGAAAATTGAAAAGAGAAAAAAAAGGAAAATAACCCATGTTACACCTTATAAGTCACAAGTGGGATTGTATCTCAATTGGATCTGAATGAAAAATTGACCAAAACCACTTCATTCACAATTAATTTGATGAAGGATGATGAATGGTAATTTCATGATTTGAGTCACAAGCAATGCATTGCGAAATGCAATTACACCTCCACTACATCAGTCGGCGGCTTTTTCAATCATTGCGTTTCGCAAATGGAAAAATCAGTCTTTCTATCTAATGGGGACTGTGCACGCACATCTATCTCCCTCTTCCTTTCCTCCTTTCCTTTTCTGCTTATTATTCCATGGACGAACAGATGCAGAGAAACAAGAGACCTCTCTACTTCACTCAACGAACACGCAATCCCCGTCTCATTGAATTCACAGTGCTTGAGCGATCTATAAAGAATCACACATAATAATTGATCGACTGCTTCCGGGGGGACCTTTGTCGCTTTCTTCATCCGTCCCTACCGCTCTTCTTTTCCGAGTCTGCAAAGTCACGAGCCTCTTCCTTTAGGCGTCAATGTGAAACACGCTGGTTGCTCTAGCTTTTCAAAAGCAAAAGGAAAAGAGGGTTAAAGCACCCACATCAATCAATACGTTCTCCGAATCGTCTGCCTGACGTTTTGTCCGAGTAGCCTTTATTCACTCTTATTCAAGTTTTGTGTAGCACGCACATCATCGGATCGACAAATTGACGAGATTCTGTAATTATTCTCTTCGACGCAAACAATTATCAGAAATCAACGTCTACTTGTCAAGGCTACTGCGTAGGAAATAGTAAGGGTAATAGTAGGGTAGCTATTTGGGAGACGTACGATAGATGCATTCACAAGAAAATGAAGAGGAGGAGCTATTGAAGCCATCCGTGAAAGCTCAGGTTCTTTCAAAGTTTTTGGGCTCCAAACTAAGGAGAAAAAGAAAGAGTTGCCTCGTCCGTGCGGGAAAGAAACAAAAAAAAAAAAAAAAAAAGGTTCTCTTTGCTTCAAGTGTTTTTGCGGGTCATGTGAGAAAAACAATCTTAATAGTAAGTGTAAGCTTTCACTAATCATAAATTATGTGCATGATAATTGTGCGACAATTCTTGTTTTGTGTATGTTATATTCATACTGTATTTTCAGTTAATTATGTCCCGACCTGAGTTGCTCATTACAATTTTCTTGTGTTGCTACTATCATGCTTCCGTACCCGACAACAATGAGTGATAAAAGATGTCTAGTTTCAAAATGAATTTTGCTCCAAGGTTACCTCAAGATGATTTTTCAACCAAACCATCAACGGCCTTTCTTTCTAAAATAAAAAATTGAAGACATGGCATAATTTTTGCAATGCTCATTCCTCAAAGATAGGCAAGTGGGAACAAGATTTGAATGGGCAGGCGAGATCACATGCATTGTACCACATGTCATGTATGTCATACTCGTGAATGTTTTTCATATTTTAAACCAGTTTTCATGTCGAGAAAATTGTCCACTTAGTTCTGAACTTATTATATGGACGTCAATTTAGTCTTTAATTTTGCAATTTCTTTAATTTAATTCTAAACCTTTATGCGATATTTCAATATAGCTCTTGTGATCAATTTTTGATGGAAATCCCTTGACAATCCAAGATAACTGAATCACCACATCAATGATTTTCAATAGAAATAGGCCACAAAAGGTTACATCAATATCTCGCACAAAAGTTTATATGATTAAGTTGATAAAATTGTTATATTCTACCGAGATTGTTTTCGGAAGTGATGGGTGATGCAATAGTTGCGATACGGCACTACTGCTGAAATTATTGGAAGCCTTCGTGAGACTTGCTTTTTGGAGTCATTGTGAAAATGTGGAATGCACTCGTACGAATGGGCCGACATGCACTATCCATGAAAGCTCGGTCTGTGGCTAGCATGGACAGAGTACACACACGAGTTGGAAAAGCAATGTAAGTGGAAAATTATGGGGGGAGTGACAAGGGAGGATCCTTCATGGCTTGACCATCATACACATTTTGTGGACCATCCCTCGAGATCTTTCCCTCGATTGGGGTTAGGGAATGTGAACCTTCAAGAAACCTATCTACACAATGACTGTTTGGGGGGCTTGTATGCATTGCCTTGATCCAGTGCCTCGACTTGAACTTCGCATCCATTTTGAGCTTGGACTGCTATATTCTGATGCTTGAATGAACATAACATAAAATAAGAACATGATTTTTCCATATAGAATGAATTTGATCAGTATTCCGCACTTGGTCAAGTTTGACATGTAAATCTAATTAAGGAATCTAAGATGACTAGGGAATCTTGTGAAGAAAATATAGCATATGATCAAAACATACTAATAATTTACCATGAAAAGAATTGTTAAAGGACTGAGATGGCTGAACTTAAGGAATTTGTTGAAGATAACATATGGGTTAGTTGAAGCAATTGTTCTTCCAATTGAGCATCCTCATGGATAATATGAAATGAAAAGAATTTGCATAAGGGAATAAATATAACCAAATATATTTTAAACAGAGGAAGCGAATCATTCTTCAAAAGAAGCGCTTTGAGAAAATTATAAGTAAGATTTTGTAGTGATAGTGCTTATCTATGACTCAACCAACACTTTGCTCGCGTCATCAAAGTCCCAAATTTCATCAATCAAGTACTAATATCTAAGCCATATGCAATTTAGAATAACAAAAGAAAGAAACCACTCACCCACACACATTTTCGAGTAGTAAAACTTTTCTTTGAGAAATCCATAAAATTTACTCAATTTCTCTCCTTTAGTGATACCTAAAATTTTCCTATATTTCAAATCTTCCCGTGTTTCCTAAATGCTTGTGTATAACAGGGATAAGATAGAGACAATGCATTCGTCAATTATTTTTCTCATCTGTCCCGATCGCTCTTCCTTTCCGTGTCTCCCAGTCATCATGACCTCTACTTTTTAGAATCAATGTGAAAAAGCACTGATTGCCAGACCAAACGAAAAAGGGAAAGCAATCAGCATGTTCTTAGAAACGTCCGCGTGAAGTTTTGTTCTCTAATTGAACGCACCATGGGATCTAGAAATCAACGTCCATAGGCTACCGTGTCGTGAATATTAAGCCTAATAGTAGGGAACTATTCGGGAGACATACGCTTTCACAAGAAAATAAAAGATGAGGAGCTCTTGATGTCGTATGTGAAGCTAAGGTTCCTAAAGTTTAGGAATTTGTCTTTTAAAATTTGTGGGCTTCAATCTTCATGGCTAAACGTGTGAATCTTTTGTTCAGGAATTTTGGTTACACATTTCAAAAAATTTCGTTGCAAAAGCTAAGGTTCCTAAAGCAGTAGATTGGTGCCTATAAATAGGACATTAGAAAGCTTCAGCATGTAAAGCTTCGCTAATAGAAATAAAAAGAGAGTTGGCTCGTCCTTCCGTAAGGGAAAGAAATGTTCTTGCCTCTTTGCTTTTAACTTTTGGGCCGACTGTTCTAAGTAATATTGATTTTTGCGATTTTTTATTATCATAAACAGTTTAATAATTATGGAATCTCATATTCCGCTCATTTATAATTTTTCTTGTGCCAATTTGCAATTTTTGAAAGGAGGCAAGCAACACAAAAGAGATACTGTAATTTCGATGAAAATAATTATTAGAAATCAACATCTACTTATCGAGGCTACCACGTAGGAAATGGCGAGGATAATAATAATGGGAGAGCTACTTGGGAGGTGTACAGTAGAAAGATGCTTTCCCTGCAAACGCATAGTAATAATGGAAGTGAGATATTTAAGAGGTGTACAATAGATAGACACTTTCCCAATAGCATGAGGATGAGGAGCTATTGAAGTCATGCGTGAAAGTTCAGGCTCTTTCGAAGTTTGTGGGCTCCAGCGGCAGCATTGTTTCTTACACGAAAGAATAGTTTCAAAGAGCAAAGGACGTAGCAGAAAATGCGAATCCCAATTCTGCTCGTGCATGCAATGGGGCTTGCTCTTCTCTAGAAAGAACTCAACTTTTTTCTTCATTTTGTGCATAATGTGACGAAGAATTTTCCATTAATGTCGGGCTTTTTTTGTTGTTGATCAACTACTACTAAGCACGAGAACAATTATTATCCAAAATGACATGGTGCCTGCATCGCTGAAATATGGCAAGTAGTGTGGGCGCATGGCAAATAGTGTGGGCTTCTGTACAACAGATAGATGTTCAGGATCGAGACCTTGCAGTGGCCTTGACAATTGCTACATAAAGCGTGACGCCTGCGTTCCAATTTTCAGTCCAAAATGAAAACTACAAATTAAAGAAAAGAACTAGAAAACCCACATTTAAGTTCTAAGGAGCCTTATGGTCAATGACAAAGTCTGCACTTATTATTTTCAAAGGAAAGGAAAATTTTTAATTCCCAGTTTCTTGTTCCCTTGAACATGTGTTTGGCTTGTAGAAATAAGAACTTTAAATAGGAATGTAAATTTAAACCTGTTTGCTGTGTCTTTGGAATCTATCATTTTGTACATTTTCCACCAAAATTTTACCTAATTGAGTTGGAATTCATGGATATCCTCTCTCGATGGGAATCCTACCCCAACAGTGGCAGCTTCCACCCAAAAAAATCCTAATGTTCTTCGCTGAATACAGCAGTCTATTCATCTAGTCTTTACCAAGATGAAAATCTCCCATTTCCTTTTCAACTTTGACCCTTTCCCCAAAATCCCCAACCTCCCCGTGAACCATATTCACTGTTCCATAAGCTAACCCAAACCCAACTTCTGATACAACTTGATCTCCCTTTGCATCACGCCCTACAAGGCATGGAATCAATGACCATCGTGTTAGCTGAAAGGAACAATTATGGTTAATCCTCGCCCAAATATCAAACCCATTACAAAAGCCCCAACCCCAAAGCCCCCTACCCCCATCAACCTCCTAGAGCACTGCATTGTCTTTGGATAGCATTTTACCATTACGCTCCATTGGGATACAACCCCGAGAATGAATTTATTGGAATAGCTGCTTCTGCTATACTTTTTCATATGGAGTAAGCTGTCTGCCTCTCGTGCCTCTTGGATGGAAGAATTAGATAACTCAGATTCTCGAGTTACTATACAAAAAATTGTGCAATTTGTGGTCAGAAAAAGACCTGGCTGAGATAGATGGTATGGTCCCAACTGGTAGAATATAAGAATGTCGTCTAACTATGTTTAGGCAATTGTTCTACAACCCCAATATCAATCTCTAAGTCTTCCAAAACACTATGAAGCGGGCATGGAGAGTGGATTCAGTTACCTTTAATCGGGTAGACTTGAGAACTTTAGCAGTCTGAAAATGGAATGAACAGAATTCGTGAGAACTTTAGCCTTTACCTTTAAGTCTGAAAATGAAATGAACAGAATTGTGAGATGAGGCCTTGGTCTTTCTCCAGCAATCGTTTGGTGCTTAAACCATGGATGCCAACTACTTCACAGAACAGTTACAATTACACACATTATGAGTTTTGGGTTCAAGTGCCCAGATTACCTATGGATCGGGTCTCGGAGGAAACCATAAGGCGAATAGCAGCAGCAACAGGCTTTGGAAGAAGAATATGATGAGAACCGGTTAGAAACTGATGATCATAGTTGCTTTGGAAGAAGATCCTCTTTGGAAGCTGTTCTATGCAATACTAGAGGATACAACCATAGATAATGAGATTATTCCAGAAACTCCAGCCGCCCCAGCAAACTGTGTCCTCTGAGCCCAGGGGAAAGAATTCGTTGGTTCCTAGTAGTGGGAACAATCTGGAAAAGTCAGCATAGATTTTTGCTGAGGAGATGGAAGCAATTGGAAAAGGTGACACGGATCCATTAAAAAAAACTAAGAAAAGAGCTTGATGCTGATAACAGCTCCAAACGACTCTACAATGCTAGAAGGCATCTCAAAAGGGCCCCAAAAGAAATGTAGCAAGATGAAGAAAACAGGCGGAGACAAAACACAGTGAAGGTATAGTCCTTATGCTTCTCAAAAGGTGAACTCTCTTGCCTTAGATGAGACCAAACTTTTGGAAACTTCAATTCAGGTTTGGGAGGATCCTCAGATACGGGCTTTGGTGGCGGCTAGCACTAATAAGCCACTGAGGTTCCCATGAAAATTTTATGCTGGAATTATCAGTGGTTGGGCACACCCTAGACAATCTTGGCATTGAGGCTTTGGAAAGGCCTGGCATTATTTTTCTGATGGGAACAGAGAGTCAAGAACCTGTGGTATGAGCTTGAAACGAATCAAATTCCAGAACTATGCAGGGGTGAATTCAAATGGAATAGCAGGGGGATCAGCAATTTTACCAATTGACAGGGTGGTGCCAACAATGGACTCAGTCACAATGAAATGTTTGACCTAATTTGTATACGCTCCAATAACCAACCTCCAAAACCAGCTTCCTTCAATTTGGTTGGGGGTGGGGGAGACTGAGCTTCAATGAAAATTTTGTACACTGGGAAAAAGTAGGCAAGCATATGGCGGAGCACCATAGGTCAGTGGCTTTTCGAGATATAAGACATTACAGATGCATGCTCTCTAATGGATCTTGATGTAAAGATGTGCATTTACATGGGCAAATAATAGGAATGGGGATGCCTATGTGAAAGATAGACTAGATAGAGCTCCATGCAATGTAGAATGAAGAGTGACATCCCAGAAGTGGAAGCATATGCATTACCTGCTATAGGCTCCGACCATAGTCCTATCTTGCTAACTCTCTCAGCAGAACCTGCAAAAAGAAAGAGAAATTAAGTTTGAAGCATACTAGCTTGAAGATAATGAATGTGGTCAGCTAGTAAGTTCAGCACGGAATACTCCAGGCATAAAAAATGAACACTTTCTAAAGAACTACATAAAGTAATAGAGGCCCTATAGAAGTGGAGCAAGCAGAAGTTCTCTAATGCTAATAGTCAAATCAACTGCTTGAATAGGGAACTTTAGGAGTCAACAAATGAGCAGAGCTCGCATCATGACAGGGACAAAATGCAGCAACTGAAAATGCAAATTAAATATCTGTGGAAACAGGGAGAAATTTACTGGGGTATGCGCTCAAGAATATACTGGCTGAATAGGGTGATAGAAATGCTGAGGAAGGTCAATGGAATGAGCACATGCTGATCTCTCTTTGTGATGAGCATATAGTAAATGATATTCTAGCTATCCCTCTCTTAACAACACCGACAGAAGACAATATAGTCTGGACACGCAACCAAGAGGGAGGCTATGCTGTAAAAAGTGGCTACACTAACTCCAGGACATTGAGACTAAGCATGAAGCAAATCAAGCCTCATCGTCCTACCAAACTCCAAAAGCCCTTTGGACTAAGGCGTGGAATCTAAAGACTCAACCCAAAGTAAGAGTGTTTACGTGAAGTGTGTGCTGAAATGCCCTACCCACAAGAGAAAACCTATTCAGAAGGAAGATTGTACCTGAGTCGAGATGCCCTCTTTGCGAAAAGGAACTTGAAACTGTCAAACATCTGTTCCTTCTTTGTCAAAGGACGAAACAGATAAGGTTGGCCTCTGAGATAGGCATTGGGATTTCAAATCAGGAAGTTATTTGAATTGAAGGATGGCCATTGGAGATTGGTAATCACCTCAAAGCCCCCCATCTTTTGAACTGATCGCGGTCACTTTTTGGCATATATGGACATAAAGATATTCCTATATTTTCAAGCATCACTTACCAGATCCTGCAACAACAATGGCGTCTATCATGGCTATGCATATGAATCTCTCAAAATGGAATGGCTGAGAATCAGAGAATAGAAACAGCCCAAGACACTTACCCACAAGATGGAAACTACCAAGTTCTCAAGCCAAACATTGACATAACTTTCCATGAAGGATCTTCCAAAGGTTCCATGGCATGCATCTGCCTTGATTTCGAGGGGAAACTAATTGATGGGTCTGCCGTAAACCAATTGATGCCCCTTTTTCATGTAATTGGGCCTGTACTCAGTGAATGAAGAGCTTGCTTATGACCAAAAAAAATTTGTTAACACTAACTATAGAAAATTTTTAGTTGATAAAAATCAATTTCATAATGAAAGAAGTTACAAACTTACTAATTTATTGACATATTTGTAAATTTATTAGAGTGCTACACTTGTAAAACTTGAGAAAAAGTTGGTTGCTAACTTATTCATTGGAACATTGGTAAGATCATTTTAAGGTTTGTAAAATTTGATGAGGCACCGTGATCCATTTTAATGCCTCCAATGATCCAGAACATGACTACCCCTGAAGCATTGTGTCAACTTACTTTGCTGGCTGGTGCTAATGACCTTTGAGCCTGTGCCATAGGCAAAACTTTGATTGCACTGCTTACAGCATGCCCTTATACGTCCAGGACTCATAATTTCTATTGTGAAGTGTTCCCAGATGATGGACTTCTTGTTTCTCCGCTTATCAGGCTGTGTTTCCAGAGTTTTCACATCATTGTTTTCTTCTGGGCTTGCCAGCTTCTATGTAAAAGCGAATTCCTGCCGAATAAAGTCAGAGATAAAACATCAAAAGAAAAAGACAGGTATGAAAGAGAAGGAGATTTAGAATATTTTGACAACATCAGGCAAGATACATTAGAAAAATCACTGATGAATGGACATGAACCAAATATTAGAGTAAGATGTACAGAAGATCAGTACAAGGATCAAAAAATCTTTTAAAAAAATGAGCAATGGTGACCGAGCATAGGGAATTGATAAATTAGATTTCAATATGATGACGAGAGTTTAGAGATGTTTAGCTAACAACAAAAAGTCATTTTCCCCCTTGTATTGCATTACGTAGGTCAAGGATCCAAACCATGGTGAATGTTCCTGAATAAAGTCCACACCAAAAGCACTCCAAAAACAAGAAGGCAGACTCCACAGGCACCTGCATTTTATACTCAGAAAACACAATCCAGTAGTAGCTTTAACATTCAATACCTCATCTCACAGTACCAACACGAGTTATCTTGTTGGTGGTTGGTGATCTATGTGTCAAGAAAGAACCAAGTTTTGTTGGCCTGTCATAGTTATAGAT
Organism: Eucalyptus sideroxylon; assembly: GCA_014182405.2. Taxonomy (NCBI): domain Eukaryota; kingdom Viridiplantae; phylum Streptophyta; class Magnoliopsida; order Myrtales; family Myrtaceae; genus Eucalyptus; species Eucalyptus sideroxylon. The sequence continues at coordinate 5,808,981 of CM024550.2, read as the reverse complement.
TTCGAATTCTAGATCTAGCTGAAAGGTGCAAACAACAGAAGGCTAATGATTTTCACAAACTAATTCAACTTCTCATAGTCAACTCACACACAGTCATCAACTTACATCAGAAAGAAAAGGATGGGAACTACACAAATCACCTTAGTCTCCTCGATAAATCAAACAGGAAAAAGCATCCAAGCAGAAAGAAAAGTATTGAACAAAGGGAAAGCTCGAAGCATATCCCAATTACAGAGAACTAACGGAGGCAAAAGTGAAAATACCGGGATTGCTAGTGCCCTTTTCTCAGTCGTTGAAAATGAAGTAAAAGCCTTAAGGCATCCACTGGTATCAGACTTGCACATACCAATATTCGTTTTTCAGTCAATCAAAAAAATTTCAAAACGTACCACACAAAATCCATTAAAAAGTCCGCCAGCATGCACTACGAAATGAGCGAGAGGTGGTTGTTCTTTAGAAATCCTCCATAACTCATGGAAAAGGCAGACACACATGTCTTTTGTAAGAATAGGGTCCTAAGCTATCAATCCTCCATCAAGCAAGTCACACAACGTCTCCACCCTCGAATTGGCCACGGTTGGGTTGGTGGTTGGAGCTTTCTTCCTGGTCGCAGAGCCACCGTCCAGTCGCACACTGCTGGTGCCATCGGACCTCGGCCCAATCACGGAGGTCAAGAGAAAGACACAATCGAAACAAATTTTGAATCGGGTAACGAGGCTTTGCGTGAGCCGGAGTTTTTTGCTTTTAGTTTCTTTCAAAATCCTTCGCCTTTCAACCCTCATCGCTGCCACCGCTCCTCTTGTTGGATGAGTGTTGCTGCTGCTGTTGAAGATCGAGCAAATTGGAGCTCCTTCTGGCGGATGAGAAGGCACCATTCTCTCGTTCTCGAGCTTGGCTCTCTCCATCTGGGTTCCATCAACGAATCTTCAATGCCCAAATGCCTCCAAAGATCACGCCACCAACATAATATAGAACCAAAGACATTTTTATCTTCAGTTCACTGCTACGAGTCTTCCTTCCCTCTCAGAAATGAAACTCCTATTCTCAATTTTTCCAACAGAGACACTTTCTTTGACCTGGTCAAATGCCCAGAACCAGACTTTTTTCCCGTGCAATGAAAAAACAAAGGTATTCCCACACAGCCCAACAGATAAAAAGAACATACCCAAGTCAGCGAAACCTCAAGAAATCCCGAAATGCACCACCAAGAGCCAGGAAAGCCTCATCCATGGGGTGCAAGATTCAATTTAAAAAGAAAAAGAACTCATTTTGGGATGTATAGCGAGCATGGCAACTGGTTTTGAGGAGGGATGTTTTCTTGTGGGAGCTGACAGAAAAAAAAACTGCCCGTGGTTTTGAGGAGAAGTCACACCCATCTTTGATGCCAAAACACACGAAAAAAAAACGAAGAGAGTGTCTTCACACGCAGGAGAGAGGGACAAAGGGAGTGAAATTTTGAAATGAAGTGGGGGAGATGGAGGACACAGATGTCTTTGATGAGGAGAGAGGACTCAAGATGGAGAGAGAAAATGGGACCATATTGGACGACACATGACGCCACGTGGATGGGCCGGCCCATGATTACGTGGAGAGGCCGGGCCTGCACAATATTTTTCTCGCGAGGCGCCTAACCTATTTTTGTGGGCATGCATGCGCATGGAGAGAAAAATGGGCGTGGGAGACATGCACACCCATGGGCCCTTCAAATTTCCACTTTCTTTGTCTTAAATAAGAGTAACTATGCGCTAAGTATTTGTTGCCCTCCATATAATAGGAAAAAAAATTCTCGGTCGTCTTGTACCGCGTATTTAATCCTGCGATAGACATCTTAAGACCAACTATGGATGACGGCACAGGAAGGCCCCCATAGGGGACCAAATCTCCCTTGAGGCCCCTAATTTCGACTAGATTGTGACATTTTTCAACTCTTAAAAATTTCAGATATGTTAATTGCAGCCTCATAAGGGGCTGGCACCTTTAGAAAAGCAGCTCATCGAAGTTTTTCAATTTGTCAAGGCCTTAAACTTGAAATAGATCATTAATCACTAGTAGAGCATCTGATTCGAAATCAGACACTTCCAAATGTCTCAAAGACTTTAGGGGTTCAAGGCCGTTGATGTCGAACAACTTCTCACATGCAACATGCAGATACTTTTAGTTTTGCTAAGGATTTTAGCCTTTTCAAATCCTTGATTTCTGTAAGCTCATCGCACCTTTTGATATGTAATTTTGACAAGAATTCCAAACTCGACAAAGTGCTGGGTGGTGCCTTCTTGGCATTGTCTAGTGAATGGAGTAAACCGATATAATTATACTCAATCATCACGAGAATAAGGGACTTTCGTGATATCAAAAGTAATCGTATACCTCTTGAATTAAGACGGAAAATTTTTAGTTCAAGTAAAATAAAAAAATAAAACGAAATTTTTTCTAAAGAAAGTAAAGAAAGATGTCACTCATGAAGAACACCAAATGTCAATCACATGTCGAAAGAGCTCAGGAGCACCACTATGCGTTTATCTAATAAGATGGATTCATTGTATGTATTTTAGATTTGCACATGAGATGTATTTGATTTTATAAGCTTATTTCTAAGCTCTAAGAAATTTTGCTTTCTTTTTTTTCGCAAGCACATCAACAATTTGATTTTTATTAACTTATGAACTAAAGAAAAAAACTAAACAATTTAACTGGAGGGTACTCATTTTCTTGCTTCTGAAGGGTACTCATTTTCTTGCTTCTCTCTTTAACTTTCGGCCCACATGTTCTTAATGGCTCTCTACCCATTTTTTGTTTCTTTTTATCTTTATTTTTACGATATCAATATATTTTTTTCTTGGGGCTTACGCTGGCCCAAGTTAGACACTACGTCGGCAGCTGAAATTTGAGCGCGTTCGATGATTAAAATCCGAAGTTCACCGACCGGATTGTGCATACCCTCTTACCGACCACAAAATGATGACAAATAATTATAACATCCACTGCAAGCTCATGACTCTTGGGGATGCCATAGACAACAATTATGGAAGATCCAATTTAGGATGTTTCACTCTTGATAGAGTCAACCACCATATCACATATCACATCCTGAAACCAATAAGAAAAAGGATGACACAGCATCCTCTCGTATGAAGGACATTGTGTCAAACATAACCAATAACCTATTAACAACAACATATATCTCCATCCATATATATTGAATAAAGTAACAGGTTGGTTACAATATAAGAATTTCTATCATTATCATAAACAATATGTTCAATTTAGAATTTAGCCAACCCAACAACTATCTACAAATATATATAAACTAGCTAAGCTCATACCCAAATCATACTCCTAAAAATCCCGTCGATAGCATTCTTGTACTATTGGCCGCTAGTCGAGGAGCTTGAAAAACATGAAAAATGAGTGAAATAAGCAACCACAGTTCGGTGAGTAGTAGTATATCTCTTCTAAGCAAATTGAACAATCACTATGTATGTATACACAATAATACCAAAACTCCATAACCCAAACTCAAGGTAAAAATTACATATCGAATGACATATGAGTAATTTCATTTCAACAAAGTTATAAACAAGTCAAAAATACTCAATTAGTCACCATCACAATTAAAATGTCAATGGTCAAGTCTATTAATCAATCTCTATTAAAAAAACCACTGAACACGAACCTATGATTTTTTCCGTAAGATTTTATCAAATTCATATCTCACTCATACCAGCTGGGTGATTTGGAAGATTTATTAAGCAAGTTGGCACTTGCTTTTTTTGTTACTGGAATCAGGTTAACAATGGAGGCACGATGTTTTTTTTTTTTTGGTCGGAAGAGGTAATATATTAACATTAAGGAGGAAAAAACGTAGAACCCTTTCCCAGGGCATCAATACAAAGGATATCCATCATCGCTTGCGGAGGAAAGAAAACCCAGTTGGACTGAAGAAGACCTTTGTCATGGGCTTTTGTGGCCCAATCAGCAAGGGCATTAGCCTCTCAACGCACGTACTGCACAGTGAGATGGGAGAAATAGGGGATTAGGGCTTGACATTCCGCGATCAACGCACGATGCTCCCATGGTGGCGGGCGATTCCGATTGATGATCTGAACTATGATTAAGCAGTCGGATTCGATCTGGAGGTGAGTGTCTGTGTTCCCTTTGTTCACGAACTCCCTCAATGTTTGTAAGAGTGCGTTGATCTCCGTTTCTAACGCTGTTGAGGCATGAACGCTTTGCGTGAATCCATCTGTTATACGCCCGGTATGATCTAGTGTGATGCTTGCAATCGCCCCTAGTTGAGTGGGACCGCAAAAAGCTCCATCAAGATTTACTTTCATAACTCCTTTTGGTGGTGGTTGCCATGTGGTGCGAGGGTTCTATGAACGGAGCTCCACGGGTGTCTGCTGTTGGTGAGAATGGGAATACAAGTTAGCTAGATTAAGTGCTGAGTCGATGAGGATATCCGGATGGGTTCGTTGCTGGTGAAAAAGGAGACGATTCCGAGCCTTCCACAGCTGCCATAATAGAGCCGCAACGATCTCAAAATCCGGTAAGTTTCGCTGCTGTTCGATAATATGTGTTAGCCAAATCTCTATTCGATGTGTAGTGTGGTTGGAGGTTGCAATATTAACTTTGGGGTACTGCCATATGAGATGTGTCGAAGGACATAGGAGAAATAGATGTTCTAATGTTTCTGGGATATTGGATGAGCAGAGTTTGCAATAGGGTTCCTGAATAATCCTTCTTTGGAATAGATTTGCTTTCGTTGGTAAGGCATTGTGACATAATGCCCATAGGAAATTTCGAATCTTATGGGCTGTCTTGGCTTTCCAGATTTGTTTCCAAAGCTTTGCAGGGGGAGTATAAGAGGATGATGGCTGAGAAGATAAAACACTATGTGTTGATTGCTTAATATAATGATAGCCACTCTTAACTGTGTAGTTGCCATCTTGAGTTGCTGTCCAGCATAGTTTGTCCTCTGATGATGTTGTCCATAAATGTATTGCTTGAATTTCCTCAACTATCTGTGGCTGAAAATTCTGATGTAGAAGCTCTGTGTTCTAGGCATTCTGATTAGGGATAATATAATCTGCTACCAGCTTAGGTTCCTCCCTGTTAACCAGTCCACCAAGAATACCATAGGAAGCCATTTGTCCTCTCTAGCACAGATCGATTTCCCATTTCCAACGGACCATTTGAGCCCATCTAGAATAGAATCTCTTCCCATAAGGATGCTTCTCCAACCCCAAGAAGGTCTCATTCTTGTATTCGCTTTCCAAAGCGTTGTAGAGCGAAAGTATAAAGCTTTAAAAATAGTAGCCCATAACGATTGAGGGGCATGATAGAGTCGCCAGGCCTGTTTTCCTAGTAACGCTTTATTGAAAGAGATTAAATCCCTAAAGCCCATCCCTCCCTTCTCCTTTCTTTCTTTCAGATAATCCCAATTTTTCCAGTGAATTCCAGCTCATTCTTGTCGTTTCTCCACCAAAACCGCGCTATCTTTTTCTCAACAGCTTTGCATATTGAAACAGGAACTTTAAAAGTCATCATAGCATATTGAGGTAAAACTTGTACAATATATTTCAAGAGAACCTCTTTGTCACCTTTGGAAATTAGACCCTTTTTCCATCCTTCAAGCTTAGAATTGACTCTAGCCAGAATCCAAGCAAACATATCCCATTTTGAGGACCCCCAATCAGAAGGCAAACCTAGATATTTGCCGGTTCTATCCATCAAAGGTACTCGGAGTTCTCTAGCAAGGTTAGTTTTGAGAGTAGGAGGGCAATACTTGGTAAGGAACAAACTTGATTTATTCCTATTTATAGCTTGATCCGTGGCTAGGCAATATTGATTCAGAATACTTGCTAGATTTTGACATTCTCGAATCATTCCATCAATAAAAAAGATAGCATCGTCGGCAAAGAATAAATGGGATAATGTAGGACACCAGCGGTTAAGTTTTATCCCTCTAAGATTACCCATATCAACCCCTTGATGTATAAGGTTGGACAGTAGATTGGCCATTAGAACAAACAGATAAGGAGAAAGAGGATCACCTCGCCGAAGTCTCCTTGAAGGTTGGAAATAGGGAAGAAATTCGCCATTAAACTTAACGCAAAGAGAAGTTGTAGTAATGCACTGCATCAGCCAATTAATCCAGCACTCATGAAAACCCATTTGATGAAGATAAGCCGTAGAAAATCCCACTCCACCCCGTCGTATGCTTTCTCGCATGTCCACTTTAAGAATCTCCTGAAATCTTTTCTTTCTTTTTCGAATCTTTAACTGATGTATGACTTCCTGAACAAACAGGACATTGTCCTGCATTTGCCTCCCAGAGACAAAGGCACTCTGTTCTTTACAAATTAAAGTGGGCAACCAAGGCTTTAATCGATTGGCCAAAACTTTGGAAATGATCTTGTAGATAAAATTGCATAAGCTAATAGGGCGAAATTGATCTAAGCTCTCAGGGTTTGGGACTTTTGGAATAAGAGATAGGGCTGTTTTGTTTAAATCTGCTGGCATATTCCCTGTGATGAAAAAATTCTGAACTGTATGGAAAACATCATCCTGAATTAGATCCCAGTAAGTATGATAAAACAGACCATTTAATCCATCGGGTCCAGGGGCTTGAGTTGCTCCTAATTGAAAGATAGCATTCTTAACTTCCTCTTGTGTAACCGCAGCAGTTAGAGTCGCATTCATCGAATCTGTGACCACTTTAGAACATTGTGATAAGATCGGCTCGAAGGCCCTCGGACCGCATGAAGTATAGAGCTTAGTGAAAAAAGAAACAATCATATTTTTCAGTTGTTCCGGGTCTCGGGTCCATTCTTCGTTCTCAGTCTTCAACATGCTAATTCTGTTTCTTTTTCGTCTTTGTACAGTAGTAGCATGAAAGAATCTTGTATTTTCGTCCCCCCAACGCAGCCATCGAATTCTGGAACGCATCCCCCAATATTGTTCCTCTTGTGACCAGCTCTGCTGTATTTGGTTTTTCAAGTTACTAACTTGCTGTTCATCATAATTACTTGCAGGTTGATTTGTATAAAACTGGAGTTGCTGCTGTAAAAGATGAAGTTTGTGATGATTATCTTTGAAAGTTGAGTTAGTACACCGTGTCAGAGCTGTCTTTGTGACCTGGAGCCTCCGAGAGATTGAAGAATTCCTGAGAGATGATGCAGACCAAGCATCCTCCACCACTTGTCGACACTCTTCATGTTCAATTCAGAAGGCTTTAAAGGTGAAATTTCGTTTACCTTTCCTTGTGGTTATTTGAGTAGTTAACAGAATCGGACTGTGATCCGACGCTATTGCTGGTAGTGCAACCACTTCAGCTTCTGGATAGGCTAGATGCCATTCAATATTACACACTGCTCTGTCCAATCTCTTCCTCACCAAGTCCTCCCCACTTCTATTATTTGCCCAAGTGTAGGCACACCCCTTAGTTTCCAAGTCCATCAAGGCGCAGTCGTATAGAACATCTCTGAAGGATTGCATGCGATAAGACTCAGCAGGTCGTTTACTAATTTTCTCCCAGCTATACAGAACTTCGTTAAAATCTCCCAAACAGATCCATGGTTGAGTATTGGAGTGACTTAGTTGTCTCAAATCTGCCCATAATAATTGCTGTTGATGAAAGGTTGCCGGAGCATGTAAAGCAGTAAGGCACATTAAGATAATACCACCGTTTTTAGAACAAATAGTATTAATAAGGTGTGGATTAGAATGTGTGATAGTAATAGAGATCTAATCAATCCAAAAGAGTACCATTCCTCCAACCAAGCCCTGAGGATTAACCACAAAACTATTGTTATACTTTAGCCTCGTTGAACTTGCTGAATAACTGATTCCTGATTACAAGTCTCCATCAAAAAAAGTAGGTCGGGCTTATCTTGAGCCACTATGGCCCTAAGAGCTCGAACTGTCATGGGATTGCCCAGTCCCTGACAGTTCCAGCTTAATATTCTCATTTTGCACTTGGTGGCTTATTTGGGCAAGCCACCACAGCCCCTTCGTAGGCCTTGTCGGCCTGGAGTAGAGGAGTCTCCATCAACGTAGATTCATCCAACAAGTCAGGCTGAAGAGAACATCTTTTAACTTTTTTCAAAGGAGTGGTTTTGGGCAGCAAACGAGAGTTTTTGAGTTTTTTTGGATGATGATGCTGCAATATGAGCAACAATGACCTCTGGGATTGTGTCTGGCGCAGGGGAAGGAAGCTCTTCCATCAGATTCACCATGGTTCCTTGGGAGATGTCTGGCACAGGGTAAGTGATCGGTGATTTGTCTTTTGAAAGTTGTTGATGCTGCCCTGCTGTTTTATTCATGGTAGATGGCTTTGTTGGCAATTCAAGAGGAGCAGCAGGGAGTAGCAATAAACCAGACTGAGGTGTTTCAGGTGCACTGTCTTCTGTGGCAACGTTCTTACTATCAAATTCATAAAAAGCTTGCCAAAACGGACTATGCTCTTTTACCTTAGCTCTCAGCCACTGTCCGTGGTACATAGTATCCCGCCCTTCAAACTTCTCCTCCTCATACGGAATAGATTGACAATAGGAAGCGTAGTGACCCAAAACACCACATGAATAGCATAAATGAGGCAGACGTTCATAATGAAAATCTAGCCAGATATACTTCCCTTCCACTCGAATAAGTTTACCCGGCTTGAGAGGTTCTGATATATTTAGTTCAACCTTCACCCTCACTGCTTTAATAGAGGATCCCTCCTTCTTGTCAATACTGACATCCAAAAGCTGACCAACTTCCCTAACAACTTGTCTTATGAACTGCTCATTGCTTCGTTCCAGAGGTAATCCGAAAATTTGCATCCAAAACACAGACGTGGTAAAATTATAGCAATGCAGAGGGGTATTAGGAACCCATGGTTTTAGCATAAGCAGATTATTAGAAAAAGACCATGGTCCATTTTGAAGCACTCGATATTTGGCCTCCTCGGAAGTGAACTTAAAAACATACATGCCTTCTTCTCGTTGAGATATATCTACATAATCATTGCGCCATACTTTCTTCATTGTCTGTTGAAAGGCTGGGAAATTAACAGTAGTATTAGCCAGAAATTTGCCTACCAGCATTATCTTACATTCAGCGACTGTATCTTCAGGTGGTGCTTCATCCCACTCCTCAAGATGCTGAGAAGACCAAAGACAACCCAATCGACTACATAAAGCAGACAGCCGAGCTTCCTCGGCTGATTCTGCATGTTCCATCAGAGCACATTCAAGTGGAAATTCAAGGCAGATGGATTACGGAAGGTGTTGCATGCAGAATTTCGATGAATCAATAGGGAAATCTAGTGACCAAAGCATGCGGGTATCAACAAGACCAAGTGAAAGAGAGAAAGCGGAATTATAGTAAGGGAATCGGAGGTGGTAAGAAAAATGGGCATCGCGATAAGAGGATAAAGGAAATTGGGAACCTGCCCAGCGGATGTATATAGAAGAAAGAAAAACTCAGATGAGGGAAACAGAGTTAAGCGGACTACCGAAGCTCAGAAAGATGAGAAAACCATGGAATTGAGGTTCAGGTAGGAAATAAATCCAAACTACCAGTTCGGTAGAGAAAGCTCGTCATCTCAAAAGAGAGAGAGAGAAACTTTTGAACTCAAGATGGTCTTTGGAGGCACGATGTTAAATAGCTGTGTCTGCGCAGATCCAACGAAGCTCTGAGAATGGACCGAGATATAGATTCTCTGTGCGTAAAGAAATTTTCTTTCCTTTGCCTTTTATTTCTGAAACAGAAATCCAAGTTCGGCAATCGGTGGAGAGAATGCATTTTGCATCGACTTTACTGATAATCCACGTTCTTGACGAGTAGTATGTTGTTTTCTTGATCTGCAGATTCAGCGATGGATTGTATTTGGCAAACTTGGTTGTGTCATCAAATCTTCTTCAGGATTCATGGACTGCCATATCGAACTTGAGTGGCGAATCAACCAACACTTCCTCTTGCGTTGTGTAAAGAGGGTGTTTCCATGACTTAAATCCACGATTTTCCGATCAGATGGGGATAACCCTGTAATAATCAATTAATTTCACTGCCTGAACTACAATATCATTGCCTTCGTCACCTCACCGGTTACTACCGGTAGTCTTGAAGAGGAAAGAGATTCGGTTCCTTCATTGAAGATCCCCAACTTGTTCTATGCTCCAAAACCAATCCAACTTTTCATATAAACAAAGCTGCGATTTCTTTGTTTAACACTCTTTGAAACGAGCTCTCTTGACTCAAGAAAAGGTAGCAATTCTATATATTCTCTCAAGTTATCCATTCTAGACTTCTAGTTACTACTATTATCGGCTGTGAGATCATAAGTACGCATGTATCTAGGAATTGCTGCTTACAGAAATCGTTGCTGAAGTAGAAATGCTAATATTGCTACAATTGAGGAGTTTCGAGTTGTTCACCACCTATCATTAAGCCTATTAGATGAGAACTGAAGCACTGTTCTGCTATGGAAATGATTTTTCTCATTGTTTTAAGCATAGTTACGAAAATCCCTATAAATTGAATCTTTCATTGAACCGAATCATATGATTGTGCAGAGTTTCATTTCATTTATTAACTGTGCATATTTATCTCATTTGAAAGACTGTAGTTGGCACCTATAAGTTGAGACTATGAAATGATGCTTATTTTGCTTCAATGCAGGTTGTAGCTTCAGCCAAGTCCAAGGACTCAGTTCCCTATATTATTACAGGACACTGACTAGGTGGATTCATCACCTCCCTTTTCATGTTATGGCTTTAAACACACTCGACACAACAAAGGGAACACTCCCCCTCTGTATCAATTGCAATTCGCCACTCCTCAAGGACAATGCCTTCCGACAAGCTGTATTGCAATATTTAACATGGAATTCGTGCTTCTTGTGTGTAGCTCAATTGGATGATTGTTTTCCTAGACCATTCCTTCACTCTTCCACCACTAACTCAAGTCAATACAAACCTTTTGGTACCTTCCTTTTGTGTTCTGAATTAGGTGGTACATGTTTTGAAGCCCAAGTCCATCATGGAGCTGCTTATGTCGGAAATTGCTGTTGGAAACAGAGAGTCCCAAAGTGTTGATTATAAGACTGTCATTGGATGGCTAGAGCAAAGATTAATTCACAATGATTGTTCATGGTTGAATGGGCAAGAAGCAGATTCGTATAAAGCTGGGGTTACTACTCAAGTCATAGTGGCTGGCCTCAAGCCAATACGGGTATCTGAACTTGACCTTCTTCTCATGGTTACATTCCATCAATTGGAAGTTTGCTTTTTAGCAGATAGTTGTGCAGCTTGGAACCACACATGTATCTCACTTTTGCCATTGACCATGTTTTTACCTAATTAAAACGCGGATAGACTAATTCAGAATTTTAGCAGGATAAAAGGAAAACTTGCTGAAGTTGGAAGCTTCTAAATGTTATGAATGTTTATAAATTTTGATTGAGTGGACTCTCATTGCAATGACAGCAGCTGAATGAGGGCAGTGATGCTCTGATATATGAAATAGTAAAGCGTGAAAGAGACGTCTTAAGACAATAAAGAGAGGCATTTGATCCTGCCAAGCAGTTGGACCAAATGAAAGTGTACCTTTCTTGGAGTGGTACATGAAGGTATGCAAAGCCAACAGCAGGGGTCCTGGTTTCTGTGACAGCTTCAAAAAATGCACGAGAAAGGCACGAGAAAGGCACAAGAAAGGCACGACAGTGGAGTTGATAAGTACAAGACAATCCTCTCGGATTACTGGGAGGGTGTGGTTAAAGAAGCAGAGAAGAAGCCTCAAATATGGGGCACGGCACTGCAGTACCGTTGGCTCTTTGGAGGGACAAATTACTGCAGGATAGTGGAGCCACTGGACATAGCGGAATATTACAGAAGGGGCTGAAATGATTACATAAATCGAGGAAGATCCAAACACTACAGGCTGGCAGAAGAATGGCTGGACGATCATCTGAAAAAAAAAAATACCAGGAGAAGGCTGGCCTTTCGAATTTGAAATTGAACAATGTCAAGTCGAGTGTGACGGAGGATTTGTGCTTTTGGGCACACGTGGAGGAGGCCATCCGGTCGTGCAGATTGCTGGAAAGCGGAGGATCATCAAACGGTTCCAAAATAGTGAAACTGGTGGAGTTTGAGAAATATGTTCTGGGTCTGATCGAGAAGTACAAGGTTTCCCCTGACATATTTTTGGAGAAAAGCAGTTATATGCAATGGTGGAGGGAGTATGTGGAGATCCTGGAAAGGCAAATGATGGGTGATTCTCTCAATTCACAGCTTGTTGCTTTCATGAGGGAGGAGCGTTACAAGAATTATGCTGAAGGTTCCCCAAGGATGTTTCAAGAGGGTCATTCAAATGTGAATCCACCCGATTCCTCAAATGCGGGTCTTAGTTCGACAGAAGGACCCAAAACCTCTCCCTCACCCTTTTCTCTGCAATCTTCCTCTCGTTGTCTTAACCTTTTCCTCCTCCTTTTCCTTTCCCTCTGCCTCTGCCTTTGCCTTTGCCTTTGCCTTTTCCATTTTCTCTAGGTAACTTCCCAAAAAGACATCTGTGCTGATGTCCTCGACAAGGCACCCAGACTTCGATCTCAACATTGAATTTTTGGATGTGAAATATACGCCTACTGTGTCCTTATCAGTAAACTTGTGAGGAAACGTCGTTTTGTAGCTTTGTAGTACCGTCTAAAGATGACAACTTTCAACGCGATGAGGAATAAAATAAAGTGCAAGCCAAAATTGTCAGGTCAAAGTAAATTGCTAGCTGAAAAAGGGGTCCTTCTCATGTTAATCAGGCAAATAATAGATGACTGCATTTTCTTGTTATAACAATAAATATAAATCGCACTTTCATGATTTTATGCATCCAACATACAAAATAATATTGGCCCCGGAGGTAATCTGATGCATGAGATTGTCTTAATAATAGTAAGACGGTTCACAATTATATCGGCCGAAAATGAAGTTAATTTTTTTTTGGAGCGAAAATGAAGTTAATTAGAGCATTAAACGCAAGGAAAAGGAAGGCCGTTTGTAGTGTTTTACTAAGATTTAATTTGATCATATAAGCAAAAGGAATTTAACTGTATAGTACCACTCGTTCAATTAACTTTTTTGTTGTTTTGTGAAATTCATTGAGATACAGAAAGAAAAAAAAGATATGCTTTTATTTTATTTTATTTTAAACCATGTTTTATTTAATAAATTATGTATTGTGATACTTCCACAATAGTTAATTTGGGTTAATTTTCTTTTAATAGTTAAGATACATGAAAGGGGGCGATGCAGTTTATTTTAATAAGATTTAGATTAGTTCTGTTGAGGGCAACATTTTAAATTAGATGTGTCAACGATTTTTTTGCGATAATTTACGAGTTCAATTAGAATAGATGCTTTTTTAGCTTAAAATTGAAAATTATATCGGCCCGTGTCTAGCCGTGCCAATCGCTTATGCTCTTTAACATCACTTTAGAATGTTCGGATTATGCTTTCTGATTGACCATCTTCCTGAGGTCTAAACACAGTGCTAAAGTGCAACGTAGTTTCCCAAAGCTTTATGTGTGTAACCCTTCTGAAATGTAAAATCTCAGTTACGAATTCCATGAATTTTTTTATCATATGGTTTATATTTATTTGTGCTAACATGGTGCCGAAGGTGGACACCATGCCAGCACTGCACATCCGCCATGTCAGTGTTTGGATCAAGGAATTGGCCAGTTTCCAATCAAAGTGCATAGATTGCAAAAGAAAAGGACTTAAAGTTCAGCGCATGTGATGATTGAAATCAAAGTTCGCCGATTAGATTGTGCGTATCTTCTAAATTTAGTGACCGTGAATTGATGAAATCTATCCCAATATATGGCAAGCTACCTATCTCCACCACACCGGTAATCATAACATTGCACGGTTTTGGGACTCTTGTGGATGGCCAAAGGAAACAAATACGAAAAATCCAACTTGCGACGTGCCGCTCTCGAGGGAGCCAAGTACCTTATCATTTGCGCCAACGGAGTTCTCGTCAACACAAGGCATTCCTTCCTTATTTCCTAAATTGGCCATTGCTTTCCTATTCATTCCGTGTGGGCCCCATTTAGCTTAGGGAAGTATATCTTTGGTAACGAATTCATGTTGGATACTTACAATCTTTTCATAGACTCCTCAATTCAGCAATGAGATCATTTGAATGAGCTTGCAAACACACCATTTATTGGAAGTATAATTGGGAGAGATAATTGGTACCGTGATCTTAGACTGCATGATTGCGCTGAGAAGCTCTGACCCAGACTCCTTGCCGACTTGGAGGTCTTTATCATCTCTGAACATGAGCTGGCACAGTGCCTACATCCACAAGTTTGCGAATGGTAGAGTTGATTTGTGAATCCTGTGTGAGCATCTGTGCCTCTAAAGCCCAAGAACACTTTGTTGCAGTCATTTCCCACACCACTTGGAGAGATGAATGGACAAGTGGATGCTCCCACAGCGCCTGAATTGCTGGCATCAGCACCATTGCTTACACTCTCTCTTCTTGTTGAGAAAATTATAAGCCAGAACAGATAGAAGATCTCTAATAAATGAACTAAAAGTGGAGCATATGCTTTACAGGGTAAAGTGCACATCTTTCTGAACAAGTTTGGACACATGGGAACGTGAGATCTTTAATAAACCGGTCTTCTTATGCAGGTGGCAATTAGAGTTAATAGTAATTTATAGCCTCAGAAGCAGTTTATAACATACCTGAGTTGTTTGTCTTCCCCTCACGTCAATACAAGATTTGGAATGGTCCATTCAGACAGAAATGATATCTCTAAAAATTTCTGCAGATATGTAGTGAACTTCTCATGCTTCTTCGCGTATCAGAGGATGCAAAATATTCAGTTCCACTCTAATTGCTTCTTTCTCAATCCAGAATGGTTGGAGCCACTTTTGCCAATTGCAAGTCAGCAATTGGAGAATTGCGAGTTGATAGCATCTAGTGTCTTAGAAAGATATTTTCTTGCCATATATGGTTTCCCGTAGCTGGTACACAATACCAGTGGCTATGTCAAAAAATGTCCTTCGACAAGGCAGCTAGCTTTCCATATGTTCTTGGAGTCTCCTGGTTCCTTGAACTAAAAAGAAAGAGAGAAAAAGGCAAATCAGTGCATAGTTTTGCTGCTTGGTGTCTTCCTGGTCAATTCATGGCGACTGTGATACACGAGTAGGTAAATAAATCTCGTTCTCTTACATCGTGAACTTACACAGGCTAACTACCAAAGACTGCATTGTTTGACAAGCGAATACACGGACTAGATACAATGCAGTTTTCACTCTCTGGGTTGATACAATCACGATTCATTTCCTTCTTCCCACGACCACAGATCCTACAATTCTCAGCTTACAAACGGAGAGGCTGGCCAACACACATTTTGGAAAAGCATCACTCCCATGAAAGAAGCCCCAAAGGAAGCAAACTAAAACCACGAGCATAAGTAGTGATCAAGCAGCTGCCCTAGTTATTAACTCGATTTAGAATAGTCATTAACCCTTGCCCTTGCTCATTTACGTGGAATGTGCAGGAAGTATCGAGATAAAATGAAGAATAGGTTCACCAGGCGTGGGTGTTCCTGCAAGTATTGTCACTGTTACTGCATAATGAAAAAGAACTCTAGTTCTTCATTCAAAACTGATTGCATAATGATCCAATAATGAAATTGAGGAACGTTCTCAGGCATAATATTATCATGAAAGGAAAAGGAGGAAAGCTCCTCAATCATATTTAGGAGAAAACGCTGGTTCCTCGGTGAAAATCAAATGAAGCTTTGCTTGTTGCACTCCAATATAGCCAGGAATATTAATTCTTTGAGATTCATCTCTCCTATAAACTCGGAGGAATTTCCAAGGTCCAAGCTGGAGAAGCGTTCCAAAATTTAATAATGTCTAACTCCTTCCACAGAAAGCTGCAATATGTAGTCAATCCCAAACAAATTATAGATAGAGCCTCTATAAACTGCATGAATGCTGCTAACAATTCAAGAAATGGAATGTCGTGATAAGGTAATTTTCATAAAGATAAGGCAAGTAACAGCAAATATACATCTACAAATCTAACATAAAAATTCATCAGAAGATGTTCTACTTTAGTCACCTGTTCCCTGTGTTAGTGAAACAAACAGGACATATCAGGTATCCAAGCAAAATAACCTCCGAAGTCTGTACGTGCACATCACTAATCAATCTCGTGTTGAAGATTAAGAACTCGAGTTGTCAACCCACGATGATATCAAAAATACTTAGAGAAGGTTTCCAACTGGGTGAAGAAGTTCCACTCTAGAAATAAACAATTGCCAGAGCATCAACTTCTTTCCATTGCTTGAACTATATAGCGGAAAGAAATGATAATAGAAAAGGCCATGAAGGAAAATTTACTTCTTGATACAGATAACACTATTAAAACACAGGAAATAGGTGTGAACAGGGCATGGGTGATCACCTTCTTTTTAATCTCTCAACTTTGACATGGCAGTAGAACTATGTGCAGCATATCAGCTGAAAGTGATAGTCCCATACAAGGGATGAAACATAGGTTCGCCATAATTCTGCATGATGTGTGCTCCAGGTAATTCTGGTATTTGTTTCAGTGACTTGCATCCAGAAATATCCACTTGCCACAGCGTGTCCAAGTCTCCAAGCCCCATAAGCTCAATAAGTTTCTCGCGGTCTCTTACAACCAAACATTTCAAGTTCTTGCACATCGACATATCTGGCAGATGCTCAATGGACTTGCATCTTGACATATCTATAAATTCTAATGATCTCAACTCTTTAAGCTCTGACATATCCAGAAGTTCATGACAATCTTTCACTATCAACTCTATCAAACCTTCCAATTTTGAAAGGTTTGGCAGTTTCTCTAGGGACTTGCATCCATCAATGCAGAGCCATTGGCAGGATGAGAATTTCTCCAGGGCCAGAATATCACATAGTTTCTCGCAGTGGTTGATGTTCAGAAACTTCAGGGTGTTGTAGCATGAAAGGTCTGGTAATATTTCAATCGATGTGCACCCAGAGATGTCCACCCATTCCAAGCACTCCAAGACATCAAGGCCTTGGACTTTAGATAAATTCTTGCATTTGGAAGCCCAAAAATATCTCAGAAACTTCAATTTTGCAATATCCAGTCTCTTAATGGATGTGCACTCAGAGATATCCAACCTCTCCAAGTATACCAAGCTGTCAAGGCCTCTAATTTCGACTAGATTCTTGCATTTCCTAACACTTGCTTTCCTTAAAAGCTTCAAAGTTGAAAGGTCCAATCTTTCCATAGACATGCATTTAGTGAGATCCAAAACTTCCAAGCAAATGAAGCTATTAAGAACTTGAAATCCAACTTGATTCTCACAACTTGGAAGCACCTTTAAATTACTCAGTTCCGAACGATCCATCAACCTCTCTAATGCTTCCGAAGGTCCCATCTTTAAGCACCTCAGAGACATCAAACATTCTACCTTACCAAGCCTAGATAACTTTGGGCACTTCAACACATCCAACATTGTGAGTGATACTAATCCTTCCAGACCTTTGACTTCTCTCAGTTCAGAGCAAACCGTCAGACTCAATTCTGAAAGATGCTTCAAGGTTGACAAATCTGGCAACTTTCTCAACATTTGGCATCCTATAAAGGAAAGCTTTGACAGTTTGGAGGGAAGCTCTGGGAGGCATTCAAGTGTAGTGCATTCTAGGACAGAGAGTTCCTTTAGATTTGTCAGGTTGGAAAGGATTGGCAATGTAGGACTCTGACAAGTGAGACCTAGAGTTCTCAAGCCAGAGGGTAGGTTTGGCAGCAATTGGAGCTTCTTGCACCCTTGTAAGTTGAGGTCTTGGAGACAAGAAAGCTTACAAATGCTTTCTGGCAAGCCACAAATTTCTGTCCCCAACAATCGGAGGGCCTTCAATGAAGACAATTCACCAATATTACTACAAACTTCTGCCAGGATGTTGCAATTTGTGGCATCTAATGTGGTGAGCTTCCCCAACATCCCAATAACACTAGGTAACCTTGTTACATGTGACCGCGCCATTTGCAGAACTTCTAAATTACTCAAGTCTCCAATGGATTCAGGTAACTCTGTAAATCCTGTGTACGATATGTCCAGCTCAGTTAAACATTCCAACTTGCCAATTGAGTTGGGGATCCCTCTCAAAGAGCTGCATTCTTTTAATGATAAGCGCTGCAGTTTCTGAAGGCACCCTAGGGCATCTGGAAGTTCAGCAAGCTTTCTGCATCCCGTAAAATCAAGGGTTGACAGAGATGCTAGATGGCTTAACGAGCTGGGTATTCGAGCCAATGATTCACAATACTGGGCACTAAGAGTCCTGAGCTTCTTCATTGAACCTTTAGATACGGGAATTTCTTCCATCCGAGTTCTATCCATAAAAAGCTCCTCTAATTCTTGCAGCTGCCCCACTCCTATTGGAAGTTCCTTGAGTCTGAAACAGTCTCTCACATCCAAGGAAATCAGAATGCTGATGCTTCCAATAGAAGGGTGCAATTTTGTTAGATTTTCACATTTTCCAAGAATTAAAATCTCCAGATTTTGAAAAGCTGTGAGATCAGGAGATGTTTTCAAGTCACGGCAATTAGCAATGTTGAGAACTTTCAGATTACTTGCCACCTGTAAGAAAGAAAGCAGGGAAACATGAGCCACTAGGAATTATTGATCATATTTTGAAAGGAAAATCTACTCTTTTCATCTTACATCCATAAGTTTCCATCCTTCCCAATGCTCTGTGACTTTGCTCCTTGATAAGTCAAGTATGACTAATTTCTTCACATGAAAGTTGGTTGCTACCAAATTTGATGGACAATTTTTCCAATAAAGCCATCGTAGTTCAGAAAGAACATACTCAAAATCTCCAGAGAGGATGAAATTATTCATCTCAAGGAACCTTAAGTTCGGTAGCTTTTCAAACAGTACATTGCTGTACACCCTGCCTAAGCCACTTTTATTAAGACGGAGGGCTTTTATCTTTCTAGTTCCCTGAAAGTAAGAATTCCACGGATCAGAAATAAAGCATCATGAAAACAAAACTGTGATATGTTGTTTCATAATAATTTCTATGCTCACAAGGTTGCAGCTAAACTCATTGGATAGTATCTTTCAACAAATTTATCTTGCGCAATCCACTAGAAGCTAATATATAAAATGCTCAACACTGCTACAATTAAGTTTGCTAACATGTCCTTTAAAATGAGTTAAACTCCATAAGTTAGCTGAGAACCTTTGATTATCACAGAAGAGCACCCTCTAAGGATATTACTCCCATGAATTACAAACTTGCATTATGCAATGAGTAACACAATGTTGAAAATATTACGAACAGGCCTTCTTTTAACTAGGGCTGGACTAATTTAATTTACTAACTTCTTTTTCCTCTTTATGGTAGATATTAAACATTGACTAAGTGCACAAAAGTAAATCAAAGAAAACTCTCACCTTGTTTTCTCTAGAACATGTAAGGCTTCCTTGTGAATCCATACGCGACTACGTTTCCAGGGCTCCTCGTAGTTTTCCTGCCGGACGATTTCCCTACCTAGATCTCTCAGTTGGTCATGCATTAACAGCCTATGGTCATTTCCCACTTTTATCAAGGACATCACGCTCAATGCTTCAATACCCATCCCTGGGAAAAATTCACAGTCATCCCACATATAGGACGCAATTCTTCCATCAGTTCCGGTGAAAAAACAGGCAATATCCAAAAATATCTGTTTTTGCTCATAATCTAATGCTTCATAACTTACCCTTAACTTCTCTTGCACTTCCTTATCTGGTATTTGCTGTAACTTCTTTAATGTATCTTTCCATACTACTAGGCATTTTCCACACAAGAACGATCCTATAACCTCGAGTGCTAAAGGAAGCCCTCCTGTAGTGGACACAATTTCACGTGAGAGATCCCCAAATTCAGGCAAAGGGAAGTCCCTTCTGAATGCATGTCTACTAAAAAGAAGCAAAGAGTTGTCAGGATCCAATCCATTGAGTGCATACGAGTTATCCACCCGAGCCTCATCAAGAAAACTCACTTTTCTTGCCGTAATAATGATCTTACTTCCGGAACCAAACCAATCACGTTTTCCAGCCATACAGTTCAGGCGAGAAACATCATCCACATCATCGAGAAGGATGAGGACTTTCTTATGCTTAAATCTAGTTTTGATGATTCTAAGTCCTTCATCAACATTGGAGATGTCATTGTGTTTTCCTTTTAGAATATTGGAGATTAGTTGGTTCTGCAAATGGCGGGCACCCCTGTCTTTTGCTGTTTCTCGCACATCTGCCAAGAAGCTACAGTGATCGAACTGACTGGAGAGTTTATTGTAGATGAACTTGGCCGGAGTCGTCTGTTAAATATAAAGGAACCGAGTCTTCTCAATCATCAGTTACTATCAATTCAGCAAATAGAGAAAGAACACGTGAGGAAAAACAAAAGACAGAAAAGCAACAGAGAGCTGGTGATCAACGGTGGAGAATTCGTGGTGAAGACAAACTTGGATTGACATCAATGAAGAAGAAGCCTGAGATGAAGATTGACATGGATCACCAAGTTATAACAGATCTGAACTAGCACGTGTGCGGTTATTCAGCTAAAAGTGGGGAAAAATCAAATGGAGAAATAGTTAGTTGAATTCTGTTTTTTCTCTTTAATGAGCTGTATTCAGTTTTCTGTTCTTTAAGTAGTCTTCTTCTTCCTCGATGAATGATAAGAGAAGAAATAGAGAGAGAGAGAAATCTTAGAGAGCGATCATCAATGGATGCTCTGCAATCATATAACTGATACGTGATAGAGAGATAGAAACAGAGGATGTAAAACAGAGAACTGTGAATTCAAAAGCTGTCATTGATCACGAAGCTTTGTACTACAATCATATTGATATAGAGTAATTCGAAGCATTACTTTTGCTGATTTCGCTGTATCTTGATTCAGTTCTTCATCTTCATCTTTACCTTTCACATGGTATCAGAGCTGTATCCTGAAGAAATCATCTTGCTGCTGCGCATTCAACCCCGGATTTCTCAAGAGGTTTACATCTAGCAAGAGATCATATCTGCGCGAAGGATCCATTCGGTAGCTATTCATTAGATCAAGAAAAGGAAGAAGCTGAAGTTGCAGCGGATTGCAATATCACGGTAATTGTGTTCGTTCTTCCCAACACTATTGCTATCTTCTTCTTCAAAGCTGAGAAAATACAACAATGGCAGTAAGAGCACCAAAGTATCCCTTTCCTATACATGTGAATATCTCTAACTTTGTCACAATTAAGCTTGCCGAAGACAATTTCCTCTTGTGGCAAGCTCGGATCCAAAGATTTCTGAAAAGCCAAGAACTCTTTGGCTTTATTAATGGTGATATTACATCACCTCCTCGAATACTGCAAAATGTAGTTGAAGAATGTGAGACTGAAGCTGTAAATCCAGATTATATTGACTGGACAAAAACTGATCAGTTGGTTTCTTCATGGATAAGTGGAGCTGTCTCGGAAAACATGCGAGCTTGATAATTGGTTTAGAAACATCTCATGAAGTGTGGCGGACGCTTTTGAATCGCTTCACACAAAAATCAGCAGCTAGAGAATTCGAATTAAGGGGAAAACTTCAAGCCTGTCAAAAACATGATAGAGCTCTTTCAGTTTATCTTCGAGAATACAAGTACATATGCGATCGGTTAAATGCTATAGGAAAACCTGTGGATGACATAACCAAGCTATTTGGTGTGTTGGAAGGGCTAGGAGCTGAATATGAAAATTTCCGAACAACAATATATTGTCTAAAGCCTCAACCTGAGTATGATGAGGTAATTGCACAATTAGAGAGGTTTGAGTCGAGAATGCAGAACTATTCCAGGACCCAATTTAACTCCAATATGGCTTACTTTGGGCAAAGACACCCTCAAGCACAGTTTAAAGAAACAACTGATGGAGAGTACATATCTCAGAATTCAGGTTTTGTAGCCCAAAGAGGTAATTACAGAGGAGGCCGTAGCTACGGTAGGGGACGTTCTCTTAATAACAGAGGTCGAGGATTTAGATACCCTGGAGACAATTTAGGTTATAGATCCAGCAATACCAGCTATATGCAAGAGAATCAGAGAACCAAACCTTATCAAAATTCTTCTGATTCTGGTTTCACCTCAGGATTTCGTCCCTATGCTGGCCCATCACAAAGGTATCAAGAAATGAAGTCTTATCCTTCTAATCTAACTCTTTCCAAGAGTATGCAGGATGAGAAGGCAACTAGTAGCACAAAGTTAGAGTGTCAAATCTGCAAGAAACCAGGTCATGATGCTTTACACTGCTGGTATAGATTTGATAACTCGTATCAAGCTGAGGAGATACCAACAGCTCTAGCAGCTATACATCTTGAAGATGCCAAAGGCAGCGAGTGGTATCCAGATATTGGTGCAACTGCACATATCACAGCTAATTCCGGTATACTTCATAACTCTTCTAAATATACTGGATATGATACTGTCATGATTGGTGATGGATCACACTGCATTACATGTACCGCGATACATTGTTACATACCGGAAAGAGTTTGTTGCCACTAAATGATGTCCTAATTGTCCCCGATATAAAGAAAAATCTTTTGTCGGTATCCAAGTTAACGAGATGATTATCCTTGCTCATTTGTTTTTGACAAATTTGGTGTATATATAAAGGACAACTGGACCAACACAACTTTGCTGCTCGGAAGGAAAACTAAAGGACTATATCAAGTGAATTCACAAACAACACAAGCCTTTTTAGCCCAAAGACACAGAGCAATAGAAGAGGACACATGGCATCAAAGATTAGCACACACCAATTTGAATATCTTGAAGTATTTGCAGAATCAAAAACTCATTCGGTGTAGCAAGTAGAATGCTGAATGTATGTAGTAGCTGTCAAGTTGCAAAGGCTGTAGCTTTACCATTTCCATCATCCGAATCTGTAACAACCATGCCCCTACAGAAAATTCATTGTGATATATGGGGTCCATCACCTGTGACTTCATTTCAGAATTTCAAATACTATGTTCTGTTTGTGGATAACTTCTCAGATTTAGTTGGATATATCCATTGAAATTGAAGTCAGACTTTTATAAGATTTTTGTTTTGTTTCAAAAGCAAGTAGAGAACCAATTTGAGTCAAAAATCAAGATCTTTCAGTGTGATGGTGGAGGAGAATTTATTAGTCACAGATTCCAAGCTCACTTACAAGACTGTGGTATCAAACAGAATCTCTCTTGCCCTTATACACACCTGCTCGAATGGCATCTCGAGCGAAAACATCGACATATTGTTGAATTAGGTCTTGCCATGTTATATCATGGTAAAGTTCCTTTGAAATATTGGGTTGATGCTTTTATTACAGCTAACTATGTCATCAATCTTCTTCCAACACCAAAATTGCAAATGCAATCACCTTACAAAAAGCTGTATCAACAAGAACCAACTTATGATCACCTCGGGGTTTTTGGTTGTGCCGCTATCCATGCTTAAGACCCTATGCTCAGCATAAGTTTGATCCAAGATCCCTCACCTGTGTGTTCATCGGCTATAGTGAACACCATAAAGGCTACTGAGATGTCTTGTACCCTCAACAGTCGAGTATATATCGGTAGACATGTGAAGTTTGATGAGAAGTTTTTCCCTTTTACTAAGCTGTGCCTAACAAAGTATGCATCTCTCACAACATTATATCGAGTTATGGGCAGAAGAAGTACAATTAACGAGTCGGCAAGCAAGAAAACAGCTTCTACTATATCTTCTACTTCTTCTCGAGACATGTGCAGCTCATCTCGCAGCTCAATGAAGACAATACAACAATAAATTCACAGTCTTCAACAGAAATTGCTGTACCTTATACTGCTCAATCACTACAGCCAGCAATAACACAAGAATATGTCATTCCTACAACAACACCACACGATGAAGTATCTTCATCTATACAATATGAACACATGTCTCCTACTGATACAGCAATATCCTATAATACAGGTATTGGATCTGAACAAATTATCCCTTCTCATATATCACAAGGGGTTATTTCCAGTCTCTCAACACAGGAGGCAATTTCCAGTCATCCAATGCAGACTCGATCAAAATCTGGAATTATCAAGCCTAATCCCAAGTATGCATGTCTTGCTGTCTATAAGGTACCTTCTGAACCAAAGTCAATTAAATCAGCATTGGCACATGAAGGTTGGCATAAAGCAATGACAGAAGAAATGGATGCATTATATCAAAATAAAACCTGGGACTTAACTCCTCGAACTGAATACATGAATGTAATTGGCTGCAAGTGGGTCTTTAAAACGAAACTGGCCTCTGATGGCAGCCTTGATAGATTGAAAGCTCGCCTAGTTGCTAAAGGCTTTCATCAGGAAGAAGGAATTGACTTCACAGAAACTTTCAGTCCGGTAATCAAACATGCCACCATTAGAATCGTTTTATCGTAGCAAAAATGAGACAAAGTGGCCTATTCATCAACTTGATGTTAAGAATGCATTTTTACATGGCACACTTAATGAAACAGTCTACATGGAGCAGCCTCTGGCTTTCAAGATCCACGAAACCTTCTCATGTATGTTTACTCGGAAAGTCGCTTTATGGTCTTCGACAAGCTCCTCGAGCATGGTTTGACAAGTTCAGTGATTTTTACTGGCATATGGATTCTTTTGCAGCTCCACAGATCCATCTTTATTCATATATCATCATAAACAAGATACCATTCTTCTGCTGTTGTATGTTGATGACATTGTCTTAACTGGAAGTTCCTTTCACCTACTCTCTGGTTTGATTAATTCTCTCAGTCTCGAGTTTCACATGAAAGATCTTGGCCCACTACATTACTTCCTTGGCATTGAAGTCAAACAAAATTCTAATCATTTATTCTTGTGTCAAACCAAATATGCTAGTGATCTTCTCACTCGAGCTCAAATGTCTGAATGTAAACCAATTTCCACTCCTCTGCCACTAAGACCTCTAATTCTGCAAAATGATTCTACTTCTTTATCCAATCCTACTGAGTACCGCAACCTGGTTGGTGCTCTTCAGTATCTCACTTTAACACGCCCTGACATTGCCTATGCTACCAATTTACTTTGTCAAAAATTACAGACACCAACTATTGCAGACCTCTCTAGACTTAAAAGGGTTTGCGATATATCAAAGGCACTATCGGTCTTGGCATATTCATTCATTCTCAAAGCTCTCCACATCTATATGGTTTCTCGGATGCGGATGGGCTGGATGTACCGAAACTCGAAGATCAACTACAGGTTTCTGTACTTATATTGGCTCCAACCTTATTTCTTGGGCAGCCAAGAAGCAGACCACAGTAAGTAGATCTTCTACAGAAGCTGAGTATCGAGCTCTTGCTTCAACCTCTGCTGAACTTACCTGGATCAGTTTTGTCTTGCGAGACATAGGATATACTCTTACTCATCCCACACATCTGTTATGTGATAATAAGTCAGCCATTGCTCTCACTGCCAATCCTGTGTTACATGCTCGAACAAAACATATCGAAGTGGACTTCCACTTCGTTCGAGAAAAAGTCTCCTCAGGATCCCTTCAAGTCCGATATATCCCAAGCAACTCTCAACTTGCTGATATTTTCACCAAGTCTCTCTCACGGTCTTCACATTGTCAACTACGTACCAAATTGGGCCTTGGTTTTCCACCCATTCCCAATTTGAGGGGGGATGTTAAATATAAAGGAACCGAGTCTTCTCAATCATCAGTTACTATCAATTCAGCAAATAGAGAAAGAACACGTGAGGAAAAACAAAAGACAGAAAAGCAACAGAGAGCTGGTGATCAACGGTGGAGAATTCATGGTGAAGACAAACTTGGATTGACATCAATGAAGAAGAAGCCTGAGATGAAGATTGACATGGATCACCAAGTTATAACAGATCTGAACTAGCACGTGTGCGGTTATTCAGCTAAAAGTGGGAAAAATCAAATGGAGAAATAGTTAGTTGAATTCTGTTTTTCCTCTTTAATGAGCTGTATTCAGTTTTCTGTTCTTTAAGTAGTCTTCTTCTTCCTCAATGAATGAAGAGAGAAGAAATATAGAGAGAGAGAAATCTTAGAGAGCGATCATCAATGGATGCTCTGCAATCATATAGCTGATACGTGATAGAGAGATAGAAACAGAGGATGTAAAACAGAGAACTGTGAATTCAAAAGCTGTCATTGATCACAGAAGCTTTGTACTACAATCATATTGATATAGAGTAATTCGAAGCATTACTTTTGCTGATTTCGCTGTATCTTGATTCAGTTCTTCATCTTCATCTTTACCTTTCACATCGTCTTACCAACACCGCCCATTCCGTGGATTCCAACAAATCGAGTATCAGTGTCATCAGTTTTTAACATTCTCATAATCTCCTCTACATGATTACTAATCCCGACCAAGTTCTCTGTGACGTCTAACGCAAAAGCTTCCTTTAACTCGCCCAAAACCTTCCTGATAATTATCTTTACCAACTCAGCTTCATGTCTGTGAAATAACAGCAAAGTCCAATACAAGAAACCGATCATCAATATCTCCGCGGAAGCAAATCCACATATAAACAGGAAGCAAATAGCAGCCAATTGATAAAAACCCATCATTTTTTTTCCACTGCAAAAGTGATCGCGGCGTAAAATTTTCGGACTTTTGATCTAGCTAAGCAGGATCACGAGTGAAAGAAGAAGTACCCGTTAGCAATTCTCTCTGATTCCCATCCCTTTAAGCTTCCTACTTCTTGGAGAGCTCGCTCCCATCGTTGGACCACATCTGCCTCATAATGCTTCTTAATTTTATGAAAGGCCTTCCCGAAACTCCCCGTCTGGTGTCGCACATGCCCGGGCTCGACTTTGTAGAAGATGGGCAAGACGATGTGCCCTTCACTTCTCTTGCACTCGATCATCCGGGCGAGCTCGCGAAGACACCATTTGCTGGAAGCGTAATCCGGAGAGAGAATCGGGATGGAGATCTTACTGCTCCTAATGGCTCGGAGAAGATCGGGGCCGATCTTCTCGCCGACGCGGAGCTCGTCGTCGTCCCTGAACACGGAGACCCCAGCGTCGACGGGGCTGCTGTTGAGGTGGTCGGTGAAGCCGGTGCGGGTGTCCCTGCCCCAGAAGCTCAAGAACACCTCGTAGTCGTTCCCGGAGGTAGACGGAGCGGATTCCACCGAAATGGGTTCGTCGGGTTTGGTGCTCCCGATCGTTTCCTTCTCCTTCTTCTTCAGGAAACGGGGTGCGAGCACGGCGACCAAGATGGATGCGATGGCGATGGCCAGAGGATTACGCATTGCCATATCGATTCCCATTCTGGTTTGGCTTCCTTCGAAGCAGGGAAGAAGAAACAGGAGATTCGGCTCGGACTTCTCGCGGCGAGCGACCTCGGCTGTGCTGAATTTCTACAGCTGATCCTCCGTCCTAGTGACGTGGAGGGATCTTTTAATGTACTGGACTGAACTGAACTTGAAACTCCCAAGGGTACGAGGACCAAAAGCGTAATTCACTTTTGAAAGTTGTACACATACGTGCGCCGAGAAAGTGTTTGTCCGTACTGACTCAGCATAATCTTTCCATACCATGATTAAAGATTTGAATCTTATCCTTCAAATTGCAGCTAGGGATAATTTAGGGAAATTAGTGCAACAGGGCCAGCACTAAATTCGAGTGATGCTGCTAATGACGGTTTCATAAGATGAGAAATGTGAAATTTACAAAAAAAAAAAAGAAATTAATGAGTTATTGAAATGTATCATTAATTTATATTTCCTTTATTGTGACAAAATCACATCTTTTACAAATGGCAAGTACTTGAAAATATGAGAAATTTCTATTAATGATGAGCATTACATAGCGATTACGTATACCGGATTTCATTGCACAGTTGTTCACTACACTTTGTATCTCGACTTGGGATAATTTCAACATCAACACTACAATCCTAATGCTTAGTTGGAAAATGAATAACGATGCCTTTTTGACCACAAAGTACCATTGATATACAATTGGCAACTGGGAGCACAAAAATTCTCCCTCTATCTTTCTCTTTGCATATCTTGGTGTTAGTGCCTTGCGGATGACATAGAATGAATAAGTAAAGAAAACCCGGTAAAGCAAGTTGACCAATTTCTCTTGCAATATGTGCGGTGGTGAATGTACTATCACTTTCCTTGTGAATAACAGCACCGCTAGCTTCTCATTTTCCTAACTTGGATTCCTTTCTCTCATCATTCCAGCATGCCGGTGATATGCACTTCTGTCATCACAATGCTTCACAACGGTGCCATCCTAATATCTTTACCAAAAAAAAAAAAAAACGGTGCCATCCTAATACTTGCATGACGATGTTATTAGAAGCATCTATCCCTTGGACCACCTTTGTTTAACATACATCATCTTAACAAATAGACAGAACACAACACTAAACTTCAAGGTAGTCTTCAAAAGCTTTAATCAAGACTCAAGCGAATCGAAGATCCAAATACTGAATGAGATCTTCGCTGAAAGAGCTGTAAAAGAAATCCTTGGAAACCCTTGTAATACATCCCGAGTTGCCAAGGCTCATAGAACAAAAATCCTTCCACCCACTTGGCTTGATAAACCTCCCTATTTCCTATGCCAGATTTTATGTCTTGATCTTGGAAATTCTTGTAATCTGTCATTTGGATTGTAATGAAAGTTGTTTCTTTCTGACCCAAAAAAAAATTAAAAACTATCTCTAATCTAATAACAAATTTCTGATCTCTATTTGAGTATAGCTAATGCAAAATTTCACATTGTCTATATAGAGATTGGCCTATCTATACCATAAGTAACAAAATACGATCATTGACAAATTGAGCATGTTTTTTGGTAAGTTTATCGACTGTCGCTTGACTTGGATTCTTGCAGCTAAAGAGTTCTCAAGGACTCAACATGGACCCAATGATAATATGCTCCAATTTATAATCATGAATCGAAAGAGGTTGTAGCTTACCTACACAATCCAATTGATCAATTCACAACAAATATACACCGTGCATTCACATGCTTGTGCAACTACAACACTCAAATAAATTCAGCAGGAACAAGATAGTAAGTAACTCGAAATTTGAACAACGAATTGTAAACTGAACCCAACCGAAACATACAAGAAACTGGTCCAGAAAAAAAAAAAAAAAAAAAGCATGGTAAAGCAACTGAATTTGAGGTGGGTTTGAATTGAAGTAACCTTCAAGGTAATAATACATTACGAACTTAATCACTCCATCCTGTCGTGAGTCATGGAATCTCAATTCCGAGGCTGCGGGTACTCATGCAAAGTTATCTGTATCTTATTTCTCACCATTTTCCCATCGCTCCGCATGCTCCTCGGCACCGGTGTCCTCCTCTGACTATCCTGAAAATCGCGATGTAACATTTCCCTCTCCTCCGCACCACGATTTTCTTCCACGAGGCGTGTCAACTCACAGTGATAATCCTCTTTCAGTCTTGCTATCACCTCCGCTTCCATGGAATAGGTGAGATGATGGGCTTCCTCTAACTCGCAACAAACCTGCTCAACTACCTTCTCGATCATCTCTGTTTCCTGCCTGTCAAAGAACAATAAAGTCGAGTCCGGAAACTAGAACCTTGTTGCAATATGAATCAATGCCACAAAAAACCAAAAGCTGGTATACATATGACAAATATACCTCAAATTAATTTTTTAACCATAGAAAATCCCAAACCGGTACATATATGACCAATTTATCTTACGTTTGTTCACTAACATAGGGTTAATTCATCAAAAAGTTAGTTTGAAGTAAATTTATCACAAGCGTACCGGTTTATGGTTTTTCGTGATAAAAAAATTAAGGAAATTTTCGTGTATTAACCCTTTTAATGGTTGGAAAAGAAAATCGTGTTGCTCACGGCATAAGTATTGATTAATCAACTATTTTTTCATTACTTAAGTAACTTATTACTCATTTAAACTTAAAAAGAAATCATTTTGCACATCTTTCATGGATCTAGATGTTTCAAGAAATCTGGGAATATGAAACCAAACTATAACGGGGTCGCGTTCATGTAATCGTTCTTCCTTGTGTGATAAGAAGGGGGGAAACAAGTAAAAAACACACGTGAGGCTCGTTCGGTGACAAGGCAGAGAGAAGCATGAAAATGATGCTGCGGAGAGGTGATCTTTTGTCAACGGATATGATAATGATAATGGAAGTTTTTGTTTTTCCAATAATAATGAAGATACTTTTTGACGATTTTTTTTCTAAATCATTAGTTTTTGGTGAAATAAACAAAACTAAAATCATTGATGGAAGTAAACAAGGTATTGTGTTGGCAAAAGAAAACAAAGGATATTTGTGAATACAAAAGAGGTAAACAAGGTGAGTTTAGAAACGAGATGTACCCTTCCTCATATTCATATCCTAGTATGGAACTGACTTCTCCAAGCGCATGCTTCCATTCCTCCACAACTTGTTCATTGAATCGCCTTGTACCGGATCGGAACCTCTCCCCGAAAATCCCAATCTGGTGCCGCACGTGTGCTGGCTTCACCTTGTAAAATACAGGCACCACCATATACCTTCCATTGTTTCTCTTGCACTCCATCATTTGTGTGAGCTCGTGGAGGCACCATTCTCTTGAGCCGTAGTTTTCCGAGAGGATTGGGATCAATATCCCAGATCGCGGAATCGCGTTGAGAAGCTCCGGGCCGAACATCTCACCTGTATGGAGCACGTTTTTGTCTCTGTAGACATAGATTCCCGCTTCAACTAGTTTCCTGTAAAGGTTGTCAGTACGAGTGTCTCCCCCACAAAAGCTCAGGAACACTTCGTAGTAATCTTCTTCTTCTTCTTCTTCCTCAGCTCGGGGATCTCGGGAATGATCTGCATAAGTGCTCCTTCTTGGCATTTTTTTGGTGAGAAAACCACAATGTAAATGCACAACAGCGAGGAAAAGAGAGGTGTGTTTGAAAAGAGAAGTTTGTGTAATGTATTTATAATGAATGAAAGAGAATAAGGCTTACCAAGAGGGTACTAATACTATCTATTATTGTTTGCTTTCTCGTTCAAGCACCCAAGAAAGGTTAGTTCAACTTCCCGTCCTACGCTGCAAAAACAATTCTTTCCTTAAGTTTACTTGTTCTTGGGAATCTTGGACCTCATCAACCCGAGGTTGTAGTCTCCCCACTTCTCAAAACAGTAGGTGTTCGGCCTTAGTTGACAAAGTCAAGCTAATCCTTCACCAAAGCTTTGTTTGTTTCGCCTAAAATAAATGATTTGAAAAATATTTTTCTGAAAATGATAGCTTGTATCATTTATAAAAATGAATCAGTGAAAAACATTTTCATTATCCATGAAAATATTTAGATATAGATAATTTAAATATTTTTCATCGACTAATTATTCTAGATTATTGCTTTTAGGAGTACATGTTTCGAATAATTCATTTTCCACGAAGTAATTGGAGTGTAAATATGAAGATAAATTTCCCTAAGCCCCGCTAAACATAAAAAGGCGTCTGCAGTGCAATCACTAAGCTGTAGTTTCAATCACTAAATGCACTGAAATTTCAATTTTTTTTCCTTTTTGCAATTGATGCACTTTGACTCAAACATTTACCAAAAATCCAACTTGGCTCATCATTTGCGCCAAAGGAGTTCTCGTCAAGTCAACGCGTTCCTAACCTATTTCCTGTAATATCTTGACCAAGTCAAGAGTGATGCGGCCCGAAAAGAAAAAAAAAATAATCAAGTGTTGAAAAGTCAGAGAATCGGAAAAAGGGATGAAGTACATGGCTTCGTTCTTTTAAGCCGAGAGCTTGCGCGGTGAGAATCGGGGAAAGAAAAGAGCGTTGAAAAGTCAAAGAAAGAAAAAAAACAAAAAAATAAAAGGAGGTTGACAAGTAAACAAAAGGGAAAGAACAAGGGGGATGCTCGGCAGAAAAGAAACAGGGAGCCCGAGAGCTCGCGCGTGTAAAAAGAAAATAGGGAAGAAGGAAAAGGAAGGAAGGAAAAAGAAGACGAAGAGGATATTGTGAGCACGTGCTCGCTGTGGACGCGCTGCCAAGCTAGAGTTACTCTGATCCGCAGCAGCTAGTAATTCACGCATCTTGTCCATCAAATTGAAGTATTTTTTTCGGGTTTAGAACTCAAATTCGGAATTTAGGAAAAATCGAACCATGGAATCCAACTTTTGAGTTTATGGGGCTTCAGGATTTCATGGAAATGTGGATTTATGGCATTATAGAACCATGGGTTACAATGGAAGTCTTTTTGAAGCAACGGTCTTGTTGAAGCGAGATTTTAGGATTTTGCTAGTCAGTTTCGTATTGAGTTTAAGTTTGAATATTTGCTTTGGGTGAGCGATTTGTCGACTCGTGAAAGTTATTTTATCAACCTTTAAGCTTAATCTAGCCGAGCCGTACTTGAAATAGCGTTTTACTTAGTTTTGATGCTATTTCTCACTTATAACAGGACTGCAAGTTCGTTGATTCAAGTGAGCTTTGTTATTTAGGTTGGGGTATATCCAGATGAGTGGTGCAATTATTTTATGTTGGATTGGCATAAATGAGTCATGTTTTTGAGTTCTAAATGTGTAATGTGGAGACTTGATCTGCTTATAAGATATGTACTAATCACTAAGCCGTGGTTGCTCACACCTCTTTCCCTTTCTTTTCAGGTCCCTCACTTAGTGGCCATTAGAATAAGACCGTTATCACGGGGGCTTTTAGGAGTTGGATTATGGTGGTTCGAGACTACGTCCTTCGTGTGAAAGGATGGCCGTATCATCTCCATCCTTGTAGGATTCGGGGCATAACATCTTGTGGTATCAGAGCTTAGGTGTTTGGATAGATTTTCTAGGGCATGGTGAGATTGTGTGTTATTTATAACGCTTTGATCTATTTAGGTGCCGAGGGTATGTTTTATTGTGGATTTTGCTGTTGATCTGATGAGAGATACAATTATGGGATTGAGGGTGGATTATGCTAAGGTGTGTGTTGAGATTGATTTAAATAAAAAAATTGTCTAAAGAAAGTCGAATTAATGAGGCCCAAAGGTTGTTCGATGGAGTGCTCAACAAAGATGAGTATACTTGGAACGCAATGGTTGCCATTTATGTGGTTCGTTTGGTTGTAACAATGATAGAGTTAAAATCTTTGATATCATGGATGGCCGTTATAGGTTATTGTTGCAGTTGGATGATCGGATTATTGAGCAGCGCTACAGGAGAGCGATTGGTAGGCTTGTCTCTCCAGCGCTTCCCGAGATGGACTTTGGGATCACGGAATCTTCTGTTAAGGAAGAGAAAGACTTAATCCATGGAGTAGTGCGTGAGAAAGGAAATACAACAACTTCCTGTTGTCTTGATTCGGCAGGAGGAAGAGTCGATTCAAATAGGTTGAGATTTATTGTTTCACGAGAAGGCGATAAATATTCATCTGAGAGTCAATATGAATTTATATACGATACTCTTTCTAGATATTGTGTTATCTCTTCAGATGTTAAGAAACTGAACGCATATATAGGATGATTCTTGCAATTGGCAGTTGTGTGGAGTTCTTTACTGTCTCACCTAGGCTGGATGTTGTAAAAAAATAAAAAAATAATCCCGATTGAACTGAGGAAGGAACAAAATCTCCTATAGAAGGAGAGGGTCTGTGTGCCTTTTTTTTTCTTATTGCTGGTCAACTACTCTGTAGTGCATAAGGAACATTTGGTTACTCCTTTGACAGACTTTTTCAAATGGGTAGATTCATTTGCTAAGCATATAAAGTCTATGACGTCAAACACGGAGATAAGATAACTATTTATGGAGTTAGGGTAAGTTGATAAACTTCTTTGTCTCATTGAAGATTTCCTTATTCATGGAAAGATCATTGCAATGGTGTACCTTTTGAATCTTATATCTCAGCTGATAGAACAATGGAAATGAATTTGACCAATGTTGTAACTGCTCTAAGGGATCTATTGGCAAGCTAGGGAAAATATAGCACCGCAAATCAGGTGGACAGTTGTAAGCTCTTGAAATATCTAAGTTACAAGTGGGAATTTATCACTAGGGATTCTATAGTTGGCCTGTTGAGAATGCGAGGTGAAAAAAATGGTGTTTGTGTGATTATCAGTAGATAGACTAAGGCCACCTAAAAACTCAAGGTGGAGGCAAGGCATATACATCTGTATTTGCTTGATCGTTGAGATAAGTACAAAATCGAGAACGAAATTTCTTTTAAGGATGGTAGGTTGTGATATATTGATCAAGTCAAGGCTGATGGGCTCGAAAGAAAAAAAATCCGAGTGTTGAAAAGTCTGAGAATAGGAAAAAGGGGAGGAAGGGCTGGGCTCCCTTCTCTTTTAAGCCGAGAGCTTGCGCGGCGAGAATAGGGGAGAGAAAAGAGAGTTGAAAAGTCGAAGAAGAAAAATAAACAAAAAAATAAAAGGAGGTTGACAAGTCAACAAAGGGAGGAAGAAAAGGGCGACGCTCAGCAGAAAAGAAACGGAGAGCCCGAGAACTCGTGCGCGCAAAAAGAAAAAGGGAAAGAAAGAAAAGGAAGTTAAAAGAAGACAAAAGAGGGGTTTTGCAGGTGCTTGTCGTGGACACGTTGCCAAGCCAGAGTTACTCCTATCCGTGGCGGCTAGTAAGTATTCACGCCTCTTGTTCATCCAATTAAAGTATTTTTCAGGTTTATAGCTCAAATTCAAGCCACAGAATCCAAATTTTGAGTTATGGGGCCTTCAAGATTTCATGGAAATGGAGATTTATGGCGTTCTAGAGTCATGGGTTACAACGGAAGTCGTTTTGGCGCAACAGTTTTCTTGAAGTGAGATTTTAGGGTTTTGAGGGCGAATTTCACATTGAATTTAAGTTTGAATATTAGGTTTAGGTAAGCAATTTGTGGATGCATAAAAGTTATTTTGTTAGCGTTTAAGTTTAGTTTATCCGATTCGTAATTGAAGTAGTATTTTACTTGGTTTTGATGTTATTTCTCACTTATGATAGGATTGCGAATTCTTTGATTCAAATGAATTCTGTTATCTAGTTTGGGATATATCCAGGTGAGTAGTGCTATCTCTCGGGAGAATTACCGAAAAAATCCTAAACCTATTGCAATTGTGCCAATTGAGTCATAAACCTTTTTTTTTTTGGCTAATTTAGTCCTAAACCTTTTATAATTGTGCTAATTTAGTCCATTCGGCCAAAATTGGCCGACGAATGCTTGACGTGGACACCGGCTGTCTAGCGAACGCCGACGTGGCAATTTTTAATATTTATTTATTTATGTTTTGAATTTTTTAAGATTTTTTCAATTCTTTTTTTCTTTATTTTTTCGCCTTTTCTTCTTCGTAGTCATTGGCGAGCCTTACCCCCACCAGCCATTGGCGAAGGCGAGCCTTGCCCAGTGATGATGAGGCCGCTGTCGCCACATTCGGCGAGGTCAAGCCGTGCCATCCCTAGGCAAGGAGTCTTGCCAGTGGCCAGTGAGGCTGTCGTCACTAGATCTAGCGAGGTGGTGACCCATGAGCATTGCTCGTCGTAGAGGTTTCAGGCCGTCGCCGTGGCCAAGGCGACATCGAGGCCTACAAGCATGGCCAAGATTTGGAAGAAAGGAGCAAGGCTGAGCAAGGCACCGGCGAGTCAAGAGAGTCACCGGCTCGGACGGTTGGATTAGAAGAGAGAGGAAGTCGTAGCGGTGGCGAAGATCGAGCAGCCGAGGCACTTGCGGTGCAACTTGGAGGAGCTCGCTGAGTCAGTTTTGTCATTTGTCGCCACTAGATCCCGCACCCCTAGGGTTTCGAAGCCACCTTTGAAGCGCTCCACCTCGTTATCGCCATCACTCCATAGCTCGCCCCCAGAGAGCAGGCTCCACCGGCGCCAAGGCGAGCTTGGCCCTCGCAAGATCCGGTAGGGCCTCACCTAGCCAAGGCAAGGGTCAACCTCATTGGTGGCTAGTGAGGCTTGACCTAGCCATATCTCGGGCGACGGTAGCCTCGCCGAATGTGAGGCTTGACCTAGCCATATCTGGCGACGGTAGCCTCGCCGAATGTGGCGACGGCGGCCTCGCCTTTGCTAGGAGAGGTTTGCCTTCACTAGTGGTCGGTGGGGGCGAGCCTCACTAGTGGCCGGGGCCGGTTGGCCGAAGGAAGAAGAAAAGGGGTAAAAATAAAAATAAAAAGAATTAAAATTTTAAAAAAAATATTAAAAAATTATCGCGTCATCATTCGCCAAACGGTCGATGTCCACGTTAGCGTCCGGCGGCCAATTTTGGTCGAGATGGACTGAATTGGCACAATTATAAAAGGTTTAGGGCTAAATTGGCCAAAAAAAAAGTTTATGACTAAATTGGCATAATTGCAATAGGTTTAGGAATTTTTTAGTAATTCTCCCGCTATCTCTCTTTTTAATTTGTGAACTCATATTTTGAAAATGAAAAGTATAAGATATATTATGTGCGCATTGTGAAGTGGCTAAAAGAAAAAAAGTATCGTCATAACGTATTGTTGGAGAAATCTTTCCAGAATATTTTGAAGCTGACAAAACGTTTCTATCTCAAGACGGATGTTTGGAGACGGTTTAAAGAAGACTTTGTATTCTCGAGACTCAAGACTCAAGACTCAAGACTCAAAACTCAAAGAATCAAGACTTAAGAATCAAGACTCAAGACTTAAGTCTATTCTCACCGAGCAGTCTTTCTAATCCAGTGACGAAGGAAATCCAAAGCCGAGGTATATGGTTGAGGATTCGATCCTATCCTCTGGAAAAGATTCTTTGGTTGGATAATCATTTTGGATTCTTTGATTCTTATCTAAGATCGATTGAAGATCCGATGGTCGACGAATTATTCTTGGAATGTTCTATTCTTGGAAACCAAGATCCTGATTGTATGGGCGAACAGATTGATGGGCTATCATCGATTCCTTAAATGGCTCGGATGATCTTCTTGATTGATTCCGTCCAACGGGTAGATTGGAGGAATTCCTTTGGTAAGTGCCAACGGCTATGATGGCATA
The DNA here is from genome assembly GCA_014182405.2 of Eucalyptus sideroxylon. Taxonomy (NCBI): domain Eukaryota; kingdom Viridiplantae; phylum Streptophyta; class Magnoliopsida; order Myrtales; family Myrtaceae; genus Eucalyptus; species Eucalyptus sideroxylon. Next base: position 5,771,955 of record CM024550.2, on the reverse strand, counting down.
AATGAGTATAAAAGGAAGACGTTCTAGTTGTTTTAAGTGTGTGAATGATAGAAAAATTCCAGAGTCTGAAGAACCTTGATTGTTAGTCGATATAGTTCGAGCGAAATTGTACACACAGAGGGTGTTTATACTTGGTGATACCTTGAGCGAGTGTAGTAGATCATCTACATCGAGAGATCAAGGAAGAACAACACTGTAACATCTCTTTGTTCATAGTGGAATCCAGCCAAATTGGCTGTCGGTGCGAAAAGAGTGGACGTAGGCTTGGATCAAGCCGAACCACTATAAACCGCGTGTTTAATTCTCTCTTTCCTTACTCATTCTTACATTGATTGTTATCTTTCGCTAATCCTTGAACTGTCTAAGTATTGCGTAAGTATACAGAAATTATCAAGAAAAATCTTTGTATACCTATTCACCCCCCTCTAGGTACTCATACTAGCTACATCAATTGGTATCAGAGCTCGTGTTCTTACTTTATTTGAAGTGTTTTACTTCAGAGTAAAAGATCCATGGCTAGTATGCTAGCACCGGGGGCTGATGGAAGGGCAAAGCAATACAAGACCACCCTACTTTGATGGGAAGGATTACAACATCTGGAAGAACAAGATGAAAGCCTTTCTACGATCCAAGGATCCTCTGGAATGGGATGTTGTGGAAAGAGGAATCACTCCTACTGCTGCATCAATCTCTGAAAGAGGGAAAGAAACTGTTGAAGCCAGCGGAATGTCTCAAGAAGAGATAAACAAGAGACAAGCACTCGATGCTAAAGCAATTTATTATTTATATTGTGCTTTGTCACCAACAGAATATAACAGAATATCTTCTTGTGTTACAGCAAAAGAAGTCTGGGATAGATTACATATCACTTATGAAGGAACAGACCGAGTGAAGGAGACCAGAATTAACATTCTCCTTGGTCAATATGAAGCCTTCAAAATGAAACCAGGAGAATCTATAACCGACATGTTTAGCCGTTTTACAGATATTGTCAATGGTCTTGAGAATCAAGGACAGAAAATTTCTGATCCTATGAAGGTGAACAAGCTACTTGCGTGGACTCTCCAAGGATTGGAATCATATAAAGACTTCAATAAGAGAGACGCAAAGAATTATGCCATTATCTGTAGACGAGCTGATTGGAACTCTTCAGTCTTACGAAGTGGAACGAATTAATGAAGACGAAGATCCAAGAGGTAAGAAATCCATTGCATTAAGATCTAATGATGATTCGATGATACAGATTCTCGAAGAAGATCGGGACGATGAGGAGCTTGCTCTTATGATTAGAAGGTTCGAAAGCTGAATAGAAAAGGAAGAAGGTTCAACTCAAAGAAACAAAGTTTTCAGAAACAGCAAACCAAGTTTGTTGATAATGAAGAATCAAACAAAGATGTAGTTTGCTTCGAGTGTAAGAAAAAGGGACACATTAGACCCAATTGTCCTCTTGAAGAAGAAAAAAAAGAGGAAAGCCTGAGAAGTCTCGAAAAGCTCTTAAAGCCGAAACTGGAGCGATACGAGTGTGAAGAAAGTGATGAGGAATATGCCAACCCGTGTCGATGGCGCAATCGGACTCGAGACTCTAGATCGACTCGGACGGTGAATTTGAGGTAAGTGATTATAAAATCCCTGTCAAAGTCTCTAAATACATTGATGAATTATGTTTTAGTCTTAAGACTTCTCTCAAAAAGATTTCGAACTTAAAAAGGAAAACTCAGTTTTAAAACAAAAGGAAAACATTTTAGAAGAAAAAGTGAAAAGTTTAAACTTGAATGTTTCTACTCTTAAAGAGAATGAAGATAAACTTTCAAAAGAAAATGCTTTCTTAAAACTGATTTATCAAATATTTCAAAGAAATTTTCAATAGGGTCGGAAAAACTTGAAAAAGTTCTTTCGGTCCAAAGACCTTACTTTAATAAGTCTGGTCTAGGTATGACAGCGGAAACAATCCCTTGATTGATTTTCCAAAAGTAAAAGAAAGAATTAAGAAAAGACCGTCAAAAGAGGCTTACAAAAATCATTTCAAGAAAGTCTTTGTAAAGTCGTAGGTCGAAATGCTCTAAGATGTTCAAAGTGTAACAGTCAAGATCATTTTGAAAAAGACTGTCCTATGGTTTGGAAGCCTGTTAAGAGAGTATGGCCTAATAATGCTCATCCTACTAACACCAAAGGACCCAAGAAAATTTGGGTACCAAAGAAAGCTTGAGACTCTCTTTTGAATGCGGGTCTTTGTCAAAAAGAAGGTAAAGTGGTATCTTGACAGCGGATGCTCAAGACACATGACGGGAGAGACTCAAATTGTTTCATAAAGCTCATTCAAGTAAATGGTGGAAAAGTTTCATTTGGAGGAAATAGCAAAGGAAGCATTGTGGGATTCGGAATTGTGAAAATTGGAAATCTCACAATAAGCAATGTATCTCTAGTGGAATGACTCAATTACAATCTTCTCAGTATTAGCCAATTGTGTGATACCGGTTTCAAGATCTCCTTTCAAGAAGGCATATGTTCTGGAATTAGTAAAGATTCTACTCAGTCTTTCATGGGTCGAAGGCATGGAAACATCTACCTCCTTGATGTAAAACCAAATGAAGGACAATGCCTAATCTCAATTCAAGATGAAGCAGTCTTATGGCACATAAAGCTTGGCCATATCAACATGAAGCAATTAGCCAAAATCTCATCAAAGAAGCTTGTTCGAGGACTACCTAAAGTGCCATACCAAAAGTCTGACTTATGCACCCCATGCATTCTGGGAAAGCAGGTAAGAAATTCATTTAAGTCAATAAATCATATCTCTACTAATCATGTACTACAGTTGCTTCATATGGATCTCTTCGGACCAACAAGAACCCAAAGCATTGGAGGGAAGAAGTATTGTCTAGTAATTGTAGACGATTACTCTCGCTTTACTGGGTATATTTTCTTGCAAGTAAGTCGAAACCTTTTCGTACTTTGAGAAGTTTGCAAAAAAGGTTCAAAATGAAAAAGGATGTGTTATTTCAAGTATAAGAACAGATCATGGAAGTGAATTTGAAAATCAAGATTTTACGAAATTTTGTGATAAATCTGGTTTTAATCACATGTTTTCCTCTCCGTATACTCGAGCAAAATGGAGTTGTGGAAAGAAAGAATAGATCTCTTCAAGAAATGGCTAGAACACTTTTAATTGAAAGTAAAATCTCTTCACGATTTTGGGCTGAAGCTGTTTCAACAGCTTGCTATATCATAAATAGAGTCTTCCTAAGACCTATTCTAAAGAAAACCCCCTATGAATTGTTCAAAGGTAAGAAGCCAATCATTTCATACTTTCATGTGTTTGGTTGCAAATGCTTTATTTTGAAAAATGCAAATGATCGAGTTGGTAAGTTTGAAGAAAGATCAGATGAAGGTATCTTCCTTGGATATTCTACATCAAGCAAAGCCTACAGAGTCTACAACAAGAAAAGCCAGTCTGTAGAGGAATCAATGAATATCAAATTCCAAGACTCAACGCAAGATGAATCCAGCCAGACTCAATATGAAGAGTCTGAACCCGCTCTAGACTTTCCAATGTCTTCAACTCAAGAAGCATCTCGAGACTCGGAAGTCCAACATCAAGATGCTCATGAAGATTCAAATAAAGAAAGAGATCATCAACCAGGCAAATCAACTAGTAACTTGGAAGCACAAATCTAGTCATCCCAAAGATCTCATTATTGGCGAAATCAATGAAGGAATCCGCACCAGATCAAAAAGGCGTGAAGAATCTAGTGCTATGGCTCTCATTTCTGAAATTGAACCAAAAAGCATAGAAGAAGCTTTATCGATGAAAGTTGGATCGAAGCTATGCAAGAAGAACTCAGACAATTCAACATCAATGATGTCTGGGAATTGACATCTAAACCAAAAGGTAAAACTGTTATTGGAGCCAAATGGGTATTCAGGAACAAAATGAATGAAGAAGGAAAAGTCGTACGAAATAAAGCAAGACTCGTGGCCAAAGGATATATGCAAGAAGAAGGAATAGACTATGACGAGACTTACGCACCAGTAGCAAGGTTAGAAGCTATTCGTCTATTACTTGCGTTTGCTTGTTATAAAAATTTCAGGTTATTCCAAATGGATGTCAAAAGTGCATTTCTAAATGGATTTATCCATGAGGAAGTTTATGTGGAACAACCACCTGGGTTTGAAGACCCAAAGAAGCCAAACTCAGTCTTGGACCGAAAAAGGCCCCTGTATGGTTTAAAGCAAGCACCTCGAGCTTGGTACGACAGACTAAGTAAGTTTTTATTACAGAATGGTTTTGTCAAAGGTAAAGTAGATACTACCTTGTTTATCAAAAGGGAAAACAAAAGCTTTTTACTTGTTCAAATATATGTGGACGATATTATTTTTGGTTCACCTAATGAAAGTCTATGCAAGAAATTTTCTAAGTCTATGCAGGATGAGTTTGAAATGAGTATGATGGGAGAGTTAACATTCTTTCTTGGACTCCAAGTGAAACAAATGAAGGAAGGAACTTTCATTCATCAAGAAAAATATGCAAATGATCTTGTCAAAAGGTTTGGATTGGGAAAGTGCAAAAAGACCGACATACCAATGTCATGTTCTCGAAGATAGACAAGGATGAAGAAGGGAAGAAAGTAGATCAAAAGCTGTACGGGAGCATGATCGGTTCACTTCTTTATCTTACGCTTCTAGACCTGATATTTTGTTGAGTGTTTGCATCTCGTGCTAGGTTTCAATCAGATCCTAGAGAATCACATCTCATTGCCGTGAAACGTATTATCAAATACGTTGCCTCATCTTCAAGCATCGGTCTTTGGTATCCAAAGAGGGGAGACTTTAATCTTCTAGGATATTCGGATGCGATCTGGCCGGTTGCGAGTCGATAGAAAGAGCACTTCGGAACTTGTCAACTGCTTGGAAACGGGGACGGTGTCTTGGTTCTCAAGGAAGCAAAGCACTGTAGCTCTCTCAACGACAGAAGCAGAGTATGTAGCTCTTGGAAGCTGCTGTTCGCAAATTCTATGGATAAAACAACAGCTACAAGACTTTGGCATTGAAGACTCATGCATAGAAATAAGATGTGACAACACCAGCGCGATCAATCTCACCAAAAATCCAATCCTTCATTCAAGAGCAAAGCATATTGAGATTCGACATCACTTCATTAGAGATCATATTCAAAATGGAGAAATCTCGATTCAATTTGTTGATTCAAAGAGTCAACTAGCGGATATATTCACAAAGCCTTTGGAGAAAAATCAATTCGACTTTATCCGCTCAAGACTCAACATTTTGAAGCTTGAAGAAGTTAAAGTCTAGAGACTCACCAACTCTCATGAGACTCAAACATTCATGGCTAAAGACTGTAAGGTGCTATTCGAAAAGGTACGAATTCTCGTTTATTTTATCTAATCTCGAAAAGCTACGATCTTTCATTCAGATATAATTAGTGTGAAATTTGAAAACTTGTTTTTTTTAAGGAATTAATTTTGGTAGTTATTGATTTTGAAAAGATGTGTTCGTACACTTTCCTTGTACCGATTAAACTTCTCTTTTCAAATCCGAGGTACATATATATATACAGTTTTTCTTCGCCCAATCTTCAAAACCCTAAAAAGACACTCTCCTCCCGATACTGTTTCTACTTCTTGTTCGTCGTCGAGAAAGTAGTCATTTTTCTTGGGAAAAGCAAGTGAAGGAATCTTCCAATAGACAAAGAAAGATGTCGTCTTCGAGGAAATCATCAAGAATAGCAAGCGGGGACCACAAAGAATGGAGAAGGGACCAATTCACTTCGATCTTGCGAGGAAGAAGACTTATCAAGTCAGCGACAAAGTCCGATTCGCTCTCCTCCACGTCATTCAGCACCTCCTGCCCCACAAGATGCAAGTCAACATCCGGAAGAAGAGATAATCGAGGAAGCCGACCCGGTAAGAGTCCAAAGACCCTCCTTTATCTATAAGCTTTATCGTGCGTTGAAAAGCTCCGGTTCTTCATTAAAATATATAGATGACTTCCTTAAGGACAAAAATTATGGGAATGAGTATCTTTTTCTGCGGAAAATGGAAGAATTGGGAGTTGCTCCTAAAGGAAGGGCAGAGGAGGCTCTTGCGAACATTCCCAGTGACCCTCGTTTGCCAGGACAAAATCTGATTGAAGGGAATGATGATGACAAAATGTTCCTTGAATTTAAACCTAGAATGGGTGTGGCAGCAAAGGTAAAAGGAAATCGGATGGATTTTTTAAATCCAAGGATCAAGAAAAAGTGTATTTCGGGCTGTTGAAAAGAGGGGTGATAAACCCTAGAAGTGTTGATTTTGACTTCCTGGACTCCATCAACATGAACTTAAGAGAGAAGTTGAATCTGCTTCAACTTGAGACTTTTTTCAACTTGAGACTTTTTGCTCTGAATCTACGGACGGGTATGCTCAACTGACCGCTTATTTCTATTCAAATCTTAGCTTTTTGGATGCGAATAGAATTTCATTCAGTGTTCGAGACAAAGTCTACGTGGTAGATGTGAATATGTTGGCGGACATAGTTGGGGTTGAACTTGGACGCTATATTCCAATCAAAGTCTCACCTGCTCGTACTACTGGATCTTGTCAAAGATATGGACGCGAGAGAAGAAAATTACCTACTCAAGGATGAAGGCCATCAACATCGTGCTTCATAAGATTGTGATCAACTGTCTCGGACCAAAGTCTACGTCAAAGACTTCGTGTCTCTTTCTGAAGCAAAGTTGATGTTCGCAATCAACTCAGGACGGAAATTTTCTCTCCCGCACACTATTCTCTTCCATATGTACAGAGCAATGTCAAAAGACAAAGGACAATTGCCTTATCCTGGTCTGGTGACCAAGATCTTCAGACACATGAACATTGAACCGCCACATACATTTTGTGTTCGACCGTGTGAAAAGATGGTGGTAGGGTTGAAAATGTTAATGAAGATGCGTCTGCAAGAACTCTCCAAGGCAATGGAGAAATTCAAAGTGAAATCTCCAGTTCAGTCTGTCTCAAAGAGAAATTCAAAGTGAAATCTCCAGTTCAGTCTATCTCAAAGAGAAAAGGAAAGGAGGCCATTGGTGCTCCATCGAAAAAGAAGAAAAGAACTCTCATCCTGGAGGATGAAGATGAAGATGAAGATGATGAAGATCCCACTATCCAAGCACTGACAAGAACCAGACGTTCTGTGTCTCAACCGACAGAACTTCAGCAGAGCAGAGAAGAAGAAGAGCAGAACAGAGAAGAAGAAGAACAGAGAGAGAAGGAGAAAGAAGTTGAAGAAGAAGGAGAAGGAGAAAAAAAAGAAAAGTCTGGAGAGAAGGGAATTCAAGAGCATGATCATCACTCTTCCTCTTTCGATGTCCTAGAGACAGGGGAGTTGGCGAGCAAGAGAGGTCTACACCTCATGCTGCTGTCAATGAAGATCTAAGACAATCTCTAGAAGACCCAGAAGAAGTTCAGGTCTCTCAATTGCCTGAGGAAGGTCACGATACGCCAGAACCAAATCTGCAAGACTTAACAGAAGCGCCATCGTCTGCATACACACCTTCTGAGAAAGCCAATGCCAGTACACAGACGGAAGATTCTGCAGATTTTCGTCGTATCATGGATATTCTTCTGGAAATGCGTGGACAGATATACGCTCTGGACTGTGAAATCCAATCCATGAAGAATGCTGGACAAGCATCTTCAGTCTCTCTGGAGGATAAATTCAAAGACCTCGCTCTGCAACTTCAAGCCAATGCTAAGGAAGAAGAGGTAGCTCAACTGAGGGAAGACCTAAAGAAGCTCGAAGGAGTAATCCAGTTTATTGGGGATTTCTAGATCGTGCGCATTCCCACGCAGACATGACTCCTTTCTCACCCTTTTTAATGCTGACAAAAAGGGGGAGAACCAATTTGAACCAACAAACATTTCAACATCTTTTTAAACCTTTTAGTGGTTATGTTTAATTTTGAGTATGACTTGAGGACTTGAACTTGGGTGTGAATTTGACTGAATTGACTGTGGATTGTGATGCTTGACTGGTTGCATTTATTTCAAGTGTTGTTATATGGTGTTACTCATGAAAGACTAACCAATTTTTGTGGATGCAGAGTCTGGTTGTTTTATTAATCTTTATGAGTTAGCCATATTGCTTGAGAAATGTTTTTGCAGGTCAAAGTTGTTCAAATCTACAAGAAAGTTTTGTCACCATCAAAAAGGGGAGATTGTTGGAGAAATCTTTCCAGAATATTTTGAAGCCGACAAAACGTTTCTATCGGTCTAAGTCCTGGATGTTTGGAGACCGACAGTTTAAAGTCTGAAGACTTTGTATTCTCGAGACTCAAGACTCAAGACTCAAGACTCAAGACTCAAGACTCAATTCTCAAGACTTAAGAATCAAGACTCAAGACTTAAGTCTATTCTCACTGACAGTCTTTCTAATCCAGTGACGAAGGAAATCCAAAGCCGAGGTATATGGTTGAGGATTCGATCCTATCCTCTGGAAAAGATTCTTTGGTTGGATAATCATTTTGGATTCTTTGATTCTTATCTAAGATCGATTGAAGATCCGATGGTCGAAATATTCTTGGAATGTTTATTCTTGGAAACCAAGATCCCGATTGTATGGGCGAACAGATTGATGGGCTATCATCGATTCCTTAAATGGCTCGGATGATCTTCTTAATTGATTCCGTCCAACGGGTAGATTGGAGGAATTCCTTTGGTAAGTGCCAACGGCTATGATGGCATAAAGGAATATAAAAGGAAGACGTTCTAGTTGATTTAAATGTGTGATTGATAGAAAAATTCCAGAGTCTGAAAAACCTTGATTGTTAGTCGATACTGTTCGAGCGAAATTGTACACACAGAGAGTGTTTATATTTGGTGATACCTTGAGCGAGTGTAGTAGATCATCTACATCGAGAGATCAAGGAAGAACAACACTGTAACATCTCTTTGTTCATAGTGGAATCCAGTCAAATTGGCTGTCAGTGCAGAAGAGTAGACATAGGCTTGGATCAAGCCGAACCACTATAAACCGCGTGTTTAATTCTCTCTTTCCTTACTCAGTCTTACATTGATTGTTATCTTTCGCTAATCCTTGAACTGTCTAAGTATTGCGTAAGTATACAAAAATTATCAAGAAAAATCTTTGTATACCTATTCACCCCCCTCTAGGTACTCATACTAGCTACATCACGTATTTGATGCATAACTTTAGACCGGGCATTTACTATTGTTCATTCATTTGAAAATGGTCTGAGGAATGTGTTAGGGAAGGTGTCGTGAAAGTTGCAAACTAATTTTTGGAATGGTTCTTTAAGATATGGATAAATGCTCTGGTCCTCCAAAACCTTAGGATTTGATGAGCAATGAGAGGCTCGAGCTTGAAATTTGGAAGGTTTTTGCAGTTTAATATCGGTTACATTAATCACCATTTGGTCGAGTTCACATATATTGATTTGTTCCATGGACGAGAGACGATATATTTCCCTCAGAATACCTCCATCTCCCCCACCAACAAGCAGCACCTGTAAAAACATCACGTGAGCACTTTCACAGCATCAAAACTTCAAAGAGAAAGAAGTTGGAAAGAAATAAAGAGAGAGAGAGAGAGAGAGAGAGAGAGAGAGAGAGAGAGAGAGAGAGAGAGAGAGAGATAGCCCAGCTTCTTCGGGTCCGGGATTGAGCAGAGGGGAAGATACGTGAGCATCTCTTGGTAAACAAACTTATCCCTCTCCGTCAGTTGGATTTGACCATCCAGAATTGCCACTTTGCCATGCTTCACTGACTATGAACGAACGAATATATAAAAGGAGCCACAAGATGCTGTCAACTCGACTAATTGCTTGTTGAAATAGTTTCTTAGGCTGGGGAAGTATCAGACCGAAGTCAATCTAATGTTTCACAATATCTGTTTACTGATTTTGGAAAATAAACTATGTTATATCAACGCTGTAGACTTTCTCCTTAGGTAAATAATTTGCAAAAACAATCTCCCCCAAGAAAATCTTATTTGAGGTGGTGGTATATATGCAGAGTTTGCATAATCTCATCGATCTTCATGATCCATCAGGATCCCATCTGTGTCCTAAATCTGTGTCCTAAATACTAATGGCGTAGCCATTGCTTTGTGATAAGTACTTCTGATGTAAAATTGGAGAGCGATCATGGAAGGTAAGAAGTCAGCTGGAAAACAAGACGCTCCTAATATTCAGACTTCCCATGGAACAACACCTTGTCCACCTCATAGAAGCATAGGTCGCCTTCAAAATGAAAATCACGAAAATCATATTTTGACCGCGTTGTAAATAGTCACCTTTGATTCATAATATTAGTCTTGATGTGTGGTGATATTATTTAAGCTGTCTATGCATGAGTTTTATTAACTAAACAAAGCAGTCTTTGGTGATGGGTTATACTTCTTTTCTCCTCTAGTTGGGTGAGATTACATTTCAATCCAAACGTCGAGTATCAAACAATTTGTAGTGACCTCCTACAATGCAGCAATGTACATGCAAATTGAAATAAGTCGTAATATTGTATCTCCAAGGCTTTACCTTTATCTAGATGAAGTATCAGGTAACTTGACCAATGTCAAAGAGAGATAAAAAACGCTGAAATTGATTTGGAGTGGGGAATCCCATGCCCAACATAGATGCTAAGTTCCATCGCCAATGACAAATCGGGACCATATGTTTCCAAAGACTACGTAATAGTATATATCACGTGATATCTCGACTTGACTATCGCAACATACCTAGCCATTCAGGCAAAATCACATGATACCAGTCTATGCTATTGTTCAAGCCCATTGCCCTGATCTGATCAACCATTTTATCAGCCATTTTAACACTGTCTAGATGTGTGTGATTACTTCGCAGAAGCATTCGTGGCGAGTGCCTATTTATCTTCCAAGATGTTTGGGCGACTAGTCTTTGGCAGTAGCTTTTTGTTTGGTACACCATGTGTGTCAATTTGACAAGTTTTGGCAAGCTAGGAACTTGGAAGATCTCGTTGCTCTACTCTGGAAAATGGTATAAATAATCTTCTGGTTAATTTGATGTGACCACTAGCGAGAAAATGTTATTAGTAGCCAGTATAATTGAAATAGCTTAGTACCCTATGGAATAGACTGCAAGGTTTGGAGTGAAGAAGGCGAACACACTTTCTGGGATCGTAGTTGGTCATTTCCGCGGTCCTCTCGTATTTAGTAGGTTGAACTTCCAATTCTGTTTTGTTATAGTGGCATCTGTAACAGAGTATTCTGATCTGATTAAGTAATAGTTCAAGATAAAATGGACATTCATCGATTCAGATTAGCTCTCAAACATTTCAGGAGTGCAGTAAAGCACCTGTTTTCATTACTATGACGGACAGCTCCCGTTCATAAAGCACAACGAAATGGAATCGGCTTAAAGAATGTCCTTGTTGCATTTATATCCTAGACATTTGATTCGGATCTCACATCATTGCTAAAATTACAGTGAAGCTCCTGGTCATTTAAAGCTTTAGGGGCATGAGAAATTGTCATCACCAAATGAAGAACAAACATAAGGGTGCAAATTCGATCCACAAAGACACTGACTGATGGAATGAACATGTGAGATGGACAAAGGCATGACGACAAACAAGAAAGCCACAACATGATTCCTACCGGACTTTCCACCATACAGGATGTTACTTTTGACACGATCAAGGCCATAAATCCATCATCAGATTGAGCAATCTATGTATCAGCATCTTAATTGACAAACAAAGTTGCATATAGATCCATGGAAATTCATCATCTCAACATTCGTGTCCTGGATTTGAGAAAAGTAAAAATGTTATGAAGGTGCCTCCAGTAGCTTATTAATCCATGACAGAACAAGTGGACATAAGCTACTAAAAAAGCAATCAAAACCACATAGACATGAGTAGTTGCCATGATCAATCAATTATTAGCAGTGTTATTCCACATTGGTTAAATAAAGTGTTTCAACAGGGGTTATACACATTGAATCTACCTCTAACTAGTACTTTAAGCTTTTGGGTGGAACTTTTGCTAACAAGTAATGAAGTTCTTTTGTTTTAAGCAAATCACCTTTCTAGCCACCCATTGATTATTAGTCATGTTCATCCCAAAAACATGAAAGCAACACGGTTGATTTAAGGACTTCCTCCATACTTCTGGTTTGGATCTCACACTGTTATCCACAATACAATGGAAATCCTCTGTTCTTCTAAAGCCTTTGGGGTGCAGACATTGTCATCACCAAACAATGACCGAATTTAAGTAATAAATTGTGAATGATGTTAAGGTACAAATTTGCAAGATGATTAATAAAGGAATGAAGTAAAACAAGGAAAGAGTAGCGACATGATTTGTACCAGGTTTCCACCATTGATGATATTACTTTCAGCCTGATCAAGGCCATGTATCTCCCTTCAAAGAGAGCAATCTTCACATTGGCATATTAAGCAACGAACAAAGTTTGATACAGATCCATGGAGGTTCATCATCTTGACATTAATGCCCTGGCTTTGAGAAAATGGAGAACACGTTTATGGTACCTTCACTGCCTACTTCCATGACCAAATAACAAATTAATGAAATATGCATGAGTAGTTTCCAAAATCCATCAGATAGTGAATTTCTCTACTACATAGAAGTCGGAGAGAAGTATTACTTTATTTAAACAAGCGCAGATTGATACAACGTTGAGAATGAAGAATCTCGTACTATTTGACTGAAGACATCAAGTATCCTTTTGGAGGCAATCTTTTTTATTCATATCATGATCACGAGCCAGATAAAACTCAAGCATTACAATTACTTTGCTCAAACAACTTCCTCCAGTTGCTGGAATTAAGACAAGAAAATCACAACGTGTCAAAGAAAAGCCCCATCCAAACTGGAAACACTAATGAAAGCAGGTAATCCACAGAAAACGGCACTATACCTGCTATATAGGAGACGTTAGTGATCTCTAGAATCAGATCTTTCCATTGGCCCGCCTTCAAACTTCTGCACTTTAACACAAAGGTACCATGGAATCCATAGGACACCCTTCGAGGCAGAGTGATTTTTTCCATTGGCCGGCCTTCAAACTTCTGCGCTTTAACACAAGAATCTGCAGATTTCACAATTTCAAAATCATATTGAATGTCGTTACCAGTAGGCAAACCTACATGATGATTGTATTGAAACTCTTAAACTTAACCTGGGACACATCTATTTCTTCATTATGAACCCAAGAGACAATCCAACCACTGTCCTCTCTGATGCCATCTTTCTCAGGGACAAGAACACACCTGCTGCAGAAGCTGTCCTTTACTGTACTCGACCTTCATCAACTTCTCGTGATATTTTCCTCTCTAATTCAAGGCCGCACTAAGGTACATTTTGACATGTACAATGGATAATTAGAATGACTTGAAAAACTTTCACTAATACAACAGAGTGAAGACAGCCCAGGACAAGGTTCGTCGATGTATAATTTTATAAGACCTCCATATTTAGCCAATCCTAAATCAAACAAGTGATGCACAAACAATAGGAAACTGATGTTATGCGCTACTTTGGGCAAGTGGACATGTACTAGAGAGTAGAGACTAGCATTGCATTACCACATTCAGAGCGTGACTTTGATTTGATGACTTGGGCATAACCACACTTGTTACGCAAGCCAGTCAAATTGGCATTCATGATAGGGAAGTCCATAGAGAATTCAGTGCCCATAAGAGTCGACTCCTGAATTTCCCAATTTCCACGTTCAATCTCCACTCATAGGCACAGGTAAACAGATAGCCTCCATGTTTGTTAGCATTTGCGTCCACCGGTTCTCCAGAGTTGAATCCTCTCGAGAATCAATTGAACTTGTGCATACCCCAATCATGACACGGAAACACCAATGTAAGACATCTTCATCTTCTCACCACAAGCTGCATCGTTGGGCAATATCATTAAAGTTGAGGTTTAGTCTAAGAGAATTTTAACCTTCAAATTAGGCTTCTAGGAAAAATATACCTCATAACCGTCCTGAAAGCAGTTGAATATGTGAAATATGCAGCTTGATTCTACATAAAACCATTGGACTGAACTCGCGGCTCCATAACGTAGCATCACCCCTATCCTCGCATATCTTTCTTGTCATACTTCAGTAACCTACATTCCACGAAAACAATTAGCTGCTTCAACAAACTAAAAATCTATCACTAAGAAAGGCATTACCAGCTCCTGCAAATCAATGCTACATCACGAGATCAACTAGTTATCTGCTGAATCAATTAGTACTGAATCATGTCGTAATGTGCCAGTGAGAAATCTCCATCTTTCCAGAGCAGTCTTCACACCATAACTCTTGCAAAGCAATTACAACGTCCAGCTCTGCCTATATTCCTGTGCCAAAACAAATGGTCCATTTACACAGGCAATTCACTCCTAATCTCACAACAGAACCACCTCCACAAATGGTTCTCTCTGGGTTTCATGTCCCATATCAAAATGACATCGTTTCTTTTATCATGTATAGCACGATATATTATATCTTACTACTTTTAACCTCCTTAATGAGCATCAATGGAACAAATCCACCTCGCACAGCGTAAAAATTCTAATGCTTAAATGATAATAACATACAATCAGAAGATGATTTTTCCAGACAAGATGAATTTGATTGCTAGTCTGCCCTTGGTCAAATCTGACACGTAAATCTGATCAATGAATACAAAATGGCCAAGGAATCTTGTGAAGAAAATATATCAGTGCATCAGCACATGCTAATTACTTGCCATGAAAAGGAATGGTTAAGGGACTAAGATAACTGGAGTTAAGGGATTTCCTGAAGAGTACATATGGCTTATTTGGAGCAATTGATCTTCCAATTAAGCATCCTCATGGAAAATATGAAATAGAAAGTATCTGCACAAGCCAACAAACATAACCAAATAGATTTCAAGGGAGAAGCCAATCATTCTCCAAAAGTAGTATTTCGAGAAACTCATTCTTCGAAGTATTTGCAGCAGATGAGAATATTTTCATATTTGGAAAAAGTGAATTCTGATTTAAATAGAACCCACGTTACTCTAGTTCCAAAAATTCCTAACCTAGAAACTCTTGATCAATTCTGCCCCATTAGTTTGTGCAATTTTGCCTATAAAATCATATCCAAGGTAATGGTGAATAGACTCAAACCTTGGCTATCGAAATTGATAGCTCGAGAGCAGAGTGCATTTGTGAGTGGGAGACTTATCTAGGACAATATCATGATAGTGCAGGAAGTGTTGCATCAACTAAGAGCGAGGAACAGGAGGAAAAAATTCCCAGCGGTTTTGAAACTTGATACAAAAGAGGCGTATGACAAAGTGGAATGGGACTTGTTGGAGGCATGCTTAAGAAAACTGGGCTTTGATGAAAAGTGGATTACATGGGTTATGCAATGTGTATCTTCAGTCTCATTTAGTATTAAATATAATGGGAATCCTCTCCCTTACTTCCAACCTTCTAGAGGACTTCAGCAAGGTGATCCTTTATCCCCTCATCTCTATATTTTGGTAGCAAACGTAGTATCTTTTATGATGAAGAAAGCAGTTGAGGATGACAGTACAAAGGGTATTAAGCTCAACTCTTTTTCCCCTACCATATCACATCTCCTATTTGTGGATGATTCCATCTTCTTTTTAGGCGGGAGAATTCAAGAATGCCAATCTATATCAAGTGTAACATCAGTATTGTTTTGCTACTGGACAGGAGATAAACCTAAGCAAATCAGGAATACTCTTTAGCTCAGGGTATCCACAGGCCATAAGAGCCAATAGGGCTTATGAATGGAGTGTCCTTGAACTGGATAAAACAGGAAAATACCTTGGAATTTCTTTGGATTGGGGAGAGTCTAAGAAGAATATTTTTTGCCTGGAGACTTGGAAGAGTTAACAGATAATTGGAAGGTCGGAAAGAATCTTTAAATTCTAAAGCAGGAAATGAGATATTACTAAAAAAAACAGTAGTGCAGACTCTTCCTCAATATGCAATGTCAATTTTAAAGATTCCTGTTTCCATATGTAAAGCGATTGAACACAGGATGGCAGCATTTTAGTGGAAAAGCAGAGAATCTCACTCTGGTATTCATTGGAAGAGTTGGGATTTCTTGAAGCAAAGGAAAGACAATGGAGGCATGAGATTAGAAGATTTACTTTCTCTTAACAAAGCTTTTTTAGGAAACTGAGCCTAGAGATTAATGCAACAGTCTTGCTTTTTATGGGGCCAAATTTTTTAAGGGATTTACTTCCCAAAAAGGAGTTTCTGGCATGCTGGGAAAGGGCAGACCCTCTTGGGGCTGGCAAAGCTTACTAGAGTCTAGAGGGAAGAGACTCAATCTAAGAATATTCAATGTGGACAATAGCAACAAGAGAAGCAATTAGTATCATAGAGGCCAGATGGTTGAAAAGAGGTGTAATTGGAGGCCCAGCGAATGAAAATAACCCACAATAGGTAGTAGAGCTTATAAACCACAAAGAAAATTTTTAGAATGAACCTTTTCTTCAAAATATTTTTGAAGAGGACATCGTGAAGGAAATTCTGGCCCTTCCTCCAACAACCCACTCTATTCAAGACAAACTGGTGTGGACATATTCATCAACAGGAAATTACTCAATAAAGAGTGGCTACAACTACACAAGACTTACCTAGAATATCCGAAAAGCTCCAATGGCCTCCTCATCTTTCTCGGCTCCTCAGGCTTTATGGAATAGGACCTGCAAAATGCAAATAAACCCTAAGATTAAGCTCTTCCAATGGAATGCATGTCAGAATAATCCCTAAAATGGAGAACTTACTCAAGCGAAAAATAGTACCAGATCCTTGCCGCTCACTGTGCAAAGACTAGGCGAAATCCACAGAGCATCTCCTTCTCTCTTGTCCTTGGACGCGAGACATATGGGCTTAACCATTCCTAAACATTCAGGTTTCTTCCCAGGGGTTAAGCAGAATAGAGATATAGCTAGAGCAATTCCTCAAAAGCACAGAAAACCCACCTTCTCTGGCGGTTGTAGTAGCCATCTCTTGGCTTATTGTAACAACAACATCTTTCGAAAGAAGGGTATCAAAAGAAAAAACATCTTTCGAAAGAAACCCCCTGACCCAGCTCAAGCACTACAAGGAGCTCTAACTTCTCTCGGCAATTGCAGGAGATGGAATTCAAAGCAAAAAATCGGATCTTGACGCTTCCACCTCTTCTGAGAACTGGAAACCCCCCAAAGGTCGGATCTTTAGAGGTCAACATTGATGAATCCCTTCGTTGAAAGCTCCGTGAAAGGAGCAATCGCCCGCGTCATTCGAAACTCAAGAGGGGACGCTTGTGGATGGCTTCGCAAGAGGAGGAAATGCTGATGAAATAGGCGATACATCTCGACAATGAATAGCGTGACCTGCTTTTATTCACCTTTGAAAGGACATGCGAATCGTTCCAACATCGTGGCTAGAGCACTCGATAGGTCGGAGCGTTATTTTCATGAACCAATTGTTTCCCTGCTGCAGTAGCGCAATGAACGATATTCCAACAAAGTTGCATCGATGAACGTCTACTAGAATTTAGACGCCTTGATTTCTGGAGCTTTGTGATTTCCAAAAGTCCATCCGAAATTGACCCCTCCATCATATTCCGTAAAACCTCCGAAATTCAACGGGTGTGGACAATTTGTTGAGGCCTTGCAGTTGATCCCTCGTATTAGATTCTAAGCACATATTTGACTTTCTCCCGGTCCTGAACATCATGAAGCTTCCAACACCCTCCAATGCCCAAATGTAGGAGGTTATGAAAAAGCGAGAGGTGCGGTGATATTTCAATGGACTTGCACCCCTGGATACTCAAAATTCTCAATTTTTTCAAACCTCTTAAAGCATTTAATTTCGACTATATTTTTGCATTCAGTGACTAATTCCACCATAAGTGTTAATTGCAAAATGTCGAGTCTTATGAGAGATTGGCAGGAATCAATACATACCATATCCAAATTTTTCAATCTGCCAAGGCATTGAATTTAAAATAGATCATCATTTATGAATGAAGCATCTCTCCTTTTAAGCTGGGTGTCTACCCCCACAATCTCTTTTGGCTGTTTTTTTGCTTTGATGCCCATCTAGGTTGTTCTTCTATTTTATGTACACGAAATGAAATGACATGTTTGAGTGGCCCAAAAAAAAAAAAAAAAAATAGGGGCATTGGAAAGGCCCGAAATAAAAGTTGAGGCAGCTTGTTCATTGAGTGCGTGATCGTATGAGCTTGTTTGCTCTATACTTGTTTTTATGTGTCATGCAAGAAAATAAATTGTAATAGTGAGTGAGAGATTTTACTATTCATAAAGAATGTGTGTAATAATCGTGTGATAATTATTTTGTTTGTGTTATATTTGTACCTCATTTTCATACATATATGTCTCGAGTTGTCTATTATAATTTTCTTGCATCACTATTGCCATACATCCATGCCCAACAACATTGTATGAAAAGTGATATCTATTTTTTAGAAAGAATTTCACTCCAAGTTCACCTCAAGACGATTTTCCAATGAGAATGGTATCTACTTTTGTTCCAAACCCAATTCACCATTAGAACCGACAAATATAATTGGAGAAGTTTATCATTGTTAAGAAATTGATTTTCTTTTTCTATTGACTACGTTTGATATATCCTAGGTTAATCATCTTGACTTCCAACTTTTTGATAATATGTTATGATCTTTTCGAGGCATATTTCTACCAAAAATAAAGAACTAAGATGACTGGACATTCAAGATCCAACTATGCGATCCTTTGATGACACCAATCATTCTCAATAATCTTGGCTTTCTCGCATCTTTAATCAGCCTAATACTTGACTTGGAGGAATCATCACTTTCTCTTGGACTCTTTTTCTTCAAATCAATTTTGATGTCCTAGGCATAATTTTTATGATTGGTAGTGAGTATTTTTTAAGCTGTTTCCAAAAGTTAAAAAACCCCGCTTCCATGCTATGTTAGGAATTTCACATATTGTACTGTGTGACTGTGTTAACGATAGAAATGATAGAATGTCTTCCTCATAATTGTACGCAATCACTTAGATGGGCAGTTAAGCTGTTTCTTTTTCACCGATTTTGAGAAAGGATGCGTTCATTGTTGCACTTACAAAGCTTCATTGTCCATGTTTTTAAGCCATTTCTAGAAAATCTCAATTCCACCACCGACGGCGTTCATATTCTGAAGTGTAATTCTCGAGTGTCGTGCTGTGCTAATCTTTGTCTCCCCTGCAATTCTCAATAGAAATACAACTCTTTGTGTGTCTGTTCCTTTATGTAACCTAAGAAATCTCTTTTTGTTTCATTTAAAAAAAAAAAAATAGCCACTCAAATAAAAACTAACAAATAAAATGATAACTAACAAAAACTCTCTTTCGTAAAGAACATGGTTAACTCACAGTTGTGGAAGTATACAACTAAAACTATCCAATTCACCCAAAACATGATTATTAGTCACGATAATTATAATAATTACCAGGTGCAACATTTTTTCTTCCTCGAATGAATAATTTTGCAGAGCAGAGACTGTAGCAGAAAATGTGAATCCGAGTTATGCTCAAATATCTAGTGATGCTTGCTCTTCTCTAGAAAAAAAGAAAATCAATTTTTTTGGGGCATGATGCGATGAAGGATTTGTCAATTAAATTAAAGCTTCTTCTTTTTTTGTGGTTGATTAATTAGTATTGAACATAAAAAGAAATATCATTGAAAATGACACAGTGCCTCCATTTCTGAGATATGGCAAGTATTGTGGGCTCCTGTATAGCGGATGTCCGGAGGAGAGGCCCTACGACGGCCTTGACGCTTGCTGCATGAAGCACGACGCCTGCATTCAAGCCTCAAGCCAAAAATAGTGAGTTTCGGCATCAATTCCTTCAACTTTTCTTCATTGAATCGATTGATATAACTAGTCAGTGGCTCGCGTGTTTGCATGGATGTATTTTATGAGAACCATTGTGGAAGCCATTTTCGTTGGTGAACAATAGCTTTACTCATCTATATATGCATGGATTCACATTACCGAAAAAGCATATTACAAAGTGGAGATAGATAAAATGGCATAAGGGACTAATGGGTCAAAAGAAAGAAGAGACATGAGTAAGATTAATGTGCTTACAAGGGCTTTGCTCTTCCATAATGTCATTAAACTATCTCTTCATTCATGAGCCAACTTTAATCGCTATTCTGAGGTTTGGGGGAGGAGATTGTGAGGGAGTAAATGCTCTTGTGAGGGCAATGTCATCAACATTTGCTTTTTATTACAAAAAGAGCATGTCTAGATTTTCTCTTTCTCATGGACCAGTTGGGGACAATAACTTCAACTAATACTCTGGCTCGTCATATGTGCTAAGTGATGGTGATGAAATCATATCGCGTGATTGTTCAATTTGATCTTTTATTCATAGAGCAGGTCATGTCATCCTCATAGAAATATTGGAATTGTGATGCTCAGACCTGGGGGGGTGTTGTGCAGATGACTATTTGAGCCAGAAGTGCAGCCAAAACTTACTGAACTGCATGACCAACTTCAAGAACTCCAGAGGGAGAACGTTTAAAGGAAGCAAATGCGAAGTCAAGGATGTCGACGTCCTCTCCATTGTCATGGAAGTTGCGTTGCTTGCCGGGAGATACCTCCACAAGCCCTGAATCTCTCTGTCCACGTTCCACGGATATATCAACTCTGATCCCTTCACTCACTTCGTGATCATCCCTTTCTTCTTTGATTTTTTTTCCCTTCCGGCGGTTTGTCTTTGTTCTGTTGCAAGAAATGGGAAAAAGGAAAATGAAAATGAAAGGTGCCTCTGTTTTCCTTTCCTGTAGAATTGGAAGAGTTATGAAAGCTGATTATGGAGTTCAATTTTAATTGCAGAAACCAGAAGCTGCAGCGGCCATGGAGTTCAAAACCCAAGATCCGCCTAGCTAATTTAGAATGCCATATAATGCGGATCAAACGTGGTACTCTGTACTTGGGTACTTAATTAGCTAATGCGAACAGTCTCCTGATCGGGGTGAAAGAATTTGATTGTACCGTAAGGGCAACCAAAAATGACATTTGAATCCTTGACAAATAGCTTTCTAACATCAAGTCAGCAACTGTCCCAGTTATCAAAATATGTTCTCTCTAAAACAAAAGAATTTCGAATGGAAATTACTAAATTTTCACTAACTTGGATTATGCCTAATCATGAAACTCCGCGTCTGCACCCCTGTTTCGGATGTTAGGATATTCAATCTTCGGTGTTAGGAATCACATAATCATTATTGATATTTTTCTCAAGTTCATAAGGACATGGCTGTTGAGTGTCATTCCTTCAACAAATCAGGCGTTGGATGGATACAGTTCCAGAGTCTCAAGCTGCCTGAACTGTTAAGAACAATAATTACAAATTGCAACCTTCATGAACTGCATCAATTCAAATAGCCACTCAAAAACTGAAAAATATCACCAAGAAAGGCATTAACAGCTCCTGCAGATCAGGGCTACATCATAAGATCAACTTGTTATCCCCTAAATTTATTAGCACTGAATCATGCCGCGAGGTGCCAGCAAGGAATCTTCAGGTCTTGACACCACAACTCTCACAAAGCCAGAACAGCGTCCAGCTCTGCCTTCATTCCGGTGACAAAACAAATGGTCCGCTTCACACGGTCACTTCATTCATAATCTCACGATAGAACCACCTGCACATGTGGTTCTGTTTTAGTTTATATATCCCAGATCAAAGTGCCATCCCTTCTTTTATCCTAGTTAGCATGATATAGTATATCTTGCTATTTTGAAGTTCCAGAATGAGCATCAACACCTTGTTTGGCATAAAAAATCTAATGCCTAATGAACATAACATCAAATCAAAAGATAATTTTCCAGAAAGGATGAACTTGATCGATTTTCAGCCCTTGGTCAAATTTGACACGTTAATCTGATCAAGGAATCCAAAATGGCCAATGAATCTTGTGAAGAAATATAGCAGTGTATCAAAAACATGCTGATGATTTAACATGAAAAGAATTGTTAAGGGACAGAAATAACTGAAGCTTAAGGGATTTCCTAAAGAGTACATATGGCTTATTTGAAGCAATTAACTATTCAAGCTGAGCATGCTCATGGATAATATGAAATGGAAAGCATTTGCATAAGGGAGTAAACATAACCAAATTGATTTCAAGGAAGGAAGCAAATCATTCTTCAATAGTATTACTTCAAGACAATTATAACTTAGATTTGCTTGTGATAGTCATTAATAGCTTATTCAAGATGAACAATCTTACTTGATGACTTGTGAGATTTGATGTATTTAGAAGGCATTCTGATCACTTTTGGTATTATCAATAGAATGATTTCTCTAAAGCATCACATCAGAATCCTGGATCAGCTTCCCTATTCCTCGAATCATGTAAGAGAAGGAAAATATACCTTGTTGTCATTGGATATGATAAAAGTTGACCTAATTATTTTATGTAAAAGGAAAAGGAGACAAAAAAAAAATTATCAACCTTTTCCCCTCTTCTTTCATCATAAAATTTGAAAATTTGGATATTAAGTATTACATACCCAAAATAAAATATATAAATTAAAGAAAAGAACTAACAAATCCGGTTCATTAAAAAGTTTCAATGTAAAGGAAAATATTTCTCTTTTATTTTATTGAAAATATGTTTGCTTTGTAAACCCAAAGTTTTCAATCCATCATTTTGTACCTTTTTTAACTAATAACCCATATTTTTATTCCGTGATTAAATATTAAATCTCCTCCTGCTATGTTGCTATTTTCAAATTGTCAATACATTAACAATAGAAAATTTTCAATTGACGAAAACAAATCTCGTAACAAAAGAAGTTTGTAACTTGCTAGTTTCATTAACATTTCTGTAAATATATTATAGTGCCACACCGGTAAATATGAGAAAAATTGGTCATTAACTAATTTATTGGGACTTCGGTAAAAATCGTTTCAAGGTTACTAACCAGGCTTATAAAAGTTGAAAAAAGTCGCTGATTTACCGATTTATTAAAACGTTGCTAAATTCTTCTACTTTTTTTGTATAAGGGAAAATTTCAATTAAGGGCCTAAAGTGGAACCGTTTTCTCAAAAAATGATCCAAAATGGACATTGTCTCAAATAAGAACCTAAAGTGACCAACTTAGTTTCAAATAAGGGCCTCAACTTAAAAGCCAACCAAATCTTATTTGCATCTAGGGGTATTTTCATCTAAAGACTTTTTTTTCCTTCTTTTTTTAATTTACTTTCTCCTTCTCTTTCTTTTTTCATCATCATCGTGGCTTCACCTTTTTCACTCTTTAGATCACGTTCTCCAAAGTCCATCTCTATCTTCCTTGCCGAATTAGCCATCAACGCCCTCAACCTCATTTGTCATTGCCCTCAACAGCAATCCCGGTACCTTTGTTGAAAGATGGAGGTCAATCCAAGCCCTAGATCGAGCACGAGTGGACCAAGATGTGATGCTCAGCTTGATTCGATCCCCACATCTTGTGGTCGTGGTCAAGCACGAAGCATGACGAGGTGTAAGCCATTAGCTTGCTGCCCTCGTTGTCGTCGATGCTTGAATTCAAATTGGTGCTCACGCAGGCTATGATCGATCTTAGCAAGGAGAAGTCAGATTGAAGCGCCTAAGCCAAATTTATTAGACGTTTCTAAGGAATCTCTGTGATACTTATGAGTATTAATTTGTTCAATGAAATACGCTGTTTTGGGAATTTCTGAGCGATTTTGCACTTTTTTCATCTTGTTATTCTCTCTCAAATCTATGTAGATAATATTTCAGAGTTAGAGAGGTAAATTTGTTTGAACATGTGTAGACCAGAGTTATTCGTTTTTTAGATTGAGTGTTGTCTAATTCGAATCGCCACCAAATGCGAGTATCTTCAATCCCTGGTTAGAACGATTCAGCAGCCTTTGAAAATAACCAACATGCATGACACAATTGGACCCTCTCAAGAAGCCACATATTCCACCTCAATGCAAGTTGTGACATCCAGATTTTTCAACCCTGTCTTATACTGAATAAATCGGGCATTTCATTGACGCGTCTATAGGGTTATCCTCAGAGCCGATCACTCTCGAGATAACTAGACTAGCTGGAGAAATTATTAAGGAATTTTAAGGCAATAGACTTGAGAACTTGATTAGGAATCGACTTCTTGACCGTGTCCATCTTTAGAGGTCACTACGGCACAATTAAAAATCGATTTGGAATCAGAGATAGACTGGATCGATAGAGATATGTGACTAATCGTGGGTGACACCACTGAATTAGAAAATTCTTGTCGGCCAACACTAGACTGATTTTCTTATTGTTTTGGTACCCTGTGTCCGTAATTGAATCCTCGAGATTTTCACGACAATCAAGAGTCGCCATTGAGTCGAGTTGGTTCATAGTAGCTCAAAGAAAATCGACCACGGGTCATTTGCCTTAAAAGTTGAAAACTACCCGATAGTCTAGGTCACGCTAAAAACGCACCGAATGAAAATTAACCGCCAATTCGAGTCCGATTTAAGAAATTGAAGTTTTGGCCATGTCACAATAAATTTTAAAGCATCGACTCGATCTCGGAAGATTTTCAGAGATTCGGGAAATTTTACGGAAATTGGGTTTGGACGTCGCGGAAATTTGGTAGAAGTTAAGATTGGCTAAATTAATGGAAATTTTGACTTTCGGCCGAGCGCTTTGTGTGTCGGGAATTTATAAAAATCATTTGAGATTTTTCTTCATAGAATCGGGCCTCAATTTGGGGAATTAAGTGAGGAATTGAAGCTAACTAAGTTAAATTCGGAATTATGCTTGGACAGCATTTTTTTGACTTCATTTTGGATTAGTTGGTGGAATTTAAGTTGATAGAAAGTATTAGAGGCTAAAAGATAAGGTTGAAAGCTAAAGTGGAGACCAAGCATTAAATGTGGGAGATATTTTGGACTTTGATCTTTTTCCTCCCCAAAGCTTCAGTCGCACGCCTCATCCAGTCCCCCTTTCTTCGCGCGAGCTCTCTCTCCACCAGCCTTTTTCTTTCATTTTCGGTGGACGAGCTGCTATGATCTTTCTCTCAATTTGTTGTTTTGAAGACCGCACGCCCCTGCTCCACTACACTTTGTCTTCCACGGTCAATTCCCTAAGAAGTCTTCAACTGGTGCAATTTGGTTGACCCCGCAAGCCAACGAAGCCCACGTCTCCCTCTCTCACTGCCATCCTCCTCCAGGCGTCTTCGGTAGTCAACCAACGGAACCATCTTTGGCCGAAGCAGCATCCCATCTCCACTACTTCTTGTCGCCAGCAGCAGAGTCTCCCGAAGCCAGCAAATTCACTAACGGATACCACGCGCCACCTTGCTTCTCTCGGTCAAAACTCCAGCAAGAAATCCCCCCACCAAGCTAACCGCGTGAAGCCCCACCGCATCTGCCAATCAAACCGTGTCTCCTCACCGTTTGTTGACCGAAGGTTTTCTTCCTCAGCAACTCCACGCCAGCGTCTGCAGCTTCAGCTTCTTCGTTCTTCCACCCGCACGTGCCTTCCACCGAGCGACCCCAGCCTTCAACGTCATGGAGTCCAGCTGCCGTAGATTTCAGCAACATTAGTCTTGCAGTCCAGAGGCCCATCGGCAGCTTTTGTTGCTTCTTGGTTGGCCCATCAGCCCAAGAAAACTCAGCCCATCATCAATTAGAATTGAAGCCCAGCAAATTTTGACCCAAGCTTCAGCCCAAGTTGTTTGAAAGGCAGGCCCAATTCAGTTTTATTTCAAGCCCATTTTCAGCAATTGTAGTCTTCAAGCCCAGTTTTTGAAGCCCAATCGCAGCTAGGCCCAAGTCCAAGAGCAAGCCCATTCCAGTGCAAGAACAAATCTCATTTGGGCTGAGATTTGTTGGGCCAAGTCCAAGGCTTAGTCCAAGTTCGCCGGTGTTGTCGAAAGTTCGATTTCGGCCGCCGTCGCGTCGCCGTTGCGGTGATTCGGTTCCTGCTTTTCATCAAGTGAGTTTTACTCACTAATGCTTTATTAGTTTACTAATTATACTTAAGGTTGGTTAGATTTAATTAAATGTAATTAATTGGTTAGATTAGATTAGAACAATTAAATTAGTGACTTAATGATGCATGTTAGGTGGTTAGACCTAGTTATTAGCAAGTACAAATGTTTGGTTATTTATTGAATGCATCTCAGGATTTTTCCCAACCGTTTCGGGCTCCAATCAGGCATTACGAGCCTATATTGGATTTTTAATATTTATTTATTTAATTTTCGAAATTAATTATTTAATTAATTATTTTTCCGGAAATTCAACCGGGATGGCCGGTGACCGGAATTTTGTGCCGATTGTCGTGGTGCAGTCCGTTTATTTAATTGAGCTTAAATTTTTATGGAATTGATTTAAATTGTGAAATTTGAGGAATTGTCCCAAATTGTTTATTATTGAGTATTTGATTGGTAATGGCCGAGCATGGATATATGGCGCCAGTACGTTGATGGGCTATTTAGTAGGGAGAATGGTGAGAGCTAACTGAGAATGTTATTGGCTGAGACCAATCAAGTACGATGTTATTGAACATACGTGGTTCGGTGATTGGAAGTATCACTGGCGAAAACGGCGCCTTAAAGAACGCATGTAAATGACTTATAGACAAACGTGGTTCGGTGATTAAGGAAATATCACTGGTAAAAACGACGCCTTAAAGAACTCACGATGTTGTTTATGGCCGATGTCACCTTGGCGAAAATGGCGCCCTAGAAAGGACACGTGGTTCGGTGATCGAGGATATCACTGATGAAAATGGCGCCTTAAAGAACGCACGGTGTCGGTGATCGGTATATCATTGGCGAAAACGACGCCCGAGAAACACATGTGATTTGGTGAATGAGTGCACCACTGGGAAATCGTGGTATGAGTGGGAATGACTTAGAGAGGGTCTGACTGACATGTAATCGACTTAGTCGATTGGCTAATGCTTGATCGGATGTCGTGAATTGTTTGAATATCTGTGTTTAACCTTGAATTGCAGGTTGGAACTGAGGCCAAGGTAAGTCTTCTGACTTGTGTTATGCTTAGGCAACCGTATGGCGTATTAGTTTACTAATCAAGTCTTAGGGGGTAGGACTCGCTGAGACGTGGTCTCATGGGTTATTGAATAACCATTTCAGGACCCTGAGGAGAAGCTGAGGAGGAGGAACCTGAAGGGAAGAAAGACTTTTGAAGAAAAAAATGATCCAGAGAGGGATCTTGAGTATAACTCGGATGTAGGTTGAGATCCCATCCCTTTTGTAAACCCTGTCTTAGTGTAGATAGGTGTGACACAAGTATGTTGTGAATAGTATTGTAAATATACTATGAGTTGTGCTATTAATGAAAGTGTGGTTGTGAATTTCAATATGAAAAATATGGCATGCTTTCCTATCCCATTGTTTTATTGTCTGGGGATTTATAACTGCTTCCGCATGCGTAATAAAAAGAAGGGGTCGGCGATAATATAGAAAAGGATGGGCGTGTCCCCGAGGATCGGGGCGTGACACAAGTTGCGTATATGAATGTTATGAATAATCCAACCTGAACCCAATAAAACATTCCCAAGAAGCTACAAGTGAAAGTTATCGTGGCATAGGCAATTTCATTGGTGGGGAGAGCATGAAACTGTTACTTTAATCGCCATAATAAGTTTTTACAAGCAAATTGAATAATAACAAAACCCACTGATGGATAGTTCTTGATTCTCAAGTTCATTATTGTCATCGAAGAAAGTGAGTGGTGGCGAATAACTTAAAAATCGGCTTATGCCGAAATCGATGAGTTCTTGGGTGAGGATGCAAAATTGCATAATGTAGAGTATGCGCTTTGAAGTTTGTTGATGGGGAGGCTGCAGAACTGAAGCATGCAATTTGCAGTTTTGCAAAACCGCATATCTTCTCGAATATCTTTTCGTTTTCTTCTTTTCCTAAATTGTTCAAATTGTTTTGCACTTGTGCAAGCTTGTGCGTGAGGAGTCTGATGCATTTGTCAAGAAGGAGGTGAGCAAGATGAAGAAAGAAAGAAAAGATAAACAAAAAGGAAAAAAAAAAAATCTTTAGACGAAAATACCCCTAGCTGCAAATAAGATTTGACTGGCTTTCAAGTTGAAACCCTTATTCCAGACCAAATCGGTAACTCCGGGCCCTTATTTAATACAATGTCTACTTTAGACCATTTTTTAAGAAAACGGTTCCATTTCAGGCCCTTAATTGAAATTTTCCCTTTGTATAATGATCCAAAGCTCGTACGCCCTGAAAGCATCGCGACCAGCATCTCCATTCCTTGGAACTACTCAAAGACAAAAGTACAATAATATGTGCAATAGTTTGCGTGACAGACATTTTATTAATATATTAAATTTGTATCTCATTTTTCATATATGAATGTCCCAAATCACCTACTATAATTTTCTCAAGTCCCCACCACCATGCTTTTGTACCTAGCAACGATGAATTATAAATGATGTATACTTGTCGAATGAATTTAACTTTAATGGAACCATTAACGACCTAATTTTACAATGTGCAATGCTCATTGCTCAATCACAACGCTTCATTGACTAAGTGAAGCCATTTCCAAAACCTTTTCGGCCCATAGGCGAGAGCATTGCCCAACTCACCCTCTGCTTTCTATCCAATTTAACTATTTTTCTAGGAAAATGCTGTGTTGTGCCCGAGAGTATTTTCTTGTATTGGTAACATCACGCATTTTATTGATGATGTAGGATTCGTCATGAGATTCGGGCATTGAGTGAGGTTATTCATTTTGAGCTCCGCCACACGATCTATTTGAGGAAAGCCCTATGTGAGATTTTTATAGGAGCTGACTCTATAGTATTGACATTCATCTCCTTAACAAAGTCGAGTGCCCGAAATGTATTTATTGTTAAGATGGGATGTTCAAAACTCTTCAAGCACTTGATATGTTGTCATTCAGATAGCAATGTCTATGTCCCGCAAGTTCTGGTCAATTTCTGAGCAAACGAATCCATTGCGAGAATTTCAGAGCTTCATTCTAGATGAGTTAAAGCCATTTTCTAGAATGTCCATTGCAAGTTCTACTCCAACCAGCTACTGTGCAAGTGATGATAAAAGAACACGACAACTATCTTCCAAGTCAATTTGCCCTCCGCATATTGCTAGTGAGCTATTCCTATGTCAAGATTACAGTTTTAGTAGGAAGTACTCGCTCCTGATGCAATACCAATTAAACACTCCACATAATTAAAAATCATATGTGCAGCTCCTCCCACTTCATTTCAGAACCATAAACAGCTGGTAGTATCCGAGCTCTGAAGATTTTTTTCTCCCAAAAATGGTGCACATTTCTGGCTGAAACCAATTCCATTCAGTGGCAGCTGTAACAAAACATTCTGATTTGAGCTGTAGTTCAAGAAAAGATGGCATTTAGAGATCTAGATCAGCTCTCAAACATTAAAAGACTAAAGCTAATCACCTTTCTAGCCACCCATTGATTACTAGTCATGTTTATCCCAAAAACATGAAAGCAATATAGTTGATTTAAGGACTTCCTCCATGCTTCTGGTTTGGATCTCACTGTTATCCACAATATTGTGGAAATCCTCTGTTCTTCTAAAGCCTCTAGGGCGTAGACATAGTCATCACCAAACAATGATCAAACTGAAGTAATAGATTGCGAATGATGTTAAGATACGAATTTGCAAGATGATTAATAAAAGCATGAAGCAAAACAAGGAAAGAGCGGCAACATGATTTGTACTGGATTTCCACCATAGATGAAAATACTTTCAGCCCGATCAAAGCCATATATATGCCTTCAAAGAGAGCAACCTCACATTGGCATATTGAGTGACAAACAAAGTTTGATCCAAATCCATGGAGATTCATCATCTTGACATTAGTGCCCTGGCTTTGAGAAAATGCCAAACACATCTATGGTATTCAGTGCCCACTTCCATGACCTAATAACGAATTAACAAAATGCAATCAAGATCACATATGCATGAGCGGTTTCCAGAATCCATCGGATAGTGAATTTTTCTACTTCATAGAAGTTGGATATAAGTATTACTTTATTTACACAAGCGCAGATTGATACCATGTCAAGAATGAAGAATCTCATGCTATTTGACTGAAGACATCAAATATCCTTTTGGAGGCAATCTGATCTTTTTATTTCATTTCATGATCAAGAGCCATATAACACAGAAGCATTACACTTACTTTGCTCAAACAACTTCCTCCAGTTGCTGGAATTAAGACAGGAAAATAATATCTTGTCAAAGAAAAGCCTTGTCCAAATTGAAAATACTAATGGAAGTAGTGGAGATTACGGCACTATACCTGCTATATTTTTTGTTTAGTAGGAGATGTTAGCAATATTCAGAATCAGATCTTTTCTCTCTCTCTTATCTCCATTTTCTTTCTACATGAGCTCTCAATTTAAGAGGGAGCTAAGCATCTCTTTTTTCTCCCATTAAGCCAACGACCACTTTCCTTGTTTAGTTGACTTTTCAACCTTCTCTTTTGTTTTTTTGTTTTTTTCTTAGGCCCCATAAGTTCTTTTTTACTTGGTCAAATCCCAAGTATTACAGTAACTTCATCACCATAAGTCAATTACAACATACTGCACCAAACTACTAGGGATAAAAATTAACACCAAATCAGTAACTCTACCAATCGTCGTGCTTCAACTCTTAAACTTGCGGATGAACACCCCAAACTAGCTTTTATGTATTAATGTAAAAATATAGTACACTTGTTCAACAAAAGCAGATTTGAACAATGACATAATTATCTGCAACAATCAAATTGGACAAAACAAATGTTGCTTATTTTATGGCAGCAACATCTAAAGCCTCCAAACTAAGCTCCAAAGATTGATCTTCTTCCTTACCATTCCACAATCAAGCTTCCTAAGCAGCACAGATGGAGTTTTGAAGGCGAATCAGGGAGAGACTCAACAACGGAACAATGCAGCACTAGCGATCGAGGGCACGGCTCAATCGTGGACCAACCTTCTTGCCCAACATGAGAAAAGAAAAAATGTTGAAAAGCTAAGGAACAGACAATAAGTTGGCCAAAATAGTCTCCACCCCTGCATCAAACATAACCCATCCCCACTAGAGACGCAATCTTCAAATTCATAGTTGAACTAACCAACGACCAAATATTTCTCAAGCACAACTCAACGTTGTTCTTTGACACCTTTTTGTGAACTGAAATCTTTAGGTAACTTAAAAGAAAAGCCACTTACTGTCAGATTCAATCAACTTTGTACTCTGAATTTCACATCAGTGCGGGCGATAGTCGACTAGCATAGAGTTTGTAACCTTCAAAAAGCAAGACCATCACATTATAGAGGATCCATAAAGAGGATGACAGAATGAAAACCAACCATGCAAATAGAAACAAATTAAATGGTGTTTCTGTTACAACATTAGAAACCAGAAGGTACATCCTGACCTTGTCATCAAGACAAGAATTATTTTGCTACAATTGGCCATAAAATGCAAACTTTTATGTTTCTGAAGGTTTGAAGCACTTAGTATTGAATAAAAGACACATTGCAAATGCTAAAAACAATAGTATAGGTGAAAGTTAGAAGCAAAAGTTCTTCCAAACCCACCATAGTGTCAGAGCTCGATAACCCCTAGTGAAAGAAGAAACCAATGGACTTCTATTATCACAGCTCAAGCTTTTGCATTTTCCCCCAGTCAGAAGGAGATGAGGAGAATTCCATTCAACTAGAAAGCTAGCAAAATAAAAAAAAGTGAGGACAAAATGAACAAGCCATATCACCATCACAACAATTCGGACATTAGCAACCTTTTCTGTGTGAAATTAGCTTGCCTTCAACACCATTTCACCACTTTATTAGCTAACTGGTATGAGTGAGGACATCCTCGGAGAATCTTATCAAAAGGAAGTCCACATACTCATGAAGAAAATGATACTTTGGATCATAGGTACAAACAAATGGTTCAGAGGAGATTGTTCATCTTTCCACTTCTCATCACCCCTCAAGGTGCTTCAAGATCCGAGAACATGAAAGAAATGGCTATGAAAGTAGAATCTCATCAATCAAGGTAATCTTCCTGTTCAACCTAAAGTTTAGTTCACATTAATTCCGACAACTCTGCAATCAATTTCCACGCTACCTAGTCAGGGTGATAAAATCAACCTAAACTTGTAATAGGCTTGTAAGTCTTGATAATCTTGCTATACTTGCTCTATGACTGCTCAAATAACATAAGGAAAATTCACCACCATTGACAGGAAACCTAATCAAAAGCTGCTATAACTATCTCATTACACCGCAAACTGGTAGAAGAGAATAACCGAGTAGATTTATGCACCTAACAGGAATCACAAGCTGATAAATATAACAGGACAACTAAACATGCTTCGCTGAACATGCAGAAAAGCTCTAATTAGTCTTATTTCGTTTCCTCTGTGTGCAGACATCGAGCATCCAAAATCAGACCAATAATAGCAACTCAAAACCTCAAATCACCATAATGCGCATGCACCAATCACAACAAGAATTAAACCAATCAATCGGTGACAAGAATGGATTAATGTTAAAAGGGATCCAATCACTTGGACTTTGAAGATATGGCAACTAGAAGCAATGAAGACCCAACATGAAGATCCTTCCATTCAAGCTGGAGCACAAGGGTCAAAGCAATCAATGAGCATGAATCTCACTTTCGAATTAGTCATCCCATTGTCGTCCACCAGAAGGAAGACAGAAACAGACCACCAGATGATGCTTGGACCCCTCAATCTCTTCCTGTTCTCTTTGTGCTCGATTTCCACCCACCTCTTCTTACACCCATCCCTAGAATCACAAGAAGCAATGCAATCGGCTTAAAGAGCATCCTCCTTGCATCCATATCCCAGATATTTGATTTGGATCTCACAACATTGCTGAAATTACAGCAAAGCTCGTGGTCATGTAAAGAAATCAGGAGCATGAGAAATTGTCATCACCAAATGAAGAATGAATAGAAGGATGCAAATTCAATATGTAAAGATATTGATGGTATGAACAAAAGAGATGGATATAGGCACGATGAAGAAAAGAAAGAGTGCAAAATGATTCCCACAAAATGATTCCTACCAGCTTACACCGGACAGGATGTTACTTTTGACAGAATCAAGGCCATAACTCCACCATCAGATTGAACACTCTACGTATTAGCACTTCAATTGACAAACAAAATGGAATATAGATCCTTGGATATTCATCATCTCAACATCGGTGTCCGAAAAGTAATAATCTGCCTCTAGTGGCTTATTATCCATGACAGAAAAAGTGGACATAAGCTACTAAAAATGCAATTGAAACCACATAAGCATGAGTAGTTGCTATGATCAAGCAATCCTTAGAAGTGTTATTCCAAATTGGTTGAGTAAAGGGCATCAATAGGAGTTATATACATGTAGTCTACCTCTAACTAATACTTCAAGCTTTTGGGTTGAACTTTTGCTAACAATGAATGAAGCTCTGTTTTATTATGCATGAACGAATGAAAAAATCACATAATAAACATCCTATGCTCTAGGAAACCAACTTTAATAGAACTTGGAAAAACGTAATACTCTGTTTGCAGAAGAACATATTCTTGCCATGTAAAGGATGAAGAGTCTTACTCCGTGATTGATGACGTATAATGACATGCAATGTCATATACTCCAAAGGCATTCTTATCTATTTTCTTTCCCACCAGGATCACAAACCAGATGATGCTTAAGCATCACATTCACGTGGTCGACCAGTTTCCCAAGAGTCCTTGAAATAAGAGGAAATCAATAAGACACCAACACGAAAGGCCCCATGCCAAATTGAAAATACTAATGTAAAGTAGGTACTCTCAACTTCTATAATTACATTTACCAGAAAACGCGGATGCTCTTCAGAATCCGGTCTCTGTCATGCTGTTGTCATGCAAATATTTTTTTCATAATTCTACATGGGGTATATGTGTTCATCATCATTCTGGTATTCTCTGTGTAGGTGAAAATAAACGAACATGATTTCTCTCATCAGGATTCAGAGACACACATTAACTATTGTGCAAATGATGATAAAAGAACATGACTAGTATCTTCCAAGTCAATTTGCACTCCTAATATTGCCAGTGAGTTATTCTTATTGTCAACATTACAGTTGTAGTTGGAAATGCTTGCTTCTGATGCAGTACCATTTAAGCTCTCCACAGAATTGAAACGCACATGCATAGCTCCTACTTCTTTTCAGAGCCATAAACAGCAGGGTAGTACTCAAGCTCTGCAGATTTTTTGTCCCCGCCGTCAGCCAAGCTAAAAATAGTGCACATTTTTGGCTGAAACCTCAATTATTGCAGGAGTGACTTTCTAATTCTGTTCAGTGGCAGTTGTAGCAAAAAATTCAGATTTGAGCTGTAGATCAAGAAAAGATGGCAATTAGAGATCTAGATCAACTCTCAAACATTAAAGGACTTAAGCAAATCACCTTTCTAGCCACCCATTGATTACTTGTCATGTTTATCCCAAAAACATGAAAGCAATAAGGTTGATTTAAGGGCTTCCTCCATACTTCTGTTTTGGATCTCACACTACTATCCACAATACAGTGGAAATCCTTTGTTCTTTTAAAGCCTCTGGAGTGGAGACATTGTCATCACCAAATAATGACCGAACTGAAGAAATAAATTGCGAATGATGTTAACGTATGAAATTGCAAGATGATAATTGAAGGCATGAAGAAAAACGAGGAAAGAGTGGCTTCATGATTTGTACCGGTTCTGACCGTTGATGATAATATTTTCAGCCTGATCAAGGCCATGTATCTGCCTTCAGAGAGAGCAATCTTCACATCGGCATGTTAAGCAACGAGCAAAGTTCGATACAGATCCATGGAGATTAATCATCTTGACATTAGTGCCCTAGCTTTGAGAAAATGCAAAACATGTTTATGGCACCTTCACTGCCTACATCCATGACCAAATAACGAATTAATAAAATGCAATCAAGATCACATATGCGTGAGCAGTTTCCAAAATCCATCAGATAGTGAATTTCTCTACTTTATAGAAGTTGGAGAGAAGTATTACTTCATTTAAACAAACACAGATTGATACCACGTCAAGAATGAAGAATCTCATGTCATTTGATTGAAGACAACATATATCCTTTTGGAGGCATTCTGACCTTTTGTATTCATATCATGATCACGAGCCAGATAACACTAAAGCATTACAATTACTTTGCTCAAACAACTTCCTCCAGTAGCTGGAATTAAGACAAGAAAATTATAACGTTTCAAAGAAAAGCCCCGTCCAAACTGAAAATACTAATGGAAGCAGGTTATCTCCACAGAAAAACGACACTATACCTGTTATATTTTTTGTTCAGTAAATGACTTCAGTGATCTCTAGAAACAGATCTTAGTCATCCTCCATAGAATCTGAAGATTCTTCATAATCCTCCCCCATAGAATCTGAAGATTCTTCTGAATATTCTTCATAATCCTGAAAGTAGAGCAGGGTTACCAAGTCAATCTTTTTGGTGTTGCTCACATCAAATTGTATCCAGTACTATCAAACGTTAGATCTAACGATAGACAGCAAACCTCAGTCAACTTCTCGCTGTTGCTTTCCTCAATAAAAAGGTCTGGTAATTTCTTGAGTGACTTGCACCCAGACCTCTCAAAGTACTCTAGGAATTTATGAGGGCAGCGAATTTCAACTAAGCTTTCGCAATCCTTAACATTCAACTTCTTCAGATGCTCCGACTTTGAAAGGTCCAGTACTTGAATGTGCTTGCGCCCAGAGATATCCACCTCTTCCAGGGATCCCAATTTTTCAAGGCCTTCTATCGCATGGAAATGATCCACCCTGTCAGCAGATAATAGCCTTAGGTCCAACTGTCTTAGGGATTTTAAAGATCCCAGTCCATCCAATTTCTTCAGCCCATTGCAGTCCACAAGCTCTAAATTCGACAAAAATTCCAAATCGGAAAGATTTGGAAACCTTTCCACTTTGGGACAATTCCAAACGTGAAACTTCTGTATGCAGGAGGGAAGCTCTAGGATCTCTTGAAGAGACACGCAAGACGAAAGCCAGAGCTGCTGTAGATGCTTCAGGTGAGAGAGCGATGGGATGCTTTGAAGAGAGTCGCAAATGAAAAGTTCGAGCGTCTGTAGATGCTTCAGGTGAGAGAGCGATGGCAGCTCCTTGCTCCGACAGGTGAGCCCCAGGAATTTTAAGCTAAAAGGAGGTTTTGGGAGTGACTCAAGCTCTCCACAGCTACTTATTAAATTGAGGCGCTCGAGAGAAGAAAGCTGATCTAAGTTTTCCGGCAAGCCAGAAATTTTTGTAGAATTTAAATCAAGGATTTTTAGAGAAGACAATCCACCTTTATCAAGGAGAATTTGTCCTTTTAGTTTAGTGCATGAGGCATCGAGCTCTTGGAGGCTCTGCAATTTTCCAATAGAGCTCGGTATCCTTTCTATCTCACAACCCTGAATTTTCAAAATTTCCAATTTGTTCAATTTCCCAATGGATTCAGGTAGTTCCTTAATCCTTGTACATGACAAGTTCAGCTCAACCAAATCTCCCAACTTCCCAATTGAAGAAGGGATCTTCTTTAGTGGCAAATGATTTATAAACGAAAGCCATGAAAGCCTCTGGACACTAATCCTCTTCAGCTTCTTCAGAGATCCTATACATGGAGGGATTTCTTTAATCCAAGTATCGTCTACGACAAGTTCCTCCAAATGTTCTAGTTCGCCAAGTTGTTCAGGTAACATCTTGAGACTTCTACAATCACTCAAGTTCAAGAGAAGGAGGCGCTTGGCATATTGAATGGAAGGGTCGATTTCCTCCAAATTAACACAACCTTTTAGGATTAGAGACTCTAAATTTTCACAAGCGGAGAGATTAGGGTTGCTCTTCAATTCCAAGCACCGCAAAAGCTTGAGAACTTTCAACCTCTCCATCTACAAGAAAGAAACATGTTTCAAGATTAGCAATTAGAAATATAATGATTTATCATCAAATGTAACAAAGAAAAAGCCTCTTTCATCTTTACCTTAATTGAACTCCATCCTCTCCAATTTTCACTAATACCGCTTCCATAATCGTAATAAACACCAGATAAATCAAGTATGACTAATTTCTCCAAATGAAAGTTGGTCATCTCCAAAGAGTCGCGGCATCCCTCCCACTCTAGCCATCTTAATTCAGTAAGTGATCCTTCGAAATCTCCAGCGAAACCCACAGCATTCAAATGAAGGAACTTTAAGTTAGGCATTTTTTTGAAGCTCTCCCGCTCCATGAACTCTCTAGAGCCCCTTTTGTCCAGACGTAGTGCCTCAATTTTTTCATTTTCCTCCTACAAAAAATAAAATAAAGTTGAGGATTGTAAATACCATCCAACCTCCTTTTGTTAGTATACTCTCAATATACTCTACATGTTATTGTGGCCAATGCATATTGTTTGCACTTAATAGGGAAAAGAAATAATATCTAATCTTCTACAATGACATGATCATGTAATTTATTGTGTTTCACTCGTATGCCCCATTTTTTTTTTTTTTATGTTTTATGTGAAATTCCCATATGAAATTAGTCTACTTTTCTTATAGATTTTGAAATTAAATTTTGTAGCATATGCAATATTGATGACTGACTAAATATGGTGTCCCTTTGACATGTGAGAATTGTTACCCATTTCAAAAACATAAAGTATCTAATTGGAATTATGCATTCATAAAGGATGACAACTCATTACCGTTCATAAAGTATTTTTCGTTTTGGAATATGGCTAGAAGGAAACAAGAATCCGACCTATTAAACTTGATTTTTTATTTTTGGATATTCAAGCTCAAAGCTCAACAACTAATCCTTAGACTAGGAAGAAATCGCCTAATCAATTTTAACCTTACCAATTTTACTGATTTAATCTTAGACCTTTGCATGAAATTTCAATATAGTTTTTCCGGCCAATTTTTGTAGGAAATCACTAAGGTGACGATGTGCCATAATGGCCTGAAAATAATTGGACCACCATGTTGACAATTTTTGGCGAAAGTTGATCTAGGAGACTACATTGAAATTTTGCGCAAATGTTTAAAATACTAAATTGACAGAATTGGTAAATTCATGACTAAATCGATATCGATACAATAAATTAACCAACTGGATAATTTTCCTTTGAGATGAGCATACCATTCAATTAGTCATCATTCGACCCGATCTTAAATTTGGTTAGTGCATTTTTTGCCATTCACCCAATTATATGAAAGTATATGAATTAGTAAATAAAGAATAGCGATTATTATTATTATTTTCCTTTTTGTGCATTCTAACATTTCTTTTCTGCTCCTCCAGTTATCTTATTATATAAGTTAATTATCTATTTTTTTCCACTAATATCTAACAATAGATTTTCGTCTCCTCTGTCTGTGCATGTGAATAAAGGCTCAATTAATCCGTGCCAAGAAAAGCTTGCTCATTATATAATAGATGTGGATATTGTATTACACCAAAGGCAAATAAAAGGAGGAGAACACAATTCCTTTCTCCTTTCACTATTTCGTCACTCCATCATTTAAATTTCTTCATGTCAATATTTGCTTTTCAGTTATTTACTGAAAATTACTTGGTATGAATATGTACAAAATCATATGACAGTTATTTAGTTTCTTCTGTCATAAGTTACTGTCGTTTGATTTTGCACAACATTCGTTGATGTTGAATTATGTGCTCAAAATACTTATAACTAGATCCGTTCGTAGCACCAGCATGAACACATAGTATATATTATGAAAGCTGGGTAGAAATGAAATAGCCTTATGATGTTGCATCACATATCATAATCCTACGAGATCTCATCTTTCATATGAATGAACATGCATCACACACATGCAATGCTCATAATAAAAAAATAAATATTGTTAATTATGCCAATTCCTTTATAGTTAATGTATCTTGAAAAATCTTCCAATTTTATTTTATTTTTTATGTTATTTGTTAATTTGACTGTAAGTCGCAATAGAGAATTTGAATTTAATCATTTTTTAAATGTGCCAGTCCTTTAAGTGAAAAGAAAAAATAATAGTTTTCTATTTATCATTGACTGAGAGGCATCCAAGTTTTGTATTGCTATTTCAAGTTATCAACTAACCCACCACATTATTAACATAATTATGCATTTCTAAAATGCTAAAAAAAATGATATATTTATAGGAACTTCTTCAATTATGTTATTAACATTCACTGAGTAATACAATTTAAACTAAATCTTCAATTTTCTTTGTATTAAGTACAAGTACTTTTGCATTTACATTATCATATTGGATTTACATCGTGAAAATGCATAATAAATCCTAGAAAACAAATTGTCAAAATTCTTCATACGTATAAAAACCATTGCATAACATCTTATTACTTGAAATTGAACAAAATCTTGAGGTGCAAAGGATTTAACTGAAATCTTTTTTTTGTCGCAAAAAGGTAGAACCGGCACCTGAGGAAATTGCACGTATTTATGGTTGGAAATTGAAGACAGAATAATGTATTCAAATCTTGGAGAAGGAAAAAAGTAAAGATTCAAGACAGAAAAACCTGTTGAATGGTGACGAGTGCAAACTTTTCATGAACTATAGGCCAAAATTCGATGTAGCTTTTACCAAGAAAATGCTAACCACATGTTGAGAATGGTCAAGATCTAGAGCAAAAGAACGATAACGGTAATATTTTAAGGGACTACAATTGGAGAACATGGGAGAGGACAAAAGTAGACATCATTGTTACCTTACGTCGTAGAACTTCCAAGGCTTTCTCATCCCATAGTCTTCTACAATCCCAAGGCTTCTTATCTACTAGACAGGCGATAGCTCTACCTAGATCTCTTAATTGATCATGCATTCTCAATTGATTATAGTCATCAATTTTTATTAACGAACGATTAATCAATATCTGCAATCCGATTCTTGGGAAGAATTTGAGATCTGCCCAATAGTAGGTGGCAATTCTTTTGTCATATCCAATGAAAAGACATGCAATGTCTAGAAACATCTGTTTCTCTTCATGCTTTAATGTATCATACCTTATCCTCAATTTTTCTTGTACGGCATCAACAGGTACATTCCTCAATCTCTCTAGTGTCTCTCTCCACATCATTTGATCTTCTTCTCCTTCGAGAAGTGACCCTACAACCATGAGAGCTAAGGGAAGCCCTCCCATGGTGGCAACAATACCACCAGAAAGAGTCGTGAGATTTGTGGGAGGTTGTTCCTCTTTAAATGCATATCTACTAAACAGAAGCATAGATTCTTCGCGATTCATTTCTTTGAGTTCATACATTTTATATGTAGACTCCAAGACGGCCTTATCTCGACATGTAATAATGATCCTACTTCCTGACCTGAAATTACAACGTCCAATCAATTTATTGAGGTGGTCTCGATGATCCACATCGTCAAGAAGAATAAGTACCTTCTTATTTTCACAGCTTGATCGGATCATATCAATTCCCATCTCGGGATCACGCACTATACTTTGAGTAACTTTCCTTATATCTGAGATTAGTAGAGATTGGACATGCTCCATACCCTTACTCTTAGCTGTTTCTCTAATATCCTTGAGAGAGCTGCGGCAGCGAAAATTGTCAAAAAGCTTATTATAGATCATCGTAGCCAGAGTTGTCTTACCAATGCCGCCCATCCCCCAAATCCCAATAATTCGAGTGTCCGGGCAAGCAAGATCCACCAATTCCATAACCTCAGCCACACGATCCTCGATTGCAACCAAGTTTATGGGAAGATGTGGTTGGAGATCATATTTCTGCTCACGCAATATTGTTTCTACAAGTTCATTTACCAATTCCCCTTCACGCCTGTCAAACAACACATCACGTGAGAACTTATTAATGGCTCCAAAAAACACAGATTAAGGATGATAAATAGAAAAGTTGTTCTTCTAACAAGTATCCGTTAAAAGAAGGTAAACGAAGTACCCATTAGCAAATTTCTCTGATTCGAATACTTTAAGAGCAACTGCTTTTCTGAGAGCTAGCGGCCCTTGTTGCTTGACCTCCTCCTCAAATTTATCCTTACAGGATTCGAAGGCCTTTCCAAAGCTCCCCTCTAGGTGTTGCACATCCTTGGGTGTCACCTTGTAAAGCACGGGCAAGACCATTTGTCCTCTACTTTCCTTGCACTTCATTATATGGATGAGCTCACGGAGGCACCATTCGCTATCAGCATAATTTTCAGAGATGACTGGGATTGAAACCTTAGAGCGCTCGATTGCACTGATGAGATTTTCACCAATATTCTCGCCGAAGGGGAGGTCCTCATCATCTCTGAAGACAGGGTTTGTATGGCACCTCAGGCCCACAGCTTTGAGTCTTTGGTAGAGGTGATCGACGAAGCCTTTGCGAGTGTCAGTGCCTCTAAAGCTCAAGAATACATAATAATTGTTTCCATTCTCAAAGGTGGATGAAGCATATGGGTCAGAATTCGCTCCAGACGCCGATGGCACGTCAGGTCTTGGTCGCTTCGAAATGGTCGGAGTCGAGGCTTCGGTGAGTCCAGCTCGCTTGAGTTGTCGGGTCGAGCAACGATCTTCCATTGCAGTGCACGACTCTCTCTCTCTCTCTCTCTCTCTCTCTCTCTCTCCGTGAGACTCGACTGGTGTGTATAGTTTTGAGGTGGTGGAAGAAGGGGGTGAGTACAGTGGTTTGCTTGTCAACCAGGAAGATGGCTCCGTTCGGCTGCAGGGGTTTCAGCTGGGAAGCGTACTCGAGCTGGTGAAATAGTAAAAAGAGAAAGCCAAGAGGAGGCAGGAAGACGAAGCAGGATTGTCGTTTCATATATTTCATGTGTTTATATTGGGATCCAGAGACGCGTTCGAATTTTGACAAAAAAAGTTAATTGTTAATTGACCAGAAGCAATTCTTGTGGTCCTCGCTCCT
Organism: Eucalyptus sideroxylon; assembly: GCA_014182405.2. Taxonomy (NCBI): domain Eukaryota; kingdom Viridiplantae; phylum Streptophyta; class Magnoliopsida; order Myrtales; family Myrtaceae; genus Eucalyptus; species Eucalyptus sideroxylon. Next base: position 5,729,975 of record CM024550.2, on the reverse strand, counting down.
CGCCCTCGACGTCTGCTCCCAACTGGCCTTAACAACCACCCCCATTATATAAAATTTAAAAAAAAATGAAAGAAAAGAACATATTAGCTATATTGCCACTATAATTATATTACCGTGATCACTAATTAATTATTCAAGAAATATACTTTATCTTCATTAGAATAAGAGATTTCTGCAATATTGAAAGTAATTATACCCCATTGAGTTAAAGCCAAAAAATATTTAGTTCAATTAAAGTGGAAAAGTAAAAGGAAAATTGTTCAAAAATAAGTTCGAATAGACATTCTTCATGAAAATTGTCGTCTGCCAATTACCCATTAAAAATGCTTTGGTGAACCACTTTTATATTTATCTAATAAGATAGATCCACCATATCTATTTTAGATCTATATATGAATCATATTTCATTTTATAAGCTTAATTTATATATCAAAGAAATTATGCTCTCTTTTTTTTCGGCATGCACATCAACAAATTTGCTTTTAATTAACTTGTGGACTTCGGTAAATGACAAAAATAAGAAACATAACTATCGAACACTCATGTTCTTACTTTTCTTTGATTTTTTTTTGGCCCAAATGACATCAAACACTATTTGCTTTGAGATGACAGCCACCCTCACATTGCTAGAAAGCATTCACCATTTATTTTTCTCAACCAGCCTCACCAATCCTCTTTATGAGTCTCAAAGGCCATCATGACCCTCTTCCTCGTTACTGTCCATGTGAAACGCACTAATTGCCGGTCTAAAAGAAAAAGGAAAGAACTTTAAAGCACTAACGCAACCGGAATATTCCTAGGAACGTTCATGCGAAGTTTCGTTCGAAGAGCCTTATTTCCACTCGATTGAACTTCCTTGTAGTGAAGCATCATTGGATCGATAAATCAACATCTATTGCGAGTCTAACGGTAGGGAACTACATGGGAGAATAGAGCTCTTGAAGTCGCATGCAAAGGTAAAGCTAAGGTTCCTAAAGTCAAGGATTTTGTCTTTCAATATTGTGGGCTTCAATGTTCAGGAAATTTTGGCTACACATTTCACTCATGGAGCTGTAAATGAAGCAGTGATAGTTTTCAAGCAATAGATTAACTACCACTGAACATGAGAAAAAATTATTATCAAAAATGATATGGTGCCCGCATTGCTGAGATACGGCAAGTAGTGCAGGCTTCTGTTCAGAATAGAGACACTATAAAGGCCTCGACGATTGCTGCATGAAGCGCGATACCCCCTTTCTTCTTTCTTATCCTTTAATTTATTTTCGTTAAATATCATTTTCTTTCCTACCAAAGAACCTCATATTCCTTTCGATCTTGAGATTGAGTAATTGTATATTTTCTTGAAGAAATAAGAAGGTTGTGTTTGGGTGTGAAAGAACTAAGGCAATAAGAAAATTGAAGATAGAGAGAGAAGAAAATAAGAAATAAAGGAAAGATATAAAAATGAGGTGTGAATGGAAATGACGTGTTTAACTCTACATAGGGGAGGGTACGTGTGCTGAGGACGGTCATATATTTCGACTTACAAGTCAAAAGTGGTATCTTATCTTAATTAGATTTGGACAAAGAACGGTGGGCATCCCTTCATTCACGGTTACTAAGCAATACATTGCGACATGTAATTACACCTTACACTACATCGGTTGGGTGGCCTTTTTCGATCATTGTATTTCGCAAATGGAAAGAATCGGTCTTTCTATCTCATGAGTCGGGCACCCTCGTGACTTTCCCCATCCGTCCGTACGGCTCGACTTTCCAAGTCTGCAAAGCCATGAACCTCTCCTTTTTGGCGTGTCAATGTGAAACAAGCTGGCTGCCTCCAGCTGTTCAAAAGAAAAAACAAGAAACAGACTTAAAGCACCCACATCAACCATCACGTTCCCGAATCAGCCTCCTGAAGTTTTCGTCGGAGTAGCCTTTTTTCACTCTTATTCAAGTTCTGTGCAGCACGCGCATAAATTGACAAAAGATACCGTAATTTTTATCTTCAATGAAAATAATTATGAGAAATCAACGTCTACTTATTGAGTCTATTGTGCAGAAAACAGTTCACTCCGACGAGACGACAGAGTTTTTTCCTAAAGCGGTTAGCTCTTTGTGGCGTGCTCCATGTACCCACCAAGGGACATATGGCGATCCAATTTCGTGGAATTTCGAAAATAGTTGGGCATCACAAACAAGCAGTATTTGAGATCAAAGTTGGATACTCGCACTGGGATCAGCTGACCTGTAAGAGCACCGAACCGGCATGGTGGGAGGCACGAAATGAAGCTTTCTTGGGCCAAGAGAGCAGAAAAAGCATGGTATCAAATAATATAAGCAGCTTTTCATAGATATTGAAATAGGACCCGTTCATAGTTACAGTTTCAAAACTTCCTTCGCCATGACTTAAGTCAATTTTGGAATGTCTCAGTTACTCGAACGGGAGTGTCTGGACCCTGAAGCAGTTTGCTCAAAGTGGTGTGTTCTACCAATCTTTGCCTTCCTCTGCTTATAACCGCTACCCACAAAAGGGGTCCTTCCAAGGTCCCTAGGCGACGAAAATGGAACGGGATTAGGCGAGCATGTTAGTCGTTTGATTGAGAGAGGAAGCTGTGCACTTTCATATGCATTCTATAAGCTACTTGCTCGGGTGGTCCAGTTAGGAACATTCTAGGAAAACTACAATTCTTCATTAAGAATAAGTTCCTTCAAAATCTCAGGCACTAAAGAAAAATTATCATTCATAAAAAGTTATTAATAATGGGAGCCTCGACGTCACTGGCACTCATAGAGAAAGTATGATCTCATTCTTATATACAAATGTTATCTACTAGCTAGAGATAGATCCATCGTTAAGTATCAAGTGTACCCATTACCCATTGAAAGTTTTTGGCAAGTCACTATTACTTTTATTTAATAAGTTGATTTATTGTATCCATTTTAGATCTATATATGAAATGTATTTCATTTTATAGGCTTAACTCATAGCTCTAAGAAATTATGCTCTCTTTTTTATGTGCAAGCACATCAACAATATTGCTCTTAATTTTTACCCAAAAAAAAAACAATATTGCTCTTAATTAACTTATGAACTTTGACAATGACAATGATTTAAGATAATAAACTTAACTATCGGGCACTCATGTTTTTATTTACTTTTCTTTGTTTTTTGGCCCAAATGACATTAGCAATATTGTTTTTAAGACGACAACCACCATCACATTACTAAAAAGCATTCGCCGATTATTTCTCTCGTCCATCCTACCACCTATCTTTCCAAGTCTCCAAGGCCATCATGAACTTTTGCTTTTAGGGTCAATGTGAAACGCGCTGGTTGAAGGTCCAAAAGAAAATGGGAAAAGGTTAAAGCACCGACACGATGGATCGGTACGTTCCCAGAAAATCCGTGTGAATTATTTGTCCTCTAATTGAACCGTGTAGTGGGGGCATCATTGGATCTGGAAATCAACGTCCATAGGCTACCATGTAGCAAATAAAAAGTCTACCAGTAGGAAACTATTTGGGGGACACACAATAAATGCTTTCACAGGAAAATGAAGGATGAGGAGCTCTTGACGTGTACGTGAAGCCAAGGTTCATAAAGTTTAGAATTTTGCCCATCGAAATTTGTGGGCTGAAACCTTTGTGGGTTAACGTGTGAATCGGCCTCCCATGTGATGCACGGTTTGATTTATTACTACCATTTGGTCATCCTAAAAACTTAATAAGAACCGTTCTTTATCTAAGTCCTTGAGCTTCGTTGACTACTCCGAAGTGAGTCGTTGTGGGATCCTAATATAATTTCAATTTATATAAGTATTTTAAAATCGCTATTTTATTATTTGATACATAATTCAATTCATTTCTATCTTATTTGTCATCTTAAAAGTTCGTAAGGAATTACTTTTTATCTAGACTCTCTAACTCTAACGATCACTCTATCCTCGTCGAATCAGATTATTATATTATTAAAAGATAAATTCTTAATAAGGCGAGCATCAATTGTTTAATTGGTGATGAATTACCCAAAATGATGATATGTTATTTTGTTACATTTGCGTTATCTCTCGCACCACATCTCTAGTGAATTATAAATTTGTCTTCGTGCTCAGTTAAAGGATTACCTTGTCGGCGTCTTTAACATTGTAGAAATCATATTTACAAAACGAATAGTACCTCTCCTTTCGGATGCCCTCTTTTCCATTTCCCACACTTTTCTCCTTCCTTTTTCTTTAATTTATTTTCGTTAAATATCCTTTTCTTTCCTACCGAAAGAAACTCCTACTCCTTTCGTGCGTGGCCAGAGAGAGAGAGAGGGGGGGGGGTGTAATCGTGGATTTTCTTGAAGCAATAAAGGTTGTGTCTGGGTGTGAAAAAACAACGACAAGAAGAAAATTGAAAAGAAAAAAAAAAGGAAAATAACCCCTTGTTACACCTTACAAATCACAAGTGGCTCAATTAGATCTGAATGAAAAATGACCAAAACCACTTCTTTCACAATTAATTTGGTGAAGGATGATGAATGGTAATTTCATGATTTGAGTCACAAGCAATGCATTGCAACATGCAATTGCACCTCCACTACATCGGTCGGCAGCTTTTTCAACCATTGTGTTTCGCAAATGAAAAAATCAGTCTTTCCATCTCATGTGGACTGTGCACGCACATCTATCTCCCTCTTCTTTTCCTCCTTTCCTTTTCTGCTTATTATTCCATGGACGAACGGATGCAGAGAAACACAGAGACCTCTCTACTTCACTCAATGAACCCGCAGTCCCTCTGTCTCGTCGTGAATTCACAGGGCTTGAGCGACCTGTAAAGAATCACACATAATATTTGATCGACTGCTTCCCGGGGGACCTTTGTCGCTTTCCTCATCCGTCCCTACCGCTCTTCTTTTCCGAGTCTGCAAAGCCACGAGCCTCTTCCTTTTGGCGTTATTGTGAAACACGCCGGTTGCCTTCAGCTTTTCAAAAGCTTAAGGAAAAGAGGGTTAAAGCACCCACATCAATCAGTACGTTCTCTGAATGGTCCGCCTGAAGTTTTGTCCGAGTAGTCTTATTCGAGTTCTGTGCAGCACGCTCATCATCGGATCGAGAAATTGACAAGAGATTCCGTAATTATTATCTTAGACGAAAACAATTATCAGAAATCAATGTCTACTTACCGAGGCTACTATGTTGGAAATAGTAAGGGTAATAGTATGAAGCTATATGGGAGACGTACAATAGATGCTTTCACAAGAAAATGAAGAGGAGTTATTGAAGTCATCCGTGAAAGCTCAGGTTCTTTCAAAGTTTTTGGGCTCCAAACTAAGGAGAAAAAGAAAGAGTTGCCTCATCCGTGCGGGAAAGAAACAAAAAAAAAGTTCGCTTTGCTTCAAGTGTTTTTGCGGGTCATGTGAGAAAAACAATCCTAATAGTAAGTGTAAGCTTTCACTCATAATAAATTATGTTTGATAATTGTGCGACAATTTTTTTTTTTTTTTTTTTTTATGTATGTCGTATTCATACATTTTCTCATGTTGCGACAATTTAAGATATCAATTTAATCTTAAATTTTACAATTTCGTCAATTTAATTCTAAATCTTTATACAATATTTCAATATAGCCCTTGTAATCATTTTTTAATGAAAATCACTGGACAATTTAAGATAATTAAATCACCATATCAATAATTTTCGATAGAAATAGGCCATAGAGGTTATATTGATATATTAAACAAAAGTTTAGATGATTAAGTTGATAAAATTGTTATATTCTACCGAGATTGTTTTCGAAAGTGACGAGTGATGCAATAGTGGCGATATGGCACTAGTGTTGAAATTATTGGAAGCCTTCCATGAGAGAGCGGTTTGCTCTCTGGAGTCATTGTGAAAATATGGAATGCATTTGTACGAATTGACCGACACGCACTATCCTTGAAAGCTCAATCTGTGGCTGGCATGGACGGAGTACAAACACGAGTTGGAAAAGGAATGTGAACCTTCAAGAAACCTATCTCCACGGTGATTGTTTGGGGGGCTTGTGTACACTACCTTGGTCCAGTACCTCAACTTGAACTTCACATACATTTTGGACCTCAATTGCTATATTCTAACGCTTGAATGAAAATAATATAAAATCATAACATGATTTTCCCAGACAGAATGAATATGATCGACATTCCGCACTTGGTCAAGTTTGACATGTAAATCTAATTAAGGAATCCTAGATGGCCGGGGAATCTTGTGAAGAAAATATGGCAGTTGATCAACAACATACTAATGATTTACCATGAAAAGATTGTTAAGGGACTAAGATAGCTGAACTTAAGGAATTTCTTGAAGAGAACATATGGGTTAGTTGAAGCAATTGTTCTTCTAGTTGAGTATCCTCGTGGATAATATGAAATGGAAAGAATTTACATAAGCTAATAAATAGAACCAAGTATATTTTATACGGAGGAAGTGAATAATTCTTCAAAAGAAGTGTCTCGAGAAAATTATAACTCAGATAACATTTATCTACAACTCTACTAACACTTTGCTAGCATCATCAAAATCTAAAATTTTATCAATCAAGTACTATTCTCTACACCATGTGCAATTTAGAATAAAAAATAAAATAAAAAACCACACATCCACGCACAATTTTGAGTAGTAAAATTTTCCTTTTGAAAATACATAAAATTTACTCAATTTATCTCTTTCAGCAATACACAATTTTTTCCATATTACAAATCTCGAATGAATTCACGTATTTCCTAAACGTTTGTACATAACAGGTTAAATTCAGTCACTTATTCCGAATTTTCCAATTGAATCGGAGATAAGATAGAGACGACATCTCCATCACATTATGGAAAAGCATTCATCAATTATTTTTCCATCCATCCGAATCGCTCTTCTTTCCGAGTCTCCAAGGCCATCATGACCTCTACCTTTTAGAGCCAATGTGGAACGCATTGGTTGCCGGCCCAAAAGGAAATGGAAAAAACTTAAAGCACCGACACCATCAGTATGTCCCAGGAACGACCACATGAAGTATCTGTCCTCTAATCGAACCGTGCAAGACATGTCGGGGGTCGAAATGTGAATGAGATTGGAGCACTGGAAGGCCAAGTGATCGCACCACGTTCAAGCTTTGACCCACCCGGACTCGGCGCACATAGCAACTCGTCCTCGCCTTTTGCGGTTGGGCGTTCTTGAGAGAAACGAGTTGGCACATAATAGAACGAAAGAGCCCGAAGTTTAGCAAGCAAACTCCACCAAGCACACACCCATCGCCAACCAAACCCTGTGCGAAATTCAAGAATCGAAAAACCGCAACGCTCCTAGATCAATCGAATTCCAAACGTACTAACAACGTCGGCCCGACCCCGATCACGGGGTTCTGGCGCAGACCCAAGAAAAACATAATCATACCCATGAATCGAAATTGAACAAACACCCGAATGGACGAACAAGAACAGGGGGAGAAAAGAGAGAGGGATCGGGTGTGCGAGAGAGAGAGAGAGAGAGAGAGAGAGAGAGGGAACAAACCGAGAAGACCGATAATAAGCTGATCCGTTTACCATCCAGCGACGAAAAGGAAGTAAAGAGGGAGGAAGAGAGAGAGAGAGAAAGAGGCGTATCAGGTAGAAGAGAGAGGAGAGAATAAGAGACGGTGAGAGTGGAGGCGATGCTGCAAGAATCGGTGAGAGTGGATGCTGCGAGAATCGACGTAAAGAAAAGAGCCTTCGCGTGATGGGCCGCAGAACAAAGGAGAGGGAAGAGCATCGAGAAAGGTAGGGTTTTGTTTTATATTGGGTAAAATTGTATTTTTAATAAAATTTTGAGGATAAAATGGGCAATCAGCATTTTAAAGATAAGCATTTTGTCAATAAGCCTTCAAATGTCGAACCAAATACCTTTAAATTTTTTCTAAGGAGCTTTGGGGACTCAAAATCTCTTGAGAAAGCTGAACCAAACACCTTTTATGTAATAATAAGTCTCCCGGTTGGGAAATATTTGGGAAACACCCAATAAATGTTTTCACAAGAAAATGAAGGATGAGGAGCTCTTGACGTGTATGTGAAGCCAAAGTTCATTAAGTTTAGGATTTTGTCTTTTGTGGACTTCAATCTTTGTGGCTAAACGTGTGAATCTTTTTTTTTTTTTTAGGTGAAGGTAATAATAGTATTAAGGGAAACGTACAAAAGATCGGGTCCAAAACCTACACTCTTGCGAAGAAGCAAAAGTGGAGGGGATCCGATGTAAAACCTCAAGGCAAACAAGCCCACCAGGAAGAACCCACACAACAAATCGAATGACCCGCCCTCAGGCAGGACCACCGACCCTCACACTCTCTAACAAGGAAAAGAGCGGAGATGTAATCAGCTCTAGACACAACCTAAGGAGGATCCGGAGAGCTCGAGAAGATCACGGGGTCAAAGCCCCACCCTCTTTGAAGCCTTTTGTTCCTCGGGGAGGGGGCAACATCCTTGAAGGTAAGGGCTTTGTCCCTAACAGCCATCAGCAAATGGTTTTTTAGAGCGGCTACCGCGCACGATTCACCCCTGAAGATGATTGCATTCATTTTCTTCTATATGAGGTGGCACAAAGCACCAAAGGAGAACCGTGCAATCCTGTGATAGAAGTCATTTCCAGAGAGGAACTTCATGGCCCAGGGAAGCACTTCCTTCCAGCACCTATTCCTCCAGAGGAGGTTACACCTGGCGGCCCAAAAGAAGGCCAGTGAAGCGGAGGTGCGACACGCAAAGAACAGGTGGTCTATTGAATCTGGGACCTCGCTACAAAAAATACACACACTAAAGTCAATACGTCCATGGGATAGAATCATGTCCTGTGTGGGAAGCCGATTCCTAACTATGAGCCATAAGATGAACTGGAAACGAGGGGCAACAGCATTGTCCCAAATGAGAGGAGCCCAGCTGACCCGAGGTTTCTTCAATCTGATAGAGTCCCATGCAGATGCAACTGAAAAAGGACCTGACGGATGACCGCACCATATAAATCTGTCGCTTCCAGCAGTCAAAGACGGAACAGCAGGACCCCATCTCGCCAGCAACTCCCTGAATATGAGACCCATCGGGGTAAAAAGATCAGCTACCACCGCATGATCGGGAATGAGGAGCCTTTCCCTAAAGGAAGGAGGCACGAACCCATCTAAAGGGCCACAAGACAACCAGTAGTCATGCCATAAAGAAACAGCCAAGCCATTTCCAATGTTCCACCGAAAAGAAGTCCGGAAATACCTTCTAAGTTGGAGAATTTTCTTCCACGACCAAGAACAAGTCTTCGGTTGGGAAGCGATCCAGAAATTCCTCTTGGCTAAAAAGATAGAGTGGATCCACCGACACCACAGCGATTCACTATCAGAAAAGAGAATCCATATAAACTTTACCATCGAAGCCTTGTTGCAGTCTCTCAGGTTCCGAATGCCAAGACCTCCTTCCGCTTTAGGGTGACACACATCCTCCCACGCGACCTTAGCTCCCCCTCTGCCTAGGGCCGTGCCTTTCCACAGAAATTGTCGCATAATTCGTTCAATGTTTGAAAGAACCGAGGCAGGGAGAGTAAAGACACTCGTCCAGAAAGATTGGATCGAATGAAGAACAGACCGAATAAGCTGCAACCTCCCTGCAAATGACAAAAATCGATGCGCCCAAGATTGGATCCTAGCCGTAATGTGATCCGTCAACGCAATGCAGTCCGCTCTATTCAGTCTGGAAGAGATAATTGGAACCCCCAGATACCGAACAGGAAGCTTCCCCTCCTGAAATCCAAACGCCGAAAAGATTCTGTTCCGAATGTAGGCGTCACCTCCAGAGATGAAAGTCTGACTCTTATTGTTGTTGGGGACGAGACCGCTCCAGGAAGAGAAGGTGTCAAGTCCTCTCTTAAGCATAGAGACCGAAGGCCAGTCCGCCTGACATAAGAGGAATACGTCGTCGGCGAAAAACAAGTGAGAGAGCTGGACGGGCTTACATCTCCAATAATACTTGAATTGCCAATTAGCCGTGCGAGACGCCAAGATGCCCGAGAACACTTCCATTACTAATGTGAACAGGTAAGGGGACATAGGATCCCCTTGCCTGAGGCCTCGCCCTCCCGGAAAGAACCCATGAAGATCACCGTTAATGGATATGGAGAATCTTGGTGTCCGAACACATGTCATGACTAGCTCAACAAAACCAGCATGGAATTGAAAAGCCACAAGGACAGATTCTAAAAAATCCCAATCAATAGAGTCATAGGCCTTATGAAAATCAACTTTCACCGCACACTGGGTAGATGTGGTTGAAGGTGGAACCCTGCAAACAATTCTTGGGCAAGGAGGATATTATCTCTAATGCTCCTACCTTTGACGAACGCATTTTGAGATTGACTAATAATATCATTCAAAACCAACGCTATCCGGTTAGCCAAGATTTTCGTAATCACTTTATAAATAGTGTTACAACATGCAATCGGTCTGTAGTCAGAGACAGCGCTAGCATTTGGGACTTTAGGGAACGTGCGAATCTTTTGCTCTAGAATTTTGGCGACACGCATTTCAAAAAATTTTGCTCCAGAAGTTAACGTAGTTAAAGCAATAGAGTGGTGCCTACAATTAGGGCATTTGAAAGCTTCAGAATGCGAAGCTTCACAAGTAAAAAGAAAAAGAGAATTGGCTTGTCCGTCCATGAGGGAAAGAAATGTTCTTACTTCTTTATTTTTTTGGTCGGTATGTTCTTACTTCTTTGCTTTAGCCTTTTGGCCCGACTGTTCCAAGTAATATTGGTTTTTGCGATTTTTTTATGATAAACAGAATTAATTTTGGGACCTCATGTTCCGATTGCTTATAATTTTTCTTGTGACAATTTGCAACTTTTGAAAGGAAACAAGCAACACAAGATATGACATGATCTTAAATTGACAAAAAAAAAGAGAAACTAAAAGCAAAGTGAGTTGGGTGGCCACATGTGTACACCTTAGAGGCTCCCTCCCCATGAGTTATAAATATAGACATCATTCATATTTAATTTTAGTTAAGTTTCATATTGGTATTTCTATAAGTTTGACACCAATCAAGATATAATTAGAGGTAATTTTTTCTGAGTAGGTACATAGGAAAAAGTGACATCGCTTAATAACGAGGAAAATCACTTCAAATTAGATACATTATAATCACACTCTTAGGCTACATGCATCTGGAATAAGAATGTGAGATCTCATTCTTACATTTTAGGGAATGTTTCAATCTACCCTTCATGACTTGGAATTTGGTGCATGTCCGATCTCATCGAACTTCAAAAAGCCACATCCCTCTTCCATATAATCCAAACTTGTATTTTGTTATGCTCATTAACACTGCTAACTTTTTTCTGAACGACACGTCTTTTATGGGATAAATAAGATATATATATATTATATAATCTAAAATGCTTTTTTTTTAATGATATACACCTTTTATTAAAAGATAAATTCTTGATATGACGACCATTGATTGTCTAATTGGTGACAGATTACTCATAATGAAGAAATGTTGTTTTATCGTGTTCGTGTCACATCTCGGATTACGTCCATGGTTAACTACAAATTTATCTTTGTGCTAAGTTAAACGAGTACCTATTGGCATTTTTGGCATTGTAGAAGTTGTATTTACAGAATGAATAGTACGTCTCCTTTCATATGCTCTCTTTTCCATCCCCCACTTGCGTCACATCTCGTGTCACGTCCATCGTTAACTACAAATTTATCTTTGTGCTAAGTTAAACGAGTACCTGTTGGCTTTTTTGGCATTGTAGAAATCGCATTTATAGAATGAATAGTGCATCTCCTGTCGGATGCTCTCTTTTCCATACCCCCTCCTTTTGTCCTTCCTTTTTCTTTAATTCTTTTTCGTTATTTTTCCTTTTTCTTTCCTACCGAAAGAACGTACTACTCCTTTGGTGGGTGGCGAGAGAGAGGGGTGGGGGAGAGAGGGAAGGGTAATTGTGGAAAATAACCTCATATTACACCTTACAAGTCACAAGGGGGTTGTATCTCAATTAGATCTGAATGAAAAATGACCAAAACCACTTCATTCACAGTTAATTTGGTGAAGGATGATGAACCGTTATTTCGTGATTAGAGTCATAAGTAATGCATTGAGACATGTAATTGCGCTTGTACCGCATCGGTCAGGGCCTTTCTCTATCATCGTGTTTCGCAAATGGAAAAATCGGTCTTTCGATCTCATGAATCGTGGACGCATCTCTCTCTCTCTCTCTCTCTTCCTTCCCTCTTTTCCTTTTCTGCTCGTTATTCCATGGTGGAACAGACCCACGGTCCCTTTGTCTCATCGTGAATTCACAGTGCTTGAGCGAGGTGTAAAAAGAAACGCTCGTGATATTTGACCGACTGCTCCCTGGGGGGACCTTTGTCACTTTCAGCATCCGTCTGTACCGCTCTTCTTTCCAAGTCTGCAAAGCCACGGACTTCTTTTTGGCGTGTCAATGTGAAACACGCTGGTTGCACCCACATCAATTATTACGTTCCCTTTGTTCACTCTCATTCAAGTTCTGTGCAGCATGTGACAAGAGATTCCGTAATTCTTGTCTTCGACGAAAATAATTATCAGAAATCAACGTTTACTTGTCGAGGCTACTGTGTCAGGAAATAGTACGGGTAATAGTAGGGAACTACTTGGGAGACGTACAGTAGATAGATGCTTTCGCGAGAACATGAAGATGAGGAGCTATGAAGTCATATGATAAGCTGAGGTTCTTTCAAAGTTTGTGGGCTTCAAACTGAGGAAATTAACATAGAGTTGGCTCAGAAATAAAAGACTTCGCTCCAAACCTTTTTGCATGTCATGTGAGAAAAACAATTGTAATGGTAACTGTGTGACAAATATTTTATTTGTGTGTTATAATTATACCACATTTACAAATAAATGTCTTCAGAGTTGCTCATCATAATATTTTTCGTGTTACCGTCGCTGTGCTTCCATGCCCAACAACAATTGATGGTAAGTGATATCTACTTTTAGAACGAATTTCGGTCTAAATTTACCTCCACATGATTTTCCAATGAAACCATAAACGATCTCCTTCTTTTATTATTAAAAATTTGAAGACATGGTATAAATTTTGCAATGCTCAATTGCTCATAGCTCAAAGCTGGATAGTCACGATGATTACCTGATTCGGAATAGTACCCAACCCACGTGGTGGGGGGCATGAAGTGACGTTTTCTTTGACAAAAATCGAGACCAGAAAAAGCATAGTAGAAGATCTTGCTTACAGAGATTTATCTCTTGACAATATCACAAAGATTAGGACCTGAATATGTCCTTAAACTATTCCCTCCTGAATTGGATATCCCGGGAGGACTCCTCCTCACAAGCCATTTAAAGGCAAGTGAGGGGTGAGTAGTATGGGATAATGTCCCTGCTGGGGACAATATCACAAAGATTTATCTCTAGACAATATCTTCCGGTAGCTTTACAATTACTTGTATCCGTACTTGATTTGCTCTTTCGTTCCCAACCACTTTCCTTCCGACTGAATGATTCTCCTTTCCATGACTCCCTTCATTTTGAGCTTTATTAGCTATTTATTCGGTCCTGCGAATTCACTATTAGAACTGATAAAGATAATTGCAGAAGTTCATCATTAATAAGATTCTGATTTTTATCATGATATTATAGGTTAATCATCTTGACTTACATGTTCTTAATGATCTATCACGAACTTTTCGAGTAAGATGTCCGTCAAAAATAAAGAATTTAGATGAATGGACATTCAAGATTTAACTATGTGATCTTTTGATGACACTAATCATTCTCAATAACCTTAGCTTTCCCACATGTTTAATCAACATAATACTTGACTTGGAGGAATCATCTCTCTCTCCTAGACCCTTGAAATCAATTTTGACATCCCAAACATAATAGATTCACAAGTAGCGAGTATTTTTTAGCCGGTTCCAAAAGTATAAATACTTTGATTCCGTGGTTCGTTAGAAGTTTCGCATATTTTACTATTTGGTTGTGCTATAACAATAGACATGATAGAACATTTTCTTTTACGCAATCACTTGGATGGATGGGTTTTTTTTTTTTTTCTCTTTATGTGTAGTCGAGCTCTTTCTTTTTCACCGATTTTGAAAAAGGAGGCATTGATGGTTGCAATTACTAAGCTTTATTTTCTATGAGTGTAGGTCATTTCTAGAAAATCTCAATTCCTCCAACGACAATGTTTAAATCCCAAGGAGGTTAGTTTGATATGGTGTGCTTTGCTAATCTCTACCCTCCCCTTGCATTTCACAATACAAATGCAACTCTTTACGTGTTTATTCCTTTGCGAAACGGGAAAAGTGCCAAAAAAGTCCTAAACCTTTTAGCTTTGTGTCAATTTAGTTCTAAACCTTTTTTTGGTGCCAATTTAATCCTAAACCTTTTTACGTTGTGCCAATTCAGTCCTTTCCGGCCAATTTTGGTTGGATTTTGCTAACGGGACGCCGGCCGGGTGACATGGCTGACATCGATCGGCGGCGCGTGTACAATTTTTAATAATATTTTAATATTTTTAAATATATATTTTTATTTTTTATTTTATTTTTCCTCTTTTTATTTTTATTTTTATTCTTTTCTTCTTTTTCTTTTTTTTTCCTTTTCATCTTCTTCCTCCAGCCGGTCGCCGGAGCTCGGCGGCGACCGGCCGAGGCGACGACCGACGAGGTCACCTCGCCGGTGCCCGCAAGGGCGACCTCTCGCCCGCCCGGCGCAAGGCCGCCCTCGCGGCCGGGTGGCGAGGCTCGCCCTGCCGGATCTCGACGAGGATCGAGCCTCGCCCATGGCCGGCAAGGGCGAGCCCCGCCGCCTGGCGCGAGGCCGCCGGACTCCTCCCCGCTCCGTTCTCCGATACCAATCTCGCCCTAGAAATTTCCTCCTCCTCCGCTCGTCGTCGTCGTCGTCTCTAGGGTTTACGGGAGCTCGGGGTGTCTTCGGTTGCGTGGCTCGCGGCGGCGATTCGTCGGGGTGGGGGTTTTGTGATTCCCGGGTTCTCCGAGGCAGCCGGCCTCGCACCGAGCCGGTGGGGCTCGCCCTCGCCAGCCATGGGCGAGGCTCGACCCGCTAGATCCGGCGAGGCCGAGCCTCGCCCGCCGCGTGAGGCCCCTTGCGGCCCTGGGTGGCGAGCCGGATGGGTGAGGTCGAGCCTCGCCGGCCATGGGCAAGGCTCGATCCTCGCCGATCCGGCGAGGCGAGCCTCGCAGCCTAGTGGCGAGGTGGCCGGCGAGGTCGACCTCGTCGGCCATCGCCTCGGCCGGTCGCCCGGCCTCCGGCGACCTACTGGAGGAAGAAGATGAGAAGAAAAAAGAATAAAAAGAATAAAAATAAAAAGAGAAAAATAAAATAAAATATATTAAAATATATATTTAAAAATATTAAAATATTATTAAAAATTGTACACGTCGCCGATCGTGCCATGTCCGGCCGGCCGTCCAATCAGCAAAATCCGCCAAAATTGGCCGGAAAGGACTGAATTGGCACAACGTAAAAAGGTTTAGTACTAAATCGCACCAAAAAGGTTTAGACTAATCGCACAAAGCCAAAAAGGTTTAGGACTTTTTTGGCACTTTTCCCTTTGCGAAACTCAAGCAGTCTCTTTGATTATAATACTTACCAATGGCAGCATTGCTTCTTACACGAAAGATTAGTTTCGCAGAGCAAAGGACGTAGCAAAAGTGCGATTCCTAATCCTGCTCTTGCATGCAGTGAAGCTTGCTCCTCTTTAGAAATTACTCAATTTTTTTTTTCTTTTTAATTGTGTATAATGTGATGGTGGATTGTCCATTAATAGGGGGCCTTTTATTTTTGTGGTTGATCAAGTACCACCGAACATGAGAAAAATTATTATCGAAGTTGACATGGTGCCTGCATCGCTGAGATATGGCAAGTAGTGTCGGCTTCTATACAACGTATAGATGTTCAGGATTGAGACCCTGCGACGGCCTCACCAATTGCTGCATGAAGCAAGACGCCCGCATCCAAGTTTTCAGCCCAAAATGAAAACCGCAAATATTAAAAAGAACCAGAAAACCCAATTGAAGTTCTAAGGGGCCTAATGGTTAAAGAAAAAGTTTTAATTTTAGTTTTCAATGTAAACGAAAATTTTTCATTTCCGGTCTTTCGTTCCCTTGAGCATATGCTCGGCTTGTAGAAATAAGAACTTCATGTAAATTTAGACCTGTTTGCCGTGCCTTTGCAATCCGTTATTATGCACCTTCTCCAGCAAAATTTTACCCAATTGAGTTGGAATTAATAGATATCCT
Organism: Eucalyptus sideroxylon; assembly: GCA_014182405.2. Classification (NCBI taxonomy): domain Eukaryota; kingdom Viridiplantae; phylum Streptophyta; class Magnoliopsida; order Myrtales; family Myrtaceae; genus Eucalyptus; species Eucalyptus sideroxylon. Next base: position 5,713,707 of record CM024550.2, on the reverse strand, counting down.
CTCTCGATGGGAATCCTACCCAAATGGTGGTAGTTTTCACCCAGAAAACCCTGATGCTCTTCACTGAATACAGCAGTCATTTCATCTAGTCTCTACCAAGATGCAAATCTCCCGTTTCCTTTTCAACTTTGGCCCTTTACCCAAAATCCCCAACCTTCCCATAAATCATGTTCACTGTTCCATAAGCTAACCCCAACCCAGCTTCCGATACAACCCGATCTTCATTCTATAGCATCACGCCCTACAAGTACAGGGCATGCGATCAATGACCATAATATCAGCTGAAAGCAACAACCTGGTTAATCCTCGCCCAAATTTCTAACCCAAAATCCCGACCTACCGCAACAGCCTCCCAGAGCATTGCATTGTCCTTGGACAGCATTTTGCCATTACAGTGTATAGCGATACAACCCTGAGAATGAATTTACAGGAATGGCTGCTTCTGGCGTACTTTTCTCGCAGGGAGTAAGGTGCCTGCCTTTCGTGCATCTTCAATGGAAGAATTCATGGAAGAATTTGACACCTCAGATTATCGAGTTGCTATCCTCTGCAGAAAATTGGGCAACTTTTGGTCAGAAAAAAGACCTGGCAGAGATATAGATGGTATGGTCCCAACTGAGAGAATATAAGAATGTCGTCTAACTATGTTTGGGCAATTGTTCTACAACCCCAATAACAATCTCCAAGCCTTCCCAAACACTATGAAGAGGGCATGGAGAGTGGATTCAGTTACCTTTGATCGGGTAGACTCGAGAACTTTAGCCTTTACCTTTAAGTCTGAAAATGAAATGAACAGAATTCTTGAGACAAGGCCTTGGTCTTTCTCTAGCAATCCTTTGGTGCTTAAACCATAGACATCGACTACTTCGCAGTACAGTTACGATTACACACATTACAAGTTTTGGGTTCAAGTGCACAGATTACCTACGGATTGGGTCTCAGAGGAAACCATAAGGCAGATAGCAGCAGCAGTGGGCTTGGTAACTGAAGTGAAAATTGATACAAAGGGGTTTAGCTCTTATACAGGTGGAAATGCTAGAGTAAGAACTGATTTTTTGTCCACCTTGAAACCGGGACATTTGCCAGCCAAGGAGGAAAGAAACTACGGGTCGACTTTAAATATGAGAGATTACCGCACTTCCGTTATGCATGTAGTTGCATAGGGCATTATGCCAAGTTATTTGAGGAAGAAGAATATGATGAGAACTGGTTAGAAATAGATGATCCTAGTTGCTTTGGAAGAAGAGCCCTCTTTGGAAGCTGTTCTATGCAAAACCAGAGGATATAATCATAGATGATGAGATCATTCCAGAAACTCCTACCCCCACCCTGCAAATGGTGTCCTATGAGCCTACGGGAAAGAATCCGTTGGTTCCTAGTAGTGGGAACAATCTGGGAAAGTCAGCATAGATTTTTACAAAGAAGATAGAAGCAATTGAAAAAGGTGGCATCAGTCCATATAAAAACAAAGAAAAAAGCTTGACATTGATAACAACTCCAAACCACTCTACAATGCTGGAAGGCAGCTCAAAAGGCTCCCAAAAAAGAAATATAACAAGGGGAAGAAAACAGGTGGAAACAAAACACAGTGAAGGTATAGTCCTTACGCTTCTCAAAAGGTGAACTCTCTTGCCTTAAATGAGACCAAACTTTTGTAGACTCCAATTCAGGTTTTGGAGGATCCTAAGATACAGGCTTTGATGGCTATCACTAATAAGCCACTGAGGTTCCCATGATAATTTTATGCTGGAATTATTAGGGGTTAGGCACACCCAAGGCAATCTTGGCATTGAGGTCTGGAAAGGCCCAGCATTAGTTTTCTGATGGAAACAAAGAGTCGAGAATCTGTGGTATGAGCTTGAAACAAATCCAATTCCAGAACCGTGCAGTGATGAATTCAAATGGAATTGCAGGGGGATCAGCAATTTCACAGAATGACATGGTAGCGCTAACAATGGAATCAATCACAAATGAAATGCTTGACCTAATTTGTACATAGTGGAAAACATATGAGAATTACCTTTGTACATGCTCCAATAATCAGCCTCCAAAACCACCTTCCTTCGATTTGGTTGGTTTTTTTTTTTTTTTTTTTTGGGGGGGGTGGGGGAGGAACCGAACTTTGATGAAGTTTTGTATCACTGGGAAAAAGTAGGCAAGCATATGGCAGAGCACCAAAGGTTAATGGCTTTTTGAGATATTAGTCATTATAAATGCATGATCTTTAATGAATCTTGAATGTAAAGGATGTGCATTTACATGGGCAAATAATAGGAATGGGATGCCCATGTGAAAGAAAGACTAGATAGAGCTCCATGCAATGTAGATGAAGAGTGACATCCCGAAGTGGAAGCGTATGCCTCTTATAGGCACCGACCATAGTCCTATCTTGCTAACTCTCTAAACGAAAGCTACGAAAAGAAAGAGAGAAATTAACTTTGAAGCATACTAGCTTAAAGATAATGAATGTGGTCAGCTAGTAAGTTTAGTGTGGAATACTCCAGGCACGGAAATGAACATTTTCTGAAGAAACTACAAAAAGGAATAGAGGCCCTAAAGAAGTGGAGCAAGTGGAAGTTCTCTAATGTTAATAGTCAAATCAACTGCTTGAATAGGGAGCTTTAGGAGTCAACAAATGAGCTGAACTTGCATCATGACAGGGACAAAATGCAGCAACAGAAAATGCAATTGAAGATCTGTGGAAACAAGGAGAAATGCACTGGGGCATGCGCTCAAGAATATACTGGCTGAATAGGGTGATAGAAATACTGAGGAAGCCCAATGGAATGAGCACATGCTGTTCTCTCGTTTTGATGAGCATTTAGTAAATGACATTCTAGCTATCCCACTCTTATGCCGATGAACACTAGCTAGCCTGGACATGCAACCAAGCAGGAGGCTATGCTGTTAAAAGTGGCTACAACCAACTCCAGGACATTGAGACTAAGCATGAAGCAAATCAAGCCTCATCGTCCTACCAAACTCCAAAAGCCCTTTGGACTAAGGCATGGAATCTAAAGATTCAACCCAAAGTAAGGGTCTTTATGTGAAGTGTGAGCAGAAATGCCCTACCACAAGAGAAAACCTACTCAGAAGGAAGATTGTACCTGAGTTGACATGCCCTCTTTGCGAAAAGGAACCTGAAACTGTCAAACATCTGTTCCTTCTTTGTCAAAGGATGAAACAGACAAGGTTGGCCTCTGAGATCGGCATCACATTTGAAATCAGGAAGTTATTTGAATTGACGGATGGCCATTGAAGATTGGTAACCACCTCAAAGCCCCCGTCTTTCGAACTGATCATGGTCACTTTTTGGCACATTTGGACATGAAAATATTACTCTATTTTCAAGCATCACTTACCAGATCCTGCAACAACAATGGTGTCTATCATGGCTATGCATATGAATCTCTCGAAATGGGAATGGCCGAGAATAAGAGAATAGAAACAACCCAGGACACTTACCCATAAGATGGAAACCACCAAGTCCTCAAGCCAAACATCGACAGAACTTTCCACTAAGGATCTTCCAAAGGTTCCATGGCGTGCGTCTGCCATGATTTTGAGGGGAAACTAATTGATGGGTCCACAGTAAACTAATTGATGCCTTTTCTCACGTAATTGGGCCCGTACTTGGTGAATGAAAAGCTTGCTTATGACCAAAAAAATTTTGTTAACACTAACTATAGGAAATTTTCAGTTGATAAAAATAAATTTCATAATGAAAGAAGTCACAAACTTACTAATTTATTGACATATTTGTAAATTTACCAGAGTACTACACTTGTAAATTTTGAGAAAAAGTTGGTTGCTAACTTATTCATTGGAATGTTGGTAAAATCATTTTAAGGTTTGTAAAATTTGATGAGGCACTGTGACCCATCTTAATGCCTTCCATGATCCAGAGCATGACCACCCCTGAAGCATTGAGTTGACTTACTTTGCTGGCTGGTGTTAGTGACCTTTGAGCCTGTGCCACTGGCAAAACTTTGCTTGCATTGCTTACAGCACACCCTTCTGCATCCAGGACTCACAATTTCTATTGTAAAGTGTTCCCAGATGATGGACTTCTTGTTTCTCCACTTGTTGGGCTGTGTTTCAAGAGTTTTCACGTTGTTGTTTTCTTCCGGGGTTGCCATCTTCTATCTAAAAACAAATTCCAGCCCAATAAAGTCAGAGATAAAACAACAAAAGAAAAAAGACAGGTATGAAAGAGAAGGAGATTTAGAATAGTTGGACAGCATGAGGCAAGATATATTAAAAAAATCACTGATGAATGGACTTGAACCAAATATTAGAGTAAGATGTAGAGAAGATCAGTACAAGGATTAAAAATCATTTAAAATAATAAAACAATGGTGGCCAATCATAGGGAATTGATAAATTGGCTTTGAATATGATGATGAGAGTTTAGAGACCTTTAGTTAGCAACAAAACATCATTTTCCTCTTTGCATTGCATTACGTAGGTCAGGGATCCAAACTATGGCGAATGTTGCTGCATAAAAGTCCACACCAAAAGCACTCCAAAAACCAGAAGGCAGACCACACAGGTACCTGCATTTTATACGCAGGAAACACAATCTAGTAGTAGCTTTAACATTTGATACCTCATCTCACAGATCCAACATGAGTTATCTTGGTCGGTGGTTTTAGTGATCTATGTGTCAAGAAAGAACCAACTTTTGTTGGCCTGTCATAGTTATAGAATTCTAATCCTTGATCTAGTTGAAAAGTGCAAACAACGGTAGGCTAATCAATCTTTTTCACAAGCCAATTCAACTTCTCATAGTCAACTTACACACAATCATCAAGTGCAGCCAAAGAACTTACATCCGAATGAAAAGGAAGGGAACTACACAAATCACCTCAGTCTCCTAGATAGATCAGACACAAAAAAGCATCCAAGCTGAAAGAAAAGTACTGAACAAAAGGAAAGCTCGAAGCACATCCCAATTACAGAGAACTAACAGAGACAAAAAAAGAAAATGCCGTGATTGCTAATGCCCTTTTTTCAGTCGTTGAAAATGAAGTAAAAGCTTTAAGGCATCCAATGGCATCAGACTTGCACATACCACTTTCCATTTTGCAGTCCATTAAAAAATTTCAGAACGTACCACACAAAATTCATTAAAAAGTCTGCCAGCATGCACTACGAATTGAGCGAGAGGTGGTTGTTCTTTAGAAATCCTTCATAACTCATGGAACAAGCAGACACACATGTTGTGATTCCTCTCCACCAATAAGTGTATCCCAAAAAAACAAGCATAAAGAGAGCAAAATTTAATTGATCGATGGAGTACCGACTAATTCCCGATGCCCATTTCGAAAGACTCAAATTTTTTTTGTAAGAATAGGGTCCAAAGCTATCAATCCTCCATCGAGCAAGTCACACAGCGTCTCCACCTTCGAATCCGCCACGGTTGGGTTGGTGGTCGGAGCTTTCTTCCGGGTTGCAGAGCCGCCGTCCGGTCGCACGCTGCCGGCGCCACCGGACCTCGACCCGATCACGGAGGTCGAACGAAAGACACAATCGAAACAATTTTTGAATTGGGGGCGAAGGCTTTGCGTGAGCCGGAGTTTTTGCTTTTAGTTTCTTTCAGAATCCTTCGCCTTTCAACCCTTATCGCTGCCGCCGCTCCTTTTGTTGGATGAATGCTGCTGCTGCTGTTGAAGATCGAGCAAATTGGAGCTCCTTCTGGCGGATGAGAAGCATCATTCTCTCGTTCTCGAGCTTGGCTCTCTCCGTCTGGGTTCCATCAACGAATCTTCAGTTCCCAAATGCCTCCGAAGATCACGCCACCTAAGCCATCGGGTTCCATCAAAAGACATATTTTTATCTTCAGTTCGCCGCTATGAATCTTCCTTCCCTCTCAGAAATGAATCTCCTATTCTCGATTTTGCCAATAAAGACACTTTTTTTTACCTGGCCAAATGCCCCGAACCAGAGCAGACTTTTTTTCCCCTGTTATGAAAAATCAGAGGCATTCCCACGCAGCCCTACAGATAAAAAGGACATACCTAAGTCAGTCAAATCTCAAGAAATCCCGAAAATGCAACATCAAGTTCCCGAAAAGCCTCATCCATGCAGTGCAAGATTCCTCTTTTTTTTTAAAAAAAAAAAAAAAAAACTCAGTTCAGGATATATAGCGAGCATGACAACTGGTTTTGAGAAGGGATGTTTCCTTATGGGAGCTGACAAAAAAAACTGCCCGTGGTTTTGAGGAGAAGTCACACCCATCTTTGGAAGCCAAAACACACGAGAAAAAAAGGAAGAGAGTGTATTCATACGCAGGAGGGGGAGAGAGGGAGTGAAAATTTAACCAACTTATTTTGACTGTATTTTCAGCAATTGCTCGGACGGTGGGGCACTTGTCTGAGAGTTCTGAGGTTATGAAGCTTGTTAATGACCATGTGAAAGCTCCTGAAATGGCTGTTACCAAGTGACATCTCCTATGTCAGTTGATCCTGTATTAGTTGATGTGATTTTATAATATGCATGATGCACTCTCTTCTATGGGGGTTTTGTCAATTGTGTATTTGCATGTTAATATTCCTTTTGTTGTCAACATTCATATTCAGAATGACGAATGATGCCTACATTCAAGCTTTTTCTGATAGTATGTGGCTGTTGAGAGACAATGGAAACTTTATCTCCTTTTCGGCTTTATCATCTTCAGATTATGCTGATAGTTTGAACATTCATGAGTGGATGAGAAATAAGATAATGAAATGAACGACTATGTAAACATGACCTTATAGTGCACAATTCAGGGACATTATCTTGAACAATTTGGGAATGTTAGTTCTCCATTTCTTGCTCACTTGCTAGAATATGGCTTGCGAAGTGGAAAAAAGTTGGAAGTGCAAATTGTGGAATAATTTTGTTACTTCTCATGTAAAGTTGTGAAAACAATGGGTTGTGAAGTAGCCTGCATCTTGCGGCATACAAATAGCAGAGGTATATAGGTTGGTTTGATAGAAGATTTGTGAATGATGCGGTTGACACAGCTCTCGACACGGAGGACATAGAAGAGGATATAGATGAAGACAGCCATAGCCAGTGAGACAACTGCTCAACTTCCAAAGGCAGTGGGGAAGCAAAAGGTGAAGCAATCTGCTCAACCAATCAACCTACTGCATAAGAGGTATATTTGCTAGTTCCCTTACTGATGGAACTTATTTTCGGTCATTCTTTTATTTCCCTAGTAGGAAGCTAATTGAGAAAAAATCAATGCTGCATTCTTATTTTTTTCATGTATTAATGAATTTGGAATTTGTAGGACGAGGTGGTAGCTGAGGGTGTTGATTAGGGGTGAGCATGGTCCGGGTTGGGCCGGTTCACCCCTTAACCTTAGAACCAACTACACAGTACTGGTCTTTTTTTGTACTCCTTAAAAAAGCGATTGAGGACTGGACTGACCCAATGAGATCAGTCCGGTTTCAAGGTCAATTGAGGACTAACCAATAATTTTTTATTTCATTTTTTTGTATTCCTTGAAAGGGCAACCGAGAACCGTACTAACCCAATAGGTTCGATGATGAGCGAGGTCAGTTAAGAAAGGCAAACGGTGATGGTCATGTGGGGTGAACGTTGAACAAAATGAGCATCGAATGTCAAGTGGGGAATAACAAGCCAAGCGAGCATCGAGCAGTGAGCGACACGAGTGATCCAAAGCGAGTGAGACAAGTGTCGAGTGGCGAGCGGAGAAGTTTCTTTTGATTTTGGCAAATTGAAGACTAAGAGGACAAATAAGACATAAAAGAGCGAATACTAGAGGAGGATGCCATAAGAAATTGTTTATACTTTTTTGAACATCGTGAGGACTCTTTACAAAAACATTTTCTTCATTCGTAAATTATGAGTATTAACGCTAAAAAAGACATTAAAAATCTAAATTATTAAAGAACAATGTAAAATTACTTGAACTCCTCATTAAAGAGCTGTTTAATGTTGACGCCGTTTATTTTAAGTTTTTCTCTATATAAAAAAATTACAAATAATATATTAGATATATATGTTCAGGGTTGGTTTGGATTGGATCGACCCATAATTCTCAGGATCGAGAACCGACCCGCATAGTGCTAGTCCAGAAATTCTACGGCCAAGGACGAACCTAGTCTCCTTGGGAATCGGACTAGGACCGGCAAGGTTGGGCTGATCCAGGATCAGTCCATGGTTGACCCTAGACCGATGCTCACCCTAATGTTGATGACGAGGAAGAACTAGAAGAAATAAGAGCTCGCCTTGCAGAAGTTAGGCCTTTAGTTCCAATTTTTCTACTATTCCACACTTTGACAGCCCAAGAGGCAGGGAAAGGAGGGGCAAACTCTATTTAGCCTAACGTGGGAGGAACGCGGGTCCCCTTTACCGTGTTCTGATTGATGTGGAGGAAATCCTATATAACACTTAACGTCGATGAAACATGGTGTAATGGTGTATAAATATGTGAGTTATGTATAAACTTGAGCTCGTGGTGAATATTGGGTATATGGGTCGACAAATTTACCAATATTGTGCAACACTCAAGCCAGAGCTTCCATTCTTTCAATACAGGAAATGACAGGAGTAGAGATGGAGCAAGCATTGCGCGACGGCAGGGAGTGGCCACTTGACGAAAGCTGCAGCAGCAATAACAAGCGTGGCGTAGCAAATGAGTGCGAAAGTAGAGATTCAAAATTTGAAAGCCTTCGCTTGCTTGAGAGAATGGCTTTTTTTCTTCTTAGAAGGAAAGAACTAAGAAGAGAGTTGAGAAAATATAATAAATGTGCACAGAACCCTTGCAAAGGAGAGAGAGAGAGAGAGAGAGAGAGAGAGAGAGAGAGAGAGAGAGATGATTATTTTTTATGCAGAAATTCCATCTTGGCGAGCTGGCCCAATAGTGCCATGTCGGTCCACGTGGTGCTTCATGATTAGTTCGGAATCACGCTAACTAGTGCTCCGGGACCAACTAATATTTTCTCATGAGAAAATATACCCAACAACATAAATTTAATGCCCACCGTTACTTGATGTGCGTCGTTTGGTGGGACTTTTACTCTATCTAATTAAGGTAGCGAAAATTGTCTAAAATGCCTTAAATTTATGCACTTTTATCAATTCAATTCTAAATATTTTGAATCACACAATAATCACACAATAGAAGGTAAACAATACCCTCTCGTCATAGAAAATGATTAAGTTCAACCTAATTATTTTATACAAAGGGAAAGTAGACAAAAAGAAAATTTCTTTAGCCATTTCCCTATTTCATCAATAAATGTAAAAAAAAAAAAAAAAAAGGATATTAAGCGTTTTTCGGCCCTAAATGAAAAACACCCAAAAAGAAAAGAACTGGCATACCAAATTGAAGTTGGTTTATAAAAGGGTTTTAGTTTTCCTTTTCAATGTAAAGGAAAAATAAAAGATTCTTCCTTACAAAATAAATAAATAAATAAATAAATAAATAAAAGATTCTTCATTTCTCCTCTTTTTTTTTCCTCTTGAAAATCTGTTTGGTTGGTAAAAGAACTTCGGATAGGAAACAAAATTTGAACATGTTTGTTGTGTCTTTGCAATCCATCATTTTGTACTTTCTTTGAATTAATAATCCATCTTTTCATTTGGTGATTACAAAGTACCATAGCCGGCTATCAAGAAAAATCGTCTTAGGAAGTAGGAGATGCTGATGAAATTGGCAATACATCTCTACAATGAATAATGTGACCTGTTTTATTTACCTTTGAAAGGAAACTATTAAAATATCCATTTTCAAGAAGCATCTAAACCTCTCCTCTCTGTGCATGCAACAAAAATCTTGGATACAGTCAAAGAGCCTCTGAATTACTTGAGTGCTCTAGAGCTTGATGAGCAAGCAAAATTCCAGCCAATGGCCTTATGGTGAGTCTCTAGATAGACATGCTTGACTTTTATTGGGTGCAGTAGCTTAAAGAGCGATGCGGTTCGAGGTAGCCAGTCTCTTAGCTCTCTACTTCTTCGGGGCGGATGAAGTTACTGATAAGCGGGAAATGTTAGCACAAAATAGACTAAGAAAGTTAGAACATCACATACTAAAGGCAAAAAACCTATCATCTGACGAGAAAAGTAAGGCCTTGTACATGAGATCTGGTGTCCCTGATCATCGATTCGGGAAACGAAGGTACCATGGAATCCACAGGGTGCCCTTTGAGGCAGAGTGATTTTTTCCATTGCTCGCCTTTAGACTTCTGCGCTTCTATCACAAGAACCTGCAGATTTCACGATTTCAAAATCACATCAAACATCGTTACCGGTAGGCAAACCTACATGATGATTGCATTGAAACTCTTAAACTTAACCTGGGACACAGCTGTTTCTTAATTATGTACCCAAGAGACGATCCAACCACTGTCCCCTCCAGGACCATCTTTCGCAGGGACAAGAACACACCTGGCGCAGAAGCTGTCCTTTTTGAAATTATGGTAGCCGACCTTCATCAACTTCTTGTGACATCTTCCTCTCTAATTCAAGGCCGCAGTGAGGTACCTTTCGACGTGTACAATGGATAATTAGAATGACTCAAAAAAACTTTAAATAATACCTCAGAGTCAGACAACCCAGGACCAGGTTCGTCAAAGCATAATTTCTCAAGACCTCCATATTTAGCCATTCTTAATCGAACCCCTCGAAAACCACTTAAATCAATGCGGAAGACGAAGCCCATTGTTGGGAAAACACGTATCACCGATCGTGAAAAAGCACACCACGGATTCGAGCGTACCTTGTTAGCCACGAAGATTAAGAAACACCGAACGCCATGAGATCAAAGAGGAAGAGAATAATTTGGCCCTTTTAAAACGATCCTGGAAAAACACATATCACCGATCCGACGGATTCGAGCCTTGAAGGGATAAGAAAAGAAGTGGCCTTGTGTTCGATCCGACGATTTGGCCTTGTGCTTTTTTTTGGAGAGGAGAGAGAGCGTTGGAGAGGACGTACGTACGTTATGCGCCAAAGGTGTGTCCTCTCTCTCTCTCATCCCTTTTATACGTTCCCCCATCCACGGGCCCTATTCCCGTGGGCCGGGCTTTTGGGCCCAACATGGGTGGACGGGCAACTTAAGCCCATCACCAATTAAAACCATCATCTCCCACTCGCACATGGTGGGCTGAACATGATTCTCTTTACCTCTCTTCAACATTCATACTGGTGAATAATCCGTGCGACCAGCATACTTTGAGAGCTCGTTGCTATACATCTGTTAGGAATATATAGCAGCTCATAATGGGCATCACACTCCGAGTAGATTTAGTATGCAGTACCCTAGATCGATCGATCACATTTATATCTCTCTTGATCTCTTTTAAACAATGAACAATATATATATATATATATTGTATTACAATTATGATTATCACAAATGATTATCACAAAGACAGTCATAATTGGTTAACCGGTGAATACAAAACTACAATGTGATTCTCCAAAATCGATCTTCCTCTTTCCTTCAAACTCTCAATTTCAGTTCAGCTTGCTTTTCTAGAAATGCCCCATTAGATCGAATCAAACTCATGACCATTGGCAACATCCTAAGATAGCAAACACTAAATAGAAATCTTGAGAATAAGTAAGAGTCATGAGGGGACTAAAACTGAGGAACTCTATTCCTCAAGAGTCTCACACGGCATAAAAGTTGAGATCAAACTTTTGCCACTCTTATTGGTCGTCTCATGCATACGTAGTATGAAATACGTATTACGGTATTAACTCATTTCCCATGGAGCGTATGTCTACACCTTTCAATACCGTACAGATGATAGTTCAGACATACCCAATGTCTAACTTGAGTTCACGTATCTACTCATTCACAAAATTCATCAGAACTCACATCGGCATCTTAGACAGATAAAGTAAAATATGTGGGGTATTTTACTTTCGGACATAGTAAGTATTATATCCTCATCTTAACACCTAGTTAAGGCGACATACGTGTTTTAAGCTTGAGCTCTCGATTATCACCTAGATAATAAGCTTAAAAACAGTCTCATCTTTTTATCACATAGTAAATAGAGGCGATTACCCGTGTGAGTGGGCTAATCTTATATCTGTCCGACATACTTCTCAACTTAAAGTAATGCACTAAGCATTAAGATGCATAAAGATCAAACAAAGATTCATAGGCATTAATGATGAAAACACAAATTCATCAAATGTGAACACTTAGGGAAATTACAATATTCAGTACATTAGCCTCTACGCAATCCTAGAGATTTCATATGGCCACAAAACACATCTCTAGGTATTGGCTTTATCATAGGATCTGCTACCATTCTATGCGTAGTATGTACTCTAAGTTCACATCTTTTCGTGCAACCATATCCTTGACAAGATTATACTTGGTATCTATATGTTTGGTCTTGCCATGATATTTTGGATCTTTGGTGTACGCTTTTGCTGCTTGGCTATCACAGTTAACCAACAATTAATCTGCAGCACTTCCAATAACACCTAAATGATCCAAAAATCTCTTAAGCCAAACACTTTCTTACACTGCTGCTGATAATGCCACGAACTCAACTTACATCGTGGACAAGGCTATACACTTTTGTTTCTTATTGCTCCAACATATGGTGCCATTATTCGGTAAGAAAACAAACCCAGAGGTAGATTTCCTTTCATCTAAATCTCCTCCCCAATCAGCATCAGAATAGCCTTTGAGTTGCAGATCCTTTCCTTTATAACTCAGCGTATAATCAGCAGTTCCCTTTAGATACCTTAGTATTCTTTTAACGGCTTTCCATTGTGCTGGACCTGGATTGGATTGGTATCTACTCACCATTCCAACTGTAAAACATATGTCAGGTCTTGTACACATCATAGCGTACATCAAGCTCCCAACAGCACTAGCATAAGGAACATATTTCATTTGTTCCTTCTCTTGTGGAGTCCTTGGACACAGACTATGGCTCAATCCTTCACCTTTTTGCAATAGGAGTGTCTATGGGTTTACAATCTTGCATACGAAATCGTTCAAGAATCTTATTTATATATGATTCTTGCGAAAGAGACAACGATCTCTTCAAAACGATCTCTTGAAATCTTAACTCCAAGAGTGTATGCAGCCTTACCCATATCCTTCATCTCAAAGTTGGAAGACAACCAACTCTTGACAGTATTAACAAACTCCATATTACTTCTGGCAATTAGTATATCATCAACATATAATGATATGATCACAAATTGATCCTTGGATCTTTTGATATATACACAATGATCCTCATCTATCATTGTAAAATCATATGCCATTTTGGCACTATGAAAACGTATATACCATTGTCTCGATGACTGCTTACGGCCATATATCGACCTCAAAAATCGATATACCTTTTCTTCTTGGCCTTTCATTATGAAACCAGCAGGTTGTTCCATATATTTCTTCCTCTAATTCTCCATTGAGGAAAGCAGTCTTTACATCCATTTGATGTAACTCAAGATCCATACTTGCCATTATTGCCAGAATAATGCGAATCGAGGTAAATCTCACTACAAGAGAAAATGTATCTTCATAATCAATTTCTTTCTGTTGATTATACCCATTCGCCACAAGGCGAGCCTTATGCCTTTCTATCGAGCCATCAGCCTTTCGTTTTATTTTGAGAACCCACTTGTTCCCAATAACTTTGTGTCCTTTTGGAAGATCAACCAGTTCCCAGACTTGGTTTGATTTCATTGACTCCATTTCCTCTTTCATTGCATGAATCCATTTTTCCTTATTAGGGCAATTCAGAGCCTCATTAATATTTCTTGGCTCATCCTCATCTTGTGGAGCAACCATAAAAGTTTCCCTTTCAATGTCAAAACATCGACGGGGAATACTTTGGCGACTTGTTCACCGTATGGGAGATTGTACACTTAGCACATCATTCCCCATCATGCTCCCACTTGGATTAGGTAATGATGATGTCGTCACATCAGGTGGTTGCAATTGAGAATGAGTTGAATTCAATTCATCACATCTCATATTACTCCCACTTGGACGAACTCCACTGCATCATTATCTTGATTCAAGGTTTCAAATAGGGAGTAATTTTCCCTTATTTCGCCCCTCTTAGGAAATTCATTCACTAAGGATGTGACATCCCGTGATTCAAATTCAGTTATACTCCCACTTTCCTGCTCACCTATGAACACATACCCTTTTGAGTGTTCGCAGTATCTCATGAAAATACTCTTATTTTCTTTGGGACCCAATTTCCCAAACTTGTGAGAGGACTCATGAATATAGGCAGCACAACCCCATGGCTTAAGAAAACTTAAGTCCGGTTTTCTAACTGTCCATAACTCATATGAAGTGGAAATAACTGATTTGGAAGGCATCCGGTTAAGTATATTGGCAGCAGTTAACAACGCATCACTCCAAAAAGTGATAGGTAAGTTAGCATGCGCCATCTTGGACCTAACCATTCCAGTAGGGTTCTGTTTATTCTCTCTCGCAACACCATTTTGTTGAGGAGTATATGGAATAGACAACTATCTTTCTATTCCTTTTTCATCACATAATTTTCTGAACTTATCAGATAAATATTCTCAACCTCGATCGGATCTAAATACCTTTATTTTCTTGTCTAATTGATTTTCTGCCAGGTTCATAAACCTTTTGAAACAACTTATGCTTCAGATTTATGAGAAATCAAATAGACATATCCGACTCGAGTATAATCATCTATAAAAAAGTGATGAAATAAACAGCCCCTTGCCTTCCTCTCACATTCATTGAACCACAGACGTCCAAATGGATTAAATGCAGAGGAAATTCAGCTCTTTTACCTTTTCCAAATGGTTTCCTTGTCATTTTCCCTACTAGGCAATGCTCACATATGGACAAATCGACTTTTTCAATATTGCCCAACAAGCCCTCTTTGGCTAGTCTATTCATATGTTGTTGGCCCATATGACCAAGTCTAGCATGCCACCATATTCACATCATTATCATATAAGGTAGAAGACGTGAAACAAGGGAATAACATATTGACATCATCACCAGTCAACATTTAGTACAATAAAACCATCAGAAAGTGACCACAACCATAGTAGTTTGTATCCAAATACAAATCTACACATTTATTATGGAAGTTCATATAAAAACCAAGCTTGACCAACACCAAAACAGACACTAAATTTCGACGAATCTCCGGAGCATATAGAACATCATGTAGGAACAAGGTGCGTCCACCATGCATGTTCAATTGGCAGGTGCCAATCCCTTTAACTTCATCTCTGGAGTTATTTCCTACATAGATCCATTTAGTTCCAGTTGGTACTCGCCGGAATTCCACGAAGGATCCTCTATCCTTTGCTACATGGTCTGTCGCTCCTGAATCTACATTCCACAAAGGATTGGATTCAGCCTATAATGCAGAACTTGACACATAAGCAAAGTTCTCAAATGTACAAGAGGTGTATACCTTCTTTGGCTCACGACAGTCGCGAGCATAGTGACCTCTCTTGTCACAATTGTAACATCTCACCCTTGACATTTTCTTCACTTGAGGACGTTTTCCTCTCTTGTGTTGGTTAACTCTTGATTTCTTGCAATAAGGACTTGATCCTTTGCATTCCCACATATTGAACGAATCAATACGCTTGCGCTTAGAGCACAAAGCCCTTCTGAGCTAGAACCAGCATTGAAAATATCTATTTTCGGCTCAAATGCCGTTAGGCGGTCCTCAGCTAGCTCAAGGTGGCGCATGGCATCCTCAAGATCTTCCATAACATGGTCAAGAGCTTCTAGTGCTTCTTGCTTTTCCAGCACATATTGAATCTTCATATTCAATATTTCACAATTGTTGCCGTTCATATCAGCAATTACATTCTTAGTTGCTGAACCATCGATTCGAACACATCAGACATACATGCACGAATAATTAATGCCTATCATTTATGCATCCCTATTTGCATAGACCCATCATATTAATGAATAATTTCAAGTAAGGCTTCAGAATCAAAAGGTCACTATGTTTCCAATCATCCTCCAAAAATCCTAACTCAAAATTATTATTAATATAATTGTCTTATGCAAATAAATTCTATGAAGTTACAAAAACTTCTATTACTACCCACACTAATTACCCACAAAGCAACCAGCAATAAAGAAAGCAAATAAAATCTAACATCCAATAAAATAACAATGCTTTCACATGATACAACTAACATATCGGTTGCTACATCAACAACAATCAGGTAGTAAACATTACATAATTAATCAAAGAAATAAATAGGGAATGTCCTTCTAATCTATCGGTCAAAACATCGAGAAAAACTGAAGGCACATTTGCCAACCATGGAAAAACTTTTGGAGAGCATTCATGTCGCCACCAAGGCGCATTCACTCTGCGCCATGTGGCGCTCAACCTAAGGGTTGAAGTTTTGGTTAACTCAATCCTATAGTGCTCTCTTACAAAAGCTTCCACCAGCCTCCTATAACCCGGGACCACGTTGACCTCCCATAACCGATCTAACATTGCTTACCATTCAGGTGGAAGAGTGTTCATCAAAGCCGGCACCTTCTCAAAATCCGGCATAAGATAACCATTACTGATGATTTCTTGTATCATCTGATTGACCTTGACCACATGTGATACTAAATCACCGTTATGCCACCGATAATTAGCTAAATCTAACATCAGCCTTTTAAGTCTTGCATTTCCCTCGTCCGTTCTCGGGATTGCAGGTATCCGTGCATAACGCATCATAGTTCCTGCAACAAATGCAGAACTAAAAATGGATTACTCATAATCCATAATTTACAAAAGGGAAAATACATAATTTTCCAAAATTCATGCAACAAATGCAGAATAAATAATTGATTACATATAAACCACATAGGCATACATGAAAAAGAAACAAATTCCTTTTTCTCTTTTTTTCGGTCAACGGTTGCCGATCAACGGTCAACGATCAACGGTCAACGGTCGGTCGGTCAACGGTCAACGGTCAACGGTCGGACGGTCGGACCGGTCGGTCGGTCGGGTCGGGTCGGGTCGGCCGGCGGTCGGGCCGGTTCGGGCGAACCGACCGCACGTGCGCGCGTGCGCGGGCGACGTCACGCAGGCGTCGGTCGCGCACGTGCGGCACGCGTGCACGTGCGCGTGCCGCGTGCGGGCGTGGGGTCGGGTCGGGTCGGGTGGGTCGGTCGGGTCGGGTCGGGTGGCCGGCCGGCCAACGGTCGTCGGCGATGACGTCACCGATGACGTCATCCCGGCGGTTACCGTGACGTCATGGTGACGTCAGCACGCGTCAGTCCGCCAACCGGCGCGTGCCGGTTCGCTGGCTGTCGACGCGCACGTGCCGGTTCGCCACCGGCGCGTGTGGTGCACGCATTGGCGAAGCCAGCGCTTCCGGGCCCGTCGCGACCACGCGCACGCGCAGCGGCCGGCGCGCGTGTGGGCGCGTGCGGCGTCTCTCCGGCGGCGTGCGACATGTCGCCGGACTCGTCTCGACGTCGCCTTTCTCCCCATGTGTTCAGAAAACGATTTCGACTTACGAAAACTCAGAAAAATGGCCGAACAACGCTCGGGTGTCGGGATTTCTCGCCCCGATCCGTACGGCCGAAATTTTTTTGCGAAAAATCAATCAAAAAACATCAAATTGATCGGGAAAACGTGAACTAGGGCTCTGATACCAATGTTGGGAATAACGGATCCCCGAAAACCGGATTCGACACTAAATCGAACCCCTAAATCAATGCGGAAGACGAAGCCCGGGAAAACACGTATCACCGATCGTAAAGCACACCACGGATTCGAGCGTACCTTGTTAGCCACAGATTAAACACCGACGCCGATAAGAGGAAGAGAATTTGGCCCTTTTCGATCCTGTTCGATCCGACGACGCCTTGAAGGGGAGAAAAAAGTGGCCTTGCCTTGCTATTTTTCCTTTTCTTTTTGGAGGGAGAGAGAGCGTTGGGAGAGGACGTACGTACGTTATGCGCCAAAAGGGGTGTCATTCTCTCTCTCTCTCTCTCATCCCTTTTATACGTTCCCCCATCCACGGGCCCTATTCCCGTGGGCCGGGCCTTTTGGGCCCAGCATGGGCGGACGAGCCTTAAGCCCATCACCAATTAAAACCATCAAGTGCATTTGTGACAGGGAGACTTATCTAGGACAATATCATGATAGTGCATGAAGTGTTGCATCAACTAAGAGCAAAGAAGAGGAGGAATTGATAAAAAGTGGATCCAATGGGTTATGCAATGTGTGTCTTCAGTCTCATTCAGTGTTAAATATAATCGGAATCCCCTCCCTTACTTCCAACCTTCCATAGGACTTTGGCAAGGTGATCCTTTATCCCCTCATCTCTCTGTAGCAAACATATTATCTCTTATGATGAAGAAAGCAGTGGAGGATGGCAATATAAAGGTATTAAGCTCAAACCTTTTTCCCCTACCATATCAAATCTCCTATTTGCGGATGATTCCATCTTCTTTTTAGATGGGGGAATTCAAGAATACCAATCTATATAAGATGTAACATTAGTATTGTTTTGCTACTGGATAGGAGATAAACCTAAACAAATCAGGAATACTCTTTAGCTTAGGGTGTCCACAGGCCATAAGAGCCATTATGGCTTATGAACGGCGTGTCCCTGAACTGGATAAAACAGGAAAATACCTTGGAATTCCTTTGGATTGGGGAGAGTCTAGCAAGAATATGTTTTGCTTGGATACTTGGAAGGGTCCACAAAAAATTGGAAGGTTGGAAGGAATCTTTAACTTCTAAAGTAGGACAGGAGATATTAGTAATAATCAGTGGCCTAGGCTCTTCCTCAACATGCAATGTCAATTTTCAAGATTCCTGTTTTCATATGTAAAGCGATTGAACACATAATGGCAGCATTTTAGTGGAAAAGCAGAGAATCTCACTCCGGTATTCATTGGAAGAGTTGGGATTTCTCGAAGCAAAGGAAAGACAATGGAGGCATTGGATTCAAAGATTTACTTTCTCTTAACAAAGCTTTCTTAGGAAAGCAAGCCTAGAGATTAATGCACCAGTCTTGCTGCTTATGGGGTCAAACTTTTAAAAGGATTTTACTTCACAAAAAGGAGATTCTGGGCATGCTGGGAAAGGGCATAGACCCTCTTGGGGCTGGCAAAGCTTATTAGAGGGAAGAGACTCAATCTTAGAACCTTCAACGTGGACAGTGGAAACAGGAGAAGCACTCGGTATCATGGAGGACAGATGGTTCAAAAGAGGTGTAATTGGAGGGCCGGCAAACGAAAATGACCAACAACAGGTAGTAGAGGTTATAAACCACAAAGAAAATTCCTAGAATGAACCTCTTCTTCGAAATATTTTCAAAGAGGACATCGTGAAGGAAATTTTGGCTATTCCTCCAACAACCCACTCTATTCAAGACAAACTGGTATGGAGATATTCATCAATAGGAAATTACCTAGTAAAGAGTGGCTACTACTACATAAGACTTACCAAGAATATCCGGAAAGCTCCAATGGCTTCCTCATCTTTCTTGGCTCCTCGGGCAATATGGAATGAGACCTGGAAAATACAAACAATTCCTAAAATTAAGTTATTTGAATGGAATCCATGTCAGAATAGTCTACATACGACAGAGAACTTACACGAACGAAAAATAGTATCGGATCCTTACTGCTCACTGTGTAAAGACAAGGTGGAATCCTGAGAGCGTCTCCTTCTCCTTAGTCCTTGGACGCGAGACATATGGGCTCAACCATCCCTAAACATTCAGGTTTCCTCCCAAGGGTCAAGCAGAATACAGATATGGCTAACGCAATTCCTTTAAAGCACAAAAAACCCACCTTCTCCGATGCTTGCAGCAACCATCTTTTGGCTTATTTGGACTTCCCGTAACGACTTCAAGCAACCACAGGGAGCTCTAACTTCTCTTGGCAATTACAGGAGATGCAATTCAAAGCAGAAAATCGGACCTTGATGTTCCCACCTCTTCTGAGAACTGGAAACCGCCAAAGGTCGGATCTTTAAGGTCAATATTGATGGATCCCTTCGTTGAAAGCTCCATGGAAGGAGCAATCACCTGCATTATTCGAAACTTAGAAGGGACGCTTGTGGATGCACACGCAATTATCTCCCAATGCCTTGTTTTGTCATCTAGCTTCCCACAGCTATGTGTCACCCATCGCCATCGTGAAACCAACTCCATTGCGGAGGGACCGGATTTCTTCCCCTCCCCAAATCTTGTTGGATTTACTTTGTAAGAATGCCCAGTTCATGGGCCCTGTGTTTTCAAATTGAATAAAAGTTAATCAATCAATGACCCCAACAAAAAGGAAAAAAGAGGTAGAAAATGTTGATGAAAATGGCGATACATCTCGACAATGAATTATGTGACCTGCTTTATTTACCTTCGAAAGCACATGTGAATCGTTTCCACTTGTGGCCAAAGCGCTCTGACTGATCGGAGTCGTTTCTCTGCTGCAATAGCACAATGAACGATATCCCAACAAGTTGCATCGCCGAACGGCTTTTAGAATTTTGATGTCGTGATTCCTAGAGCTCTGTGATTTCCAAAAGTTCATCCGAAATTGGTCCCCCATCATTCCGTAAGACCTCCGAACAAGTGTGGACAATTTGTTGAGGCCTTGCAGATGATCCCTCATTTTAGCTTCTACGCACATTTTTTACGTTCTCCAGGCCCTGAACATCGCCAAGCTTCGGACAATGTTCAAGTCTCACGAAGTCGAGGTTATCGAAGAGCGAGAGGCGCGGTAATGTTTCGATGGAATCACACCGGTTGGCAACCAAAGTTTTCAAATTTTTCAACCTCTCAAGGCATTTAATGTTGACTAAATGTTTGCAGCCATAGACATCTATGGACATAAGATGTGTTAATTGCGAAATGTCGAGTCTTTCAAGGGAGTGACAGGAATTAATACGCAGTATTTCCAAGTTTGTCAATCTGCCAAGACATTGAACTTCAAATGGATCATCATTCATGAATGGAGCATGTGACTCTGTTATGTCCAATCTTCTCAAAGACTCTAAATGTTCAAGGCCCTTGAGGTTGGACAACTTATTGCATCCACCTATAGATAGGTTTCCTAAAGATTTTAATCCTCCTAGACCCTTGATTTCTATCAGCTCACTGCACCCTTGGATACTTAATTTCAGCAAGAGTTTCAAACTCGACAAACTTGGCAACTCTTCCAACTTGCAACACCAAGAGACACCAAACTTCAAGATTCCTGAAGGAAGCATTGGGATGGATTCAAGCAATTCGCAGAACTGAATACTGAGCTCTTTTAGATGGATTAAATGAGAAAGTTGAGGTAATGTGCGATTTTGACAGGTGACTTCCAAAACTGATAAGCTGGCAGGAAGATCACAATTAGATAAATCAAGGTGTTGTCGAGAAGACGGGCTAGTAACGCTATCCAGGCATTCAATAACCACCTCGCGCATGGTCCAGATATCTTCGATATAAGAAAGCTTCCCCAGTCGAAGGATCTTCAACGAAGACAACCCATTTATAGGGACTTCCCCTCCCAAACTTTTGCAAGCTGAGGCATCTAATTCTTCAAGATTGCCCAACTTGCTAATAGTACTGGGTAAACTACTCAATTTTGTACACCCAGCAATATTCAAAATTTTCAAAATTTTTAAGTCCCCGATGGATTCAGGTAATTCCGAGATTTTTGCACATGTCAAATGTAGTTCGGTCAATAATTCTAACTTCCCAATTGAATGGGGGATATGATTTAAACGATAATTATAATCCCAATACCAATTCTCCAAATCACCATCTTCTTTAGGTGGAAGACACTCATCGCCTAATAATAGGCATTGTAATTTCACAAGGGATCCAATGCTCCCTGGAAATCCTTCAAAACTAGAGCAAAATCTCAAGTCGAGGGTTAATAAATTTACCAGATGGCTAATTGAGTCGGGAAGTCCAACCAATGAGTCGCATGCCCGGGCACTAAGTATCTCCAGCTTCTTCAAAGAACTTATCCATGGAGGAATTTCCTCTATACAAACTTCATCTATTATAAGTTCCTTCAGTTCTTCCAATTGACTTATTTCTCTAGGCAGCTTTTGGAGTTGCTGACATGTTGACAAGTTTAAAGAAACGAGATTCCTCAAGTTACCCAATTGTGAGGGCAACTCCCTAAGAACCCCACAGTCACTCAAGTTCAAGGAAACGAGGCACTTAACGTCTCCAATTGAAGAGTCGATTTCCTCCAAATTATGACATTTTTCCAGAATTAGTATCTCTAAACTTTTAAGCACAGAGAGATTAGGGGTTCTCTTTAAATGAAGGCAGTTAAAAAGATTGAGAACTTTCAACCTCTCCATCTATAAGAAAGAAACATGTTCCAAGATTAGCAGTTGGAAATAGAATGATTCATCATCAAATGTAACAAAAGAGAAAGCATTTCTCATATATACCTTGATTGAACTCCATCCTCTCCATTCATGACTGATATAACCATATGATAAATCAAGTATGAGTAATTTCTCCAAATGAAGATTAGTCGCCCCGAAAGAGTTAGGACATTTGTCCCACTCTAGCCATCTTAATTCAGAAAGTGAATCCTCAAAATTTCCAACATAATCCACTTTACTTTGATGAAGGAACTTCAGATAAGGCATCCTTTCGAAGTTCGTTCGATGCATGAACATGTTTGAGCCATTTTCATCCAGACGTAGTGCCTCAATTTATCTATTTTCTTCCTACAAAAAAAAAATACGGATAGTAAATATCAGCACAAGGCATTCCCTGATCTTGACATGAATAAAAAGTATCATTAAATAAGGAATAGCATACTGCCCAACCGCCTTTTGTTAGCATACATCCACGTGCTATTGTGACCAATGCATTTTCTCTCCTCTTACAGAGTACATATGATCTTTTTATAACTACACAATCATGTTGCATTTCAATTTTCAATTTCATGCCACAAATTTTGGTGATCTCATGTAAAATTCCTCCATGAAATAGTCTAGGTTTCTTATAAGATTTCATATTAAGTTCTGCAACTCACGAAGCATTGACTACCAAGTATTCGCTCCACTAGAGCACATATGGTGTCCCTTTGCAATTGTGAGAACCGTTAGACTTTGGACAAAAAAAGGTAACCAATCGGATTTATTACAAGCATTTATGCATTCATAAAGCATGATAACTTATTTCCTTTCCGTTCATGAAATATTGTTTATTTTGGCATATGGCTGAATGGAAACGAGAGTGTTTGGTCTTTTTTTTTTTTTCTTAGAAGCGTAATTCTCTGTGTATTTATTTCTTTTTCAATAGACGACTTTTGTGCAATCGAGGCAGTATCTTTTTCGTTTCATTGAAAAAAGAATAGGCTTTCAAATTAAAACGCAACTAAGGGAAAAATAATTGACAAAACCTCTCTTTTTAAAATTTTGCTCATTAACGAAAAAAGAAAACACATTACGGCCAATAAAAATACACATTCTTTAGTGCACAAAAGCCTATGAAAGTAGGTTAACAAAAAGTTACAATTACGCAATCACATTAACGACGTGCATCTATATTGGGAATTTCATTAGTCTTTCTTTTTACCTTTAGGTATTGTCCTTTCACTATATACCCTTTTACAACTCCATACGGATGTCTCTCTGTTTCCCCAATTATCACTTTATTTGCATGTTGGGTGACCAAAACTTTCCAGAAATCCACAGTTTGCTAGAGAAGAAAGAAATTGAGCAAAGGAAGTTGAGCTTGACTTTTCAATTTTGGAGATTCAAGCTCGAAAAGATCAACACTACTCTTAAGATAAGCGCACTGGTCAATCAGTCGTCCTTCAATTTGCGCCAGTTGAATAATATCAATTATCGAGCAGGTAGTCTTCTATCTATTAGAGTTTCTATTTCCATCCCAACAGTTTTACTTTTCTTACTTATATCATAGCGTCATTTGAATTTTTACATCAATTGCAAAGAGCCAACAATGAAAGAGAATGATTGCTTCTTTCACATTTTTGCATGCGCAATAGCATGGTAAGTTTTGGTACGCATGATTGCAAGACCAAAATTATTGTCTCTTGGAATTGAGTGAGATTAAAATTAAATAATCCTGACGATCTAATACTTTAACAAATTATGTTCATGTATTTCCTTTGTTCTTTAATTTGGTCAATTTTTGCTATAAAGGAAAAAGATTCGTTTGGTGCCGGTTTGCCATGAGAATCTAGATACAAATCAGCCTGATCTTACGAATTTGTAAGTGCATTTGTGCATTCACCTGTTCATGTAAAAATCTCTGAATTGTTATACCAGGTTGGCGATCATTACTATTATTTTCCTATTTTTCCATTCTCTCATTTTTTTTCTTCTTCTCTTGTTATCCTCTTTTATGAATTAAGGTTCTATTTATTTCGCAAAAATAAATAATTTAAAAAATATTTTCTTAAAAATAATCACTTATATCGATTAAAAAAATTAATTAACAAAATATATTATCATTATCCACGAAAATATTTAGACATAAATTATTGTCTAAAAAAACCTTTTATTGACTAATTATATCAACAATACAAGCAATTATTTTTTAAGATAATATTTTCCAAATTATTCATTTTTTGTGAAACAAGTGAAGCCTAAATATTGATTTTTTTCTTCGCTCCTATAATCCTATCAAATCCAACATCTAATATCTAACGAGAGTATTTTATTTTCAATCTTCTTCTTGTCCATGTATGGGCGCCTGAAAGGCTCTACAAGTCCTTCCGAAGAAAGGCTCGCTCATTACACAATAAAGGTGGATATTGAACTACACTGAGTGCAAATAAATTGAAAACAAGTAAGATATAGTTTCTTTCACCTTTCACCAGTCCGTCACTTACTTCCTTCAGTCATTTATTTTCTTAATTTTGATCTTTACTTTTCAAATTTTCATTGAAAATTACTTCATATAAACACGTGCAAAATCATGTGTGAATTGTTACTTCTCTTTTTTTATTAGCCGTAATTTACTGTTTTTTGATTTTGCACAATATTCATTAATGCTGAATTACGTGCTCAAAATAGCCATGTTTAGATCCGTGCACAACACGGGTACAAACACCAGCATAATATACGAAAGCAGGGTAAAGTAGCCTTATGTTATTGCATCACGAGTGGAAATACTATTAGTTCTCACCTTTCGTATGAATAAACATGATCGATCCACGAACACATGCAAAGCTCATAAATAAACCAAATACCTTAATTATGCCACTTAGTCTTCCAACATTATATTATTTAATTTGTTAATTTAACTATAACTTGGTCTAAATGACAATAAATCAAAAACAAAATTTGCAATTTAAATTTTAATTTGAATTTTTAAGGTGTATTAGTCCTATAAGTGACAAAATTAATTCTTGTTTTCCATTAATTATAGAGTGAGAGTAATCCAACCATGTAGTGCTGTTTCAAGTTAGCAACTAAGCAATTATGTTAATAACATATTTATACGTGTCTAGATTATTAAAATAATTGATAGATTTCATGGTGCTTCTTCAATTACGATGATAACATTACCTGGGTGATACAATTAAAACCATTTTTTTCTATCTTACATTTACATTATCATATTTCATTTCCTTTGTAAACATGCGCAAGAAATTATAGAAAACAAATTGTATAAATTATTTATACATATAAAATCACTACATAAGATCTTAGTACTTTTACTTGAATAAATTCTTGAGTCGAAGCCAATAATTATTAGGTGCAGATAATTTTACTGAAATCCTTACATTTTGTTCTTATTCTTTTTGTCATAAAGTAGAACCTGCATATATTCGATGATGATCAATGACGAAGTTCCTGTTATTTGGTCAAAAAATATATATTAATTGGCATAAACTTATAAAAAACTTATGCATTTTATAGTATTTTCCGATATTATCTTACTTAAATGATATTTGAATAAGTAAATCTCCAAACCTGGGTGACGCTAGGATGTTCAACTTGTAGGGTAGTAAGAAGCACTGAAGCAGTACAAAACTGCTAGAAAATGGTGTTAAGACAGCAAAAGAGCGATATAGACAGAGCTAATAATACCCAATTTTAATACCCCTCTTCAGAGCCTTTTTTATGCATCAAGAGATGAGCCGTGGAATAGTCACGGCTGCAAACTTTTCATGAACTAAATGCCAAAATTGAATGTAGCTTTGCCCAAGAAAATGCTAACAACATGTTGACACTAGTCAAAGATGTAGAATAAAAGAACAATAAGAATGATAACATGAGGGATTACCGTTATAGAACATGGGAGAGGCCAAAAGTAGACATGATTGTTACCTTACTTCGTTGAACTGTTATGGCTTCCTCGTCCCATAGTTTGCTACATTTCCAAGGCTTCTTATTTGCTGGACAGGCAATAGCTCTACCTAAATCTCTCAAGTGATCATTCATTCTCAACTCGTTGTTATCATCAATTTTCTTTAACGAAAGTTCAATCATTCTTTCCAATCCGGAATTTGGGCGATATTGGAGATCCTCCCATAGGTAGGTGGCAAATCTTTTGTCGATTCCAATAAAGAAGCATGCTATGTCTAGAAACATCTGTTGTTGCTCATATTCTAATGAATCATAACTTATTCTCAACTTTTGTTGTACATCCGTATCAAGCACCTTCCTCAATTTCTCCAGTGTCTCTTTCCATATGCTTTGACATTTTCCCTTGAGAAATGAACCTATAATCACGAGAGCTAAGGGAAGCCCTCCTGTGGTGGCAACAATATGATTAGAAAGATCCGCGAGTTTTGTTGGAGGTTGTTGCCCTTCAAATGCATATCTACTGAACAGAAGCAAAGAGTCTTTGAGATTCATTTCTTCAAGTTTATACTTTTTATATTCAGACTTCGAGAGGGCCTTATCTCGACATGTGATAATGATCCAACTTCCCGACTTGAAATTACAACCTCCAATCAAATTATCAAGATGGTCTCGACGATCCACATCATCAAGAAGAATAAGTACCTTTTTTTTTCTACAAATAAGTCGTACATTTCAATCCCAGAGAAATGCTCACTATGGCCACTTCTTTTTGTTAAGTTTGATATATGTAGAGATTGGACATACTCCATACCCTTGCTTTTAATTGTTTCTCTAATATCATTGAGAATGCTATGGCACTCAAATTGTTTAGAAAGCTTTGTATAGATGATCGTAGCCAGGGTTGTCTTACCAATGCCGCCAATTCCATAAATCACAATAATTTGAGCTTCAGAAGAAGCATTATTGGCTGATTTCATAGTTCGACCATCCCCCAAATTCATAACCCTAGCCACATGATCATCAATACTAACCAAGTCCTTAGGAAGAGATGGTAGAAAATCATGTTGATGCTTAATCATTATTTTTTTTACGAGCTTTTTTACTAATTCCCCTTCATGCCTATCAAACAATAGAACAAACAATAGAACAGGTGAGAACTTATCGATGGCTCCACAAAATAAGGATTAAGAATGATAAATAGAAAAGTTGTTCTTCTGACAACGGTATGTTAAAATGAGGTAGATGACGTACCCATTTTTAGCAAATTTCTCTGATTCGATTACTTTACGACGGACTAATTCTCGGAGAGCTACCAGTCCTTTTCCTTTGACCTCTTCGTCAAGTTTATGCTCGTTGCGTCGGAACGCATCTCCAAATTTACCGTTCATGTCTCACACATCACCGGGTGTCACCTTGTAGAGCACAGGATAGACTTTTTGTTCTCCACCTTTCACACACTCCATTATCTGAAAGATCTCGCGGAGGCACCATTCGCTAGTAGCATAATTTTTTCAGATAACTGGGATTGAAACTTTAGAGCACTTGATTGCATTGAGAATCAAGTCTGTTGGGAATAACGGATCCCCGAAAACCGGATTCGACACCGAATCGAACCCCTAAATCAATGCGGAAGACGAAGCCCGGGAAAACAACACGCATCACCGATCTTAAAGCACACCACAGATTCAAGCGTACCTTTTAGCCACAGATTAAACGCCGACGTTGATGGAGGAAGAGAAACTGAGCAATCCAATCCGATGAAGCCTAGAAAGGGAGGAAGAGCAAGCCGTATGCTTACTGTCTTTTCTTCTTGGAAGAGAGAGAGCGTGGAGAGAACGTACGTCTTTTCTTTTTCTAAAAACAACAGTATGTTTTTCTCTCTCTCTCCTCCCTTTTATACCTCTCTCCTTCCACGGGCCCTATTCCCATGGGCCGAGCTTTTTGGGCCCAACTTGGACGGACGGGCCTTAAGCCCAATACCAATAAAAGCCTTCATCTCCCACTCGCACATGGTGGGCCGAATAGGATTCTCTTTACCTCTCTTCAACATTCATACTGGTGAATAATCCGTGCGACCAGCATATTTTGAGAGCTCGTTGCTATACATCTGTTAGGAATATATAGCAGCTCATAATGTGCATCACATTCCGAGTAGATTTAGTATGCAGTACCCTAGATCGATCGATCACATTTATATCTCTCTTGATCTCTTTTAAATATGATATATATATATATATATATATATATATATGTATGTATATATATATATATATATATGTATGTATATATATTGTATTCACAATTATAATTATCACAAAGACAGTTATAATTGGTCGACCAGTGAATACAAAACTACAATGTGATTCTCCAAAATCGATCTTCCTCTTTCCTTCAAACTCTCAATTTCAGTCCAGCTTGCTTTTCTAGAAATACCCCATTAGATCGAATCATCTCATGACCATTGGTAACACACTAAGATAGCAAACACTAAATAAAAATCTTGAGAATAAGTAAGAGTCCTGAGGGGACTTCAAAAAAATTGAGGAACTATTTTCCTCAAGAGTCTCACACGTCATAAAAGTTGAGATCAAACTTTTTGCCACTCTTATTGGTCGTCTCATGCATACGTAGTATGAAATACGTATTACGGTATTAACTCCTTTCCCATGGAGCGTATGTCTACACTTTTCAATACCGTACAAATGATAGTTCAGACATACCCAATGTCTAACTTGAGTTCACGTATCTACTCAATCACAAAATTCATCAGAACTCACATCTAGCATCATAGACAGATAAAGTAAAATGTGTGGGGTATTTTACTTTCAAACATCTTTAGTATTATGTCCTCATCTTAACACTCAGTTAAGGTGACATACGTATTTTAAGCTTGCGCTCTCAATTATCACCTAGATAATAAGCTTAAAAATAGTCTCATCTCTATTTATCACACAGTAAACAGAGGCGATTAACCGTGTGAGTGGGCTAATCTTATATCTGTCCGACATACTTCTCAACTTAAAATAATGCACTGAGCATTAAGATGCATAAAGATCATACTAAGGTTCATAGGCATTAATCAATGAAAAAACAAAATTTCATAAATGTGAACAACTCAGGGAAATTACAATTCAGTACATTAAACTCTACGCAATCCTAGAGATTTTACATGACCACAAAACACATCTCTAGGTATTGGCTTTGTCATAGGATCTGCTACCATTCTATGCGTAGATTTGTATTACAAGTTCACATCCTTTTGTGCAACCATATCTTTTACAAAGTTATACTTAGTATCTATATGTTTGGTCTTGCCATGATACTTTGGATCTTTGGTGTACGCTATAGCTGCTTGGCTATCACAGTTAACCAACAATGGATTTGCAGCTTTCTCAATAACACCTAAATGATCCAAAAATCTCTTAAGCCAAACTCCTTCTTGTACCGCTGCTGATAATGCCACGAACTCAGCTTCCATCGTGGACAAGGCTATACACGTTTGCTTCTTCTTGCTCCATGATATGGCGCCATTGTTCAGTAAGAAAGCAAATCCAGAGGTAGATTTTCTTTCATCTAAATCTCCTCCCCAATCAGCATCTGAATAGCCTTCAAGTCGCAGATCCTTTCCTTGGTAATTCAACTTGAAATCAACAGTTCCCTTCAGATACCTCAGTATTCTCTTAACGGCTTTCCAATGTGCTGGACCTGGATTGGATTGGTATCTACTCACCATTCCAACTGCAAAGCATATGTCGGGTCTTGTACATATCATAGCATACATCAAGCTCCCAACAGCACTAGCATAAGGAACATGTTTCATTTGTTCCTTCTCTTGTGGAGTCCCTGGACACAGTCTATGGCTCAATCCTTCACCTTTTGCAATAGGAGTGTCTATGAGTTTACAGTCTTGCATACGAAATCGTTCAAGAACCTTATTTATATAGGTTTCTTGCGAAAGAGACAACGATCTCTTCGAACGATCTCTCGAAATCTTAACTCCAAGAATGTATGCAGCCTCACCTATATCCTTCATCTCAAAGTTAGAAGACAACCATCTCTTGACAAGTATTAACCAACTCCATATTGCTTAGGCAATCGGTATATCATCAACATATAATGATATGATCACAAATTGATCCTTGGATCTTTTGATATATACACAATGATCCTCATCAATCATTTTAAAATCATATGCCACTATGGCATTATGAAAACGTATATACCATTGTCTTGATGACTGCTTAAGACCATATATCGACATCAAAAGTCGACATACTTTTTCTTCTTGGCCTTTCACTATGAAACTAGTAGGTTGTTCCATATATATTTCTTCCTCTAATTCTCCATTGAGGAAAGCAGTCTTTACATCCATTTGATGTAACTCAAGATCCAGACTTGCCATTATTGCCAGAATAATGCGAATCGAGGCAAATCTCACTATAGGAGAAAACGTATCTTTATAATCAATTCCTTCCTATTGATTATACCCCTTCGCCACAAGGCGAGCCTTATGCCTTTCAATCGAGCCATCGGCCTTTCGCTTTATTTTGAGAACCCACTTGTTCCCAATAGCTCTGCATCCTTTTGGAAGATCAACCAGTTCCCAGACTTGGTTTGATTTCATTGACTCCATTTCCTCTTCCATTGCATGAATCCATTTTTCTTTACTAGGGCAATTCAGAGCCTCATTGATATTTCTTGGCTCATCCTCATCTTGTGGAGCAACCATAAAAGTTTCCCCTTCAATGTCAAAACGTCGATGGGGAATACTTTGGCGACTTGTTCGCCGTATGGGAGATTGTACACTTTGCACATCATTCCCTATTATGCTCTCACTTGGATGAGCTCCACTAATATCATTATCTTGATCCAATGTCTCAAATAGGGAGTAATATTCCCCTATTTCGCCCTTCTTAGGAAACTCATCCTCTAAGAATGTAACATCTCGTTATTCAAATTCAGTTACACTCCCACTTTCCTGCTCACCAATGAACACATACCCTTTCGAGTGTTCCGAGTATCTTATGAAAATACTCTTCTTTCCTCGGGACCCAATTTCCCAAACTTGTGAGAGGACTCATGTGTATAGGCAGCACAACCCCATGGCTTAAGAAAACTCAAGTCCGGTTTTTTACCTGTCCATAACTCATATGGAGTGGAAGCAACTGATTTGGAAGGCACCCGGTTAAGTATATACGCAGCAGTTAACAATGCATCACTCCAAAAGGTGATAGGCAAATTAGCATGCGCCATCATGGACCTAACCATTTCCAGTAGGGTTCTGTTTCTTCTTTCCGCAACACCATTTTGTTGAAGAGTGTACGGAATAGACAACTATCTTTCTATTCCTTTTTCATCACATAATTTTCTGAACTCATCAGATAAATATTCTTGACCTCGATCGGATCTCAATACTTTTATTTTCTTATCTAATTGATTCTCTACCAGGTTCATAAACCTTTTGAAACAACTTATTGCTTTAGACTTATGAGAAATCAAATGACATATCCAAATCGAGTATAATCATCAATAAAGGTGATGAAATAAACAGCCTCATGCCTTCCTTTCACATTCATTGGACCACAGACATCGAATGGATTAAATGCAGAGGAAATTCAGCTCTTTTTCCTTTTCCAAATGGTTTCCTTGTCGTTTTCCCTTCTAGGCAATGCTTACATATGGACAAATCGACTTTTTCAATATTGCCCAACAAGCCCTCTTTGACTAGTCTATTCATACGCTGTTGGCCAATGTGACCAAGTCTAGCATGCCACACATTCACATCATTATCATATTTATTAGGAGACGTGAGAAGGGAATAACAAACATTAGTATTAACATAATCAATATCTAATACAATAAAACCATCCAGAAAATAACCACAACCATAGTAATTTGTCTCCAAAAACAAATTCACACCTCTACTACAAAAGTTCATATTAAAACCTAATTTAACCAACATCAATACAGACACTAAATTCCGACGAATCTCCGGAGCATACAACACATCATGAAGGAACAAAGTGCGTCCACCACGCATATTCAGTTGGCATGTGCCAATTCCTTTTACTTCAGCTCTGGAGTTGTTTCCCACATAGATCCACTTAGTTCCAGTTGGTACTCGTCGAAATTCCACGAAGGATCCTCTATCCTTCGCTACATGGTCTGTCGCTCCTGAATCCACAGTCCACAAAGGATTAGACTCAGTTAGGAACACAGAACTCAACACATAAGCAAAGTTCTGAAAAGTACAAGGGGTGCATACCTTCTTTGGCTCACGACAGTCGCGAGCATAGTGACCCTTCTTGTCACAGTTGTAGCATTTCACCCTTGCAAGCTTTTTCATGCGAGGACGCTTCCCTCTTCCATGTTGGTTGAATTTGGGTTTCTTCCCGAAGGACCCTTCTTCCTTGCCTTTCCCTTTATCAAACCAGTTAGGGCGCTTGCGCTTGGAGCTCGAAGCTCCATTTGAGCTAGAACCAGCATAATAGAGTTCAGCATCCGGCTTAGCCGCCAACAGGCGGTCCTCTTCCAGCTCAAGATGACGCATTGCATCCTCAAAGGTTTTAATATTTTCATTGTGAGTCAGGTGCACCTTCATATGCTCCCAACTCTAAGGCAAGGAACGAATCACTGCTTGCACTTGCTGCTCATCTGTGAGGATATGGCCAGCATCTTTCAGCTCAGTTATCATGTTTGACATCTTTCTAAGATGTTGCTTCATGGTCTGACCATGAGGCTTCTTATAAGAGTCAAACCCGATAGTGAGCGCCTCGCCTAGTCACCGAAGTATGATCATATCTAGCTGCCAATGCCTCCCACAATTCCTTGGCATTATCAAAACGCCGAAACTCTCGCATGACGTCTTTTTCCATGCTGCTCAGCAACGTGATGCGAGCTAGAGAGTTCATTCTTTTCCACGCAGAAAAAGCTTCTTTGTTTCTTTTGTCTTTGTGCGGTGGTTCCCTCTTCAAGTTCTACCATGGTCATGACAAGAGCCTCAAGTGCTTCTTGCTCTTTCAGACATACTGGATTTTCATTTGCCAAATCGCATAGTTGTCTCCATTGAGCTTTTCACCTTTGTTCAGCTCGGCAACTATGCTCTTTGTGGTTGAAGCCATTGATCGAACAAATCGACAAATATGCACGAATTATTAATGCCTATCATTTATGCATCCCTATTTACATAGACCTATCATATTAATGAATAATTTCAAGTAAGGCTTTAGAATCAAAAGGTCACTATGTTTCCAATCATCCTCCAAAATCCTAACTTAAAACTATCATTAATATGATTGTCATATGCAAAATCAATTCGTGAAGCTACAAAAACTTCTAAAACTACCCCACGACTAATTACCCACAAAGAACCAAGAATAATGAAAGCAAAGATAATTGACATACAATTAAATAATAATAATAATAATAATAATAATGCTTTCAATTAACACAATTAGGTAGTAATCATTACATAATATGTCCACTGATCACACTTAACATATATCAGTCAATACAACTAATACTAAGTCAGCACACAAACTGGGAAAGATCCTCTTTTATTCAATTTCTTGATCTTTTCTCTTGAAACAATACAGTAATACTCGTTTACAAAATCCATCGCTATTTTCTTATAGGAAGCAGCTCTGTTGACATCCCATATGCGATTCAACACATCTTGCCATTCAGGTGGAAGAGTGTTTATGAAAAATCGCACCATCTCTGACTGTGACATAGGACGACCATTCTATATGATCTGTTGAATTTTCCCGTTGACTTCAAGGACATGATCAATTAAGTCACATCTTTCCCATCGATGATCGGGCCGCCCCGCCTATCAACTCGATGACCTATCATTTTATTTCAGAATCGCGCGAATAGGTGTGTGCAACCTTAGGGGAGGCATAGTTCCTGCAACAAATGTAGAACAAATAAGGGATCACATTATAATCCACATAGACTTAATTGAAAAAGAAACACATTCTTTTCCCTTTTTTTTTTGGGGTCAACGGTCAAAGTCAACGGTAAAAGTCAACGGTCAACGGTCGTCGGTCAACGGTCTTCGGTCAACGGTCAACGGTCAGAGGGTCAACGGTCAACGGTCGTCGGTTGTCGAGTCGTCGGACCGATCGGACCGGACGGACCGGTCGGAGCCAATCGGACCGCTCGCGCGACCGACGCACTTGCCGTGCGCTGCGGGGATGACGTCACGCGGACGTCATCCGCACGTGCCTGGCATGTGCCTTCGTCAGCGAGTCGGGTCGGGTCTCCGGACGGGTCGGGTCGCCGACTGGTGACCGTCCGGCGAAACGTCGTCGGTGATGACGTCAGCACACGTCGGTCCGTGGACCGGCGTGTGTCGGTTCGCCCGCCGACGGCGTGCACGCGCTGGCCAATGCCAGTGCTTCGGGCGCGTCGCGCCCACGCGCAGTGCCTTCCGGCTGCGCGTGTGGTCGCGTGCGGCGGTGCCCGGCGGCGGTCGATACATCGCCGGACTCGTCTCGACGTCGCCCTTCTTCCTATGGAATCACAATTTTATTTTGACTTACGAAAACTCGGAAAAATGGCCGAAAAGGGCTCGGGTGTCGGGATTTTCGCCCGGTTCCGTACGGCCGAAGTGATTTCGCGAAAAATCAATCAAAAACATCAGAATTGATCGGGAAAAACGTGAACTAGGGCTCTAATACCAATGTTGGGAATAACGGATCCACGAAAACCGGATTCGACACCGAATCGAACCCCTAAATCAATGCGGAAGACGAAGCCCGGGAAAACAACACGCATCACCGATCCTAAAGACACCACGATTCGAGCGTACCTTTTAGCCGCAGATTAAACACCGACGTTGATGGAGGAAGAGAAACCGAGCAATCGATCCGATGAAGCCTTGAAAGGGAGGAAGAACAAGCCGTATGCTTACTGTCTTTTCTTCTTGGAAGAGAGAGAGAGAGAGCGTGGAGAGAACGTACCTCTTTTCTTTTTCTAAAAACAACGGTATGTTTTTCTCTCTCTCTCCTCCCTTTTATACCTCTCTCCTTCCACAGGCCCTATTCCCATGGGCCGAGCTTTTTGGGCCCAACTTGGGCAGACGGGCCTTAAGCCCAATACCAATAAAAGCCTTCAAAGTCAATTGACTCCCCAATCTTGAGGCTGTCATCATCTCTGAACACGAAATTTGGAAGGTGTAGGCCCTCTCGTACAAGTTCATGGTAGAGGTGATCAGCAAAGCCTTTTCGAGTATCAAGACCTCTAAAACTCAAGAAATACGTGGTAATTGTTTCCAATCACATCGGCATACAAAGCAGATGGCTCAGAATTCGCTTCGGACTCTGACGGCTCATCGATCTCCTCTGGTGAGTCCGGAAGGGATGATCCGCTCCCGCGCTCATCCGATGGTCTCTGTCGCTTCGAAATGGTCGAGCTCGAAGCTTCAGCATCTCGCTTGCGGTTCCCATCATCCATTGCAGTGCACGCTCGCTCGGTTTCTCTCTCTCTCTCTCTCTCTCTCTCTCTCACAGAGACGCGACTACTATGGATGGATTTGAGCGGGGAATAATTTTTGGGCTGTCTCTATGCTACACTTATAGCGGGGCAGGAAAAGAGGAAGAAGGGAAAGCAGGAGGCATGGCATGATTACTCGACTATTATGTATATTTTAATCTCTCACTGTACGTTGGTCGTTTCATGTATTTCATACGTTCACACGTGGAATCTGGAGATAACTCCAAATTTGACTAAAAGCAACTCAGTCCTTGCCTTCTTGGGGTCCTCACTACCATTTGGCTTGACAACTTTCCCCATTGCTCCCATTGGCTCTCAGGAGTCTCCAATTTTGTCGCGGATTGAGAATTGCGCTCGAATGGATCCTCCAACTCATGAATTATGTCCCGAATTGGACGTTACACTTCATATACGCGCCTCTTCCAATATTGTTAGGATTTCGTCAGTGACTGCAGTAAGGTACTTGCTAAGCAATCAATCGAGAGAAATTTATATTTTTCGTTAACTGTTCATATGTAATGCAGAATTTTATTTGGTCATCGCAGTATTTGTACTCTGGTGTTAAATGGATATGGATGCAACATGCTCTTATGGGAGTGGGATTTTTACTTTAGTGAATGAACTTTCATCACTCCTAAGCCTTCTAAAAAAATAAGATAAAGACGGCCTTTTATATAATTGACACGGAATAAAATTAAATTTCTTCAATCTGCCATCGAATAAAATCGGTTCCTTGCATTATCACATGAAAGATAGTGAAAGATACGTCAATCGGTACTTATTATTTGGACAAATTTGAGTAGCACCTTGCGGTTCTATGTCAATTTACAGGATTTTTCCTTTCTTTTTCTTTTTAACATTTGTATTCTCTATTTAACAGATAATTTATTATATAAAAAAGGTATGATTTACCCTCACCCCTTTTAAGGATTATCATCTAGAATTTATTAAATGCATCTCGAACTATGGATTCAAAATCAAACTCGGGCTCCGTATCCACTTCCATTTTTGTTCATGATCTGATTAGTTTTAAGTGAATTAAAACGCGAGAGAACAAAAGGATAGAGGGGGTAAACATCAATTCTTCTTTTCCCCGAATCCGTACCCACGACGAATCCCACCCCCACTGCGACGTATTCGAGGGACCATCCTAGTATTTTTTATTATTATTTTTTTCGATTTTCCGAATTTTCTCTGGGCCAGAACGGAAATTTCGGGAGCGGAATTATGCAGTCACAAATCACGCATGACTTGTGCGGCATGAGTAAGAGTCTGACGTCAGAGTTCGTTTCGCATTTTGATTAACAAAATGGTTTTTAAGGGCCAATTTGATAATGTACCAAACAGTATTTAATTTTTTGTTGGACTAAAAAAGAACAAAAATCCATTTGGCAACTTTTTAATTCCTGCTAATAGATTTAAAACAAAATCAAGAAATTGAAAAAAAGTTACTTCTTTATTCTTAGGAATAACTCCAAAATCAAGCCAAATCATTTTTTTTTTCTCTTTTTCTTCCTTTAGCTGATCGCAAAAATATAATAAAATTATATAATAAATTATTAAAAAATAAAGAAATTTTGAAAAATATAATAAAATTATAACATAAAATTATATTAAAAATATGATAAAATTATATAATAAAAGTATTAAAATATTAAAAATTTTAAAGGTTGTATTAAATGCATTTCTATTCCAAGTATATAATTTTTTAGCAGTTATGAAATGCATTCAAATGCTCAGAAAATCATCTAGGGAATAGAATAAAAAAGAATCATTTATGAGCAGAAAACATTATTTAAGAAAAGAATGGTTACTAAATACACCCTAAGACTCCCACATATCAGCATCCTTAGTTTGAACTAAGAAGTTCTATTTGTTACCGAATCATTTCAGATGTTAATAATTAAATAGTGAACACGTCAAAAGAATGTCATGAAGGCAACGATCAAGCATACTTAATTTGGAATGATTTCATATTACTGATGTTGCATGACACATGAACAGTTGACGGAAAATGTAAATTTCCCTCGTTTGATTGCTTAGCAAATACTGTGAATGCGGTCACTGACCAAATCCCGATCAAAATTGGGGAAGGCACGTATATTTATTATGAAATAACTACCATGAACTGATGCAATTGATGTCATTAGATAAAATAAAGTGGGTAATTGACCTGGACTTAGTCGTTGCCTCCTCGGCATCATCCGGTGAATGGGAGTCAACAGACATGAGCAGATTTTATTCTTAAATATACACCACCAATTTCGTTAGCCCGTGCTACAGATGGAGGATCGTTTATGGTTTAAATTGTGTTAGTCTTTTTTGGCCACAAATTTAATATGATATCCAAAAAAGGACACAGATGAAAGAAAGAAAAGGACGTGGTAGCTATATTGCCGCTTCAATTACATTACCATTATACTGGCCTATGGACTTGTGCTATACACAGGAAAAAGACCCTGTGAAATAGATTGCGTGAAATAATTGTTCTAGGAGTCTTGATCATCATGAGAGTAAGAGATTTTCGTCACGTTAGAAGTAATTACATGCCCCATGAACTAAAAGGGAAAAATTGTAGGTTCAATGAAGGTGGAAAAATGAAAGGGAAATCTTTACAGAAGAAAGTTAAGATAAATATCAATCAAGAGAGGTCCGAGGAAGCATTGACGACTATTCGACTCCAAAGAAGCCTGATTGCACCAATCGATTCGTTCTGATAACTATGTTGCTCCCACTACGTTGCAGCTCTTGCTCATTTGATTCTTGATTGGAACATCCTTAGTTTGGCGATATTCATTCTGCTCCTGCTCTCCATCGCAAATTTCAGCACCAAAATTTGCTTCACTTTCTCAGTTGAAGAACGCAACAAGTTTAGGGTTTGAAGAAGAAAATAAATTTAGCCCCAGTTCATTAATTGGTGGGCAAATAACACACATGGACAACATATTTCAGTACTATTGTTGCTGATTCACTTTATCAGCAAGCCACGTCCAACAATTTATAATAAAATAATATTACGTCGGATTTTTCAGCTACACGAATTGCCAACTAAAGCAATCAATCTTTCATGTGAACGATACTCAAGTAATTGAGAAAATAATTATGTTATTAAAGTGAGCATCATGAGAAAATTAAGATAATCATGGTATTCTTATTTCAATTTGCAATTGAAGGTATCGAGCATTTACAACTTCAAAGGAATTTTTTTGACCAAAAAGGAACAACTTCTTTTTCTTTTTTCTTTTTTCTTTTATTCCATGATCAATCGACCTATAAAGTATAAACAGGTGAGGAGACGCATCTCGTAATCTCGCGGACTCGGATTGCTTTTTGCGGGCTCCTTGTTTTTCCTCGAAATTTCCTTACTATTCTTTTTTTCTTCGTTTTTCTTTTTTTGAACTTCTATGGCTTTCCTTGACATTGACAAGGGACGATGCAAGTCCTTAGTGCGTTCCCAATCGCTCGATATATGCATTATGTACATCGGCGACAATGACATCCCACCGATCTGATTTTCGGGTGGCCTTATCGACATCTTCGTGAAGAATCCACCTACTTGAGTTTTAAAAATAATAATAATAAATTTTAAACAAGAAAAGAAAACAAAAAAGGGGGATGCATATGCAAATATTATTGATTGATAATCTTCAGTGGAGCAAGCGACAAAATTACATATCATAAACAAAATTGATCTAGCTGTACAGAAGTAAGTGACGCCGATAATACCGGTGATTATGTCACCCGTAAGATCGACGACAGGCCATTTGTTTAGCCTTGGTTCGAGAGTCACCTCTTGGTGCGTCAAAAGACAGCCGATTGTGTCGGTGTCGACAACTGAAGCCGAGCATCGAGCTGTATCCGTGGCAGCTCAAAAGCACCCCTGTTTAGCGCAATTGCTGAAGGATTTGCACTAGAAAATTAATGAGTGCCTCGTGAGACTATACAATGACGATCGATTGGCGATTCGACTAATAGAGAACTGAGTGATTCATATGAGAACGAAGTACATGGAAGTCCACTGTCACTTTGTGGGTGAGAAAGTAGTGGGTGGAGAGATTGAAATGAAGTTCACCAAAACAAATTAACAAGTTGATGATAATTTCATGGAGGGACATATCAAGATCCAAGCTGGCAGAATTTCAAAATAGTTAGGCATCACAAACAAGCTGCATTAGAAATCAAAGATTGATACTCACGCTGGTGTCACCTGACTTGTAATAGTACCGAACCCACATAGTGGGAGGCACGAAATGAACTTTTCATCGGCCAAAATAGAGAGTAGAAAAAGCACGGTATCAAATAGTATAAGCAGCTTTTGACAGATTTTGAAACAGGATCCGTTTATAGTTGCT
The DNA here is from genome assembly GCA_014182405.2 of Eucalyptus sideroxylon. Lineage (NCBI taxonomy): Eukaryota > Viridiplantae > Streptophyta > Magnoliopsida > Myrtales > Myrtaceae > Eucalyptus > Eucalyptus sideroxylon. The sequence goes on along the minus strand of CM024550.2, from coordinate 5,673,611 downwards.
GTTTCAAAGCTTCATTCGCTATGAGTTAAGCCAATTTTGGAAAGTCCCAGTTACTCCAATGTGAATATCTGGATCCCGAAGTGGTTTGCGCGAAGTAGTGTGTTCTGCCAATCTTTGCCTTCCTCTGCTAATAACCGCTACCTGCAAAAGGCGTCCTTCCAAGGTCCCTAGGCAACGGAAATGGAACGGAATTCGACGAGCATGTTAGCTGTTTGATTAAGAGAGGAAGCTGTGCACTTTCAGATGCATTCTATAAGCTACTTGCTTAGGTGGTCCAGTTAGGAACATTCTGGGAAAACTACAATCCTTCGTTAAGAATAAGTTCCTTCAAAGTCTCAAGCACTAGAGAAAAATTATCATTCATAAAAAATTACTGATGATGAGAGCCTAGATGACTGGCACTCATTCTCATATACAAATGTTATTCTACTAGCTATAGAAAGATCCCTCGTTAATACGAGCCCATTGACAAAAACCATGCTTTCATTGGTAAAATTACTAAACATTAGTATCCCCATTGGGCATTTGAGGAAAATCACCATCTTACACGTACTTTATTTAAATGATAATCATCCAAAGCTATGCCTTTCAAGGGGTAAAATTGAAATGATTCTTTTATGGCTGTCTTCCAATCTTTTATGTATGTCATTCACACGTTAAATCTGGTCTGATCTTATTTTAATGTACTCGGAAAAGAAGGAAATGAATTTTCTCAGTTCGTTTAGACAAAAGGCAAAATTAGGTGGGTTTCATGCACTATATTCAAAATTAACGCAACTTGGTTGGCAAGTTGGCAAGAAATTTTAAAGTTGGTTCTCATCATATTTTAATAACGGTGATGAAGACAAACTGCAGAGTTGGCAAGAAAAGGACCTGCGCAGCGACATCAAATTGACTTTAATCTGCTTTTTATTCCGCTAAAGTTGCATCAAATTGACTTTAATCTACTTTTATCCCGCTAAAGTTACATCAAATTGACGTCCATTAATATTTTATCCAGCTAAAGTTACAAGTTTCATCAAATTGACACCTATTAATTTTTTTATTCCAAAGAGCAGGTACTAAAAGTTACGTGTGACCTGTTGAAGTCTTTTTTTTTTGGTCAGAAAGATAATAATATTACCGACGAGTAAAAGGAACGTTTTTTTTGCAGGAATCGATGCTTCCAGAGGGAGTTGGCCGTGCGAATGAGAGGGAGAATCGGGCAATTGATGATAATCAAGTAGAAGAGAACATTCATTTCGGGGAGCCGGGACGCCCCTGGACCGGACGAAAGAACGGATATGTATCATGCCATGTCGAAGGATCTAATAAAAGAAGGCAAGTTGCTTGTAAATAAATGATGTAAATGATGAAAAAGTCCCCCTCATAGTACTTCTAGAGTAGTCTCTGTAGTTAGGGAAGTCGTGAAGCTTAAGTGAACGGCCAGAGTCCCATTAAGCTAAGGTGAGAGGGGCTTCATTCTAAGCCAATAAGGCTAATGGACTTGGACAGTCACCCCCTTCTATGGTTATCCTGGGGGCTAAGCCCTTGAGAAAGACTTTCGACTTGGGTCAATCACATGTCACCCATGGGCCAACTACCGACCTAATTTCCTGGAATAGATGCTTTTCCTGTTCAGTCCCTCTCACGTCAGCGAAGCTTGCTTTTTAACCTTAGTTCAAGAGGAACAACGGAAAAAGAGTTTGACGACGAGATCGTCATTTTATCGGTGGAATCTTAATACGCGAAGCTACCCCACGAGTGAATACTAGGTTGTAGTTGAACCATCTCCAGTGTTGCTCAACCGAAATATGGAGTCATTAGCAGAGAAGGCAACCATTAGGTTGGTCTGATGGTGAAGTACCCAGCATAAGGTAAGGCGGGGAAAGACCACAAGAAGCTGGAGAAGGGACAGACCTCGTCAACGTAGTTTTCTTATTCACTTTCTTTCAAAAAGAAGGCTTGGCTCCGGAAGATGACCTGATGGAGGAAGACTTGAAGGTTGGTGAGTCAAGCAGTTAGACCCAGAGCCAAAGTTTCAAGTTCAGTTAGGTAACTTACCTAATAAGGTGGATTGCAAGATGATCCTGACTTTGCCAAGAGAGTTCATGGCAAAAACCAATCAGAATGAATCTTTGGAAAGGGATGTGGTGGATACTCAGTAAGCTTGCCATGAGGTAGTGATGCCAAAAGTGCCTCGAGGAGGTTACCTGAAGAAGGTTCGTCTCATTATCACTGACAGTCTAACCACGGAACTATGTATTGGAGCTTACCTGTTCTCCAGGTCTGTTATTAGGATAGGACGGAAGTCGGGGTGGCTGCACTGCGCTTTATATCTTAACACCAGCGATGAGATGAAAACCGCTCCTATTCAGTGGTTCCCGTGCTACCAGCATCGAAAGAGTGACCGCTATCCCTGACCAGCTCGTGAGTAGCATCCCGCTGCTAGTCGGCACAACGTAGCGTCAAAAGCAGGTATGATTGCCCCGCTAACCTTTTCTAGGCCTCCTTCCTGCGGAACTGGATTGTCGGTATCGACCGAATTTGTACGAACTAAAGAAGACAAAAATATCTTTTTCTGCAACACTACCTTTGTTTGAGACGCCCTATCCATTGTGTTTCCTGCTGATCTTATTCAGACCCCACCCTATTCCATTTTTCGATTTTATTATAAAAAAGAAAGAAATGAAAATGGTAGCTTACTAGACAACGCAGAAGATTTATTCTTTCCATAGATGCCCGATTCGTTTCCGATATGCACGGCTCCACAATGAGAGGGCAAAGGATGTAGCTCGGAGCTTTTGAAGTAAAGATGCTGGACCAGGCTGTGGGGAAGCCCAAGATTGAGCTACTACATCTCGGCACTTCTTATCCTGAAGCCAATAAGATTCAAAGTAAAAGGTGCGTCTTTTTCTAACACCAACAGCTTCAGTGAACAATAGAAGAGGGCTATGGTCAAAAGCAATGGCTGGCAATGCTAATACTTCAGCAAATGGATAGGTGATTCTCCAATCCTCAGTGCACAACCTTCTGTCCAACCTTTTTTTGACAATATTTTCATCATGTCTATTATTTGTCCATGTGTAGGCACAGCCTTTGTTGCCCAAATCCATTAAAGAACAGTCATTGAGGAGATCTCAAAATGACTGCATACAGTAAGGATCTGCAAGACGCTTCCCCATTTTCTCCCAAGGGTACAATATATCATTAAAATCTCCAACACACAACCAAGGGAGAGCATTCTCATTACTAATTAGACGTAATTCTTCCCAAAATTGTTGCCTAATATGAGTGACTGCAGGCGCGTGGATACAGGTAAGGCACATTACAACTGCCGCCTCCAAGTCTGTACAAATCAAGTCAAAAAAGTTTGAAGACTGATGAACCAAGTCTATAGAGACCTTACTATTCCAAAAGAGGGCCAGACCACCCGCCAAACCAGCAGGGTGTTCTATTAGACAGTCAAAAAATTTCAGTAGCTGCTGCAGGTAACGGATCTGTCGTTCTTGGTTCTTGGTCTCCATAATAAACAAAATGTTAGGCTTTTCCTGGGTCACTAAGACCCTAAGCGCTCGAACTGTCAGGGGATTGCCCGAACCCTGACAGTTCCAGCTGATTAGCTTCATTGTTCAAAAGGTGGCTGTTTTGGGCCAACCACCATAGCCCATCCGAGGGATTCATGTGCCTCCAAGACAAGAGTTTCTTGAAGAGAGGATTCATCGAGGCCTTCTGGAATCTGGGAAGGTAAGTCATGTGAGATATATCGTTTAGCTTTTTTGATTGGGCCCGATCTTGCACTCAAGATTGAACTCTTTGATTTCTTAGACTTGTGAGAACTAGTAGCCAGTTCAGTAATGTGACCCGTTGAAGTCTTTGTTTAATGTTTTCTTTTGAGCAAACTTCCACCTGTCGTTCGGTGGCCATTAAATAATTACCAAAAGAAAGAACTGTATCTTCCTGGATTTTTTTCTTTTTTGGTAAATTGGGATTTCGAATCTTCATCATTTGTGTTTTTGTTGACTGATTTGATCAATCACAATTGTATCCTTGAAATCCAAGTGAGCACTTAGCACAAGCGGTAGCAACTAGGGGTTTGCATGGTCCAGTAGGCGGTTTCCAACCTAGAATCGGGAACCGCCCGCTAAGAACTAGTTCCAAAAAATTAGAACCGCAAATCACCCGCTAGTTATATGGATCCATCTGAGAACCGGACCGTCGATCTGATTTGGTTTCCAAGTGGATCCATGGAACCAGTCTCACCAACAATAATATCGTTTTCCAAATCCTGCCGAGAGTACTTTTCACATCGAGTTATATTTTTCTTTAACTCAAACCGACTTAATTAAAGGTACCATTTTTCTTTATTTTATTGGAAAACACTACCAAATAAGAGAAATAGGCTTTTTCCTATTTTTAAATCATTTCAATTGAAATCTAAAATATTTTTTAAGTTCAAAGTTTTGGATAATTGTCATATGTAAATAGTGTTTTCCTTTATCCCCTAACAATGTTCAATCTCTTACAACATTTGCTTTACTGAATTATTTTGGTAGAAACAATTTCATCGGTACTCCACATATTCTTGAATACGCTGTCCTATGTGCGTCCTGAAAATATCCTTTGAAGGAGCCATTTGTTGAGTTGCTGAAAGGCAGCTTATACACTTCACTAAATTCTTATAAAAACATGGAAACCATGAGGGGAGATGGAGCCCTAAAATTTAGATTTGCTAATTAGTAATTTTGAAATTTATTTTAATATTAAAAATTAATATATTATTATAATATAATCAGTTCGGTTCGAGTAGATGGATTTGCCTATGGAATCGGAAACCGGAACGGTACCCACTGGTTTCCATTAATTGGAACCGAGAACCGGACCAATTCCCTCAAGAACCACGGGTTCCAAGCGATTCCGATTTAGTTCCGAGCAATCCGAGCGGGTCCCGATTATTTTGCACGCCCCTAATAGCAACATCATTTTCTTTTTGAAATCTCTCCTCTCGCAAACCTTGCCTTAAATTCTTCAATTCAATATCTTTTTTTATTTTGTGAAATAGTACCTCAAATTGATTAAGAAAATAAAGTATTGCTCTGATTGATTGATGAAGTGACTATTATGTCTAATTAGATATAACTTAGTCATTCATGTTTGGGAGTAAGTTAAGTTAGGTGAACCCCGCATTTAGTCAAAACAATAGTAGAATATAAGGGTTCAAAGATTTTCTTGAAAATAATGGATGCATATGGCGTATAAAAAAGGGACAATTTCACCATTGGTCACCAATATTCTTGATGAAAGTTCAATTTGATGGCTGAAACTTGAATTTTGTTTAATTTCGCTATTTATTTTTTGAATTAGATCAATTTAATTCCTCTAATCAACTTAGTCATGTTGGCCTCTAATGTGATAATTCATCTCCATCGTGAGACCTGCCATCGCTAGCCTGATTGGGTTGTCTAGAGCCACATCAGCAATATCTAGAAACCAAATGGGGAGAGAATTGGGGGAGGGAGAGACAAGTAGGCGATGGGAGATGGGCAATGGTGCCCGATTCCTAATTTTAAAGCAACATAGATATTGGAGTAAGTTGATCTCAAAATTTTTTGAGTATGTGTGTGAAGAAGCGAGTTAATTACTTTTAGTTAAAATAAAGTGATAAAGTTTGAAAGAAGAAAATAAAATCTTAATGGATTTGTTTATCCATAAGTTTATGGCAGGTAATATGGTACGAGTACATGAATTTCTTTCAAGTCACTTACTGTCTTGGGTATATGCTCATGTTGACTTCCATTAATATTTTATCAAGCTGAAGTTACAAGTTTCATCAAATTGACACATCGAATTTTTTTATTCCAGAGAGTAGGTGGTGAAGTTACGTACGACCGACTGGGGTCTTTGTTTAATGTTTTCTTTTGGGCTAACTTCCATGAGTAGGTTCTTATCTCGTATATTAATCACGACAACGAAGAAAAATTGCAGAGTTGGCACGAAAAGGACTTCCCAGCGACATCAAATTGACGTCCATCAATTTTATACCCTAAAGAGTAGGTACTGAATTTATGTATGACCATGAGTAATTGAAGTCTTTCTTTAATGCTTTCTTTTGGGCTAACTTCCAAGTGACGTTCGGTGGCCATTAAATAATTTCCAAGTAGAAGAACGGCATCTTTCAAGGAATTCGCATCGTCATTATTTGTGTTTCTGTTGACTGATTCGATTGATCCCATTTATTCCAGGAAACCCGAGCTAGCTCCCAGCAGGGTCATTTCCTTTTTGACATCTCTCTTCCTCCCGCAAAATCTCACTTTAAAGTCTTCAATTTTACATGGCTCTTTTCTCTCGCAAAATTGTATCTCTAACCGATATGTGGAATATATAATATCGTCCTGATTAACCGTTGAAGTATCATCTCAATATAACTAACTGAGGAAGAATGAAGTTGCCGTTACGTTCTTAGTAATCTATTGAGTTAGGTAAATTCGGCATTTAGTCAAAACAGATAGTAAAAATAGAAGTGTTCCAAGATTTTGTTAAAAATGAAGCATGCATATAGAATTTCAGAAGGGGCAATTTCAAAATGGGTCCCTATAGTCATGATGAAAGTAAAATTCTTCAATTTGAATCAGATCAATTTAATTTCTCAGTCGTTGTCATCTTGTGATCCTCAGTCCGCTCCCTCGACGTCTGCTCACTACTGGATTATCTGGCGGCGGTTATATCTTGGTGCTAAATGCAGCCAAAACACATGAGCTGATCGTGTGGGTTGGCAAGGCAGGAACGTTTAGCGTTCATACTGTTGTCTTTTAGGAAAATTATACGGTCTAATACTTATATTACTATTATACTAGCCTATAGATCCGTGCTACACATGGGAAAAAGACTTGTGAAATAGATTATTGGAAATAATTATTCTACAAGTACATTGACTCAACGTGAGAATAAGAGATACTCGTAATATTAAAAGTGACCATTCTAGGAAAATTATAGTTCAATTAAATTAGAAAAATGAAATAATTTTTTTTCAAAAGAAAGTTAAAATAGATGTAACTCATGGAAAGTGGTTTGTGACAGTCACCATTGAAAGTCTTTTGGAAAAACCCCTTTACATACAAGATAGATCCATTATATCTATCATTATATTTATACGCAAGACATATTTGATTTTATAAGCTACATTCTAAACTCTAAGAAATTAAGGTTTCTATTTTTGTGCAAGCACATCAACAATTTGCATTTTATAAACTTATGAACTTTAATAAAGAACATAAATAACAAAGTAAATTACGGGACGTTCACGTTGCTACCTCATCACTTTAACTTTTGGCCCAAATGTTCTTAGTATTATTGGTTTTGCAATTGGTAAATCAAGCAACTTATTTTAACGAAAAGGTTTAATTATGTTCCTCAATCCTCACTCTGTGCCATATAATTCAGTGTGCCCAACTTGCTAATAGTAATAGTAAATTAGTCATTTTCTCACTTTTAGCGATGTTCAAAATTATCAAGTTTTTCAAATCCCCAATAAATTCAGGTAACTTTCAATTGGCGTGTCCATAACAAGTTCAATCTAGTCAACCATTCCAACTTTCTCAAATTTAATCTGGGACATGATAGGGACATAATCAACTCAGGCATAACCAATAGCATTTAGAAATCTCGTTCTGCCAAATGACATGCCGTGCAATTTTGTGAGGTATCCAACTCTCTTAAAGTCTATATGAGTTGAAGCAATCTCTCAAGTTAAGGGTAGACAAATTTACCACATGGCTAATTGATTTAGAAAGTCCAATCAATATTTCGCAACCATTAGGTATCAATCTTCACCTTCTTCAATAAAGCTTTTTCCGCTATCTTTTTCTTAACATAATTAGTGGACTTATAAAAAGGTAAGGCGACGCATAACGTGATTTCCCCCATCTACAGTTGATTTTTGTGGGTTCCATATTTTCCCAGAATTTTCCTCACTAATGTTTTTTCCCTTTCCTTTTTTTTCCTGACATTGAACAAAGAATACGCAATTCTTTATGCATAATATATACTGGCGACGGTGACATCCTACACATTTTTTCGTTGGCCTTACTGACAATTTCGTTAAAAATCCATCTACTTGAGTTTTAAATGATAAAATCAAATAAATAAGAAAAAAAATAAAAAGGAAAAGTTGCATGTACAGAAATTTCATGTTTGGTAATCTTCAGTGGACCAAGCAACAAAAAAAAGATATCATAAACAAAATCGATCTAGCAGATATAAATAAGTACATGTCAGCTTGAAGGGGGAAAAGATAAAGAGATAATTGATCTTTGTGATGCAGATTATGCTAACAACTACGATATACATAGATCAATATTTTCAGGAAGGGACTTATCGGGATCCAAGTTTGTAGAATTTGGAAAATAGTTTGGCATCTCAAGCAGGATGAAGGCAGCAGAAGTTGAAGCAGAGCGTTACAAATCAAAGTTGGATACTCACACTGATCCCCTGATTTGTAATAGTACCAATTCCACGTGGTGGTAAGCTTGCAATGGAGTTTTCTTTGGCCAAATTGAGAACAGAAAAAGCATGGTATCAACTATCATAGCTATTTTTCGCAGGTTTTTGAAACAGGACGCTTCGATAGCTACAATTACAAGAACACCCCGATGTCACGGGCACTGTGCAGAGAATTACTATCTCATTCTCTTATATGAGTATTATCTACTGGCAACTCTTTTGGGTGTTCCCAAAGGTATGATCATTTGAGGAAAATTACAATCTCTCTAGAAACGCAACTGTTTGTGTATTTATTTCTTTTTCACTAAAAGAGTTATGCGTAACCCAAGCAATCTCTTTTTTGTTTCATTAAAAAAAAAAATTGTCTCTCGTATTATGACGCAACTAACATGTAAAAGAATAACTGCTAAAAAGTCTCTTTAATAAAAATAGATTATGACCAAAATAAACACATTACGGCCTAAACAAATTACACATTATTAATGCAGAAAAAGCCATGAAAGTAGGCATAGAAAAATTACTATTACTTAAGCACATTAATGATGTGGCTGTATATATTATCCGAATTGGAGCTGAGTTAGTAATATTCGACCTCCATCAAAAAGCAAACTATTGATGCTATGATTATTAGAGAGAATTTGTTGGTGAACACTTACTTATAATTAAACCTATCAAACGGATGGATTGGGTCAATTTGAGGTAAGTCAAAAATGTTTCCAATTCAAATTGACTCATTAATCCATATTAATCTATTTTATCTAACACAGCTTAGCTTTCGCAATCCATACTTGATTCAACTCATATACCAAACCTGACTCAGGTTCCAACTCTTACCAATTTTTCTCCTTACAAATGGAAAATAGCACACTGAAAAGAAAAAAAGAAAAAAAGAAGCTAACCAAATAAAAAACAAATTACACATGTAAAAATTAACAAATAACAAATTACTAAAAAACTTAACGAATCGAGTTATTAGAATACATTCCTTGTTTTATCTCTTGGTTCTAGAAATTCCATCTAATTTAACGGAAGAGATCGTGTCTGAAAAAATATATATGGCATAAAGTTAATATGATATTCATCACTATTAACACATGCAATTGATGATTACATAAAGTTTGCTTCCGGCCATTGTAGTCTCCTCACCATGAAATTGTACATGTGCTTTAAATTATACAAAGTTACGTCTTTTTTTTTTTTTTTTGGTCAGAAAGATAAGCAAAGAAACAGAAACGCTATGCTCCCTATGATAAGGGCTGTGTTGTTTTGGATCAGCTTGATGAGACACATCTCCAGGAAACACCAGTATTGGCAGCAGATGAAGCACTTCATCGGGCTTTGGTGGCTGGCCCTCAACAGCCACCGGGTTACAAATGAAGCTTTTATGCTGGAACTATCAGGGGTTGGGCAATCCCCTAACAGTCCAAGCTCTTAAGGCTTTGTCAGCCAAAGAAAAGCCCGATCTTTTGTTTTTGATGGAAACCAAGAACAGGTAGCTGTTTCTCAATAGATTACAGCATCAGCTTCATTATAATAGTTCTTTTTTTCAGAATCCTGTTGGTTTGGCTGGTGGTTTGGCCGTTTTTTGGAATGATACTATTTCTCTAGAAATTGACAACTTTTCAGAAGACTTTTTTGATATGGTCTGCAGGGAACAACGTGATGATCGCCTTATGAGAATTACTTGCCTGCACGCCCCTTCCACTTATCATAACCGCCAGTTGTTTTGGGAGACCCTTCGAAGAATTAGTGCCTTCAATACACAACCCTGGATTTGTGCAGGGGATTTTAATGAAATTCTTCATCCTTGGGAGAAGATGGGCAGTCGATCCCCTATTCGCTCTCGTCTTTCTTCTTTTCGAGATGTAGTAGATGAATGCGCTCTAATGGAGGTTGAAAGTAAGGGATGCATGTATACTTGGTCAAATCGTCGTGAAGGAGCTGACCTCGTTAAGGAACGATTGGATAGAATTCTCTGCTCTATGGAATGGCGTCTTAATTATCCTGATGCGGAAGTGTATGCCTTACCGCCACTAGGCTCTGATCACAGCCCTTTCCTTCTCTCAACGGTGAAGCTTCATAAAAATCGTCAACGCACATTTGCTTATGAAGCTTTCTGGAATGATGATCCGGAAGTTTACAGCCTTGTCTCCCAAACTTGGCCTTCTAATCAATTCAGAAATTCTGACCTCTTGCACAAACTGTCTAGGGTAAGAATAGCTTTAAGCCAATGGAGTCGCTCTAAGTTTGGCGATGGAGACTTAAGGATAACAGCTTTACAACAACGCCTCCAAACGCTCATTAATCATCCTTATAGTTCTAACACTGACAACGAAGAGGTATCTCATCTCCAAGATGAGTTGAGGACTATTTGGCAGCAAGAAGAACAGTTTTGGGCTATGAGATCCATAATAAATTGGCTGCTTGGGGTGACAAAAATAGTAAGTTCTTTCATGCCACTACAATCCAACGAAGGCAGAGAAACCGGATTGGAATGCTTCGGAATGAAGACAATGAATGGGTGAGGGATATAGTAGATTTAAAGGAGATGACTTATGCTTACTTTATCCAGCTCTACACATCGGCAGGTCACCGTGACTTTGGCCCTGTCCTTGATCAATGTCAATCAGTTGTTACGGACACAATGAATGTGCAGTTATTGGCCTCAGTGACGGTTGAAGAAGTCCGACAAGCCACTTTTCAATTGGGTGCAACAAAAGCTCCGGGTCCCGACGAATTTAATGGTTTATTCTAACGATCCCATTGGAATACTATCCAACATGATTTATTCTGTCTGGTCCACGACTTTTTTCGTTATGGTAAGTTCCCTCCAGATCTTAACAAGACTCTTATTGTTCTGATTCCTAAAGTACACCATCCTGAACGTCTTGACCAGTTTAGACCGATAAGTTTGTGTAACTTTGCATATAGGGTTATTTCAAAGGTCATGGCCAACCGCTTAAAACCATTGTTAGCACAGTTGATATCACTTGAACAAACTGCCTTTGTGTCGGGCCGTCAAATACAAGACAATGTATTAGTTGTACACGAGGTTCTACATCAATTCAAGACGAGGCATCGGACACGACACTTCCAAGCTATCCTCAGGACTGATATGCAGAAGGCTTACGACAAAGTTGAATGGGATTTCCTTCAAGCCTACCTTATTAGACTGTGTTTTCATCCTTGGTGGGTTCAGATGGTGATGCACTATATTACTACAACGACAATGAGTGTTACGTTGAATGGGGAAGCTCTACCTTTTTTCAAGCCATCAAAAGGACTCAGACAGGGAGACCCTTTTTCTCCATATCTCTTTATTTTAATGGCCAATGCTCTATCTACCCTTATTCATAACGCTCTTACGATGGGACATCTTCGTGGCATCAAACTTACCAGGTCATGCTCCACTCTCTCGCATTTATTTTTGCTGATGATTCCGTTTTCTTCCTTGATGCCACTATCTCGGAATGTCGAACATGGCCAATATTTTAAACCAATATAGTCTCGCTACTGGACAAGTTATAAACCGGAATAAGTCTGGCCTCTATTTTAGCAAATGCTGTCCACTAAGTCTTCAAACTAACTTGGACGCTGAGTTGAGAGTTCCGGTGTTGAGTGGTTATGGTAGATACCTCAGAGTTCCATCAGAATGGGGTCGCTCGAAAAAGGAAGTATTTGGCTGGCTATTAGGTAGAGTACGTGCAAAGTTGGAGGGTTGGAAAGAATTGTTGTTATCGAAAGGCGGAAAGGAGATCCTTCTCAAATCTGTTGTCCAAGCTATGCCGCAGTACGCCATGTCGACCTTCAAGCTTCCCATACCTCTATGTCGAATAATCGAGAGGCGGATTGCCAATTTTTGGTGGCGGAATGATAAGAATAGGAATGGTGTGCATTGGAAGAAATGGGACTTATTAACGACAGCTAAAAATTCTGGTGGGTTAGGTTTTCGGGATCTTGCAGCTTTTAACAATGCCATGCTTGGTAAGTAGGCCTAGAGGTTACTACAACAACCTCATTCGCTCTGGGGTCGGCTCCTCAAGGGTCTATATTTTCCCTCAAAGGACTTCGAATTTGCAGAGTCTGGTTCTCGCCCTTCCTGGGGCTGGAGGAGCATCCTAATTGGGCGTGATGCCATTTTACCGAATGCAAGATGGTCTGTTGGTGATGGAAAATCAATCCATATTAAGGAAAATTGCTGGTTACCAAGCGATAAGATTGGCGGACCTGCAAATAGAGATGAGCCCAGGTTGGTGGCGGATCTTGTTGATCCTATCCACCACACATGGAAAACCCACCTTCTTACACAGATGTTCGATGACTCTATTGTCAACGAAATCCTCAGAACTCCACTACGACCTCTCCAATCAACAGATCAGATTATTTGGGCAGCAACAACAACAGGGTAGTATACAGTTAAGAGTAATTATAGAGCCTTGACAGCACCGACAAACAGATTACAAGGTAATCATGCATCAACCTCCCATCATCCCCATCCTGAGCTATGGCGTTACATATGGAAATTGCACAGCACACCCAAAATTCGCATATTTCTGTGGTCAGCATGTCAAAACGCACTAGCTACCAAATCCAATTTACATAGCAGACATATCATATCCAGCCCCATGTGTACTATATGCAATCAGAATGAGCCGGAAACAGTGGAACACATTTTCTTCTATTGTCCGTGGACAACAGGGGTATGGTCACATCCACAGCTGCAATTTCCTTTCCACCCAACTACGATTACTCGTCTGGATAAGTGGTTTGCAGAATCAGTTAAGGATCAGAAACTCTTACCTCGATTACCAATGATTGCTCTTGTTTTATGGCAGATGTGGCGTCTGCGTAACAATAGTGTCTTTCGTGGGTTACTCCCTGACTCCAATCTGGCTGTTGTTGATGCCTTGGCTCAATATCGAATCCTCAATCTCTCTGATCAAATAGTTCCCCAACCAGCAGGTACGCGTAACGCTGAGTCCCTTGCCTCTACAGTTCACCATTGGCAATCGCCAGAACCGGGCTTCATTAAATGCAATATCGATGCTTCCTTCTACCCTGGGCACAGAGAAGGCACAATGGCCTGTATTAGCCATGATCATAGATGTTTGCTCACTGATGTCTATACGGCCAGATTTTCAGCGAATTCAGCTTTTCAAGCGGAAACACAGGCGCTCACCTTAACCCTAAATCGTCTCAAACAACAGGGGCTTCTTACCGCATCGATCGTCATCGAATCTGACTGTCTACAACTGATTGACATTCTCCAAGACCGACGGCCGCCACCATGGGAGGATCGGCCGCTGTTTGACGAGCTTCAATCGATCTTGCCCCTTTTTCTGAATCTCCGTTTGCAGCACTGTCAAAGGCGACCAATTCAGTCGCTGACTGGGCGGCCAAAGCACACGGACGACCAGATCTGTCCCAAAATTGGAACCTTTTTCCTCCTCCTGTTTTGCAAGCCCTGATCGCGGCGGATGCCTTCGTTTCTTTTTCTTTGAACGCTAGAGTGTAATCGTTCTTTCTTTTTTTAATGATATTATCTTTCTGACCAAAAAAGTTATGTCTTTTATGTATGTCATTCACACACGAAATATTTTGTGCTCGTATTTTAATGCAAGGTTGTCATATTTTTATCAGAATTAACAAAATTTGTCATACTTTTATCACAACGACGAAGACAAAATGCAAGGTTGGCACCGAAAGGACTTCTTGGCGACATCAAATTGATGTTCATCAATATTTTATTCAGCTAAACTTACCTCATATTGCCGTCCATCAATTTTTTATCGCAAAGAGTCGGTACTAAATTATGCATGACCATGACCAATTTAAGTCTTTGTTTAATGCTTTCTTTTGGGCTAACTTCCAAGCTGTCACTTGGTGGCGATTAAATAAATACGAGGAGAAAGAACGGTATTTCCCCAAGATTTCGAATCGTTATTAATTGTGTTGGTATTGACTGATTCGATCAATCACATTTGTATCCTGAAAACCCGGGTAGCACTCAGCATGGTTATTTTCCTTTTGACATCTCTCCTCCTCTCGCATAATCTCACTTGGAAATCTTCAATTTAATATATCTCTCCCTCCTGAAATAGTATCTCAATTCGATATAAAGAAAATACAGTATTGCTTTGACTGATTTTTGAAGTATAACCTCGATATAGTTAACTGTCGAAGAACAAAGTGACTATTATGTCTAATTAGATCTACTTAGTAATTTACGTTTGGGAGCAAGTTGAATTAGGTGAACTAGGCATTTAGTCAAAACAAGAGTAAAATAGAAGCGTTTAAATATATTCTTAGAAACAGACCAATATATATATTCATAGGAAAAAAAATTCTTAAAAATAATGGATACATATGACGTATAACAAGGGGGCAATTTTAAAGTTGGTTCCCAGTACTCTTCAATCTGATTGCTAAAGTTTAATTTTGTTTGACTTGGCTTTTTTTTTTTTTTTTTTTTTGGTTGGAAAAGCAATTTACTTCATTCAATTAAGTTCAAAGGATAACATAAGTTATGGGTTTTTGCACCTAAAAGATCCCATAGAGGTGATGATGGCACTATAAGCCAATTATGAGGAAGAGCCTTCTTGCTATGGGTTTTGGCGAGCCAATTTGCAGCTTGGTTTGATTTCCTTGGGGCGGATGCCGATTCCACCAAATTGGATCGGGCGAGCATCTCTTTACAGTCTTCAATAATGGGTCTCAGCTCCCATGGGCTTGGGTTCTGGCCCACTATCATCTTCACAAGTGATAAATTATCTGACACCTATCTCCAATTGCAAATCTTGTCTCCGTCACTAAAATGGAGAACTTACGCAAGCAAAAAATAGTACCGGATCCTTACCGTTCACTGTGCAAAGATTGGGCGGAATCCACAGAGCATCTCCTTCTCTCGTCCTTGGACGCGAGACATATGGGCTTAACCATCCCTAAACATTCAGGTTTCTTTCCAAGGGTTAAGCAAAATAGAGATAGAGCTAACGCAATTCCTCAAAAGCACAGAAAACCCACCTTCTCTGGCGCTTGTAGTAGCCATCTCTTGGCTCATTGTAACAACTTCGTCTTTCGAAAGAAACCCCCCAACCCAGCTCAAGCACTACAAGGAGCTCTAACTTCTCTCAGCAATTGCAGGAGATGGAATTCAAAGCAAAATATCGGACCTTGACGCTTCCACCTCTTCTGAGAACTGGAAACCCCCCAAAGGTCGGATCTTTAGAGGTCAACATTGATGAATCCCTTCGTCGAAAGCTCCGTGAAAGGAGCAATCGCTTGCGTCATTCGAAACTCAGAAGGGGACGCTTGTGGACGGCTTCACAAGAGGAGGAAATGCTGATGAAGTAGGCAATACATCTCGACAATGAATAGCGTGACCTGCTTTTATTTACCTTTGAAAGGACATGCGAGTTGTTCCAACATCGTGGCCAGAGAGCGCTCGGTGTCGGAGCGTTATTTTCATGAACCGATTGTTTCCCTCGCTGCGGTGGCGCAATGAACGATATTCCAACAAAGTGGCATCGCTGAACGTCTACTAGAATTCAGACACCTTGATTTCCGGAGCTCTGTGATTTCCAAAAGTTCATCCGAAATTGATCCCCCATCATATTCCGTAAAACCTCCGAAATTCGACGGGTGTGGACACAATTTGTTGAGGCCTTGCAATTGATCCCTCAATTTAGCTCCTAAGCACATATTTGACTTTCTCCGGGCCCTGAACATCATGAAGCTTCCAACACCCTCTAATGCCCAAATGTAGGAGGTTATGGAAAAGCAAGAGGTGCGGTAATATTTCAATGGACTTGCACCCCTGGATACTCAAAATTCTCAATTTTCTCAACCTCTCAAGGCATTTAATTTCAACTATATTTTTGCATTCAGTGACTAGTAATTCCACCATAAGTGTTAATTGCAAAATGTTGAGTCTTATGAGGGACCGGCAAGAATCAATACTTAGCATATCCAAAATTTTCAATCTGCCAAGGCATTGAATTTGAAAATAGATCATCATTTCCCTTTAAGTTGGGTGTCTACCCCCACAATCTCTTTTGGCTGTGTTTTTTGCTTTGATGCTCATCTAGGTTGTTCTCCTATTTTATGTACATGAAATGAAATGACATGTTTGAGTGGCCCAAAAAAAAGCCTGAAATAAAGTTGAGAACGCTTCACAAATAAAGAGAAAAAGCGGAGAGGCAGCTTGTCCGTTGAGTGCGTGATCATATGAGCTTGTTTGCTCTATACTTGTTTTTATGTGTCATGCAGGAAAATAAATTGTAATAGTAAGCAAGAGATTTTACTATTTATAAAGAATGTGCATAATAATCGTGTGACAATTATTTTGTTTGTGTTATATTTGTACCTCATTTTCATACATGCATGTCTCGAGTTGTCTATTATAACTTTCTCACATCACCACTGCCATACATCCATGCCCAACAAAGTTGTATGAAAAATGATATCTACTTTTAGAAAGAATTTCACTCCAAGTTCACCTCAACACGATTTTCCAATGAAAATGGTATCTACTTTTGTTCCAAACCTGATTCACCATTAGAACCGACAAATATAATTGGAGAAGTTTATCATTGTTAAGAAATTGATTTTCTTTTTCTATTGACTACTTTTGATATATCCTAGGTTAATCATCTTGGCTTCCAACTTTTTGATAATATGTTATGATCTTTTCGAGGCATATTTCTACCAAAAATAAAGAACTGAGATGACTGGACATTCAAGATCCAACTATGCGATCCTTTGATGACACCAATCATTCTCAATAATCTTGTCTTTCTCGCATCTTTAATCAGCCTAATACTTGACTTGGAGGAATCACCACTTTCTCTAAGACCCTTTTCTTCAAATCAATTTTGATGTCCTAGGCATAATTTTTATGATTGGTAGTGAGTATTTTTTAGCTGATTCCAAAAGTTAAAATACTCCGATTCCATGTTATGTTAGGAATTTCACATATTATACTGTTTGACCGTGTTAATGATAGAAATGATAGAATGTCTTCCTTAGAATTGTATGCAATCACTTGTATGGGCAGTTAAGCTATTTCTTTTTCACCGATTTCGAGAAAGGACGCATTCATTGTTGCAATTACAAAGCTTCATTGTCCATGTTTTTAAGCCATTTCTAGAAAATCTCAATTCTACCACCGACAGCATTCATATTTTGAAGCATAATTCTCAATGTAGCGTGCTCTGCTAATCTTTGCCTCCCTAGTAATTCTCAATAGAAATACAACTCTTTGTGTATTTGTTCCTTTATGTAACCTAAGAAATCCCTTTTTGTTTCATTAAAAAAAAAAAAAAATAGCCACTCGAATTAAAACGAAAACTAACAAATAAAAGGATAACTAACAAAAACTCTCTTTCGTAAAGAACATGGTTAACTCACAATTGTGGAACTATACAACTGAAACTATCCAATTCACCCAAAACATGGTTATTAATCACAATAATTATAATAATTACCAGGTGCAACATTTTTCTTACTCGAATGAATAATTTTGCAGAGCAAAGACTATAGCAGAAAATGTGAATCCGAGTTATGCTCAAATATCTAGCGATGCTTGCTCTTCTCTATAAAAAAAAAAAAAAAAATCATTTTTTTTTGGGGGCATGATGCGATGAAGGATTTGTCGATTAAATTGGAGCTTCTTCTTTTTTTGTGGTTGATTAATTAGTATTGAACATAAAAAGAACTCATTAAAAATGACACCGTGCCTCCATTTCTAAGATATGGCAAGTATTGTGGGCTCCTGTACAGCGGATGTCCAGAGGAGAGGCCCTACAACGGCCTTGACTTTTGTTGCATGAAGCACGACACCTGCGTTCAAGCCAAAAATAGTGATTCTCGGCATCGATTCCTTCAACTTTTCTTCATTGAATTGATTGATATAATTAGTCGTTGGCCCGCGTGTTTGCATGGATGTATTTTAAGAGGACGATTGTGGAAGCCATTTTCGCTGGTGAACAATAGCTTTACTCGTCTATATATGCATGGATTCACATTCCTAAAAAAGCATATTACAGAGTGCAGATAGAGAAAATGGCGTAAGGGACTAATTGGTCAAAAGAAAGAAGAGACATGAGTAAGATTAATGTGCCTACGAGGACTTTGTGGGGGAGTAAATGCTATTGTGAGGGCAATGACATCAACATTTGCTTTTTATTACAAAAAGCGCATGTCTAGATTTTCTCTTTCTCATGGACTGGTCCGGGACAATAACTTCAACTAATACTCTGGCTTGTCAAATGTGCTAAGTGATGGCAATGAAATCATATCGCGTGATTATTCAATTTGACCTTTCATTCATAGAGCAGGTCGTGTCATCCTCAGAGAAATATTGGAATTGTGACGCTCAGACCTGGCGGGGTGTTGTGCAGATGACTGTTTGAGCCAGAAGTGCAGCCAAAACTTACCGAACTGCATGACCAACTTCAAGAACTCCAGGGAGAACGTTTAAAGGAAGCAAATGCGAAGTCGAGGATGTCAACGTCCTCTCCATTGTCATGGAAGCTGCGTTGCTTGCCGGGAGATACCTCCACAAGCCCTGAATCTCTCTGTCCACGTTCCACGGATATATCAACTCTGATCCCTTCACTCACTTCTTGATCATCCCTTTCTTCTTTGATTTTTTTTTCCCTTCTGGCGGTTTGTCACCACCAAATGAAGAACGAACAGAAGGATGCAACTTCGATACGTAAAGGCATGATGAAAAATAAGAGAGCGCAACATGATTCCTACCAGTTTTTCCACCGTACAGGATGCAACTTTTGACAGGATCAAAGCCATAAATCCACCATCAGATTGAGAAATCTATGTATTAGCATCTCAATTGACAAAGAGGGCAGAATCCATGGAAATTCAACATCTCAACATCAATGTCTTGGATCTGAGAAAAGTAAAATTCTTACGATGGTGCCTCCAGTGACTTATCAATCCATGACAAAATAACTGGACATAAGCTGCTAAAAATGCAATCACGGCCACATAGACATGAGTAGTTGCCAGGATCAATCAATTGCTAAAAGTATTATTTGACATCAGCTGAATAAAAGGTTTCAACAGGGGTTACATACATTGAGTCTACCTCCAACTAATACTTTAAGCCTTTGGTTGGACCTTTTGCGAACGATGAATGAAGTTCTGTTTTATTATGCATGAATGAATGAAAGAATCACATAATAAACATCTGGTTCTCTAGGAAACCAACTTTAATAGAGCTTGGAAAAAAGTAATAATCTGCTTGCGTAAGAACAGATTCATGTCAAGGATGAAGAGTCTTACTTTGTGACTGATGACGTATAATGATATGCAATCTACTTCAAAGGCATTCTTATCTATTTTCATTCCCACCAGGATCACAAGCCAGATGATGCTGAAGCATCGCATTCAAGTGGTCCACCAATTTCCCCAAGATTCATTGAAATAAGACAGAAAACAATAAGACATCGACATGAAAAGCCCCATGCCAGACTGAAAATACTAATGTGAGATGAGTATTCTCAACTGAATATGATAATAAAAGAACGCGATTTCTCTCAGATTCAAAGACACGCATCAAACTACTTTGCAAGTGATAATAAAAGAACATGACAACTATCTTCCAAGTCAATTTGCCCTACTAATATTGCCAGTGAGCTATTCCTATGTCAAGATTACAGTTTTAGTAGGAAGTCGTCGCTCCTGATGCAGTGCCATTTAAACACTCCACAGAATTGAAAATCATATGCACAGCTCCTCCCACTTCATTTCAGAGCCATAAACAGCTGGGTAGTACCCGAGCTCTGAAGATTTTTTGTCCCCACCATCAGCCTAGCCAAAAATGGTGCACATTTCTGGCTGAAACCAATTCCATACAGTGGCAGCTGTAACGAAACATTCTGATTTGAGCTAAAGTTCAAGAAAAGATGGCATTTAGAGATCTAGATAAGCTCTCAAACATTAAACGACTAAAGCAAATCACCTTTCTAGCCACCCATTGATTACTAGTCATGTTTATCCCAAAACATGAAAGCAATATGGTTGATTTAAGGACTTCCTGCATACTTCTGGTTTGGATCTCACACTGTTATCCACAATACAGTGGAAATCCTCTGTTCTTCTAAAGCCTCTAGGGCATAGACATCGTCATCACCAAACAATGACCAAACTGAAGTAATAGATTGCGAATAATGTTAAGATACAAATTTGCAAGATGATTTATAAAGGCATGAAGCAAAACAAGGAAAGAGCGGCAACATGATTTGTACTGGATTTCCACTGTTGATGATAACACTTTCAGCCTGATCAAGGCCATATATCTGCCTTCAGAGAGAGCAACCTTCACATTGGCATATTAAGCGACAAACAAAGTTTGATACAGATCCATGGAGATTCATCATCTTAACATTAGTGCCCTGGCTTTGAGAAAATGCCAAACACATCTATGGTACCTTCACTACCCACTTCCATGACCTAATAATGAATTAACAAAATGCAATCAAGATCACATATGCATGAGCAGTTTCCAGAATCCGTCGGATAGTGAATTTTTCTACTTCATAGAAGTTGGATAGAAGTATTACTTTATTTACACAAGCGCAGATCGTTACCACGTCAAGAATGAAGAATCTCGTGCTATTTGACTGAAGACATCAAATATCCTTTTGGAGGCAATCTGATCTTTTTATTTCATTTCATGATCACGAGCCATATAACACAGAAGCATTACACTTACTTTGCTCAAACAACTTCCTCCAGTTGCTGGAATTAAGACAGGAAAATAATATCTTGTCAAAGAAAAGCCCCCAAACTGAAAATACTAATGGAAGCAGGTAATCTCCACAGAAAAATGGCACCATACCTGCTATGTTTTTTGTTTAGTAGGAGATGTTAGCTTTTGTTTTCTTTTTTTCTTTTTTACTTGGTCAAATCCCAAGTATTACAGTAACTTCATCACCATAAGTCAATTACAACATACTACACCAAACTACTAGGGATAAGAATTAACACCAAATCAGTAACTACTCTATCAACCGGCGTGCTTCAACTCTTAAACTTGCAGATGAACACCCCAAACTACCTTTTATGTATTAATGTAAAAATATAGTACACTTGTTCAACAAAAGCAGATTTGAACAGTGACATATAATTATCTGCATCAAATTGGACAAAACAAATGTTGCTTATGTTACGGTGGCAACATCTAAAGCCTCCAAACTAAGCTCCAAAGATTGATCTTTCTTACCATTCCACAATCAAGCTTCCCAAGCAGCATAGATGAAGTTTTGAAGGCGAATCAGGGAAAGACTCAACAACATAACAGTGCAGCACCAGCGATCGAGGGCATAGCTCCATCGTGGACCAACCTTCTTGCCCAACATGAGAAAAGAAAAAATGTTGAAAAGCTAAGGAACAGACAATAAGTTGGCCAAAGCAGTCTCCACCCCTGCATCAAACATAACCCATCCCCGCTAGAGACACAATCTTCAAATTCATAGTTGAACTGGCCAACAACCAGATGTTTCTCAAGAACAATTCAACGTCATTTTTCGACACCTTTTTGTGAACTGAAATCTTCAGGTAACTTAAAAGAAAAGCCACTTACTGTCAGATTCAGTTAACTATGTACTCTGAATTTCACATAGGTGCGGGCAACAGTTGACTAGCATAGAGTTTGTAACCTTCAAAAAGCAAGACCATCAC
Source organism: Eucalyptus sideroxylon (assembly GCA_014182405.2). NCBI lineage: Eukaryota > Viridiplantae > Streptophyta > Magnoliopsida > Myrtales > Myrtaceae > Eucalyptus > Eucalyptus sideroxylon. The sequence continues at coordinate 5,651,429 of CM024550.2, read as the reverse complement.
ATTATAGAGGATCCATACAGAGGATGACAGAATGAAAACCAACCATGCAAATAGAAACAAATTTAATGGTGTTTCTATTACAACATTAGAAATAAGAAGGTACTTCCTGACCTTGTCAGCAAGATAAGAATTATTTTGCTACAATTGGCCATAAAATGCAAAGTTTTATGTTTTCTGAAGTTTGAAGCACTGCGTATTGAACAAAAGACACATTGCAAATGCTAAAAACAATAGTATAGATGAAAGTTAAAAGAAAAAGTTCTTCCAAACACACACCAGTTTCAGAGCTTGCTAACCCCTGGTGAAAGAAGAAACCAATGGACTTCTATTATCACATAGCTCAAGCTTATGCAATTTCCCCTAGTCAGAAGGAGATGAGGAGCAATTCCATCCAACTAGAAAGCTAGCCAAAAAAAAAAAAGTAAGGACAAAATGAACAAGCCATATCACCATCACAACAATACAGACATTAGCATCCTTTTATGTGTGAAATTAGCTGCCTTCAACACCATTTCACCACGTTATTAGCTAACTAGTACGAGTGAGGACATCTTCGGAGAATCTTATGAGAAGGAATTTCCACATACTCATGGAGAAAATGCAACTTTGGATCATGGGTACAAACAAATGGTTCACAGGAGATTGTTCATCTTTCCACTTCTCATCACCCCTCAAGGTGCTTCAAGATTCGAGAACATGAAAGAAATGGCTATGAAAGTAGAACCTCATCAATCAAGGTAATCTTCCCTTTTAACCTAAAGTTAGTTCACATTAGTTCCAACAACTCTGCAGTCAATTTCCACGCTACCTAGACAGGGTGATAAAATCAACCTAATCCTGTAATAGGCTCATAAGTCCCGATAATCCTGCTATACTTGCTCTACAACTGCTCGATAACATAAGGAAAATTCACCTTTATTGACAAGAAACCTAATCAAAAGCTGCTATAGTTATCTCATTACACCATAGCAAACTGGTAGAAGAGAACAACCGAGCAGATCTCTGCACCTAAGAGGAATCACAAGCTGATAAATATAACAGGACAACTAAACATGCTTTGCTGAACATGCAGAAAAGCTCTAATTAGTCTTATTTCATTTCCTTCGTGTGCAGACATCAAGCATCCAAAATCAGACCAATAATAGCGACTCAAAACCTCAAATCACCAGAATGCACATGCACCAATTGCACCAAGAATCAACCGATGACAAAACCAATCAATCGGCAACAAGAATGGATTAATGTTAAAAGGGGTCCAATCACCTGGACTCTAAAGATATGGCAACCAGAAGCAATAAAGACCCAACATGAGGATCCTTCCATTCAAGCTGGAGCACAAGGGTCAAAGCAATTGCATCCATATCCCAGATATTTGGCTCAAAGAGCGATCTCACATCATATCCCGATATTTAAATTTACACCATTGTTGAAGTTCCTGGTCATTTAAAGCATCAGGGGCACGAGAAATTGTCACCACCAAATGAAGAACAAACATATGGATGCAAATTCGATGCATAAAGACACTGATTGATGGTATGAACATGTGAGATGGACATAGGCATGATGAAAAACAACAAAGAGTGCAACATGATTACTACCATTTTTTCCACCACACAGGATGTTACTTTTGACAGGATCAAGGCCCTTAATTGATCATCAGATTGAGCAATCTATGTATTAGCACCTCAATAGACTAACGATGTGGAATATAGATCCATGGATATTCATCATCTCAACATTTGTGCCCTAAATTTGAGAAAAGTAATAATCTTATGAAGGTGCCTCCATTGGCTTATTAATCCATGACAGAAAAAGTGGACATAAGCTACTAAAAATGCAATCAAAACCACATAAACATGAGTAGTTGCTATGATCAATCAATCCATAGAAGTGTCATTCCACATTGGTCGAATCAAGGGTATCAATAGGAGTTATATACTTGCAATCTACCTCTACCTAATACTTTAAGCTTTTAGGTGGGATTTTTGCTAACGACAAATGAAGTTCTATTTTATTATGCATGCATGAATGACATAATCACATAGTAAACATCCTATGCTCTAAGAAATCAACTTTAATAGAACCTGGAAAAAGGTAATACTCTCTATTTGCATTAGAGCATATTCATGTCACGTCAAGGATGAAGAGTTCTACTCTATGACTGATGACGTATAATGACATGCAATGTGCTTCAAAGGCATTCTTATCTATTTTCATTCCCATTAGTATCACAAGCCAAATGATGCTGAAGCATCGCATTCACTTAGTCGATCCCGAGATTACTGGAAATAAGACGGGAAACAATAAGATATCGACACAATCCCATGCCAAACTAAAATTACTTATGTGAAGTAGGTACTCTTAATTGAATATGATACTTTACCTGCCATATTTACAATTACTAGGAAACACGGATAATCTCCAGAACCTGATCTCTGTTGTGCAGCTATCATGCAAATATTTTTTCATAATTCTACATGGGGCATATGTGCTCTCCATCATTCTGGAATTCTCTTTGCGTGAATGATAATGAAAGAACATGATTTCTCTCATCAGGATTCAGAGACATGCATCAAACTATTGTGAACATGATAATAAAAGAACATGACTAGTATCTTCCCAGTCAATTTGCACTCCTAATATTGCCAATGAGCTATTTCAATGTCAAGATTACAGTTATAGTTGAAAGTCCTTGCTTCTGATGCAGTATCAATTAAGCTCTCCACAAACTAAAAATCATATGTACAGCTCCTCCCACTTCATTTCGGTGCCATAAACAGCTAGGTAATACCCAAGCTCTGAAGATTTTTTGTCCCTGTCATCAGCCTAGCCAAAAATGGTGCACATTTCTAGCCACAGTTATTGCAAGAGTTGCTTTCCAATCCTGTTCAAAGGCATCTGTAACAAAACATTCTGATTTGAGTTGGATGGCATCGAGAGATCTAGTTAGCTCTCAAACATTCAAGGACTTAAGCAAATCACCTTTCTAGCCACCCATTGATCACTTGTCATGTTTATTTTATCCCAAAAACATAAAAGCAATAGGGTTGATTTAAGGACTTCCTCCATACTTCTCGATTGGATCTCACATTGTTATCCACAATACAGTGGAAATCCTCTGTTCTTCTAAGGCCTCTTGAGTGTAGACATTATCATCACCAAACAATGACCAAATTGAAGTAATACATTGTGAATGATGTTGAGATAAAAATTTGCGAGATGGTAATCAAAGGCACAAAGAAAAACAAGGAAAGACTGGCAACATGATTTGTACCGGGGTTCCACCATTGATGATGATACTTTCAGCCTGATCAAGGCCATAAATCTACCTTCAAAGAGAGCAATCTTCACATATGCGACAAACAAAGTTTGATATAGATCCATGGAGATTCATCATCTTGACTTAATGCCCTGGCTTTGAGAAAATGCAGAACACGTTCATGGTACCTTCACCGCCTACCACCATGACCAAGTTAATAAAATGCAATCAAGATCAAATATGCATGAGTAGTTTCCAGAATCCATCAGATAGTGAATTTCTCTACTTCATAGAAGTTGGAGAGAAGTATTACTTTGTATATCCAAGTGAAGATTGATACGACGTTGAGAATGAAGAATCTCGTAGTATTCGACTGAAGACATCAAATATCCTTTTGGAGGCATTCTGATCTTTTTTATTCATATCATGATCACGAGCCAAATAACTCAGAAGCATTACAATTGCTTTGCTCAAACAACTTCCTCCAGTTGCTGGAATTAAGACAGGAAAATAATATCGTGTCAAAGAAAAGCCCCGGCCAAACTAAAAATACTAATGAAAGCAGGTAATCTCCACAGGAAAACAGCTCGATACCTGCTATACTTTTTGTTTAGTAGGAGACATTAGCAATCTCCAAAATCAGATCTTTGTCATGCTGCCACAAAATTGACTCTTCTTCATAGTTATGTTGTGCAGAGGAGGATTCTGAAGTGAACCTTTCTGGTGTTGCTCTCATCAAATTGTATCCAGTACTATCAAATGCTAGGTCCGATTATAGCCCGAAAAAGCTCAGGCAAACCATATGGCCTATCGGGTGGTAAAAAATCCGGTAATTTCTTGAGTGATTCGCATCCATACCTATCAAAGGTCTCCAGCAATTTACTAGGGCAGCGGATTTCAACTAAGCTTTTGCAATCCCTAACAATCAACTTCTTCAAATGCTTGGACTTTGAAAGGTCCAGTACTTGAATGTGCTTGCGCACAGAGATATCCACCACTTCCAAGGATTCCAATTTTTCAAGGCCTCCCATCGCATGGAGATTATCTACCCCTTCAGTAGAGTCATTGTGGAAGTCATCAAAGATGTTCTTCTCTAGCGATAGGACTAACTCTCTTAGGGATTTTAAAGCTTCTAGTCCATCCAATTTCTTCAGCGCCTTGCATCCCACGAGCTTTAATTGCAACAAAGATTCCAAATTGGAAAGATTTGGCAAGCTTTCCAATTTAGGACATCCCAAGACAAGAAGCCGCCGTATGCAGGGGGGAAGCTCTGGGATGCTTTGAAGAGACTTGCAATAAGCAAGGGCGAGCACATGTAGATGGTTGAGGTGAGAGAGCGATGGTAGCTTATTGCTCCGACAGGTGAGCTGCAGGGATGATAAGCTAAAAGGAGGTTTTGGGAGTGATTCAAGCTCATGACAGTAAAGTAAATTGAGGTGTTTGAGAGAATCAAGCTGATCTAAGATTTCTGGCAAGCTAGAAATATTAGAACCACCTAAACAAAGGGTGTTTAGAGAAGACCATCCACCTTTATCAACATGAATTTGTCCTTTAGTTTAGTGCTATTGGCATCGAACTCTTGGAGGCTTTGCAATTTTCCAATAGAGCTTGGTAACCTTTCTATCTTGCTACGAAAAATCCTTAGGATTTTCAATTTGTTCAATTTCCCAATGGATTCGGGCAATTCCTTAAAACTTGTACCTGACAAGTCCAGCTCAACCAGCTCTCCCAGCTCCCCAATTGAAGAAGGGATCCGTTGCAACACAGGAGAGTTACCTATCAACACACGGATAGGGATTACTAACCTGGGATCTTCATTCAGTCCTGGACAACTACTAGCACGAAGTGTCCTTAGCTTCTTCAGAGATCCTACACATGGAGGGATTTCTTTTATCCTAGTATTGTCTATGACAAGTTCCTCCAAATTTTTCAGTTCGCCCAATTGTTCGGGTAACTTCTCGAGAAGATCACAGCGACTCAAGTTCAAAGAAACGAGGCACTTGACATCTCCAATGGAAGGGTCGATTTCCTCCAAATGAGCACAATCTTCTAGGATTAACATCTCTAAATTTTTAAATGCAGAGAGATTAGGGGTGCTCTTTAATTTTGAGCACCCCAAAAGATTAAGAACTTTCAATCTCTCCATCTACAAGAAAGAGACATGTTCCAAGATTAGCATTTAGAAATAGATTGATTTATCATCAAATGTAACAAAAGAGAAAGCCTTTTTCATCTTTACCTTAATTGAACTCCATCCTCTCCAATTTTCACTAATATCATTGTGTGATAAATCAAGCGTGACCAATTTCTCCAAATGAATGTTGGTCACCTCGAAAGAGTCGGGACATCTCTCCCACTTTAGCCATCTGAATTCAAAAAGTGATCCTTCAAAATCTCCAGCAAAACCCACGGTACTTAAATGAAGGAACTTCAGGTTAGGCATTTTTTTGAAGCTCTTTTGCTTCATGAACTCTTCAGAGCCACTTTTGTCCAGATGTAGTGCCGTAATATTTTCATTTTGCTCCTACAAAAAATAAAATAAAATTGAGGATTGTAAATACCATGCAGCCTACTTTTGTTAATATACTCTACATATTATTGTGGCCGGTGCATTTTGTCTACACCTATAGGGAAAAAGAAATATATGTGTTCTTTTATAATTTCCTGATCATGTAATATGTCAATTTCCACTCGTATGCCCCAAATTTTGATATTTTATGTGAAATTCCTATATGAAATTAGTCTAGTTTTCTTATAGATTTTGAAATTAAATTTTGGAACATACGAAGTATTGACGACCGATTAAATATGGTATCCCTTTCACATATGTGAGAATTGTTACTCATTAAAAAAACAAAAAGTACTTAATCAGACTTATGCATTCATAAAGCATGACAACTCATTCCCTTACCATTTATAAAATATTTTTGGTTTTGCCGTATGGCTGCATGGAAACAAGACTTTGGTCTATTGAACTATACTTTTCATTCTTTCATATTCAAGCTCAAAGCTTAACAACTAATCCTTAAACAAGGGAGATCAATCCTAAACCTATCAATTTTGTGATTTAGTCTTCAAATCTTTGAGTGAAATTTCAATATAGTCATTCTAGCTAATTTTTGCAGGAAATTGCTGATGTGGTAGGGTGCTTTGTGAGACAACCTTAAATGATTGGATTGTGACGAAAATTGATCGGAATTACTACATTGAAATTTTGCGCAAAAGTTAGGATTAAATTAGCAAAATTGATAAGTTTATGACTGAATAGACATCCAAGATGAGTGCTCTACTCAATTAGTCATACCAGGAAGGCTTGTTCATTACAGAATAGAGGTGGATATCATATTACACTAATGGCAGATACAAGAGAATACAATTTCTTTCACTTTTCACTATTCCGTCATGTACTTCCTACAATCATTTACTTTCTTAATTTCGATCTTTGCTTTTTCAGTTTTTGGTTGAAAATTACTATATAAATACCTAGAAAATCATGTCAGTTGTAATTTAGTTTCTTTTGTCATAATTTACTGTTATTTAACTTTGCACAATGTTGAATGTTCTCAAAATACCTATGATTAGAACCATGCATGGCACCAGTATGAACACTTGGACATATTATCGAAACTGAGTAGAACAGCCAATCAAAATCATTTGAGTTTTCATTTTTCATATGAAGATGATTGATCCATGATAGATGTGCAGAGCTCATAATTAAAACTTAAAAAAAAAACGCTAATTATGCCACTTCCTTTATAATCAATGTATCTTGAACAATCTTCCAACATTTTTTTTCATGTAATTTGATAATTTGACTGTACGTTGGTATAGGCGACAATATAAGAGAAGCCAAAGTCACAATAGAGAATTTGAATTTTTGTTTTAAAAAAAATATTTACCAGTCATTTAAGTGAAAATATTAATAAGAGTTTTCTATTTATTGTTGACTAAGAGGCATCCAAATTATGCGGTGTTGTTTCAAGTTATCAACTAACCCAACCATGTCAATAACATAATTATGCAGTTCTAGGTTACTCAAAAAATTGATATATTTAAAGGCACTTCTTCAGTTATGTCATGAACATTCATTGAGTAATACAATTTAAGCTAAATCTTCAATTTTCTTCGTATTAATCACACGTATTTCTGCATTTACATTATCATATTGGAGTTACATAGTGAACATGCATAATAAATCCTAAAGAACAAATTGTCAAAATTCTTCATACATATAAAACAATTGCACATCTTATTACTCGAAATTGAACATAACCTTAAGTTGATAGCCAATAGTTGAGCTGCTAAGGATTTGACCAAAATCCTTCTTTTTGTTGCAAAAAAGTAGACAAGCCAGCCAAGCAAATTGCACATATTCATGGTTGGAAATTGAAGATAGAATAATGTATTCACATCTTGGAGAAGGAAAAAAGTAAAAATTCAAGAGAGAAAAAGGTGGATAACATGTGATCCATGTATTTATCCTCACACCAATGTACTTCAAAAACTATATTGCTGGTATGTTTTGGGAAGATAGAATGAAAGACAACAAAGTAATGATCAACAGTAAATTTTTTGGTGTTTGGTTGAATAAAATGAGTCAATCGGTACAAAGTGATGAAGACTCATGCGTTTTAGAGTGTGACGAACCTGATTTATAAGTGACATAAAGTAAATTATTAAATGTGTGATGCTCGGTCTTCAACAAGTAATATATAGCAAGAAGCAGTATCAAATCTGCTAGAAAACTATGTTAAACCGACCAAAGGGCAATATAGACAGTCAATACTACACAATTGTACTCTCATATGCATCAAGAGATGACCTGTTGAATAGTGACTAGTGCAAACTTTTCATGAACTAAAGGCCAAAATTGGATGTAGCTTTTAACAAGAAAATGCTAACATGTTGAGAATGGTCAATGATCCAAAGCAACAGAACTATAATGATAATACTTTAAGGGACTACCATTGGAGAATATGTGAGAGGCCAAAAGTATACATTGTTGTTACCTTGCGTCGTAGAACTCTCATGGCTTCCTCATCCCATAGTCTGTTCCATTCCCAAGGATTCTTCTCTACTGGATAGGCGATAGCCCTACCTAAATCTCTTAGTTGATCATGCATTCTCAACCGATTCTTATCGTCAATTTTTATTAATGAACGGTTAATCAATATTTGCAATCCGGTTCTTGGGAAGAATTTGAGATCCACCCAAAAGTAGGTGGCAATTCTTTTGTCAATTCCAATGAAAAAACATGCAATGTCTAGAAACATCTGTTTCTCTTCATGCTTTAATGTATCGTAACTTATCCTCAACTTTTCTTGTACGGCATCAGCTGGTACATTCCTCAATTTCTCCAGCATCTCTCTCCATATCATTTGATCTTCTTCTCCTTCAAGAAGTGACCCTACAACCATGAGAGCTAAGGGAAGCCCTCCTGTGGTGTCAACAATATCACTAGAAAGAGTCGCAAGATTTGTGGGAGGTTGTTCCCCTTTAAATGCATATCTATTGAATAGAAGCAAAGATTCTTCGCGGTTCATTTCTTTGAGTTCATACATTTTATATATAGACTTCAAGAGGGCCTTATCTCGACATGTAATAATGATTCGACTTCCTAACCCAAAATTACAACCTCCAATCAATTTATCGAGGTGGTCTTGATCACCCACATCGTCAAGAAGAATAAGTACCTTCTTATTTTCACAACTTAATCGAATCATTGCAATCCCTCTATCATACTTATGCACGCTATGGGGAGGGCTTTTTGTTATCTCCGAGATGAGTAGAGATTGGACATGCTCAATACCCTTACGATTAATTTCTTCTCTAATATCCTGGAGAGAGCTGCGACACTGAAACTTGTCAAAAAGCTCTTTATAGATGATCGTAGCCAGAGTTGTCTTACCAATGCCGCCCATCCCCCAAATCCCAATAATTCGAGTGTCCGGGCAAGCAAGATCCACTAATTCCATAACCTCAGCCACACGATCCTCAATTGCAACCAAGTTTATGGGAAGATCTGGTGGGAGATCATGTTGCTGCTCACACAATATTATTTCTACGAGTTTATTTACCAATTCCCCTTCACGCCTGTCAAACAACACAACACATGAGAACTTAGTAATTGCCCTACAAAACATGGATTAAGGATGATAAATAGAAAAGTTCTTCTTCCGACAAGAATTGGTTAAAAGAAGGTAAACGAGGTACCCATCAGCAAATTTCTCTGATTCGAATACTCTAAGATCAATTGCCTTTCTGAGAGCTAGCGGCCCTTGTTGCTTGACCTCCTCCTCAAATTTATCTTTATGGGATTCGAAGGCCTTTCCAAAGCTCCCCTCTAGGTGTCGCACATCCTTGGGTGTCACCTTGTAAAGCACGGGCAAGACCATTTGTCCTTTGCTTTCCTTGCACTTCATTATATGGATAAGCTCACGGAGGCACCATTCGCTATCAGCATAATTTTCTGAGATGACTGGGATTGAAACCTTAGAGCGCTCGATTGCACCGATGAGATTTTCACCAATTTTCTCGCCGAAGGAGAGGTCCTCATCATCTCTGAAGACAGGATTTGTATGGCACCTCAGGCCTACAGCTTTGAGTCTCTGGTAGAGGTGATCGACGAAGCCTTTGCGAGTATCAAGGCCTCGAAAGCTCAAGAATACATAGTAATTGTTTTTGTTTCCATCATCGGAGGTGGAGGAAGCAGGAGGGTCATAATTCACTCCAGACGCCGATGGCACATCGATCTTCTCCAAAGAGTCCGAAGAGGGAAGAAGAAGAGGCGATTCCCTCTCGCACTCCCCCAACTGTAATTCAATCGATTTTCCGCGTCTTTGTTGCTTCGAAATGGTCGGACTCGAAGCATCAGTGTATTTAAAACACTTTGAGCAATGATTTCCCATTGCAGCTCTCTCTCTCTCTCTCTCTCTCTCTCTCTCTCTCTCTCTCTCTGTGAGACTCGACTGTTGTGGATAGTTTTGAGGTGCTGGAAGAAGGGGGTGAGTACAGTGGTTTGCTTGTCAACCAGGAAGATGGCTCCGTTCGGCTGCAGGGGTTCTAGCTGGGAAGCGTACTCGAGCTGGTAAAAGAGTCAAAAGGGAAGCAAGAGGCGAGGCAGGAAGCCGAAGAAGGTTTGTCGTTTTATATATTTCATGTGTTAATATCGGGATCCAGTGACGCGTTCGAATTTTGACTAAAAAATTTAATTATTAATTGACTAGAAGCAATTCTTGAGGTCCTCACTCCTCACTCATCGCCCTCGACGTCTGCTCCCAACTGGCCTTAACAACCACCCCCATTATTAAAAAAAAAAAAACATATTAGCTATATTGCCAGTATAATTATATTACCGTGATCACAATAATTAATTATTCAAGAAATATACTTTATCTTCATTAGAATAAGAGATTTCTGTAACATTGAAAGTAATTATACCCCTTGAGTTAAAGCCAAAAAATATTTAGTTTGATTAAAGTGGAAAAGTAAAAGGAAAATTGATCAAAAACAAGTTCAGATAGACATTCTTCATGGAAAGTGTCGCCAGCCAATTACCCATTAAAAGTGCTTTGGAGAACCACTTTTATATTTATCTAATAAGATAGATCCACCATATCTATTTGAGATCTATATATGAAACATATTTCATTTTATAAGCTTAATTCATATCTCTAAGAAATTATGCTCTTTTTTTTTTTTTTTGGCAAGCACATCAACAAATTTGCTTTTAACTAACTTGTGGACTTCGGCAAATGACAAAAATAATAAACATAACTATCGAACACTCATGTTCTTACTTTTCTTTGATTTTTGGCTCAAATGACATCAATACTATTTGCTTTGAGACGACAGCCACCCTCACATTACTAGAAAGCATTCACCAATTATTTTTCTCAACTAGCCCCACCACTCCCCTTTCTGAGTCTCAAAGGCTGTCATGACCCTCTTCCTTTTCACTGTCCATGTGAAATGCGCTAGTTGCCAGTCTAAAGGAAAAAGGAAAGAACTTTAAAGCACCGACGCCATCGGTATGTTCCTAGGAACGTCCATGCGAAGTTTTGTTTGCAGAGCCTTATTTCCTCTCGATTGAACTTCCGTGCAGCAAGGGCATCATTGGATCGACAAATCAACGTCTATTGCAAGTCTAATGGTAGGGAACTACTTGGGAGAATATAGCTCTTGAAGTCGTATGTGAAGGTAAAACTAAGGTTCCTAAAGTCAAGGATTTTGTCTTTCAATATTGCGGGCTTCAATGAATTTTTTGTTTAGGAAATTTTGGCTACACATTTCTCTCATGGAGCTGTAAGTGGAGCAGTTACAGTCTCCGAGCAGTAGATTAACTATCACTAAACATGAGAAAAAATTACTATCAAAAATGATATGGTGCCTGCATCACTGAGGTACGGCAAGTAGTGCAAGCTTCTGTTTAGGATCAAGACATTGCAAAGGCCTCAACAATTGCCGCATGAAGCGTGACGCCCCCTTTCTCCTTCCTTTTCCTTTAATTTATTTTCGTTAAATATCCTTTTCTTTCTTACCGAAGGAACCTCCTATTCCTTGAGAGAGAGAGAGAGAGAGAGAGAGGGAGAGAGAGAGAGAGAAATTGTATATTTTCTTGCACATAGTGCAAGCTTCTGTTTAGGATCAAGACACTACAAAAGCCTCAACAATTGCGACACCCACTTTCTCCTTCCTTTTCCTTTAATTTATTTTCGTTAAATATCCTTTTCTTTCTTACCAAAAGAACCTCCTATTCCTTGAGAGAAATAAAAAGAGTCTTGAAGAAATTGCGTGTGAAAGAACTATGGCAAGAAAAAAATTGAAGAGAGAGAGAGGAAAATAAGAAATAAAGGAAGGATATAGAGATGAGGTGTGAATGGGAAGGATGCATTTGACTTCACGTGAGGAAGGGGATGTGTGACGGGGACGACCATATATTACAACTGACAAGTCAAAAGTGGCATCTTATCTCAATTAGATAGGACGAAGAACGGCCAGCACCCCTTCATTCACTATTACCAGGCAATGCATCGTGACATGTAATTACACCTTACACTACATCGGTTTGGGTGGCCCTTTTCGATCATTGTATTTCACAAATGGAAAAATCGGTCTTTCCATCTCATGAATCGGGTATCTCTGTGACTTTCTCCATCTGTCCGTACGGCTCGTCTTTCCAAGTCAATGTGAAACAAGCTGGCTGCCTCCAGCTGTTCAAAAGAAAAAACAAGAAAAAGACTTAAAGCATCCACAACAATCAGCACATTCCCCGAATCAACCTCCTCAAGTTTTCGTCCGAGTAGCCTTTATTCACTCTTATTCAAGTTCTATGCAGCACGCGCATAAATTGACAAGAGGTACCGTAATTTTTATCTTCGACCAGAATAATTATGAGAAATCAACGTCTACTTATTGAGGCTATTGTGCAGAAAACAGTTCACTCCAACGAGATGACAGAGTCTCTTTCCTAAAGCGGTTAGGGCTTGATGGCGTGCTCCATGTGTGCACCGAGGGACATATCGGGATCCAATTCGTGGAATTTCGAAAATAGTTGGGCATCACAAACAAGCAGTAGTTGAGATCAAAGCTGCATACTCGCACTGGGATCACCTTACCTGTAATGTTACCTAACCGACATGGTGGAAGGCACGAAATGAACTTTTCTTCGGCCAAAATAGAGAGCAGAAAAAGCACGGTACCAAATAGTATAAGCAGCTTTTCACAGATTTTGAAACAGGAACCATTTGTAGCTACAGGTTCAAAGCTTTATTCGCTAAGAGTTAAGCCAATTTTGGAAAGTCTCAGTTTGTCCAATTGGAGTGTCTGGATCCCGAAGCGGTTTGTTTGAAGTGGTGTGCTCCGCCAATCTTTGCCATCCTATGCTAATAACTGCTACCTGCAACAGGGGTCCTTCCAAGGTCCCTAGGCGACGAAAATGGAAACGCGATTAGGCGAGCATGTTAGCCATTTGATTAAGAGAGGGGGCTGTGCACTTTCAGATGCATTCTATAAGCTACTCGTTCAGGTGGTCCAGTTAGGAACAATCTAGGAAAACTATAATCCTCCATTAAGAATAAGTTCCTTCAAAGTCTCAAGCACTAGAGAAAAATTATCATTCATAAAAAGCTACTAATGATGGGAGCCTCGTTAGAATGAATTGGAACACGGGAGTAATGTCGCCGCCCAAATGAGAGAAGCCCAAGGAGCAGGGGTTCTCTTCCTTCGAGGCGGTCCCATGCGGACCCAATGGTGAAGTGACCCGAAGGGTGCCATCTCCAGGAAAAGCAACTGAGAGGAGTTAGGCGCCAGGAGAAGAGAGACCCGGCCTAATAGAAGGAGGCGCGTGGAACAACCGGGGCGAAAGAAGATCCGCCACCATTGCATTTCCCGAAAGCTCGGATCTCTCGGATGATTGGTTCCGTAATAGGATGTGGAGAGGCCCTTTTGGATGCCAGTGGTCATACCACAGGGAAACTGAGAGGCCATTCCCAATTTTCCAAAGGAAGGATAGGCGAGACTCGTTTCTTAATTGCAAAATCTTCTTCCAAGCCCGAGAACAAACTGTAGGAGTGGTGGCAATCCAAAAGTTTTGCCACTTTAAGAAGTTGGAATGAATCCAATGACACCATAGAGATACCTTGTCCGTGAAAAGGATCCGAGATATACTTCATCATGGCTGCTTTGTTACTGATCTCTTAATTTTCGGATGCCGAGACCTCCTTCATTTTTTGAGACAAATGTCTTCCCAAGAGACCTTTGCCCCTCCCTTACCGAGATCAGCACCTTTCCATAAGAATTGGCGCAACACTTTTTCAATGTCATTTAGGACCGAGATTGATAAGGTGAAAACACTCAACCAGAAAGCCTGAATTGAATGTAGGACTGATCTTATTAGTTGAAGTCTTCCAGCATGGGAGAGAAGACAATGGGCCCAGGACTTGGCTCTAGAAGTAATCCGCTCAATCAAGGCAATACAATCAGTCTTCCGAAGCCTGGAGGAAATAATAGGTACTCCAAGGTAACGCACCGGGAGTGAACCTTCTTGAAATCCAAAAGCTAGCAATATGTAGTTGCGGATAGACGGAGAGCCTCCTGAAATGAAGACTTCGCTCTTGTTCTTGTTTGGAAGTAATCCACTTCAAGAGGAGAATAAATCGAGTCATTTCTTCAGTAATGTGATCGAACCCCAATCTGCCTGGCTAAACAGGAAAACATCATTTGCGAAGAATAGGTGAGAAAGCCTAACTGGTTTACATCGCCAGAAATACTTGAAATTTGCATGGGATGTGCGAGCACTCAATATTCCCGAAAATACCTCCATTACTAGGGTAAAGAGGTAAGGGGACATGGGGTCGCCCTGGCGAAGGCCCCTCCCGCTTGAGAAGAATCAGTGTAGCTCACCAGTAATCGAGATTGAGTACTTGGGGGTCCGAACGCACACCATAATCAGCTTGATCATAAACTGAGGGAATCCAAAGGCTAAGAGTGTCAGCTAAAGGAAGTCACAGTCGACAGTGTCATAGGCCTTTTGGAAATCCACCTTAATAGCACATTTGGGGAGATAGGGTTGCGAGGTGGAAGCCAGCAAAAAGTTCTGGGCAATCGAATATTATCTCTAATCCTCCTACCTTTTACAAAGGCATTGCGTCGGATCTACCACATCTCCCAAGACCGAGGCCAGACGATTTGATAAGATTTTCGTGATGACCTTATAGATGGTATTGCAGCATGCAATTGGTCTGTAGTTCGTGACCGCACACGCATTTGACACTTTTGGAACTAAGGTGAGGATAGTATTATTGACCTCCTTGAGGAGTCGCAGGAGGAAAAAAATTCCTTGACCGCGTCGAGGACGAGATGGGCCAACTATGTCCCAATTACTCTTGAAGAATTCCCTTTGTGGACCCATCAGGACCTGTGGCTTTACCTCTCGGGAGAGAGAAAAGCGTATCACGAATTTCCATATCAAGAACTGGCCTAGAAAGAGTACTGACTTGGTCCATAGTCAAAGGCCTCCGGATGTAATCTGTAAACTCCTGTAAGGAGGGCTTAGACAGGGCTGAGTGAGGAGCAAGTAAGTTAGTGAAGTAGGAAACAAAGACCTGCGGAACCATAAGAGGGTCAGTGATCAATTCCCTCGCCATATTTGTAATTGATAAAATCCTATTACGGAGCTCTCTCTTCTTGACCGAGAGGTGGAAAAATCTTGTATTACTATCGCCTTCTTTAAGCCACCGAATTCTGGACTTTTGCCTGTAGAAGGATTCTTCATCACGGCGCAAGTCCACAAAGTTACATCGTCATGTCTACTCGAGCTCAGCCAACTGTGGGTTCTGCGGATCAAGGACCAGTTCAGTTTGTACCAACTGAAGGCTCTCCCTAGTTTCTTCCGCTCTAGCCGAGATATTGGAGAAAGTGTCCCTGTTGAGTTGCTTAAGTTTGCCCTTGAGCAATTTCAGCTTGAAAATTAGTATGTACATAGAAATGCCCTGTATGTGTGAATCTCAAACCTGTTGCACAATAGAGGTAAAGTTTGGATGCTCTGACCAAAAGTCAAAGTATTTGAAGGGTCTTTGCCTAATCACGGGGTCAAGAATTCCGACCACCATGGGAGAGTGATCGAAATGCCCTGGATTGAGGAAGGATGCTTCAGAGAAAGAGAACTCAAAGTTCCATTTGGAATTTACCAAAACTCTATCGATTTTCCTCATTTTTCTAGCTTGGCCAGAAGACGTCGACCAAGTGAACCGAAGGCCTACAAATCTGAGATCCTCTAATTCTGATTGGGCCAGGCAATTGGCGAATTCATCAAAGTATGGGATCCAGGCATTAGAGCCCCCAATTCCGTTAGATGGATCCTTTATGGCATTAAAGTCTCCAAAGAACAAGCCGGGGTGAATCCCGCAGAAGATTACTCATATGTAGGAGGTTTGCCCAAAGAGGACGACGTCGTAAGAATGAGTGTTCACCATACACAACTGAAAGACAACAACACTTTCCAAGAGATTGATGGTTACCCACCCATGGATAGCCTGGTCGGTGATGTCCATCGATTCAAATCTTATAAAGTCAGGATTCCACCCAACCCATATCCGACCCTTAGGAGAGTACTCATAATTTGCGACCCATTTCCAGCCAGTAAGCAAAGACGAGGACAAAGAATCGAAATCTGCTTCAAAGACTTTCGTCTCAACAAGACCAACAAAAGAAAGATTATATTTGGAAACTAACTTTCTAACTTCCGCTCGCTTTAATGGGTCATGAAGGCCCCTAATGTTCCATATTCCTATATACATGAAGAAAGAGAGAAGGTCACTTACCTCGTTTAGAGGCCTTTTTCTTCGCCGGTACGGATTTGAGATCCAAGGATGGGGCCGGGTCGGGGCAAAGTAACAATAGCTTATCCTGGATAGTAGCCAAATCAGTCGTAGGAGAGGATGTTGGGGATGGGCACCCAATCGAAAGAAGGTCCTCATCTTCAATTCCAGTGTGCACGCTGGAGATTTCATCAAAGCATTCCGCTTGCTCATTTATGGCAGCTTGTTTCGGTCTTGCTACGGAGGAACCTGTACGCGTAATGGAAGGAGCAAGGGCGATACCAACTGGCTTACGGGGCATTGGAGTTGGGCCTGATTTCTGGGCAGTCCCTTTCAATTTCAACGAGCCATCTTCAGAATGCTGGGCCAAGTTGGAGGAGACCGCCTCTTTTGGGATCTTCTTCGTCTTAGTAATGACCTGTTGCCACGATGAGTCCACAGTAGGGGTCGGAAGAAGAGATTGGGAGTGAAGGTCCTTCTCCTGGTGGGGAGGACAATCGAAGGCAGCAGGCGCAACTCCAGGTGAGTGAGCAGCCAGCAGTGCGTCTAGAGGAGCTGGGCGCTCATCCGTTTGCATCAGCAAATCAGCAGGCCTAGTCAAGAATAATGGGTTGTCACGCGTCCTCTCTCCATTCTAAAGATGCTGTGCAGAAGGGGAGCTAGGTCGAAGGGCGGAGGCGTTTCCATCATCTTGGGGGCTCTTGGGCAAAGGTTCAACACTTGGCACCTTGCATTTGTGGCCGAAGACTCTGCATCCAACACAAGCCAACGGCTTCCACTCATATTCAACTTCAACGATGCACAATTCACCTTGCAGGACCACCTCAATGGAATCACAGGGTTGTTGCTTCACTATGATCTCCACACAGACTCTTGCAAAAGTGAGCATATCTAGTTGCTCCGTTCTTAGGTCTACATAAAGGGGTTTCCCAACATAGTTCGTCACTTTACTGATTGGCTGAACCGACCAAAGAGCGATTGGGAGGTTCTTCAACTTTACCCATACCGGAACCGAAAGAAGGGACTCTTTTCGGAAGTCCAAGTTTGGTCGCCATTGCTGTAGCACGATGGGAATCCTCGAAACAGACAAAGGTGGCCCCTCAAGGACCTTGCGGCAAAACTCCCTATCCGGGAGGTGGAAGAAAAATAATCCCTTGCCATTGGCCATCACTTTGGCTAAATTTGGCCCCCGAGCTCTCCTGAAGGCAGCTTCGGTTACCTTAAAAGGTATACGTCGGCCTATGTAACAGCCCACGAGACATTCCTAGAGCAAAGGGTCTGCAGCATCGATGTCTTCCTCGGTCATTTGAAGGACCGCTCGATCCTGGACATAAGTCGGGGGGCAAAAATCCAGATCATATCCCTTTGAGGCCGTCTTTGCAACTGCAACACTAGCCCAAGTCTGCAGGTTGGACTTCCCTGCCACCCCATGCTCTCTTTTTTATGTGCAAGCACATCAACAATATTGCTCTTAATTTTTACCAAAAAAAAAAAACAATATTGCTCTTAATTCACTTATGAACTTTGACAATGACAATGATTTAAGATAATAAACTTAACTGTCGGGTACTCATGTTTTCACTTACTTTTCTTTGATTTTTGGCCCAAATGACATTAGCAATATTGTTTTTAAGACGACAACCACCATCACATTACTAAAAAGCATTCGCCGATTATTTCTCTCGTCCATCCTACCACCTATCTTTCCAAGTCGCCAAGGCCATCATGAACGTTTCCTTTCAGGGTCAATGTGAAACGCGCTGGTTGAAGGTCCAAAAGAAAATGGGAAAAGCTTAAAGCACCGACACGATGGATCGGTACGTTCCCAGAAAATCCGTGTGAATTATTTGTCCTCTAATTGAACCGTGTAGTGGGGGCATCATTGGATCTGGAAATCAACGTCCATAGGCTACCATGTAGCAAATAAAAAGTCCACCAGTAAGAAACTATTTGGGGGAACACACAATAAATGCTTTCACAGGAAAATGAAGGATGAGGAGCTCTTGACGTGTACGTGAAGCCAAGGTTCATAAAGTTTAGAATTTTGCCCATCGAAATTTGTGGGCTGAAACCTTTGTGGGTTAACGTGTGAATCGGCCTCCCATGTGATGCACGGTTTGATTTATTACTACCATTTGGTCATCCTAAAAACTTAATAAGAACCGTTCTTTATCTAAATCCTTGAGCTTCGTTGACTACTCCGAACTGAGTCCTTGTGGGATCCTAATATAATTTCTATTTATATAAGTATTTTAAAATCGCTATCTTATTATTTACTGCATATTTCGATTCATTTCTACCTCTTTTATCATCTTAAAAGTTCGTAAGGAATTACTCTTTATCTAGACTCTCTAATTCTAACGAGCACTCTATCCACCTCGAATCAGGTTATTATATTATTAAAAGATAAATTCTTAATAAGGCGAGCATCAATTGTTTAATTGGTGATGAATTACCCAAAATGATGAGATGTTATTTTGTTGTATTTGCGTTATCTCTCGCATCACATCTCTAGTGAATTATATATTTATCTTCGTGTTCAGTTAAAGGATTACCTTGTCGGCTTCTTTAGCATTGTAGAAATCATATTTACAAAACGAATAGTACCTCTCCTTCCGGATGCCCTCTTTTCCATTTCCCACACTTTTCTCCTTCCTTTTTCTTTAATTTATTTTCGTTAAATATCCTTTTCTTTCCTACCGAAAGAAACTCCTACTCCTTTCGTGCGTGGCCAGAGAGAGAGAGAGGGGGGTAATCGTGGATTTTCTTGAAGAAATAAAGGTTGTGTCTGGGTGTGAAAAAACAACGACAAGAAGAAAATTGAAAAGAGAAGAAAAGGAAAATAACCTCATGTTACACCTTACAAGTCACAAGTGGGATTGTATCTCAATTAGATCTGAATGAAAAATGACCAAAACCACTTCACTCACAATTAATTTGATGAAGGATGATGAATGGTAATTTCATGATTTGAGTCACAAGCAATGCATTGCGACGTGTAATTACACCTCCACTACATCGGTCGGCGGCTTTTTCAACCATTGTGTTTCGCAAATGAAAAAATCAGTCTTTCCATCTCATGTGGACTGTGCACGCACATCTATCTCCCTCTTCTTTTCCTCCTTTCCTTTTCTGCTTATTATTCCATGGACGAACAGAAGCAGAGAAACACAGAGACCTCTCTACTTCACTCAATGAACCCGCAGTCCCTCTGTCTCGTCGTGAATTCACAGTGCTTGAGCGACCTGTAAAGAATCACACATAATATTCGATCGACTGCTTCCCGGGGGACCTTTGTCGCTTTCCTCATCCGTCCCTACCGCTCTTCTTTTCCGAGTCTGCAAAGCCACGAGCCTCTTCCTTTTGGCGTTATTGCGAAACACGCCGGTTGCCTCCAGCTTTTCAAAAGCTAAAGGAAAAGAGGGTTAAAGCACCCACATCGTTCTCTGAATGGTCCGCCTGAAGTTTTGTCCGAGTAGTCTTATTCAAGTTCAGTGCAGCACGCTCATCATCGGATCGAGAAATTGACAAGAGATTCCGTAATTATTATCTTAGACGAAAACAATTATCAGAAATCAATGTCTACTTGCCGAGGCTACTATGTTGGAAATAGTAAGGGTAATAGTATGAAGCTATATGGGAGAAGTACAATAGATGCTTTCACAAGAAAATGAAGAGGAGTTATTGAAGTCATCCGTGAAAGCTCAGGTTATTTCAAAGTTTATGGGCTCCAAACTAAGGAGAAAAAGAAAGAGTTGCCTCATCGGTGCGGGAAAGAAACAAAAAAAAATTCGCTTTGCTTCAAGTGTTTTTGCTGGTCATGTGAGAAAAACAATCTTAATAGTAAGTGTAAGCTTTCACTCATAATAAATTATGTTTGATAATTGTGCGACAATTTTTTTTTTTTATGTATGTCATATTCATACTATATTTTCAGTTAAATATGTCCCGAGCCGAGTTGCTCATTACAATTTTCTCATGTTGAGACTACCGCGCTTCTGTACTCGACAACAATGAGTGATAAATCATGTCTAGTTTCGGAATGAATTTTGCTGCAAGGTTACCTCAGGATGCTTTTTCAACCAAACAACTAACGACCTTTTTTTTTAAAAATAAAAATTTGAAGACATCGCATAATTTGTGCAATGCTCATAGCTCTCGAAGTAGGCAAGTGGGAACAAGATATGAATGGATAGGCATGATCACATGCATCGTACCAAAAGCCACGTACATCATACTCGTTAATGTTGTTTGTATTTTAAACCGGTTATCACATCGGAAAAATCGTCAAATAAGTTATAATCTTATTATATAGATATCAATTTAATCTTAAATTTTACAATTTCATCAATTTAATTCTAAATCTTTATACAATATTTCAATATAGCCCTTGTGATCAATTTTTAATGAAAATCACTAGACAATCTAAGATAATTAAATCACCATATCAATGATTTTCGATAGAAATAGGCCATAGAGGTTATATTGATATATTAAACAAAAGTTTAGATGATTAAGTTGATAAAATTGTTATATTCTACTGAGATTGTTTTCGAAAGTGACGTGTGATGCAATAGTGGTGATATGGCACTAGTGCTGAAATTATTGGAAGCCTTCCATGAGGTTTGCTCTTTGGAGTCATAGTGAAAATATGGAATGCATTCGTACGAATTGGCTAACACGCAATGTCCTAAAAGCTCGATTTGTGGCTGGCATGGACGGAGTACAAACACAAGTTGGAAAAGGAATGTGAACCTTCAAGAAACCTATCTCCATGGTGATTGTTTGGGGGCTTGTGTACACTACCTTGGTCCAGTACCTCAACTTGAACTTCACATACATTTTGGACCTCAATTGCTATATTCTAATGCTTGAATGAAAATAATATAAAATCATAACATGATTTTCTCAGACAGAATGAATATGATCGACATTCCGCACTTGGTCAAGTTTGACACGTAAATCTAATTAAGGAATCCTATAAGGAATCCTAGATGGCCGGGGAATCTTGTGAAGAAAATATAGCAGTTGATCAACAACATACTAATGATTTACCATGAAAAGATTGTTAAGGGACTAAGACAACTGAACTTAAGGAATTTCTTGAAGAGAACATATGGGTTAGTTGAAGCAATTGTTCTTCTAGTTGAGTATCCTCATGGATAATATGAAATGGAAAGAATTTACATAAGCTAATAAATAGAACCAAGTATATTTTATACGGAGGAAGTGAATTATTCTTCAAAAGAAGTGCCTCGAGAAAATTATAACTCAAATAACATTTATCTACAACTCTACTAACACTTTGCTAGCATCATCAAAATCTCAAATTTTATCAATCAAGTACTATTCTCTACACCATATGCAATTTAGAATAATAAATAAAAAAGAAACTACGCATCCACACACAATTTTGAGTAGGAAATTTTTCCTTATGAAAATACATAAAATTAACTCAATTTCTCTCTTTCAGCTATACGCAATTTTTTCTATATTTCAAATCTCGAATGAATTCGGGTATTTCCTAAATGTTTGTACATAACAGGTTAAATTCAGTTACTTATTCCAAATTTTCCAATTGAATCGAAGATAAGATAGAGACGACATCTCCATCACATTATGAAAAAGCATTCATCAATTATTTTTCTCATCCATCATTATGAAAAACATTATGGATCGCTCTTCTTTCCAAGTCTCCAAGGCCATCATGACCTCTACCTTTTACAGCCAATGTGGAACACATTGGTTGCCGGCCCAAAAGGAAATGGAAAAAACTTAAAGCACCGACACCATCAGTATGTCCCAGGAACGACCACATGAAGTATCTGTCCTCTAATCGAACCGTGCAGGGCATGTCGGGAGTCGGAATGTGAACGAGATTGGAGCACTGGGAGGCCAAGTGATCGCACCACGTTCGAGCTTTGACCCACCCGGACTCGGCGCCACACAGCAAATCGTCCTCGCCTTATGCGGTCGGGCGTTCTTGAGAGAAACAAGTTGGCACATAACAGAACGAAAGAGCCCGAAGTTCAGCAAGCAAACTCCACCAAGCACACACCCATCGCCAACCAAACCCTGTGCAAAATTCAAGAACCGAAAAACCGCAACGCTCCTAGATCAATCGAATTCCAAATGCATTGACAACGCCAGCCCGACCTTGATCACGGGGTTCTGGCGCAAACCCAAGAAAAACAGAATTATACCCACGAATCAAAATTGAACAAACACCTGAACAGATGAACAAGAACAAGGGGAGAAAAAAGAGAGGGATCGGGTGTGCGCAAGAGAGAGAGAGAGGAAACAAATCGAGAAGACCGATAATAAGCTGATCTGTTTACCATCCAGCGACAAAAAGGAAGTAAAGAGGGAGGAAGAGAGAGAGAGAGAGGCACATCAGGTAGAAGAGAGAGGAGAGAAAAAGAGGCGGCAAGAGTGGAGGCGATCCTGCAAGAATCGGCGAGAGCGGATGCTGTGAGAATCGACGTAAAGAAAAGAGCCTTCGTGTGATGGACCGCAGAACAAAGGAAAGCAAAGAGCATCGAGAAAGGTAGGATTTTGTTTTATATTGGGTAAGATTGTATTTTTAATAAAATTTTGAGAGTAAAATGAGCAATCAACATTTTAAAGACAAGCATTTTGTTAAGGAGCCTTCAAATGTCGAACTAAATACCTTTAAATTTTTTCTAAGGAGCTTTGGGGACTCAAAATCTCTTGAGAAAGCTGAACCAAACATCTTTTATGTAATAGTAAGTCTCCCGGTTGGGAAATATTTGGGAAACACCCAATAAATGTTTTCACAAGAAAATGAAGGATGAGGAGCTCTTGACGTGTATGTGAAGCCAAAGTTCACTAAGTTTAGGATTTTGTCTTTTGTGGACTTCAATCTCTGTGGCTAAACGTGTGAATCTTTTGCTCTGGAATTTTGGCGACACGCATTTAAAAAATTTTGCTCCAGAAGTCAACGTAGTTAAAGCAATAGAGTGGTGCCTACAATTAGGGCATTTGAAAGCTTCAGAATGCGAAGCTTCACAAGTAAAAAGAAAAGGAGAATTGGCTTGTCCGTCCGTAAGAAATGTTCTTACTTCTTTATTTTTTTGGTCGATATGTTCTTACTTCTTTGCTTTAGCCTTTTGGCCCGACTGTTCCAAGTAATATTGGTTTTTGCGATTTTTTTATGATAAACAGAATTAATTTTGGGACCTCATGTTCCGATTGTTTATAATTTTTCTTGCAACAATTTGCAACTTTTGAAAGAAAACAAGCAACACAAGATATGCCATGATCTTAAATTGACGAAAAAAAGAGAAACTAAAAGCAAAGTGAGTTGGGTGGCCACATGTGTACACCTTAGAGGCTCCCTCCCCATGCACTATTAATGAGTTATAAATATAGACATCATTCATATTTAATTTTAGTTAAGTTTGCATATTGGTATTTCTATAAGTTTGACACCAATCAAGATATAATTAGAGGTAATTTTTTCCAAGTAAGTACGGAGGAAAAAGTGACATCGCTTAATAACGAGGAAAATCACTTCAAATTAGATACATTATAATCACACTCTTAGGCTACATGCATCTGGAATAAGAATGTGAGATCTCATTCTTACATTTTAGGGAATGTTTCATTCTACTCTTCATGACTTGGAATTTGGTGCATGTCCGATCTCATCGAACTTCAAAAAGCCACACCCTCTTCCGTATAATCCAAACTTGTATTTTGTTATGCTCATTAACACTGCTAACTTTTTTCTGAACGACACATGTCTTTTATGGGATAAATAAGATATATATCTTATATAATCTAAAATGCTTTTTTTGAATGATATACACCTTTTATTAAAAGATAAATTCTTGATATGACGACCATTGATTGTCTAATTGGTGACGGATTACTCGTAATGAAGAAATGTTGTTTTATCGTGTTTGCGTCACATCTCGGATCACGTCCATGGTTAACTACAAATTTATCTTTGTGCTAAGTTAAACGAGTACCTATTGGCTTTTTTGGCATCGTAGAAGTTGTATTTACAGAATGAATAGTTACATCTCCTTTCAGATGCTCTCTTTTCCATACCCCACTTGCATCACATCTCGTGTCACGTCCATCGTTAACTACAAATTTATCTTTGTGCTAAGTTAAACGAGTACCTGTTGGCTTTTTTGGCATTGTAGAAATCATATTTACAGAATGAATAGTACATCTTCCGGATGCTCTCTTTTCCATACCCCCCTCCTTTTGTCCTTCCTTTTTCTTTAATTCTTTTTCGTTATTTTTCCTTTTTCTTTCCTACCGAAAGAACGTACTACTCCTTTGGTGGGTGGCGAGAGAGGGGTTGGGGGGGGAGGGGAAGGGTAATTTGGAAAATAACCTCATATTACACCTTACAAGTCACAAGTGGGGCTGTATCTCAATTAGATCCAAATGAAAAATGACCAAAACCACTTCATTCACAGTTAATTTGGTGAAGGATGATGAACCGTTATTTCGTGATTAGAGTCATAAGTAATGCATTGAGACATGTAATTGCGCTTGTACTGCATCGGTCAGGGCCTTTCTCTATCATCGGGTTTTTTTTTTTTTTTTTTGAGCAAATCTATCATCGGGTTTCGCAAATGGAAAAATGGGCCTTTCGATCTCATGAATCGTGGACGCATCTCTCTCTCTCTCTCTCTCTCTCTTCCTTCCCTCTTTTCCTTTTCTGCTCGTTATTCCATGGTGGAACAGACCCACAGTCCCTTTGTCTCATCGTGAATTCACAGTGCTTGAGCGAGGTGTAAAACGAAACGCTCGTGATATTTGACCGACTGCTCCCTGGGGGACCTTTGTCACTTTCAGCATCCGTCTGTACCGCTCTTCTTTCCAAGTCTGCAAAGCCACGGACTTCTTTTTGGCGTGTCAATGTGAAACACGCTGGTTGCACCCACATCAATTATTACGTTCCCCAATCAGTACGTTCCCCTTGTTCACTCTCATTCAAGTTCTGTGCAGCATGTGACAAGAGATTCCGTAATTCTTGTCTTCGACGAAAATAATTATCAGAAATCGACGAAAATAATTATCAGACTTGTCGAGGCTACTGTGTCAGGAAATAGTACGGGTGATAGTAGGGAACTATTTGGGAGACGTACAGTAGATAGATGCTTTCGCGAGAACATGAAGATGAGGAGCTATGAAGTCATATGATAAGCTGAGGTTCTTTCAAAGTTTGTGGGCTTCAAACTGAGGAAATTAACATAGAATTTGCTCAGAAATAAAAGACTTCGCTCCAAGCCTTTTTGCATGTCATGTGAGAAAAACAATTGTAATGGTAACTGTGTGATAAATATTTTATTTGTGTGTTATAATTATACCACATTTACAAATAAATATCTCCAGAGTTGCTCATTCTAATATTTTTCCTGCTACCGTTGCCGTGCTTCCATGCCCAACAACAATTGATGGTAAGTGATATCTACTTTTAGAACGAATTTCAGTCTAAATTTACCTCCACATGATTTTCCAATGAAACCATAAATGATCTCCTTCTTTTATTATTAAAAATTTGAAGACATGATATAATTTTTGCAATGCTCAATTGCTCATAGCTCAAAGCTGGATAGTCACGATGATTACCTGATTCGGAATAGTACCCAACCCACGTGGTGGGGGCCATGAAGTGACGTTTTCTTTGACAAAATCGAGACCAGAAAAAGCATAGTAGAAGATCTTGCTTACAGAGATTTATCTCTTGACAATATCTTCCGGTAGCTTTACCATTACTTGTATCCGTACTTGATTTGCTTTTTCGTTCCCAACAACTTTCCTTCCGAGTCAATGATTCTCCTTTCCATGACTCCCTTCTTTTGAGCTTCATTAGCTATTTTTTCGGTCCTGCGAATTCACTATTAGAACTGATAAAGATAATTGGAGAAGTTCATCATTGATAAGATTCTGATTTTTTCCATGATATTATAGGTTCATCATCTTGACTTACACGTCCTTAATGATCTATCACAATCTTTTTGAGTAAGATGTCCGTCAAAAATAAAGAATTTAGATGAATGGACATTCAAGATTTAATTATGTGATTTTTTTATGACACTAATCATTCTCAATGACCTTAACTTTCCCACGTGTTTAATCAACATAATACTTGACTAGGAGGAATCATCTCTCTCTCTCCTAGACCCTTGAAATCAATTTTGACATCCCAAACATAATAGATTCACAAGTAGCAAGTATTTTTTAGCCGGTTTCAAAAGTATAAATACTCCGATTCCATGGTTCGTTAGAAGTTTCGTATATTTTACTATTTGGTTGTGCTATAACAATAGAAATAATAGAATATTTTCTTTAGATGTGTAAGCAATCACTTGAATGGATGGTTTTTTTTTTCTCTTTAATGTGCAGTCGAGCTCTTTCCTTTTCACCGATTTTGAAAAAGAAGGCATTGATGGTTGCAATTACTAAGCTTTATTTTCTATGAGTGTAAGTCATTTCTAGAAAATCTCAATTCCTCCAACGACAATGTTTAAATCCGAAGGAGGTTAGTTCAATATGGTGTGCTTTGCTAATCTTTGCCCTCCCCTTGCATTTCGCAATACAAATGCAGCTCTTTACGTGTTTATTCCTTTGCGAAACCCAAGCGGTCTCTTTGATTATAATACTTACCAATGGCACCATTGTTTTTTTTTTTTTTTTTTTTTTGATGATTTAGAAACCCCCATACGGCCGGTAGTTGACGAGGTAAACTTAGGGGGACGCTAGCGGAAAACCCACCATCCCGACATCCCACTTAAGACACCAAATGCTTCCTCTGGATTTCGAACCCTTCACCTTTGGGGAATGATTAATAGAGCTCTTATCCAACGGAGCCACCACGACCAGTGATAATAACATCATTGTTTTTTACACGAAAGATTACTTTCATAGAGCAAAGGACGTAGCAAAAATGCAATTCCCAATCCTGCTCATGCATGCAGTGATGCTTGCTCTTCTCTAGAAATTACTCAATTTTTTTTTCTTTTTAATTGTGTATAATGTGGTGGTGGATTGTCCATTAATAGGGGGCCTTTAATTTTTGTGGTTGATCAAGTACCACCGAACATGAGAAAAGTTATTATCGAAGATGACATGGTGCCTGCATCGCTGAGATATGGCAAGTAGTGTGGGCTTCTATACAACATATAGACGTTCAGGATTGAGACCCTGCGATGGCCTCACCAATTGCTGCATGAAGTAAGACGCCCGCATCCAAGTTTTCAGCCCAAAATGAAAACCGCAAATATTAAAAAGAACTAGAAAACCCAATTGAAGTTCTAAGGGGCCTAACGGTTAAAGAAACAGTTTTAATTTTAGTTTTCAATGTAAACGAAAATTTTTCATTTCCGGTCTTTTGTTCCTTTAAGCATATGCTCGGCTTGTAGAAATAAGAACTTCAAATAGGAATGTAAATTTAGACCTGTTTGCCGTGCCTTTGCAATCCGTCATTATGCACCTTCTCCAGCAAAATTTTACCCAATTGAGTTGGAATTAATAGATATCTTCTCTCGATGGGAATCCTACCCTAATGGTGGTAGTTTTCACCCATAAAACCCTAATGCTGTTCACTGAATACAGCAGTCATTTCATCTAGTCTCTACCAAGATGCAAATCTCCCGTTTCCTTTTCAACTTTGGCCCTTTACCCAAAATCCCCAAACTTCCCATAAATCATGTTCACTGTTCCATAAGCTAACCCCAACCCAGCTTCTGATACAACTCGATCTCCATTCTATAGCATCACGCCCTACAAGTACAGGGCATGCAATCAATGACCATAATATCAGCTGAAAGCAACAACCCTAGTTAATCCTCGCCCAAATTTCAAACCCGAAATCCTGACCTACCCCATCAGCCTCCCAAAGCATTGCATTGTCTTTGGACAGCATCTTGCCATTACAGTGTATAGTGATACAACCCCAAGAATGAATTTACAGGAATAGCTGCTTCTGGTGTACTTTTCTCACAGGAAGTAAGGTGCCCGCCTCTCGTGCATCTTCAATGGAAGAATCCAACACCTCCAATTATTGAGTTGCTATCCTTTGCAGAAAATTGGGCAATTTTTGGTTAGAAAAAAGACCTGACAGAGATAGATGGTATGGTTCCAACAGAGAGAATATAAGAATGTCGTCTAACTATGGGCAATTGTTCTACAACCCCAATAACAATCTCCAAGCCGTCCAAAACACTATGAAGGGGGCATGGAGAGTGGATTCAGTTACCTTTGATTGGGTAGACTTGAGAACTTTAGCCTTTACCTTTAAGTCTGAAAATGAACTGAACAGAATTCTTGAGACAAGGCCTTGGTCTTTCTCTAGCAATCCTTCGGTGTTTATACCATGGACATCGACTACTTTGCAATACAGTTACGAATACACACATTACGAGTTTTGGGTTCAAGTGCACAAATTACCTACGGATTGGGTCTTGGAGGAAACCATAAGGCAAATAGCAACAGCAGCAGGCTTGGTAACTGAAGTGAAAATTGATACAAAGGGGTTTAGCTCGGGGTTTAGCTCCTATACAGGTGGAAAAGCTAGAGTTAGAATTGATTTATTGTCCCCCTTGAAACCCGGGACATTTGCCAGCCAAGGAGGAAAGAAACTATGGGTCGACTTTAAGTATGAGAGATTACCGCACTTTCATTATGCATGTAGTTGCATAGGGCATTATGCCAAGTTCTTTGAGGAAGAAGAATATGACGAGAACTGGTTAGAAATTGATGATCCTAGTTGCTTTGGAAGAAGAGCCCTCTCTGGAAGCCGTTCTATGCAAAACCAGAGGATATAATCATAGATGATGAGATTATTCTAGAAACTCCTACCCCCACCCTGCAAATGGTGTCCTATGAGCCTACGGTAAAGAATCCATTGGTTCCTAGTAGTGGGAACAATCTGGGAAAGTCAGCATAGATTTTTACTGAGGAGATAGAAGCAATTGGAAAAGGTGGCATCAGTCCATATAAAAACAAAGAAAAGAGCTTGACGTTGATAACGGGCGTTTGGTTTGCTTTTGGGAATGCATTTGCAGAAATGCAAATACTTTTGGGTAAAGGGGTTTTCGAAACGCAAATGTCGTTTGGTAAAATTTGCATTGAGAAACAACTTTGGCCAAAATACCGTTTGGTAAAATTTACATTTGTAATTAACTTTTATTAAATTAAAAAAGCAAAAATATGTTTATATTTTTATATTTTTTATATAAACATATTTTTATATGAAAAATATAAACATATAAACATAAAATATATAAAAAATAGATAATTTTATATAAATATATATTTATATAAAAGCAATCGAGAAAAAAATAGATATGTTTATATTTATAAATATATATTTATTTATTAAACATAAAATATATTTATATAAAAAATGGATATGTTTATATCTATATAAAATATAAAAAAATAGATATGTTTATATTTTTTATATAAAAATAAACATAAAATATATGTTTATATATTTATACCGGACCGCCGAATTTGGCGGCCGAACCGCCTAAATAAAAAATATGTTTATGTTTTTTATATAAACATATTTTTATATAAAAAATATAAAAATATAAACATAAAATATATTTATTAAACATAAAATATATATAAAAATAGATATTTTTATATAAATATATATTTATATAAAAACAATAGGAGAAAAAAAAAAGATATGTTTATATTTATAAATATATATTTATTTATTAAACATAAAATATATTTATATAAAAAATGGATATGTTTATATCTATATAAAATATATATAAAAATAAAATAAAAAAATAGATATGCTTATATATTTATATAAAATATAAAATATATATTTTTATGTAAAAATATAAACATATTTATTTTTATATAAATATATTTATTTTTATTCGACGACCGACGGCTTCTCCAGGAGAGATGAGTAATCCGAAAGTTGCATTCCGAAGATGCAACTTGCCAAAGACCTCAAGAGCTGACGCTAAAGACCCTTGGCCCACTTGGAGATGCACGGTGCATCTTGCGAAAGTCGCGCAAAAAAAAAACCAAACAAATTCAGATTTTGCCATAGAGGACTTTAGAGCCCAAATGAAGATTCCAAATGTTGAACCAAAATGGGCCAACAACTCCAAACCACTCTACAATGCTGGAAGGCAGCTCAAAAGGCCCCCAAAAAGAAATGTAGCATGGGGAAGAAATAGGTGGAAACAAAACACAGTGAAGGTATAGTCCTTACGCTTCTCAAAAGGAGAACTCTCTTGCTTTAAATGAGACCAAACTTTTGTAGACTCCAATTCAGGTTTTGGAGGATCCTAAGATACGGGCTTTGATGGCTATCACTAATAAGCCACTGAGGTTCCCATGATAATTTTTTGCTGGAATTATTAGGGGTTAGGCACACGCAAGGCAATCTTGGCATTGAGGTCTGGAAAGGCCCAACATTATTTTTCTAATGGAAACAAAGAATCAAGAATCTGTGGTATGAGCTTGAAATGAATCCAATTCCAGAACTGTGCAGTGATGAATTCAAATGGAATTGCAGGGGGATCAGCAATTTTACAGAATGACACGGTGGCACTAACAATGGAATCAATCACAAATGAAATGCTTGACCTAATTTGTACAGATAGTGGAAAACATAAAAGAATTACCTTTGTACATGCTCCAATAATCAGCCTCCAAAACCAGCTTCCTTCGATTTAATTGGGGTTCTTTTTTTTTTTCGGCGGGGGAGGGGGAGGAACTGAACTTCGATGAAATTTTGTATCACTGGGAAAAAGTACGCAAGCATATGGCGGAGCACCCAAGGTCAATGGCTTTTTGAGATATTAGACATTATAAATGCATGATCTTTAATGGATCTTGAATGTAAAGGATGTGCATATACATGGCAAATAATAGGAATGGGGATGCCCATGTGAAAGAAAGACTAGATAAAGCTCCATGCAATGTAGAATGAAGAGTGACATCCCAGAAGTGGAAGCGTATGCCTCTTATAGGCACCGACCATAGTCCTATCTTGCTAACTCTCTCAACAGAACCTGCAAAAAGAAAGAGAGAAATTAAGTTTGAAGCATACTAGCTTAAAGATAATGAATGTGGTCAGCTAGTAAGTTTAGTGTGGAATACTCCAGGCATGGAAATGAACATTTTCTGAAGAAACTACAAAAAGAATAGAGGGCCTAAAGAAGTGGAGCAAGCAGAAGTTCTCTAATGTTAATAGTCAAATCAACTGCTTGAATAGGGAGCTTTAGGAGTCAACAAATGAGCTGAGCTTGCATTATGACAGGGACAAAATGCAGCAACTGAAAATGCAATTGAAGATCTGTGGAAACAAGGAGAAATGTACGGGGGTATGCGCTCAAGAATATACTGGCTGAATAGGGTGATAGAAATGCTGAGGAAGCTCAATGGAATGAGCACAACATGCTGTTCTCTCATTTTGATGAGCATTTAGTAAATGATATTCTAGCTATCCCACTCTTAACGCCGATGAAGACTAGCTAGCCTGGACATGCAACCAAGCACGAGGCTATGCTGTTAAAAGTGGCTACAATCAACTCCAGGACATTGAGACAGCATGAAGCAAATCAAGCCTCGTCGTCCTACCAAACTCCAAAAGCCCTTTGGACTAAGGCATGGAATCTAAAGACTCAACCCAAAGTAAGGGTGTTTATGTGAAGTGTGTGCCGAAATGCCCTACCACAAGAGAACCTATTCAGAAGGAAGATTGTACCTGAGTCGACATGCCCTCTTTGCAAAAAGGAACCTGAAACTGTCAAACATCTGTTCCTTCTTTGTCAAAGGACGAAACAGACAAGGTTGGCCTCTGAGATTGGCATTCAGATTTGAAATCAGGAAGTTATTTGAATTGAAGGATGGCCACTGAAGATTGGTAACCACCTCAAAGCCCCCGTCTTT
The DNA here is from genome assembly GCA_014182405.2 of Eucalyptus sideroxylon. Lineage (NCBI taxonomy): Eukaryota > Viridiplantae > Streptophyta > Magnoliopsida > Myrtales > Myrtaceae > Eucalyptus > Eucalyptus sideroxylon. The sequence goes on along the minus strand of CM024550.2, from coordinate 5,618,933 downwards.
CGAACTGATCACGGTCATTTTTTGGCACATTTGGACATAAAGATATTCCTCTATTTTCAAGCATCACTTACCAGATCCTGCAACAACAATGGTGTCTCTCATGGCTATGCATATGAATCTCTTGAAATGGAATGGCCGAGAATCAGAGAATAGAAACAACCCAGGACACTTACCCATAAGATGGAAACCACCGAGTCCTCAAGCCGGACATCGACAGAACTTTCCACGAAGGATCTTCCAAAGGTTCAATGGCGTGCGTCTGCCATGATTTTGAGGGGAAACTAATTGATGGGTCCACAGTAAACTAATTGATGCCTTTTCTCACGTAATTGGGCCAGTACTTGGTGAATGAAAAGCTTGCTTATGACCAAAAAAAATTTGTTAACACTAACTATAGAAAATTTTCAGTTGATAAAAATAAATTCCATAATGAAAGAAGTTACGAACTTACTAATTTATTGACATATTTGTAAATTTGTCAGAGTGCTACACTGAAATTTTGAGAAAAAGTTGGTTGCTAACTTATTCATTGGAATGTTGGTAAAATCATTTTAAGGTTTGTAAAATTTGATGAGGCACTGTGACCCATCTTAACGCCTTCCATGATTCAGAGCATGACTACCCCTGAAGCATTGTGTTGACTTACTTTGCTGGCTGGTGTTAGTGACCTTTGAGCCTGTGCCATAGGTGAAACTTAGCTTGCACTGCTTACAGCACACCCTTCTGCATCCAGGACTCACAATTTCTATTGCGAAGTGTTCCCAGATGATGGACTTCTTGTTTCTCCACTTGTTGGGCTGTGTTTCAAGAGTTTTCACATTGTTGTTTTCTTCTGGGGTTGCCATCTTCTACCTAAAAACAAATTCCTGCCCAATAAAGTCGGAGATAAAACAGCAAAAGAAAAAAGACAGGTATGAAAGAGAAGGAGATTTAGAATATTTCGACAGCATGAGGCAAGATATATTAAAAAAATCACTGATGAATGGACTTGAACCAAATATTAGAGTAAGATGTACAGAAGATCAATACAAGGATTAAAAATCTTTTAAAAAAATTGAACATGGTGACCAATCGTAGGGAATTGATAAATTAGCTTTGAATATGATGATGAGAGTTTAGAGACCTTTAGTTAGCAACAAAACATCATTTTCCTCTTTGTGTTGCATTATGTAGGTCAGGGATCCAAACTATGGCGAATGTTCCTGCATAAAGTCCACACCAAAAGCACTCCAAAAACCAGAAGGCAGACCACACAGGTACCTGCATTTTATACGCAGGAAACACAATCTACTAGTAGCTTTAACATTTGATACCTCATCTCACAGATCCAACACGAGTTATCTTGGTCAGTGGTTGGTGATCTATGTGTCAAGAAAGAACCAACTTTTGTTGGCCTGTCATAGTTATAGAATTCTAATCCTCGATCTAGCTGAAAAGTGCAAACAACAGTAGGCTAATGAATCTTTTTCACAAGCCAATTCAACTTCTCATAGTCAACTTACACACAATCATCAAGTGCAGCCAAAGAACTTACATCTGAATGAAAAGGAAGGGAACTACACAAATCACCTCAGTCTCCTAGATATATCAGACACGAAAAAGCATCCAAGCAGAAAGAAAAGTATTGAACAAAGGGAAAGCTCGAAGCACATCCCAATTACAGAGAACTAACAGAGAAAAAAGAAAATGCCATGATTGCTAATGCCCTTTTTTCAGTCGTTGAAAATGAAGTAAAAGCTTTAAGGCATCCACTGGCATCAGACTTGTACATACCACTTTCCATTTTGCAGTCAATTAAAAAATTTCAGAACATACCACACAAAATTCATTAAAAAGTCTGCCAGCATGCACTACGAATTGAGCGAGAGGTGGTTGTTATTTAGAAATCCTCCATAACTCATGGAACAAGCAGACACACATGTTGTGATTCCTCTCCACCAATAAGTGTATCCCAAAAAACAAGCATAAAGAGAGCAAAATTTAACTGATCGATGGAGTACCGACTAATTCCCGATGCCCATTACGAAAGACTCGAATTTTTTCGTAAGAATAGGGTCCAAAGCTATCAATCCTGCATCGAGCAAGTCACACAGGGTCTCCACCTTCGAATCAGCCACGGTTGGGTTGGTGGTCGGAGCTTTCTTCCCGCGGTCCGGTCGCACGCTGCCGGCGCCACCGGACCTCGGCCCGATAACGGAGGTCGAACGAAAGACACAATCGAAACAACTTTTGAATTGGGGGCGAAGGCTTTGCGTGAGCCGGAGTTTTTGCTTTTAGTTTCTTTCAGAATCCTTCGCCTTTCAACCCTCATCGCTGCCGCCGCTCCATTTGTTGGATGAATGCTGCTGCTGCTGTTGAAGATGGAGCAAATTGGAGCTCCTTCTGGCGGATGAGAAGCACCATTCTCTCGTTCTCGAGCTTGGCTCTCTCCGTCTGGGTTCCATCGACTAATCTTCAGTTCCCAAATGCCTCCGAAGATCACGCCACCTAAGCCATCGGGTTCCATCAAAAGACATATTTTTATCTTCAGTTCGCCGCTATGAATCTTCCTTCCCTCTCAGAAATGAATCTCCTACTCTCGATTTTGCCAATAAAGACACTTTTTTTTTTTTACCTGGCCAAATGCCCCGAACCAGACATTTTTCCCCTGTAATGAAAAAGCAGAGGCATTCCCACGCAGCCCTACAGATAAAAAGGAGGTACCTAAGTCAGTCAAATCTCAAGAAATCCCGAAAATGCAACACCAAGTTCCCGAAAGGCCTCATCCATGCAGTGCAAGAATCCTCTTTTAAAAAAACGAAAAAGAAAACTCAGTTCAGGATATATAGCGAGCATGGCAACTGGTTTTGAGAAGGGATGCTTTCTTATGGGAGCTGACGAAAAAAACTGCCCGTGGTTTTGAGGAGAAGTCACACCCATCTTTGGAAGCCAAAACACACGAGAAAAGAAGGAAGAGAGTGTATTCATACGCAGGAGGGGGAGAGAGGGAGTGAAAATTTAACCGACTTATTTTGATTGTATTTTCAGCAATTGCTCGGACGGTGGGGCACTTGTCTGAGAGTTCTGAGGTTATGAAGCTTGTTAATGACCTTGTGAAAGCTCCTGAAATGGCTGTTACCAAGTTATATTTCCTGTGTCAGTTGATCCTGTGTCAGTTGATGTTATTTTATAATATGCATGATGCACTCTCTTCTATGAGGGTTTTGTCAATTGTGTATTTGCATGTTAATATTCCTTTTGTTGTCAACATTCATATTCAGAATGACGAATGATGCCTACATTCAAGCTTTTTCTGATAGTATGTGGCTGTTGAGAGACAATGGAAACTGTCTCATTTTCGGCTTTTATCATTTTCAAATTATGCTAATAGTTTGAACCTTCATGAGTAGATGAGAAATAAGATAATGAAATGAACGACTATGTCAACGTGACCTTATAGTGCACAATTCAGAAACATTATCTTGAGCAATTTGGGAATGTTAGTTCTCCATTTCTTGCTCACTTGCTGGAATATGGCTTGTGAAGTGGAAAAAAGTTGGAAGTACAAATTGTGAAATATTTTTGTTACTTCTCATTGTAAAGTTGTGAAAACAATGGGTTGTGAAGTAGCCTGCATCTTGCGGCATAGGAATAGCAGAGGTATATATTTGATAGCTGAATGCCGTTTGTTTATATGATATATAGGGGTTGGTTTGATAGAAGAATTTGTGAATGATGCGGTTGACACAGCTCTCGACACGGAGGACATAGAAGAGGAGATAGACGAAGAGGTCGATAAGGTGTTTACAGCCATAGCTGGTGAGACAGCTGCTCAACTTCCAGAGGCAGTGAGGAAGCAAAAGGTGAAGCAATCTGCTCAACCAATCAACCTACTGCAGAAGAGGTATATCTGCTAGTTCCCTTACTAATGGAACTTATTTTCGGTCATTCTTTTATTTCCCCGGTAGGAAGCTAATTGAGAAAAAATCAATGCTGCATTCTTACTTTTTTCATGTATCAATGAATTTGAAATTTGTAGGATGAAGCGGTAGCCGAGGTTGTTGATGATGAGGAAGAGCTAGAAGAAATAAGAGCTCGCCTCGCAGAAGTTAGGTCTTTAGTTCCCATTTTGCTACTGTTCCACACTTTTGACAGCCCAAAAGGCAAGGAAAGGAGGGGCAAACTCTATTTAGCCTAATGTGGGAGGAATGCGGGTCCCCTTTCCTGTATTCTGATTGATGTAGAGGAGATCCTATATAACACTTGAACGGACGATGAAACATGGTGTAATGGTGTATAAATATGCGAGTTATGTATAAACTTGAGCTCGTGGTGAATATTGGATATGTGGGTCGACAAATTTACCAATAGTGCAACACTTGAGCCAGAGCTTCCATTCTTTCAACAGGAGCAGAGATGGAGCAAGCGTCAGCCAACGGGGAGCAGCCGCTTGACGAACGTTGGAGTAGCAACAATAAGCGTGGCATAGCAAATGAGAGCGAAAGCAGAGATTCAAATTGGATATTAAGCATTTTTTGGGCCTAAATGAAAAGCAAATAAAGAAAAGAACTAGCATACCCAAATTGAAGTCGGTTCATGAAAAAGGTTTTAGTTTTCGTTTTCAATGTAAAGGAAAAATAAAAGATCTTCATTTCTCCTTTTTTTTCCTCTTGAAAATATGTTTGGTTGGTAAAAGAACTTCGGATAGGAATCAAAATTTAAACATGTTTGTTGCGTCTTTGCAATCCATCATTTTGTACATTCTTTGAACTAATAATCCCATCTTTTCATTTGGTGATTACAAAGTACCATAGCCGGTTATCAAGAAAAATCATCTTATGAAGTAGGAGATGCGGATGAAATTGGCAATACATCTCTACCATGAATAATGCGACATGCTTTATTTACCTTTGAAAGAAAACTATTAAAACATCCATTTTCAAGAGGCATCTAAACCTCTCCTCTCTGTACATGCAATTGGATACAGTCAAAGAGCCGATGAATTAATTGAGTACTCTAGAACTTGATCGGTAGGCAAAATTCCAGCCAATGGCCTTACAGTAGAGTCTCTGGATAGACATTCTTGACTTTTATTGGGTTATAGTAGCTTGAAGAGCGATGCGGTTCGAGGTAGCCAGTCTCTTAGGTCCCTACTTTTTCAGGGCGGATGAAGTTACTGATAAGCAGGAAATGTCTAGCACAAAACTAGACTAAGAAAATTAGAACATCACATACTAAAGGCCAAAACCCTGTTATCTGATGAGAAAAGTAAGGCCTTGTACATGAGATCTGGTGTCCCCGATCATCGATTCAGTATAGAGACGAGATGAAGGTACCATGGAATCCATAGGGTGCCCTTTGAGGCAGAGTCATTTTTTCCATAGGCTCACCTTTAAACTCGTGCGCTTCAATCACAAGAACCTGTAGATTTCACGATTTTAAAATCACATCAAACGTCGTTACTGGTAGGCAAACCTACGTGATGATCGCATTGAAACTCTTAAACTTAATCTGGGACACATCCGTTTCTTCATTATGTACCCAAGAGACGATCCAACCACTGTCCTCTTTGAGACCATCTTTCTTAGGGACAACACACCTGCTGCAGAAGCTGTCCTTTCAAAATGATGGTACCCGACCTTCATCAACTTCTTGTGATATCTTCCTCTCTAATTCAAGGCTGCAGTGAGGAACATTTCGACACGTACAATGGATAATTAGAATGACTCAAAAAGCTTTCAGTAATACCTCAGAGTCAGACAGCGCAGGACAAGGTTCGTCAAAGTATAATTTCACTAGACCTCCATATTAGCCATTCCTGAATCAAACGAGTGATGCATAAACAATAGGAAACTGATATTATGCGCTACTTTGGGCAAATGGACATGGACTCGAGAGTAGAGACTGGCATTGCATTACCACTTTCAGAGCTTGCTCTGAATTGATGACTTGAGCATAACCATACCCATTACGCAAGCCAGTGAATTCGGCATTTATGAAAGGGAAGTCTATAGAGAATTCAGTGCCCATAAGATTCGACTCCTGAACTTCCCCTGTTTCCATGTTCAATCTCCACTCATAGGCACAGGTAAATAGATAGCCTCCATGTTTGTTAGCATTTGCATCCACCAGTTCTCTAAAGTTGAATCCTCTCAAGAACCAATCAAACTTGTTCATACCCCAATCGGGACACAGAAACACCACTGTAAGTGATCTGCATCTTCTCACCACAACCTGCATTGCTGGGCAATATCATTAAAGTTGAGGCTTAATCTAAAAGGATTTGAAGTTTCAAATTAGGCTACTACGAAAAATATACCTCAAAACCGTCCCGAAAGCAGTTGATATGTGAAATGTGCAGCTTGATTCTACATAAAACCATTGGACTGAACTCGCGTCTCCATAACGTAGCATCACCCCTATCCTTGGATATCATCCTGGTCATATTTCAGTAACCTACATTCCAAGAAAACAATTAGCTGCTTCGACAAACTGAAAAACTATCACCAAGAAAGGCATTACCAGCTCCTGCAAATCAACGCTACATCATGAGATCAACTTGTTATCTACTGAATCGATTAGTACCGAATCATGCCGTAATGTGCCAGTGAAGAATCTCCATGTTTCCAGAGCAGTCTTGATATCAAAACTTTCATAAAGCAACTACAACGTCCAGCTCTGCCTACATTCCTGTGCCAAAACAAATAGTCCATTTACACAGGCACTTCATTCCTAATCTCACAACAGAACCACCTCCGCATATGGTTCTCTTCGGGTTTCATGTCCCAGATCAAAATGACATCATTTCTTTTATCGTGTATAGCACGATATAGTATATCTTGCTATTTCGAACGTCCATAATGAGCATCAATGGAACAAATCCACCTTGCACAGCATAAAAATTCTAATGCTTGAATGATTATAACATAAAATCAGAAGATGTTTTTTCCAGACGGGATGAATTTGATTGATAGTCTGGCCTTGGTCAAATCTGACACGTAAATCCGATCAATTAATACAAAATGTCCAGGGAATCTGGTGAAGAAAATATAGCAGTGTATCAGAACACACAAATTATTTACCACGAAAAGGAATGGTTAAGGGACTGAGATAACTGGAGTTAAGGGATTTCCTGAAGAGTACATATGGCTTATTTGGAGCAATTGATCTTCCAATTGAGCATCCTCTTGGAAAATACGAAATCGAAAGTATCTGCACAAGCGAACATGCATAACCAAATATATTTCAAGGGAGAAGCCAATCATTCTTCAAAAGTAGAACTTCGAGAAAATCATTTTTCGAAGTATTTGCAGCAGTTAAAAATATTTTCATATCAGGAAAAATGAATCCTGATTTAAATAGAACCCACATTACTCTAGTTCCAAAAATTCATAACCTAGAAACTCTTGATCAATTTTGCCCCATTAGTTTGTGCAATTTTGGCCTATAAAATCATATCCAAGGTAATCGTGAATAGACTCAAAACTTGGTCATCGAAATTGATAGCTTGAGAACAAAGTGCATTTATGAGTGGGAGACTTATCCAGGACGATATCATGATAGTGCAGGAAGTGTTGCATCAACTAAGAGCAAAGAAGAAGAGGAAAAAAATTCCTAGCGGTTTTGAAACTTGATACGAAAAAGGCGCATGACAAAGTAGAATGGGACTTGTTGGAGGCATGCTTAAGAAAATTGGGCTTTGATGAAAAGTGGATTACATGGGTTATGAAATGTGTATCTTCAGTCTCATTCAGTGTTAAATATAATGGGAATCCTCTTCCTTACTTCCAACCTTCTAGAGGACTTCAGCAAGGTGATCTTTCATCTTCTCATCTCTATATTTTTGTAGCAAACATTTTATCTTTTATGATGAAGAAAACAGTGGAGGATGGCAGTTTCGAGGGTATTAAGCTCAACTCTTCTTCCCCTAACATATCACAGCTCCTATTTGTGGATGATTCCATCTTCTTTTTAGATTGGAGAATTCAAGAATGCCAATCTATATCGGATGTAACGTCAGTATGTTTTTGCTACTGGACAGGAGATAAACCTAAACAAATCAGGAATACTCTTTAGCTCAGGGTGTCCACCGACCATAAGAGCCAATATGGCTTATGAATGGCGTGTCCTAGAACTAAATATAACAGGAAAATACCTTGGAATTCCTTTGGATTGGGGAGAGTCTAAGAAGAATATGCTTTTCCTGGATACTTGGAAGAGTTAACAAAAAAATGGAAGGTTGGAAGAAATCTTTAAATTCTAAAGCAGGAAAGGAGATATTACTAAAAAACAGTAGCACAGGCTCTTCCTCAATAAGCAATGTCAATTTTCAAGAATCCCATTTCCATATGTAAATGATTGAACACAGAATGGTAGCATTTTAGTGGAAAGGTAGAGAATTTCACTTTGGTATTCTGGAAGAGTTGGGATTTCTTGAATCAAAGGAAAGATAATGGAGGCATGGGATTCAAAGATTTACTTTCTCTTAACAAAGCTTTCTTAGGAAAGCAAGCCTAGAGATTAATGCACCAGTCTTGCTCTTTATGGGGTCAAATTTTTAAAGGGATTTACTTCCCAAAAAGGAGTTTCTAGCATGCTGGGAAAGGGCATAAACCCTCTTGGGGCTGGCAAAGCTTACTATAGGGAAGAGAATCAATCTTAGAATCTTCAATGTGGACAGTGGAAACAGGAGAAGCAATCAGTATCATAGAGGACAGATGGTTGTAAAGAGGTGTGATTGGAGGGCCAGAGAATGAAAATGACCCGCAACAGGTAGTAGAGCTTATAAACCACAGAAAATTCCTAGAATGAACCTCTTCTTCGAAATATTTTCGAAGAGGACATCCTGAAGGAAATTCTGGCTATTCCTCCGACAACCCACTCTATTCAAGACAAACTGGTGGGGACATATTCATCAACAGGAAATTACTCGGTAAAGAGTGGCTACAACTACATAAGACTTACCTAGAATGTCTGAAAAGCTCCAATGGCCTCCCCATCTTTCTGGGCTCCTCGGGCTTTATGGAATAGGACCTGGAAAATGCAAACAATCCATAAAATTAATCTCATCCTATGGAATGCATGTTAGAATAGTCTATCCACAATGGAGAACTTATACAAGCGAAAAAATAGTATTGGATCCTTACTACTCACTATGTAGAGACCAGGTGGAATCCCCATAGCGTCTCCTTCTCCTTTGTCCTTGGACAAGAGACATATGGGCTTAACCATCCCTAAACATTCAGTTTTCTTCTGAGGGTTAAGCAGGGTAGAGATAAGGCCAATGCAATACCTTAAAAGCACGGAAAACCCAACTTCTCTGGCACTAGTAGCAACCTCTTTTGGTTTATTTGGACCGCCCGTAACAACTTCATCTTTCGTAAGAAACCCCCAGACCCAGTTCAAGCACTACAGGGGAGCTCTATCTTCTCTCAGCAATTGCAGGAGATGGAATTCAAAGCAAAAAATGGGACCTTGAGGTTGCCACCTCTTCTAAGAACTGGAAACCCCCAAAGGTCGGATCTTTAGAGGTCAACATTGATGAATCCCTTCGTTGAAAGCTCCATGGATGGAGCAATCACCTGCATTATTTGAAACTCAGAAGAGACGCTTGTGGATGCACACAGAATTATCTCACAGCTCCGTATCGCCCCCATTGCCATCGTGAAACCAACTCCATTGCGAACGGACTGGATTTCTTCCCCTCCCCAAATCTTGGTGGATTTACTTTGGAAGGAAGCCTAGTTCAGGGACCCTGCATTTTCAAATTGAATAAAAGTTAATCGGTTTATGATCCACAAAAAAAAAAAACAAAAAACAAAAAAACAAAAAGCGCGTAGGAAATGTTGATGAAATTGGCGATATATCTCAACAATGAATAGTGTGACCTGCTTTTATTTACCTTTGAAAGGACATGTGAATCATTCCGACATCGTGGCCAGAGCACTCTACTGATCAGAGCGTTATTTTGATGAACCGATGGTTTTTCTGCTTCAGTAGCGCAATGAATGATTTTCCAAGAAGTTACGTCGCTGAACGTCTATTAGAATTTAGATGCCTTGATTCCTGGAGCTCTGTGATTTCCAAAAGTTCATCCGAAGTTGACCCCCATCATTCCTTAAAACCTCCGAAATTCGACAAGTGTGGGCAATTTGTTGACGCCTTGCAGTTGTCCCTCTTTTTAGATTACCGAAACACAAGTTCGACTCTCTCCAAGCCCTGAACATAGTGAAGATTTGAACACCGTCCAATGTCCAATTGTCCGAGGTTATCGAAGAGCGAGAGGTCCGGTAATTTTCTAATGGAATTGCACCCCGCGATATTTAAATATGTCAATTTTTTCAACCCCTCTAGGCCTTCAATTTCGACTACGTCTTCGCATTCATAGACCACTAATTCCCTGAGATCTGTTAATTGCGAAACGTTGAGTCTTGTAAGGGACTGGCAACCATCAATACATAGCCTTTCCAAGTTTTTCAATCCACCAAGGCATTGAACTTGAAATTGATCATCATTCATTAGCGAAGCATCTAAGTCTTCTATTTCCAATTGTCTCAAAGACTCTAGATGTTCAAGGCCGTTGAGGTTGGGCAACTTCTTGCATTCGCACAAAAATAGTCCTCCTAAAGATTTTAATCCTTCCAAACCCTTGATTTCCATCAGCTCACCACACCCTATGATCTGTAATTCTGACAAAGATTCCAAACTCGACAAACTTGGCAACTTTTCCAACTTACCACACAAGACGACCCAAAGGTTCAAGATTCCTGAAGGAAGCACTGGGATGGATTTCAGAAATTTGCAAAATTGAAAATTGAGCTCTTTTAGATGGATTAAGTGAGAAAGCTGAGGCAATTCGTGATTCTGACAGGTGACTTCCAAAACTGTTAAGTTGGCAGGAAAATCACAATTAATTAAATCAAGGTGTCGTTGAGAAGACAAGTCACTGAACCTTTCCAACAATGGACAATCCATTTTATGGATGTGTACAAGATCTACAGTATGGCCAAGCTTCCCAAGTTGAAGGATCTTCAGCGAAGACAACCCATTTATAGAAACTCCTCCTTCCAAACTCTTGCAAGTTGCGGCATCTAATTCTTCAAGTTTGCCCAATTTGCTAATAGTAGTGGGTAAACTACTCAATTCTTTACACCCAGCAATTTTCAAAATTTTCAAAATTTTCAAGTCCCCGATGGATTCAGGTAATTCCGAAATTTTTGTACATGTCAAATGCAATTCAATCAACGATTCTAACTTCCCAATTGAATGGGGGATATGATCGAACCAATAAATATCATCATCATTCCAACTATTCCCATTAAGATCATCATATTCAGATGGAAAAGTCATATTGCCTAGTAACAGGCGTTGTAATTTCACAAGGGATCCAATACTCTCTGGAAGTTCTTTAAAATGGGAGCACCATCTCAAGTCAAGGGTCAACAAATTTACCATATGGCTAATTGAGTCTGGAAGTCCAACCAATGACGTTTCATAGGCACTGAGTATCTCTAGCTTTGTTAAAGAATCTATCGATGGAGGAATTTCGTTTATCGGAATCCCATCTATTTTAAGTTCCTTCAGTTCTTCCAATTCGCCCATTTCTTTGGGTAGCTCTTTGATTGTATGACATGCGTACAAGTTTAAACAAACGAGGCGCTTCAGCTCACCTAGTTGTGAGGGCAACTTCTTGAGTTTGCGACAATAACTCAAGTTCAAGGAAATGAGGCACTTAGCATCTCCAATTGAAGGATCGATTTCCTCCAAATTATCACAATATTCCAAGATTATTATCTCTAACATTTTAAACGCAGAGAGACTAGGGGTCCTCACTAAATTAATGCAATGAGAAAGATTGAGAACTTTCAACCTCTCCATCTACAAAAAAGAAACATGTTCCAAGATTAGCAGTTGGAAATAGAATGATTCATCATCAAATGTAACAAAAGAGAAAGCATTTCTCATATTTACCTTGATTAAGCTCCATCCCCTCCATTCATGACTAATATAACCATATGATAAATCAAGTATGAGTAATTTCTCCAAATGAACATTAAGCACCCCGAAAGAGTTAGGACATTTCTCCCACACTAGCCATCTTAACTCATAAAGTGAATCCTCAAAATTTCCAACAAAATCCACTTTACTTAGATGAAGGAACTTCAGATCAAGCATCATTTTGAAGCTCCTTAGATTCATGAACATGTTTGAGCCATTTTCATCCAGACGTAGTGCCTCAATATCACTATTTTCTTTCTACAAAAAAGGAAATTGAGGATAGTAAATATCAGCACAGGGTATTCCCTGATCTTGACATGAATAAAAGTGTCATTAAACAAGGAATAGCATACTGCCCAACCTCCTTTTGTTAGCATACGTCCACATCCTATTGTGGCCAATGCATTTTCTATCCACTTACAGAGTACATATGATCTTTTTATAACTACACAATCATGTTGTATTTCAATTTTCACTTTCATGACACAAATTTTGGTGATCTCATGTAAAATTCCTCCATGAAAAAGTCTAGGTTTCTTAAAAGTTTTTACATTAAACTCTGTAACTCACGAAGCGTTGACTACCGAGTATTCCCTCCACCGAAGCACATACTCGGCAACTGTGAGAACCGTTACAATTTTGGACGAAAAAAAAAAAGTACCCAATCGGATTTATTACAAGCATTTATGCATTCATAAAGCATGACGACTTATTTTCAATCCGTTAGTTCATTTTGGCATATGGCTGAATGGAAACGAGAGTGTTTGGTCATTTTGGGTGCGTTTGTTTGCGTTTCTGTTTAAAAAATTGTTCCAGGAATGTAAATAGAAAAAGTGTTTCTGTTCCGGGGAACAATTTTTGAACAAAAAACGCGTTTTGGTAAACTTGTTCGGGAATAAAAATAAACAGAAACATATTTGGTAAATTTGGATAATTTTTTTATTTCTTTTATTTTTTCTATTTTTTTCTTATTTTTCCTTTTTTTCTTTTTTTCTTTTTCATTTTTTTCTTCTTTTGGCTTGGTCGTCGGCGAGGCCGAGCTCGCCTGGGCCGACGGGCGAGGCGCGGCCTCGCCGGCCACCGCCAAGCGAGGCCGAGGCTTGCCGGCCGCGGGCGAGCTCGGCCTCGTCGGGCCATCGCAAAGCGAGGCCGAGGCTTGCCGGGGCCGGGCGAGGTCGGCCTCACCGGATTTGGGCGAGATCGAGCTCGCCCAGGCCGGCACGAGGTCGGCCTCGCCTTGATCCGGCGAGGCCGAGCTCGCCTGGGCCGGGCGGCGAGGCGCGGCCTCGCCGGCCACCGCCAGTGAGGCCGAGGCTTGCCGGCCGCCGGGCGAGGTCGGCCTCGCCGGATCCTGGGCGAGATCGAGCTCGCCCAAGCCGGCGCGAGGCCGACCTCGCCCAACTACGGCGAGCGTCGGCCCGCCGTGGCCGGGCGAGGCCGCGGCCTC